>JAVMKO010000007.1:63571448-64240619 GCA_032164245.1 Sternotherus odoratus | reverse complement strand
ATAATACCTATATTTCTACATAAATGGATCAGTCTTACTATGCAACTCATTGCCATTTGATAAAATGATTGAATGACTAGAGAGGCAGGATGACTAGAGAGGAGGACTAGGAGGCATTAGCCTAGGATCTAAGAGATTTAAATTCAGTTCCCTGCTCCATCACGGAATTCCTGTGTGACCTTGGGCAAGTCACGTACTTACCCTTTCTGTGTCTCCGATTCCCATTTATAAATAGGAATAACACAACTTCACTACTTCACAGGGGTGTTGGGAGGTTAAATACACCTGTCAGGGATAGTCTATGTATACTTAATCCTCCTTCAGCAGGGTAAAATGGACCTTCTAAAGTCCCTTCTAGTCCTATATTTCAGTGATTCCATGGGACCCACAAAATAGTGAAAACTTGTATATGCAAATATAATACAGAAATACTACAAATTTTCATGTGGCTTAATGCTTCAGACTGCACTGAAAAGAAAGTGTATTAAGGCATTTGGAAGAGTACTTTACAACAATCAGGAGCCAACACGACTCCTGGTAATAAGCACTATGCAAGCCTATAATTGGATGGAAGAGGCAGTGCCAGGGAAACAGAATATATCATGTGACACAGTGCCAAACCTGAATAGTTTCTAAGAATTAATACCCCTATAATCACTTGGTAACAGAAACATTATTAACAGACCTATGCTAAGAAACAACTCATTTTTGTATTCAGTTCAGAAGCTGTTTTTCTTTCTAGTCTCTGAATGCCAAATTATTGTTGAGAAAGCACTGGGAGCCTTCAGGTAGCACACAGCTTTCAAATGGAGAAAGCTAAGCCCATTACAAAAATAAAATGTCCAATGGATACATTTCCAGAAAGCCTTCTGACCCCTGAGTCCGTTAAAATATAGCAAACAGCACTCAGCAATAAGCATTTTCTTCCATTCTCAAAGTTCCGGAGAAGGAAGGAAATGACTGCATTGATCTATAAGAAAATGACGTTTTCACTCTTTCAGAACCAAAGCAAACGACCACTTTTTGGAGGACAAAGAACAGGAATACTTGTGGCACCTTAGAGACTAACAAATTTATTTAAGCATAAGCTTTCGTAGGCTACAGCCCACTTCATCGGATGCATAGAATGGAACATATTGCAGGAAGATGTGTATATATATATACACACACACATACACACACACAGAGAACATGAAAAGGTGGAAGTTGCCATACCAATTCTAAGAGCCTATTTAATTAAGATGAGCTATTATCAGCAGGAGAAAAAGGACTTCTGTAGTGATAATCAAGATGGCCCATATCAGACAGTTGACAAGAAGGTGTGAGGACATTTAACATGGGGAAATAGATTTAATTTGTGTAATGACCCATCCACTGTCACACTACAAAAGTTTTTTTCTCCTGCTGATAATAGCTCATCTTAATTAAACAGCAACTATGGAGGTAGTAACTCAGACTTTGAACCCAACCCCCAAATCTGAACATCCCCAGATTCATAATTTTCACTTGACTTTTTCAGTGTGGGCCTGTCTCTTGTTTCAGTCTGTATCATGGCAGGCACTAACTCATTCACTGCGTTCATTTACATACAGAAGGGTAACCTTCCCAGGCAGAAAAGAGAAAAATACAGTTTTAAAATGAAGTCTTGGATTCCTCAGAGCACATCAAAAACCAGGGGAAGACCCCAAAACAGCAAAATAGATGGATTTTCTACAGCTATATATAGAGAGATATGCCTCTCTCAGAACTGGAAGGCCATCAAGTCTAGCCCCCTGCCTACACTAGCAGGACCAAGTACTGTCCCCTGACAGATTTTTTACCCCAGATCCCTAAATGACCCCCTCAAGGATTGAACTCACAACCCTGAGTTTAAGCAGGCCAATGCTCAAACCACTGAGCTATCCCTCCCCGCTAGAGCTGTGCTTCCAGAGCTGCACCTCTGGATAACTCAATTTCTCTTTTGAATAAGATTAAGAGGTATAGACAGTAGTACAGTATATGATTACAAGGTAACGGTCTCCTATTGCAAATACTAAAGCTAAGCTGAAGCATTAGCCACAATAAATATCAAGGCATTTGTTTTCAGAACAGCCGCTATTTGCCCTGTATTATTATCTCTCATACAAATGATTAATTAAT
Source organism: Sternotherus odoratus (assembly GCA_032164245.1). NCBI lineage: Eukaryota > Metazoa > Chordata > Testudines > Kinosternidae > Sternotherus > Sternotherus odoratus. Next base: position 64,238,480 of record JAVMKO010000007.1, on the reverse strand, counting down.
GATGTTGATAATGTAAATGTTTTAGGATGAATGTTGATTCAGTAGGGCAGATCACTATCCCTCTGTTTTCAAAGGTGCATTCAGATAGGCTGACGGAACTTTATTTGGCATTCACAGTCATAAAAGTGAAGTATAATAAACTCAATCATTATGCTTGCTTCTGATGAATGGTAAGTATTTATATTTACATAACTTTCAACCATAAAGATCCCAATGCAGTAAAGAAATTGACTTTGTTCTCATCTGAATTATGATATGCAGTGTAATGCCCACTACTGCTATGCTGACTCAGAGCCTGATTTTGCTGCTGTTGCTCATCAGGTTGACTTCACGTGGCTAACTTCTCAACAGTGTGAATAGTGCATTTGAAATCGAGACCTTCATATATGTAGAAAAATATTCTACATTGCAAATGACGGTTGCAGAGAGGGAGACTGCCATGTACTAATACATCAGGAATATTTAATAGTTCCTTACTCCTGGAGCAGGTCCCAATGAAATCAAAAGATCATGCCACTTCAGTGAAGATATCAGGACTAGATCTGAAGGATCTGGGTTTTCCCATCCAAATCCATCCCTGCTTTTCATTATGATCCCTGACTGCCTGGCAATGGTGTTATTTAGAATATCGTCATCCTCAGTTTTGCCAGTGGAGTATCAGAAACTTTTGAGACAAGTGTTGACACTTAATATGTAATACTGCAATCAAATATGGCATATGAAATCAGTAAAATTAATACTGTTCTTTTATAATTTACATACCAATTATTTACATGAGCAAAAGGTCAAGGTGTCTGAGAAATATTGATTGGATTCTGGTTAACATGAATGACAGAATGTCAGGTTCTGGAGTGTATCTTGATTGCAAAATCAATCTAGTGTAATTGATTTAGCAGGAGAATATTAAACATTAAAGAAATCTGAGATAAAACTAAATTAGTGTGTGATCTTTTAGAAATCTTAATAGTTTTAGAAGATGTTATATACATTGGAATGGGGTAATTTTAATTTAACTTCTTATGCTGGACCTATTTTGACAGATTTTTAATTTGAAGTGTAACAAGTCTGCAACTGAATTCCTACACAGAAAAGTAGGAGTTTAGCATTGTCATAAGTATAAAGTAGCCTAGAATTACTGTTTTACCTGTAAAGGGTTAACCTGAAAGTAACCTGAGAGGGGGAAAGGAACCAATAGAAACTGGAGATGCTAATGAACCTCGGAGACAAAGAGTTTTAGTTTCGGTTTCTCTCTCTTGCTCTGTTCTCTCCGGCTATGGGATGAACCACACCTATGTCTTTACCTATCTATAATCTTCTAACAAGTTAAATTCAGTAGTAAGTGAATTGTATGCTTTAACTGTACCACTTGATAATTGATCCATGGTGTTTCTTATACTGTTAAGCTTTAGCAGAGGAAAAATTCCTAGGGAGGGGTCAGTGATGCTGTGTGATGCAAGTGGTTTTTTTTCCTATTAATTTCTGTACAAGGGATTTATGCTTTTATTTTTCTTTAATTAAAATCTTTCTTTTAAGACTCTGCTTGTTTCCATTGAGTAGATCCTGGTTTGGATCGGCAAGTCTCACAGAAAGTGAGGAGTTTTTCTTTGTTTCTCAAGCCTCTCCCAGGTAAACGGAGGAGGTCGGGGGGGATTAACAGAGGGGTTCCAATTTACCCAAACCCATTGTTTTGTGGGCTTAAATTGGTGGTGGCAGCCGATATTCCAAGTCCAGACACAGGAGAAGTTTGGGTTCTGGGGAAAAAGTTTTAACCTAAGCTGGTAAAATAAGCTTGGGGGGTTATTTCTTTTTTTATGCAGGTCCCCACATCCATACCCTAGAGTTCAGAGTGGGGAGGCAATTCTGACAAGCATCCTAATTTTTCATAAGTTCATAAAATTTTGTGTTGCAAAAGATTTTGGCTAAAAGAGATGCTAGTGTGCTTGAAGTCTGGGAAACTCCATTTGAGATGACAGGATTTGTGCATATCATTTCAATTAATAAGATGACAGAATTTATATGAGCTTCTGCTGTCCAGAAGAAGGCCGGACAGTACCAGATGCACACTTCTGGGGGAAGTCTAGGACTGGGAATTTGCTGGTGGTGTTCTGCAGTGTAATTCAAGTGTGTCTAGCCATAGCACTCAGACAGTATAGCTGGGAGTAATTTACATGCTGGAGTGTTTGCTCTCATAGCAGAGCAGTGTAAAAGGTACCCCAGGCTGGAGAATTGAGGGGACACAGCTGTTCAACAGTCCAGGTCATACCCTGGGTAAATGTCACAATTATACATAGGACTGGGATTTTTTTTTCCCTGAGCAAACAAATTGAAACAAAGTGAAATGTTACAACTTTTCATTTCAAAATTGATATTTTGTTTTCCCTTGTATTAAAGCAGCTTTTAGAAAGAAGCAAAGATGAAACAAAGGAAAATGTAGTTCTGTGAAAGAATAGTGGTTCCTATTCTAACTATTAGTGCAGAGACATTATAAAACAGAGTTTCCATTAATTACCATGAAAGCAACTTAAGCTATCACTTATTAACATGTCTGTTGCTTGATGACTGCATTCTATATTTAAGAATCCACATATAATACAAGAGTTGCTATCTTAAATACACTTTGATGTCTAATTTTATTAGACAATAAATATTTAGTGTGTAATCCTGAATAAATAGTTACAGCCTAACATGCAGAATTAAGCCAAGTAAGAATCACCCTCTATTGGTTTTAGTAGGTTTCTTTCCACAGTCAAGCCAGTGATACTTGACTAAATCCTGAGGTACACATTTTAGTTTGTTGGTATTTCCTCCAAGACTTCTTTCTACTTGGTTTCCTATGAATGTAGTTCAACTCCAGATTATGTTACTGAAGTATCTCTATTTGGCATATAGCAAAGGTATGCTGAATTGGTAACACAGGGGGTGGATGCAGGGTACATTGCAGACCCAAAGTTACACAGTAAATATCTTCCTTTATATACATTTACACATAAGTTGCATTACTATACATTACATTAAATGCTTTGGGATAGTTTTGGTTACTTTGTAGGAACCAATCCCTGTACAACGTGCTCCATCTACATACTATCCATGCAGAACCTACCATTTTCCACATTTCAGGTACCACTATTATTATAAGTTCCTTTTTCTACTAGTGTGGTCCGGATCACTGTACTGTTTAACAGTCTTGACCATTAATTTATTTTAAAGTTTGTGTAATAGAGTACACATTATGGATAGTTAAGGCTTTTGGCTGCAGGATTAAAATACTAATCCCCTCTCCCCTTCCTCCATGGCTTCTTTGAATTTATTAGCTAAGGAGTTAATTTTGAGGCTTAGTTTTGAATGCTGGCAAAAGTTTATAGGGAGACCCCAACTCTTGTGCCACTCAGTATGGTTGCCAATGTACTTTTGTTTTGTTTTAGGGTTTTTGTGGCACCCTCCGACACCCATGCACAGCATGGTAGATTATTTCTTGCTTTTATGACCTTAAACATGGTTCTGTAGGATGTCACCACGAGACCAGGTGAACACTTATTGTCTGCCTTATCAGCATACTGACATCTCTGCCTTTTTAAAAGGATAGGGAGAGTGACGTGAATAGCTTTGCAAATTTTGTTCAGGTCTAATACTACCCTAAACCACAAGAGTGCCCCCAACATTAGAAACTATTACCATTGCATGGATGCAAATTTACAAAACAAAAGGAGAAAAAAACTATTTTTTGCTTCTTTCTTTACATATTTTATGTGCCTTGAGCTAACTTGCATTAATTCAGCTTTGTCTTCATTTCCCAGGTCAAGCAAGTATACAAAGGGGACAAGTCTGTCCAACTCCAAGTATGTACCGTACCACCTCATCTTTGGGAAAATGAGGTATGGAGCCCAATTTTGAATCATGACTTCAATTCAACCTGATGCTCAGCCAGGTCTTCTTTGACAATAAACCATGCTTTTGCAATTTCTGTACTCAGGCCTCTGATAGGGCTACAGTAGCCAGACGGGTTAACTATATTCTTCCACAATCATGTTGGTCTTTTTATTAAGGCCTTGCAAGAGGAAAAGCCTTGGATCTGTGTTCTCTAGCTCTTAATTGCTGCCTGTTATAGTCATCCCTTTTCTTAATTTGGATTTGATGGTCCTATTAGTTTGCTCAACTTGTCCTGCTGCCACTGAGTGACAGGTAGTGTGAAACTTCTGATCAGTGTCTAGCACAATGTCTTTTCTTTAATGACTGACACCACAAATCTACTATCACTGTCTGAGTCAGTTACATTAGAAACTCCACAACTGCAGAACATATTATACATCAGTTGTTCTGCTGTAGTTAGGGCAGCCATACTTTTTATAGTGAAAGCTTCCACCCAATGAGAAAAAAGCATCCACAACTACCAGCACATATTTGTTACCCCTTGGTGCTAACAGCAACTCCCCAGCACAGTCAATTTGAATTCATTCCCATGAACAACTCAGTGTCTGTCTTATAAAAGCCCTTCTGTGTTGCTAGATGGATTATGTCTGACACAAACCACACAAGCATTAAGATGTTTCTTTAGATTCCTTTCCCATTAGGATCACCACCCCATTTTTGCCAACCTGTCGTTGGCTTCTGCCTGTTTGGGGAGACCACTAACACTGGACCAATGCACCCATAGCAGCAGATATTTTTTCATATTCCATGTATAATCATAACAAACCATCTTCTGTTTTTGCACATAGGAGTACTTGCTCTATTACTAGGTCATGACTTTTCCTTTTACTTCCTGGCTGCAGACTTGCTCCCAAAGCAGTCCTAATTCCAAATCCTGTTTTTGAATGCTTTGCAAATGACTTGCTTTAGCCTGCTGCAATTGCCTCGAGTAAGACCTGCTAGCAGTGGCTTTTAAAGATGTTTGCCACAGCCAGCGTGGTCCAGTTACTGCTGCATTTTGGCTGCTAAGTCAGTTGCCTAATAACCTTTTACCAGGAACCCTCTTTTCCTGTGCAGCTGAATTTGTACCATGTCCACTCTGTCAAACTATTTGACAAAACTGTCCAACATTTGCACACGATACTGAACTTAATCTCTCTTCTGTCAGTAGACTGATACTTGTACTGAGGCCACGAGGCTACCATGAAAACAGCTCTGTCAAAGCCAGGCCTACTGAGTTAATCTTTTCACTGTATAGTCATTGTCTTACAATTCATCAAGACATGGAATCTTCAGAAGAACCACACCATGCCTTAAACCCACAAAGTAAAGCACAAAATTTGGAGTATAGCTTTTTTTTGCACAAACACTAATTCCACTAATGCCGAATGAGTTAAATGAATCATTCAAGAGCCCTGGACTTCTATTTAACTTCCCTACTGTTCTAGATCATGGAGTCTCATTTATTGGACGAGAACATGACAGCAGAGTTCACGGTCTAGTTACTCTTTTGATGATAAATATTCATGACTCCTATTGATCAGCCTTTTGCTGATGAACTACTACTGACATATTAATTGGAGACCCTTGAGGCGTACATTTGCTTCATAATTAAAGTAAAGCTGTTCTTTTGCTAAAATCTGGGTATTGGCTAAGTGTAATAGGGTGGGACTCCCTTCAGACAATTTTTTATAAACTCCAGATATGTTACCGACAGTTTAGGAACTATCATTTCTACAGTGTGAGGTTTACTATTAATGATTTATGTAGAGTAAGACTTGATTATCAATACAAGTCTTCAGGTCTGTAACTATATATGCTTAAAAGGTAACCAATATCAACATGATGATCATAACATAATGTGAAATTTAAATTAGAAGGGTGTGGACTTTTTCCAGTGAATTATATGAAATGGAAAGTGGACCAAATGTTGGCCTTAAAAACATCAAATTTAGAAGTCCATCCCTTTTTAAATCTGAAGCTTCCAACCCTCAGGAAAATCTATCTGTTGAATTAAACAGCATGATTTGGAATACTCCACAGTCCACTTTGGTTCCTATCAAAGTGGGATGAGGAGGAAGATCTAGAAAAATAACTAAAATGAAAATCTCCTTTTAACTATCCTTTATATTTCCAGCTGTCATTAATCAAATTAGTCAGAATCAAGACAAAACGCAAAGCCTTTTCTCCATGGAGAACAAGATGTCACTGTACTACGAGAGACGTCAGGCCAATGTCTGCTCTCCATTACAATCGCAGTAAATGAGAGCAGAATTTGGATAGTCGTTCTTTAGGACTGGATTTTTAGTATAAGCTCAACCAATTTAAATTTGTTTCATTTCTTGTCAATGGCTCAGAACCAACAATCATGAGAAATAGCAGTTTTAAATTGGTAGTGTTCTCAATATTCAATGGCACTAACCTGGTCATGGCATAAAGACCTACCAATTAGATGTCCCAGGAAATGAGAACAGGTGTCAGTATTAATATTAGAGACATAAAAAGAGATTTTAAAGGCTCTTGTCCATACATCTAATCAAAGTTACAGTATTGAAACTTACTGTGCTGGCAGTGAATTCCATTAAATCCTTTTGGACATTTACAGACATATCCTATGAATGTATCCCCTCGATACGCTTCACTAATTTCACAGGTTCCACCATTATGACAGGGATTAGGAAGGCAAGGTCCTGAAAGATAAAAATAATGTAGTAATTTAAGTGTTTTCATTTAACCCCCCACATTATAAATTCCACTAACCCACTAAAATCTACCCTTCAGATTACTTACCATTGTAGATTTGAATAACATGAAGAATTACAAAGCATGTCACTCTTCATTAATCACAGCATTATTTTTTTAGTACAAGAGAAGAACATGGGATTAAGGAGCCTGATCTTGCTCCCATTGAAAACAACGGGAGATTTACAATGTATGTTAATAAGGTAATGCATATTCAACAAATGACTCTTTTGGCAGTTACTGATTTGCATACAATTCCTAGGCCTACAAGGCTTACCAGGTATGCAAGGCCTTTCACTTCAAGTATACCTGCACAGCTGTTACATGGGGCTTTAGTGGCATGAAGGATGCTGTGTATTGGTTGAGTTTCACTTTGAGACCATGTTACAGTATACACCCGTCATTAGGTTATCTGAACCAATTTCCCCCTCTATGTAAGCAACTTCTTTGTCGGTTTCAAATCACTTCTTAAGAGTTCCTTTCACATATGAAATCACTTCTTTTTACTACACACATGCTGTGATAGCTAAAATAAAATTTCTGCATAAAACTGAGAGATCTAATTGTGTGTCTCGTTCACAGTGGGTGTTTTGGTAGAGTTTCTAAGTACAGTAAATGTTATTTTTACATAGACCATGGATACCTTGAAATAACTAGACTATGTTAAATCTAAGTCCGTTGTTTCATCTTTTCTTTTTAACTGTTTTGTGTTTAAAGTATTTACCATTCAACATGTTTTTTAATATCTCAGCTATACTGATCAATAACATTCCTATAATTTTTTTTTTTTGCATTAGATAAAGATTGTTTCCAGTCTTACATCAAAAAGAATGGGTAGCCAGTGATCTGAATGTTTAAAAATCAATAATATGCCTTTAAAAATTCTCAAGTGAGCACTACAAAACTATTTTATTTACACCCTTTATCACCCCCGATTCCTCTCCACATACACACACAATCTAATCTCCATTGTTGAAATGCAGTGGTATAAGCCTTGTAATTATTCAGCCACTTCAAATCCTATTTTGTGGTAAAAAGAGAAAGTATTTTCTATTCTAAGGGCTACCATGGACACACAGCAGTGCCATGTGAAAACCAAGGAATGGAGGCAGGCATACCAGAAGGCAAGAGAGGTGAACAGCCGACAGCAGCAACCCCACCACAACCCGCAAGAGCAGCATGGACACCTCCGAGGACTTGGAGTTCCAGGCCAGCACAAGCAATACTGAGGAGGTGGTCTTGAATGAGGAAGAGGAGGAGAAGAATAGGAAACAGGTAAGTAGGGGATCCATTTTCCTAGAGAGCCAGGAGCTGTTTGTCACCCTAGAACAGTCCAGCTGATCACAGAACAGCATTATGGCTGAGCGTGATGCCAGGGAAGGAACCTCTGATGAGTATGCAACTTCAAGTAGTATTTTGGGGTCACATTCTTATATTCTACTTTTTGTATTAAAATTAACAAGGTGAGGTTGAGTGACTATCTGCTTCCCAGTGGCTGCATAAGGTAGGTGGAGGATGCCCCACAAAAAAGATTGTTTAGGTATATAGGGATCACCTGGAAATCCTTCCATAGAGATCTCCAGGAACCTTCCATGGAGGTATTCCGCAATCCATTGCATACTGTTTTTGGAGAGGACTTCTTTATTTCTTCCACCACAGTAGGATACTTTCCCATGCCACTCCAGTATTAATTTGGCTGGCGTTCTTGCAGCATAAAGGCCTGATCTGTACCTGGAAGCTTGCAACATCTGTTCCCTTGCCACCTCTGTTACCCTCAGGAGAGTGATATCAGCTAGGGTCACCTAGGTGGTAGTTTTCATTTCAACTGCTCGGACCACAAACGATAGTGTCTTTGCTCTCTTCATCAATGGGTTCCAAAATATGGCTGTAGTTTAGGTGGCAGGGTTAGCAGTGACCTGAGTAACTGCAAGCCTCGGGACACAGCTAGCAGCAGTGGCACTAGGGAGTTGGTTGTGGGGGAAGGAAAATTTTATGGTGCCCACTCATCACCGCAAGCACCTTCTCCCCTTCCCCGGCGCAGGTTCTGCCAAGGCTTGCAGTTTGGGAAGGGGAACACTGATCCCTGATCTACAGACAATATCCAAGTTAAAAAAGGGAGGTGGCTCTGGTCCTGGTGTTGATTGCCCACTCAATGCTGCTGATAGTCCGGCGCCCATGCCCCAGGGCTATATTAACCATGGCTGGGACAGCAATCCAGTTTAATGAATACCTTGGGTAAATGAAAATGTTCTGCCTTAAACTTCCTTGAAATAAGGGGAGTAATTTTTATATAGCAACTATGCACTAGACACTGGGTCTGTAGTGAAAATGGTTGCTTTGTGCTTTCCATGGCTTACAGCTGAAAGTGTGGCCTTCAGTTCTTCCTCCACACCAGTGGAGAGAGTCTCCCAGATAAGTCAAAGGTGAAAGAGATCACTTGATGACATGTTAAATGAGATAATGAATGCCTCTGGGACAGCAGACACTGAGCAGAGAGCATGGTAGATTTCTCTATCTGAAAAAACTGGACATGGTGAGCAGACAGCAACCCAGGAACATTAGAATGGCAGGCAGCAGGAGATGCTGGGGAATCTGAAGGAAGAACCAGACACTTTGAGGCATCTGGTTGACCTTCAGGAGAAATACCTTGAGGCTAGACTCCCTCTGCAGCCCCTGCACAATGACATTCCAACATCCCTATCAGAGGGGTAGCCGTGTTAGTCTGGATCTGCAAAAGCAACAAAGTCCTCTGGCACCTTATACAGACTAACAGATGTATTAGAGTACAGTGAAACCTCCATTTAACGGAGTAATTCGGGCGAGGGGGTGTCCGTTAAATGAAAAAGTCCGTTATTTAATAATAATAATAACAACAAATGAGCTGTAGGAGCAGCAGCCCGACCGCCACAGGGTCGGGGCAGCAGCTCTGCAGCCCACCTTCTGCCGGGATCCCGGTGGTAGCCGGGAGCCGTCAGCCAGCCTGCCCAGGTCCCGGGACCCGCCAGCCAGCCCGCCTGCTGCCGTGACCCGGGCAGGAGCCGGCAGCCAGCCCGCCCGCTGCCATGACCCGGGCACCAGCCGGGAGCCGGCAGCCAGCCTGCCCGCTGCCGTGACCCGGGCGGCAGCCGGGAGCCGGCAGCCAGCCCGCGAGAAATGGATTTGGGATGCATCAGACTTTCTCAGAAATTTTGTCCATTGCATCCGAAGTCCGTTAAATCGAGGTCCATTAAATCGAGGTTTTACTGTATAAGCTTTTGTGGGTGAATACCCACTTCATCAGATGCATGCAGACCGATGAAGTGGGTATTCACCCACAAAAGTTTATGATCTAATACATCTGTTAGTCTATAAAATGCCACAGGACTCTTTGTCGCTATTCCAACATCTCTGTATTCCCCCTCCCCATCTCCCTCTCCAAAACATTCCAGGAGGCAAAGGGGGAAAATGCAATATCCATTCTTCTCAATCCCAGGGGAGGATCCTCAGAATAAAAGATGTACATATGATGATATGTGACAAGCAAGACTACTGTGCTTTTAAAGACAAGATGAATGTGTTTCTTTCCCTTCCAATTTTATCCCACCCTCTGTCCAAGCTTAAATTCTATTTGTGATCCTTAAGTTTCAGTATGTTTGGTCAAAGAATGTCTTGAGAATGAATTAATTTGTATTCATTTAAAGGGGGGTGGGGGAAGAGGGGAGAAACAGGGAAAGTTAGGCAACAGAGGGAATGTGCTAGAGACAAAAACCCAGCATTCAAAGCCAGGTTCATACAATGGGAAGACATAATACAGAGAAGCTGTGCACATTACTGTAGCTCATTACTGAAACGGGTTTTCAAAGCCTCCTTGAGGCACAGCGCTCCATGCTGAGCTCATCTTATAGCCTTGGTATCTTGTGTGGTTTAGCTGTTTGGCTACGTGTGTGTGTTCTCCGTGTGCTGTTCCAGCGCTGCGCGCACAGCTGGCAGCAAACCTTGAGCGAACGGCCCAATAATCTATCTGCTCAAAATTAGCAGACAGCCTGTCCTCCTTCATGCCCCATCCGTGTGGAAACTTCTCTGCCTTTGGCTCACAGATATGATGAAGTAGGCAGCTATAACCATGGGACCTTCCCTGAGTTCTAACCGAATTGAAAATGTATGCCAGCAACCCTTTAAAGAGCCGATGGCACATTCAGCCATCATTCTACACTTGCTACACCTATTGTTGAATGCTTTGTCCTTAGGAGTAGACTTATACCTTCCTTGCCATGCCCTACCATTTGCTGCAGTTACCACTAGAGTTATAGGCCAGGTGGGAGTAAAAACCCTAAAAACCCCACATAGAAATGAAGTTTAACCTCTTCAAATGCTTTGCAATGAAGCTGGAGAATATCAGAGGGATTTTGCAGATTCCAAAAGAACCTCATTTATCAGAAGGTCTACTCTCCCTGAAGCTAATGATTAGAGAATATCCAGCAGTTTATACATATTCTTCCATTGGAATTCTTTCTGGAAAGCTAAGGCACAAGCCATATGTCTCAGGACATCCTGTTATGCCATAGAAAGTCCTCAAGCATTGAGGGAGAGGAAGTCTGCTGTGCCAACAATGGGTCCTATTTTTGAACCACAGGATCTAGTTGGAGTAACCCCAGAGATCCGAAAGGAATTGACTCACCAGTCACTTGCTGCTGAGATAGTTTGGGAGTAAAGGGCAGCGCTTTAACATGGCTGTGTAGTCGCGGCACCAACTCTGTAAAAAAACAAACACTCCAACGGGGGTAGTAAATACCAGTGCTGGGAGCACGGTTCCCAGCGCTGGTGCAGTGTCTACACTGCCACTTTACGGCATGGAAACTTGCAGAGCTCTGGGGTGTGTTTTTTCACACCCCTGAGCAACAAAGTTTCAGTGCTGTAAAGTAGCAGTGTAGACAAGGCCTTAGTAACTAGTAATTTATTTTGTTTGTTTCTGTTTCTTATTAAAGAAACTGATACTTCAGAAAACCACATTTGAAAGCAATTCCAACATTTTAATTAAAGGAGTCTCACTGAAAACCACAGAACACCAATCAGCTAATTTGCACTTGTTAAACATTTTGTTTACTAAAAGAAATGAATTACAAATGCTAGTTAGCCTGATTTACATTCTAAAAGAAAGAATGACTGGGATTAAATTAGGCACTAACTTTACAGTTCTCTGTTTTTGTGGTATCTGTAAAGGACTACCTCTCTGAGTCCCTGATGCAGCAAAGTAATTAAATATGTGTACATCTTCAAGCATGAGAGTAGTCTTACGGAAGTCCATGTGACTATTCCCATGCTTACGTACCTTTCTGCATCAAGTCCGATTCTTTGCAAACCATCTTCATTCTCTCCCCACTTGTGCAAAGACATGTTTGCATGGGGGTTTGATTGTGCACTTCTCTTTGGACAATCAGAGGATTACATCTCCTTAGATATATGCATCCCACAGATGACATCATATTGTCAGTGGAATGAAAAACTCAGCTTTCACTCTGATTGATATTCTATGTTCTTTACATCATCTATACAGACAACAAAGTTCGTAACCAGGCTTCTTTACAACTAAATCTTGTAAAATTACAATGGGCTTCAGGGATTTGTTTTTTAATCAATAGTGCTGTAATACTTTTGTAGGTAATCTTTAAGTAGCTTCTAACACAAAGAGAACAACATTTGATCAATATTAATGAGTGGTTGAATTCAACAGTATGCTTTCCAGGCATTTTTATCCATGTTCATATAAAGTAATGTCAACAAGATTAATTGCACACTAAAAGTAATAAATCTATTCAGTTTGCTGCTCTTTTGAGTCTTCCTCTATACAATTCCATTGGCAATAGCCAACAGTAATAAGTGGAATTAATCTTCAAAAGTTAAGAACATTGATATTCAATTGGAATCCCATGCTACATGAGAAAGATACTAAAAGTTAACTTAAAAGATGGCAGCTGTTGAATTTTTTAGAAGCTGTGACTGAAATATCTGAGGTTTTTATACAATGGAATTTAAAAATGTGTTCTCAATAGAATAGCAAAGGGACTTAAGGCAGAACATGTTACTTCTTTGCCTCTTTGACAAGAACAGTCAATTCAATCTCCATAAAAATGTATACACTTGGGATAACCCAAGATTGTGCTGGTGACTGAACATTTGAAAAATGAGTCAAGCTGTTTGTATTTTAAATACCAAAGCACTGAAATGGGAAAATGATTTCCTGCCATTCCAAGTAAAATGCAGTTTGACAATGACAATAAATACTAAAAATGTATGAATCAGTTTGGAGTGATCTGAAAGTTTAGTTTTTATTCGAGGAACGTGCAAACTAATGTTTGAAATAAAAAAGAAATGGAATTTCTTTGCACTTCCTGTTTCTTCCAAGATTTCCAGCCCTACTTTGCTGTCTGTTGTGCAAAGTACAACATATACCTTTAGAAATGGATTTCGGATTTTCAAAAGGTATTTTTTTTCTCCTACTGATAATGACCCATCTACATTTAACAGCCCTCTTAGAATTGGTATGCTAATGTACAATTTTTTCTTTCTTTCTGTGTATAAAAATGCATCTTACTTCTGTTCCATTCTATGCATCCGATTAAGTGAGCTATAGCCCACTAAAACTTATGCTGAAATAAACGAGTTAGTTTCTAAGGTGCTACAAGTATTCCTCGCTTTCTTTATAGATATGTTTTGCAGAACAGTGGCAAGACCTCCGTTCCATATGCTGGGCATCCCGAGACCTTGGTTACACTGGCACTTTATAGCACTATAAAGCCTCCAGGAGCGCTATAACTCCCTACCCATCCATACTGGCAAGGCACATAGAGCGCTATAAACCCAGTCCTGGTAATCCTCCCTTCCCTGGGGATTAACAGCTATTGTGTATTGACTGCTCCGTATTATCTCCAGTGTGAATGGGTATTAACACTTCAAGCATTTTAAGTGATCTCTGGAGACACCCCGAGCCATTTAAGGCAATTGACTTCTCTTCCCTTTGTTTTGAACTCGACTGGAGAAATGTGGAAGTACGTTTTCAGAGTTTCTCTCTTAACTAAGCAGATAAGCAACGCAAATGTTTAGGGAGGGAGCCTGTGTGACAGGGAAGACTAGCAGGCTTGCTGTCCAGCTCTCTGAAGGACGAAAATCCCCTCACTCTCTCCCTCCGCATACACAACACATTCCCCCTCTCCCCCTCATTTGAAAAGCACGTTGCACCCAGCTGAATGCTGGGATAGCTGCCCATAATGCACCACTCCCTGTGCCGCTGCAAGTGCCTCAAATGTGGCCACACTATACTGATTGGCGGGTCTCAGTTTGGACACGCTATAGCGCTATCCCTATAGCTGTATATAAGGACAGGTATAACCAAAACTGCTATAAAGCTGTAAGTGTAGCCATGCCCTTAGGCATACGCAGGATATGCAGCTGCATAGGACACTTGAAAATTTGGGGCACCACTGGGTCTTAGCATCCACCCTCCCAGCCATTCCTATCCCTGTTCTGACCCTTTGGGTAAGGTTACACTTACTGGATTATAGCGCTTTTGGTTGTAGCGGTACCCATATAGTGCAATAGGTACTGCGCTATAGGATGTCTTGGCGTGGCCACATTTGCGGCAGTTGTTGCAGCACAGGGAGTGGTGCATTCTGGGCAGCTATCCCAGCATTCAGCTGGGTGCAATGTGCTTTTGAAAGAGGGGGGTTAGGGGGAACGGGGAACGTGTGTGTAGGGAGGGAACTTCAGGCTGTCAGTGACTTTTCCTTAGAGAAAACTGACAGGCTCTGTATTTAAGTCACACAGCTCCATCCGTAAGCATTTTCAGTGATTATTTGCTGTGAGTTGTAAGAGAGAAACTGAAAAGGTACTTCCGCATTTTTCCTCCCGTTTTCAAAACAACACTTAGACGTCATTTGCCTTTAATGGCTTGTTAATTGCCTTAAATGGCTCGGAGGCGTGCCAGAGATCCCTTATCGTGTAATGACTGATTACACTGGCCCTAACATGCTACAGGGAATACGCAAAAGCCCTTATCATCCTTGGAGAGGTGGTTTTATAGTTGTGCTTTAAAAGGAGACTTTTTGCGCAAAATGTGCCTTGACAGTGTGTAAGGTTAGAGAGTTAAAGTGCTCCTGGAGGGTTTTAGCGCTATAAAGCGCCAGTCTAACCAAGCCCTTCATGCAGCTGACTGCTGCAGCCTGGTGAGTCTTCCTGGAGAGGGGACCTAGTAGTTAAAAGTGAAAAAGTGTTCCAGCCTGCCACCCTATTAGCACAATACTGAAACTGTTAAAGTCATTCAAGTGGTAATGAATCAATTTAACAGGCATTTGCCAAACCCCAGATATATACCCTCAGTTTCTGAATTTACTGATGAAAACAGTTGTGCTTTATTGTAATATTTACTTAGGGCTTGGTTATACTTCATTTCCTCTAGTACATTTCACTCCTCATCAGTGACCTCTCACCCAAGGCTGGCTCCAGGTTTTTTCCCACCCCAAGCGGCGAAACCCCCCCCCCCCCCCAAAAAAAAACCCCACAAGCCGCAACTCATGGACCGGCCGCTGAATTGCTGCTGACAGGAAACGCAGCGGCGGCACTATGGATGCCAAAATGCCACCGAAAGATGCAGCGTGCTGCCCCAATTACAGACGGCACACTGACCCCCAACGTTGGCTGCCCCAGGCACTTGCTTTGGGGGCTGGTGTCTGGAGCCTGGGCCTGCTCTCACACCATTGAAATAGTTGTTGGAGGACGTTTTTTTCAGAGTTCTGATGACCCACATCTTGTGATCTGTATTCAGTGCCAAATACAAAGTCTTCAAACTAAATCACATAGAGGGAACTCTTAAATCTTAAAATTGATATGTACACAAGTAGTCAATTGCTTCTGAGACAAATAGCTTTAATCCTCAAGGGAGGAAGAGAACCGTTATCCTTGCTTCCAGACTTGGTACCAACACTCCACTATTAAGACCACAGGAATTGCCAGATTGGATCAGACTCAAGGTCCATCTAGTCCAGTATCCTGTGTTCAAAAGAGATTCTTGAGAGAAAGGTGTAAGAACTCCATAGTAGACAGATGTGGAATAATCTGCCCATGGTAACTCTCACCCTAATCTTGAATAGTTAGAGATTGCTGTAAAACTTAAAACATGAGGTTTAATGTATCTTCCAAACTGATGTTTTTGTTCCTTATTACAATTAAGAACTGACACTAGCGTCCATACATACTAACTGACACGATTTAGAAGAGACAGTCTATTTTTTTTAGAAAAAATTCTACTCTATTCTTTCAAAAAAGGTCTGCTAGGCCTCCTTCATATGATAACTTATAGATGTGAATGGAAGTATAGAAAAGCAGCACATCTCCCACAAAGACACACAGTTGAGAGCATTCAAAACTGGCAGGAATGTCTGCATGTACCTCTTACATGGTCTGACAGGTAGCTGCTTTATTGCATAAAAGGGTAGCAATATAACAAAAGCATTCAAAGACTCTGATATTACTCACATTTCTTATATTGCTCATTAATTTACTATGATCATGCAAAGTTTCCCTGACATGGAAGCATGCCAAGTATACCAGGGGACTTGAATGCTCCTGATGGTATGTCTTTCACAGGAATTGTGTTGCTTTGAGCCCATACCATTTTAGCCACTTAAAAAAGATCATGGAACTGGTGATTGTGGGAGCTAGTTAACTTAAAATACAAAAGAAGGAACTATGTGGCTAACCAATGTGAACAGCTGGGCCTCAACTTAATCCTTGAAACATTTATAGACATGCTTAATTTTAAGCATGTGAATAATCTCATTTAAATTAATGGGACTACTAATATGCTGAACATTAAGTGCGTACTGAAGTTTTTGCAGATTCGAACCTTATTTAGAAGAAAGTATCATTATGTTAATATAAAATCTCTTGCCATAATCATCTCCAAAGAACACCAAGCTTATTTGTTACTTGAGACTATGGACCCTAACTATCTTGGCTGCCCACCTTCTGCTGTCTGGCCTTTGGGTCTTCTATGTCTTCAGGAGATGTGCGCACAGTGATACAAAGGCAAGTATGAACTCAAACCAAGAACAAAATTTACCTTTTCATAATTAACTTGCCCATCTCAAACTGGGCAATATGATAACATTTTTAGCAATAAATACATAATTTTCAGTCCCCTTTTTGTTCCAACACAGTGATGGGGATTTCTTCCTAAAAACAAGCTAGGCCCATCGTGTTTGCCTAAGCATCAAAATATTTTAGGGTTCAATTCTCATTTACAATGAGACCCCTTTACATTGGTCTTACAATGTAAAAGGGGCTTCAGTGTATATGAGATTCAGGGTCTTTAAGCTTTACCTATTTTGCACTAACTCAGCATCCAAGCCTTTAGACATATCATTCAGTATTTGTACTTAGGAGCCACATATGCTAAAGATAACTATATCACATATGCATTTTAAAAAGCACTTTACCTACATCTATAAACTTGATGTGATTAAATGTTTTATTCCCACTTGAAAGTTGCAATTCTTGCTTCTATTTTATTGTTAAATTATAATCCAAATATACATTTTGTCAGTACAAATATTTATTTTAGCTATGTAAGTTGCAAGGGGGGGGCAGTACACAAAAAATAGATGGCGATGGTAGAACAGCATTTAAACTTTATTTGGACTATTAGGAATATCAACTGAATTAATACATATTATCTATATAAAAAACAAAACAAAATCAAACCAATATTCAGAGATTACAAATAACGGAATGAGCAGTTACTATACCTTCTGTCTAATCATCAACACAATAAATGCACTAATTAAATACAAATATAAGCTTTTATTTAAAGTAGCCAAGCTTGGCTTCTGAGTGTGCTGCCATACTGGATTACACAACTCTATATATGCATTATGAAGCAATGGCACCAGTCCAGAGTTGACTGCACCGTGATTAAATATTTATAATGTTTTTATGCAGCAAATGAAGCATGCTGATTATAAATGATCAGGGTATCTCCATCCAGAGGCATCGAACACAAAGGTTCCATGCCTGGTGTACAAAATGCTTGTGGTCATTTCTGCACATTTCCCTTAGCTCTGGATTGTTATAACAACAACAAAAAACCACACAATCTGGAAGAGTAGGTAAGTGCCTAGGAAAAGTCTCTCTTTCTTAACTAAAAAAACTAGAACAACGATTATTAATGACATGCTATTTAAAGCTAGTGGCCATGCCTGTCATTCTTTAATAGAAGATCATCTGAAGTTGATAAGGATTCTCATTTTGGCATCCCTTTATTGAATGCAGCAGATTAAATCTACAGTTAAGCATAAGGTGATCAGACACCAAATGTGAATAATTGGGACAGGGGGTGAAAGGCTAATAGGAGCCTATGTAAGAAAACGACCCCAAAATTGGGCCTGTCCCTATAAAAATCGGGACATCTGGTCACCCTAGTTAATCATGACCTTCTTTGAGACATTACATAATTTATACCATATATAGTGTGGCTTAAAAATTATCCAAAAATTGTAAAGAGGTTTTGTACAGTGTGCATTTTGACATTCACTTTCAGTTTTTCAAATGGTATCTAATGCAATGCAACCTAAATGTATGGATCTTGGCACATATCCTATGTTCTTCTCCATCATGCCTCATATCAGATCATCACATCTTCCTTCCTACTCTCCTTTAGGCTCCTCAGCTCTCAAAAGTTCTACTACTTTCTGTCCTTATTTCACTTCACTGCTGGCATTTCTCCCCCGACTTCTCACTCTCATAAATATCATCACATTTCCAACTCATACTTGATTTTCTTTTCCCAACTTGCACACCTCTTAAAATCACATCCACTTCCATCCCTCCCTGTTTCCAAAGCCTTCATGCTCTCCTAATTTGGTTCAATTTCTGCCAATCCTATTTCTATCCCCTTCGCTTCCCAGCTGGCTTTCTCCACCTTCCTCTGAAATCCCTGCTTCATCTCCAGAAAGCTATGTTCCATGGCCTCTATCTTCTACTCTTCCAACTACTCACCCAGGTTGATATGGTGGCACTGAGCTGCTGCATCCATTTCTTTCTTTCAGCTACTTCATTCTTCCCATCCCATGTCTTCTTCAGCTTTAAAATCTACTCAATTGGCTCTTGTCCCTTTTCTCTTTCTTGTCCCCTTTTTGCCCCCTGAGTGGCCATTGTTTACTGATCCTGCCTCTCCCTCCTTTTTGCCCAATTGAGATATCTGTGTCCAACCTCATTTTCCAGCTCAAAGCCATTTCAGTTTCCAAAATAATCCCCAGATGGATTCGGTTACTTTTGGCTAACTATGAGATGCCCATTGCCTGGAGCATTCAGCTAGGCTGTGGGAAACCTGTATTCAATTCCCTGCTCTGCCCAACATTGAGAACTTTGGTCTCTCATATTGCAGAAGAATGCACTATCTACTGAGCTATTCTATTACAGGTCTCTTGCATATGAATGGCAATAAATAGTCATTGGAGGAGGAATTTCCGGGGGTGGGGGGTAGAATGAATAACTCTAGTCTGCTGGTTAGGGTTCTCACTTAGGGTGTGGGAGACCGAAGTTCAGGTCACTACTCTGATGATGATTTAATTATTCATACACAATGGAACAGCTTCAACAGGAGAGATCAAGAGAACATTGTATGCCAGAGTATCCCATAGTCCAGTGGCAAAGCCACTCTCTTGTAATGAAGAAGATCCAACTTCAAATCCCACCTCCATATCAGGCAGAGGGAACTGAACGAGGTCTCTCACGCTGTATATGAGGGATGTGCCTTTTTCTGTTTCCTAACTGCTGGGATAAAAATTATGAGGAACGCTCATCAAATCTGGTTTGGGTTGATTCATTCAACCCACAATGGATTTTTTTCAGTTCGCTGAATTTTCTTTGTAACCTTTGGGTTCAGTTCAAGTCTACCTGAATTTTTTGTTCAGTCTCTCAAAATTGACAGGAAACCAAAACATCATTTATTCATCAAGCTCTATCACCACTAGCAGGTCTTTCCATTGTTAATGGGTGCATTGCCTGGTCTGTCACAGGATTTAGACAAGAACAAGTTACAGAATAAAAAAAAAAGTGATAAATCTTCTAATTATGATCAGCATCACATGAAGGTGTCTGGGCCTGGTGCCTCTACCAGAAACCATTCCTATTGCTAATGATATTTGTATATTGCTGAATAAGCAATGTCCACTGATGAGGAAAATATACTGTAGTTCCTATGTCAGGAATCTCACAGCAAGATGGGACATCTTAGTAATGGTGCTTCTTTAGGAGTCATCTCTCTCTTCTTTTCACCAATAACCTTTTTTGCTACTGACTCTGCTACAAGTCCTTTACATTGTATGTGGACTTACTTTGAAGTATTAGAGGAACAGGCAAGAGCTTTGATCCTGCTCAAGGTTCTGTGTTCCATTTATACAACTGCAAACTAAATGTGAGCCCTAATTATAACAGCAAATAATTTAAAATCCTGTCAGTTCCCCAGCTGCATACTTAAGAGGGAATTAATCAAAGCAATGGCCTAAACTCATTATTCATATTCTATGAGCTAGGCCTTAATTACTAGTCCTGTATTAATGGCTCAGGAACAACAGAAAAATATCTCAGAGACCGAACACTAGGATAATGTGATGAAAAATAGTTATTAAATGTGACATAAATATTGTCCAAAACAGGAGGCTACAAGCTGGTCCTCAGTGGAAATCAGGAGGAAAAGATAAAGGTTACACTCCAGTCAGTCATTTCCCTCAGGACATGGAAGGGAGGGCACATACCCTTTTCTCTTTTCATTATTTCATCTGTTCTCAAAACTCTCCCTTGCACCCCAAATCCTTCTCATAATCAACCTCTAACTCCACCAACCATTCCTAATGTCTTCTTTCCCTCTTACCTAAATGATCTACCCCTTCCCTTCTCCTCACCCTCTTGGATTGTCCCCATTTTGACCTCACACCAGCTCAGCAATCCAGCATTCTCCATAGACACCCAATTTAACTTCACATTTAGTGTTTGCAGCTCTGTGCACTCAACTTCAAGCTATGTCTCACAATCAGTGAGTTCCACTGCCGCCTGCACCTGCTGTTCTAACTCACAGGCACTTATATATATATATATATATATATATATATATATATATATATATATATATATATATATATATATATATATATATATATATATAAATGAATTGCTCTTGATTAATGTGATTCAAACACAGTTGGGCATGGATGAGAGCCTTGACCTACTTCAGTGAATAATGGTAATAATTTCTCTTTAAAAATACTTGGAGTTAGTCTTTTATAATAAACAAATACTTTAATGCCAGACTCTTTCATTATATTGTTACTAATACTACAGCAACTACATCTGCGGTGGGTGTTTTTGATACTGAGACAAGTTTACATGACTCCTACCAAGCTAAAGCTTGCCTCTGACATAGTCCTGAGCAAGGGCTGGTGCATAAACTGCACTATCTCAGGAGTAGTCTCGGGTACCACTGCACCACAGACATACTCCTCTAGATACAGTTCATCCAATGCAGCACTCTTGCACTGGCTGGGAGAGAAAACCAAAAAGCAGAAGAGCGGCAAGTGATGCAGCATGCTCCCTCCTTGTACTCAGTGAGCTGGCTTTCGATGGGGATCATCAAGTATAAAGACCTTCCTCTCTTCTGAGTCCAGAGTCACAATCTAAACTGGTTTTACATGCTTGGACAAAGGAGCATGAATGGCCGTATTCATCTGGGTGGCAACGTAAAATGAGGGTGTGGGTCACAACCCAGTACTGGGTCGCAGAATGTAAGGCACTGGGTCACGGTGGCTCTGGGTCATGGTGGTTCTGGTCAGCACCACCGACAAGGCCGTTCAAAGTCCCTACCGGGCTAGTCCCTACCAACACCACAGTGCACCCTAGAAGCAGCCAGCAGCAGGTCTGGCTCCTATGCAGGGGGACCACAGAGCTCTGTGTGCTACCCTCAGCCCAAGCACCAGCTCTGCACTCCCATTGGCCAGGAATCAGCCAATTGGAGCTGGGTGGGAGAGTGCCTGCAGGCGAAAGCCATGTGAAGCTGCCTGTGTGCCTCCTCCTAGGAGTCAGACCTGCTGCTGGCTGCTTCCAGGGTGCAGCATGGTCCGCAGTGCCAGGAAAGGCAGGAAGCCTGCCTTAGCACCCCTCACTGTGCCGCTGACCAAGGTAAGCCCATGCCCCAACCCTGTGCCCTAATCCCCTGCTCCAGCCCTGAGCCCCCCAAACCCTTGCCTGCACCCCTCATCCCCAGCCCCACCTCAGAGCCTGCACCCCTATCCCAGGGCCCTGATCCCCTCCTGCACCCCAAGCCCCTTCCCCAGCCCAGAGTCCCCTCCCACATCCTGAACCCCTCATTCCTAGCCCCACCCTGAAGCCCTCACCCCTGCACCCAATCCTCTGCCCCAGCCCTGACCCCCTCCCACACCCCAAACCCCTCATCATCAATTTTCTTCAACCTGGTCACCAGAAAAAAAAGTTTTAAAACCACTGAGAGAAAGGACCTGAGTGGTGCTGCTATTCCTTTTCAGAAATGGATCCAATCTGTAGTTGGGTATGGTCCCAGCAAGAGAACCTAAAATGAAATTGTTCTACTGATTATATGAAGTCGGGCAGTCTGTTAAAATGGGCAAGAGAGGAAAGAGTCTGCCTTCAAAAACTGTGGCAAGCTGGCACAAGGCTCTGCATGTGGAAGCCCTGTGTTAATGTCACGTGTAACAATGTTCAAATCCAGTACAGTGAAATCAAATCCACATCCCTTAGTGCTCTGCTGAATAAATCCTTTACAATTTATATTTTTGTGAAACACTATTCCCAGCTAACTACATTCCAACAAATTCCCTTTCTGGGAGTTCTCAGAGGTTGTTATATGCTCATCTCCCGCTACCAAAATTCAGAGAAGAACAAGACTAGCCTACAAGTACATTACACCTTTTGCCTCCCTCTCATTTTATTAGCAAGTTTGTAAAGGGAAATGCCAGTTTAACAGAACTATTATTTAATAGTCTATTTCAAACCGTGGAACAGAGCAATGTGACACAGCATTGTATCTTGCAGGGCCAATTATCAGAACTATTTGCTCTTCCGGAATTCCTTATTAAAACTCGAAGGAACTCCTGTCCTGAGGTCAGTATGAATGGATTTTGATTCAGCTATTGAAATGCTGTAGCATTTTTAGTGTTTACTAATGAATCATTACTCATCTCAGGTTCATAGAGATGAAGGCCTGTGTTTCAAATGGATGAAATATTTTGGAAAGGAATGAGATATATACGTTAGAATTAACAAACCAATTCATGAATAACAACAAAGACTTTGTTCCATAGCTGCAGAGTTTAATTCATCCATTGCAACTAAGTGTTAAAATATGTTACTGTAGGCAAACTGAATGTGGATTTATAGTCTGTCAGATCTCTGAAGTCTTGAGCTATGCATTTCTTCATTTCAGCTTGTCACTTAATAAAACTACATGAAATTCAAGATCCTGTGTCAGCATATTTAACATACAATTCAAATAACGTGAACTTTATGAAGGTACAGTCCACTTACTTTAGTATCTCAGCAATATCTAAATGGACATTTGTGATGCATTTAAAATATTCTTTTTTTTTTTTTTTTTAACTTTCTAGTGTTTGTTGTCATCCTCCCAAGCTCAGAACTTAAATTCTCAAGTCCTGATAATGCTCATGGAAGGCAATGGAAGTTTTGCTCAAGTAAGGAATGAATAAGGACTTTAGGAATTTGACTATTTTGTTCATATCTAGTAATACTGTCATTTTATATTATCAGTTTCCAGGTCTAGAAAATCTGTGTGGCTTGTAAAAAATATCTTAGTCCAATTCAAACTGGAAATAAGATGCAAATTTTCAATAGTGAAAGACATTAAGCACTGGAATAATTTATCAGGAGTTGTAGTGGCTTCTCCATCACTGGCAATTTTAAAATCAAGATTGCATGATTTTTTAAAAAAGATACTGTAGTTCAAACAGAAATTAACCCAAGGAATCCTTTGGCTTGTGTTAAAGAGGAGGTCAGACGAAGTGATCATAGTGGTCCCTTCTGGTTTGGTAATCAATTACTTCTAAACTCATGCCACTGTAAAGTCAGGAATGACTCCCTTGAAGTCAATGGTGCAAAAGGGAATCACAAACTATAAATAAAAAAGTATAGTTTTAAATGGTAGGACGGCACAGGTAAAGTTATATAATACTATATATTAATTATGGGGTAGATAATGGAATACTACTTGAGAGGAGAAGATTGGAAAAAGAAGGAGAGGATTAAATGAGTTCCAATGGCAGTAACAGAAACATTCAAAAGGTTAAAATAAGAATTTAAGTAGGAATCTATTCACTTCATAAAATAAAGAAAAACCAAGAGGACATGGGCAATTAGGCTCTAACAAAGTATATTAGCCTGTGGAAGAGTGGGTCAATCAGATCAGCAGGACTAATTAGTAGAGGTGGATTAAATAATGGCTATTTAATACTGGAAGTAGAATATTAGTGGATATACATACAGAGATGTGTGCATCCATGACAAAAAGCAAAGTTAATTGAGTCTATGCCTATGTTTGGTTCCTTATATCCATAAATCACTATTTCTATTTCTCTTGCATTAGCAAATGCAAATTTGAATTTCATCTGCAGTTTTGCTTCAATGCTACATGTGAAAGACTACTGTTAATTTAAAGATTCTTGGCCTCGGAACTTTGTTTGTTGAACAGCCTCATCAATGTTATTGACAATAAATGCACACCCAAAATTTCCCCTCAGCCTTCTCCCCACTCAAAGGCAGTTTATGCATAAAGTCTTTGTGAATACCTCAAAAAAAACATGTCTTTGAAGAACCTGGGTGACCTCCATTGAACTCATGACTCCTGACCTAATCACCTCATTTAGTGAACATGTGGCTACTTTCTTTATTCCCCAGCTACACTTTGGAAATAACCCTTTTGAGATACCAGCCAGAATCAGCTACTGACAATCCAATTACCTAATCCCTTACAGGGACGAGCAAATCCTTCTGACTGTAGCAGATTGTTTGGGACATCAGACATTTTAACAATATTCTTTTTTAGACAGCGGATTAGTAGTAGGCAGGGAAAACAGTGAGCACAATATAAAAAGAGACTCACTTGGATGGGAATCGAACATCAAATCAGTATCAGAGGGGACAGAACTTTATAACAAGAAGCACCAGGAAAAAATCAATTTGATTCTATTTTAACACTTTCTCATATCCTCAGAGTCACTTAATTACATTTGCCACCTATCCATCCATTTTACCATTTGCTGTTCCCTGCTTCACTGCAAGCCTAGGGAAATGCCTTTAAAAATAGATCCAGGATCATCACTGATATAATGCAACATACACCTATATCCATATGGCTAAATCTGCATGTTGCAAAACCCACGGGTCTGAAAGCATTTAGGTCAATAGGAGGCTTTTACGTGAACACTGGCTCATGTCATCATTACTTAAGACCTAATCTTGAGACCATTTGCTGTGTGAAAGTTTGTAGGACTGGGACTTTAAGCTGTTGAATGTTCAGCTCACTAAATTTAAGAAATTAATTACTAGGTGAAGACTCTTGAGAGGATATTTGGTAAGAGAATTTGAAGGGTAAAGCACACCAAGCTATAAGAGTTTTGAGGAATATTATGCAGAAATTTCTGTGCAATTTCTGATGTCCTTAAAAACATTCACATGCATTCTCTCTCTCTCTCTTTCTCTATAAAAAAAATTAGCAATAAAAATGTAAGATCTATTAATGTGCCTTTATGGTGGAAATTAAGTTTTACCATACTGCTAACCAACTTCCTGGTATAACAGAAGAATACTGAGCAAGGAGGTGATACTCACACAGTTTCACAGGCAGAACTGCCAGTAAGTACAATGAAAATTCTGAATCCAAAGAGATGGAAGGATTGGTCCCTTAGATAAATTACATATCAAGAAAACTACGTTCAATGAACATTTTTAATGTTACAAAGTCACACACTCAAAAGTAGGAAATGCCAGAACTAAGGTTGTATGGCAATCTTTTAGTTTCCTCGTGCGTGTACCTTGTAATATAGTCTTTAATTACATGATTACATAGTATTTTTCCCCACAGGATCTCCATCTCATTCTGTGAATAGGTAGTAATTTATTATTGACTTTTAGCCTCCTAATTCAGTATGCGGCCTCAACTGCACACCATCCAAATCATGCATTGAATACAAAATCATTAATTTCCTTGTGGGCATTTCTATGGTGCCCTCACAATTGTATCCAAGTGTTTCACAAATATTACTATATGAATCGTCACACCACCACTAGGGCGTATTATACCCATTTTACAGATGGAGAGTCTAAGGCACAAAGATTAAAGCTAAAACTGCCTAAAATATCAACTAATTTTGGGTACAGACACATAACACACACATTTGGGCTTCCCGTTCCAGTCCATTTCTTCTTCCCCAACCAGTCCCAACTTCTTCTTTTCAGCAGGCTCCACATTTGATTCCCCCAGTCCCAGTCTTTCCTTATCCCCCTCACAGCTGATTTCATGACCCAGTCTCCCGCCACCGCTTCAAGGCACATCTCCATGCCTGCCAGCTACTAGTCTCAGTCTCCTTCTCCCATCTCCATGTTCTTTATCCCTGTTTATTCCTTTTATCCCCTGCAAGGTCTGGTTTTTATCCTTAATGTATTAAGTTAAGCAGCTTCCACCTCCGGGCTGCCCGGGCCCAGCAACGAGAGCACTGAGAGCACAGGAAAGACAGATTTAACTGCTCTCAGTTCTGGTACTTGGCACCACAGTGGCGCAAAACAGCCAGGAAACCATTGGCAGGGAAGTCCTGTCAGCACAGGGTTGGCGCATTCACAGTGCAAATGGGTTCTTTGAAGGCTGTAGCTGCGTAACTCTAACAAATGTTTACTGAGCATGTGTGTGTAAACAGATTCCCCTTTCTCCCCCAAGACTTATAAACATGGCCCAATTTTAGTGGTTTTTCAAGGGTGGAGAAAAAGGCACACCCCTGACATAAGGTGACCTTCAAATTCATACTCCAAAGCATGAAGGTGCTAAAGGTTTTCAATGAAATAGCCGTGTGAATTTTAACATGATCAAAACAATATATTTTCCCCTAACTCAGGCTGAACCACTTTACAGCTAAAACTTCCACGCATACACACAAATATCAGCATGAGACAGACACCCAGCATGAAAAATATCAGCCCTAATGGTTAAAGTTCAGCAAAGGTATAAGCAATGGAAAACAATTTCTTATAATAGAAAGCACTGGGCAGTCTCAACTATAGGCAGCCTAACCTGAGCCACCTATATTTTTTTATACAAACTTCAGAGTGACTATTGTGCCTATAAAACTGAGCAACTAGTCATACTCTCTGCAGCCATAACCAGTGTGGAGCAGTGCGGTTATGTAATCTTTCTCAGAAAGCTTCTGGCAGTGCAGCCCAAGCCAAATATCCGGCACTCTTTCTATCCTAATCTGGGAAGAAATGGCCAATTTCGCTGAACTGCAAGGTATTTTTGTGCTATCTGGACAAATATTCACTAAGGAATTGTATGGAAATACCAATTAATTTCCACTCCTGACCTAAGCAAAATATGCAGCCTTTAAAGGTAATAGGCTACTATGCAAATCTGCTATACCACCTGGCATTTTTATTGCACAAGCCCCTATTTCATCAGAAAGGCCGTGTTCAATATTATCTTTAGAGAACATTTTTATTTTACTTCTATATTAGAATATATGGAAAAATAATTAGCAAGAGAGCTCTAGGCACTGAAGAAAATGTACAGTTCTATTTTTAAAAAAGGGAAATTTGTTACAAATGTGTAAGGCAAGCTGAATGAAAGTATAAAGCTCCATTACAGACCCTGGGGGGGTGGGGGGGAGTGTGATCAGCATGCAGAAGTGTGATCAGAATGCATAAGTAGCTCCTATCAAGATACTATTCAAAATGTATGATACACAGAATAATTTTGCATATTGCACAGAATTTATTTTGCCCCCCAAAATGAAATGATGCAAGGCTATCACAATCCCACAACACTGCTTGGAGACAGCAACAGAATATTGGATAGGGTCTTAGAATCAGAGAGCACTTTTTAAATCTTTCACACACAAGATCATGGCATGGTATCGAATTACATGGTATCATTACGTTTTCTGTGCAGGGGCTCAGGGAATTTCTTATCACTGTGTCTTAGGAACACATTACCACTGCAATACCCCAACTAGCCTCCAACCTCAGCCCTAAAGTTCATCTGGATTTATGCTGTTGACTGAGAGAAGTCTAATATTCAAGAGAAGGGTTTGAAACTTTTAAGAATGTAACTGCATTCTGGGAAGATTTGCCAAAATCACTACTGAAATATAAGGTGCATGGTTCTTTTGTTATTCCTCTATGATAACATTACGGCAGTCATAATTTGAACTTCTTAGAACCAATAAAAGTGATCACCAGGGCAATACTATTCAACATGCTGAGCTGCCCTGGCTGTGAAATTGAATTTCACAGCCACACTCCATTTAATATTAATAAGGCAAATATACACTACACTACGGTATAGAAATGATTCAACTCCAATGGAAATACTAACCACAATAAGGTCTCATATGTTTTCACTTTTGGCTCAGAATGTAGCTCTCAGTGAATTGATGAAGGGCTGTGAACACCTTAACAAAGACCTTGCACAAAAGTCTCTCTCTTTTAGACTGTGATGGACTCTTGTATGGCAGCTAAGGATGCATGTGTTTGTACTGGAAAACAGGCTGGAAAGGAGAACAATTGAGGAATCTGTTCATTTGTTTTCCATTTAAGCAAAAGCATTTTCTCATACTTCCCACACAACTATAACCCAGGGGGGAGGTGTTCATTGTTTACTCCTGAATAAAACAACAAGAGTAGGGCTCTATTGCCCTTCAGCCTATTTACATCTGTATAGGTGTGTAAGGGGAAACTCAGCTCCTTACATGGCCTATCCAGACCTTGGGTAGGATATGCAGGAATAAGTGGGTGGTGTACAGCCTCCTCACTCACACACAAGCACCTGAACAGGAATCTGTACATAGGTGGAACCAAGGTTCCATCACCTGAACCTGCTGGCCAATGAAGACTGTTAGAATAGTTCTTTGAGTGATTATTCACGTTGATTCCCTTCAGGTGTGCGTGCACCGTGCATACGGTCGGCAAAAAGTTTTCCCTTAGCAGCTCCCGGTGGGTCTGCTAGGGAGCTCCCTGGAATGGCACCTTCATGGCTCTCAATATATAACCCTGCCAACCCAATCCCTCTTCAGTTCCTGCTTATTATCCATGACAGCCATTGGAACTGCATTCACATGCCTTGCAAGTGCTTCCCTTAGTTTTCTTCCTTAGCCTGTACTTTTCTAGTCTAGATTTCAGCTAGTAGTTAGTGTAGTTTAGTGTATATAGTAGTTTGGGTTAGAGTGTGGGGTGATCCCCTATCCTTTAAGTTTACTTGCATACTTTCACATAGCCATTCGGCCTGTGCACAGACAGTTCCGACAGTTTGTGGTCACCTACAAACATTATTAACTCACGGTCCTCCCATTCAGTCTATCAATGGCTCCCTGAGTGATCACTGAGTGTATGTCAGTCATAGCAGCCTTCCTCCGTAGGAGGCAGGTGTAGGTATACCCCTACCTCGACGACTGGTTAATATAGGGGCAGGTAGACTATCAAGGCTAATTAGTCAGATTCATTTTTGAGAGATTGGGATTCCTCCTCAACATGAACAATGACCCAAAGAATAGAATTAATTGTGGCAGTGCTGGACTTAGTTCAGGCAAGGGCGTTCCTGCCAGAGACCCGGTTCCAAGCCATAACAGACATTCAAATCCTCAGGCGGTACCCGACCACTAAAGCAAGGGGATGCCTGAATATCTTCTGCCATGTGGCAGTCTGCACTTACGTGGTCCGACATGCCAGACTGAGGCTCAGGCCCCTAGAAGGATGGCTCATGTTAGTCCCCCTGCTGGGGTGCGACAGAGTGGACTCAGCAGACACTGTCTCAGAGCAAGTACTCGAGTTCCTCTGGTGGTGGCTCGACCCTTGTTCAGTGTACAAGGGAGTCCCCTTCAACAGCCCACAACCCTCTCCGTAAAAGGATAAATGGACACAAATCAGATATCAGGAATGGCAATATACAAAAGCCTGTAGGAGAACACTTCAACATGCCTGGGCATACAATTGCAGACCTCAAGACAGCCATCCTGCAGCAAAAAAACTTTAAAACCAGACTTCAAAGAGAAACTGCTGAGCTCCAGTTCATCTGCAAATTCCACACCATTAGGTCTGGACTTAATATTAGCTCTGAATGGCTCACCAATTACAAAAGCAGTTTCTCCTCTCTGGGCGTTCACACCTCCAGATCACCTGCTGGAAGTGGGCTTCACCACAACCCCTGACTGAATTTATCTTGCTTTCTTGCCTGCATATTTATACCTGCCTCTGGAGATTTCCACAACATTCATCTAATGAAGTGGGTCTTAGCCCACCAAAGCTCATGATCCCTAAAATCTGTTAGTCTATAAGGTGCTACAAGACTCTGTCACTTTTGCAGATCCAGACTAACACGGCTAACCCTCTGATACTAAACCCTTTACTAATAACAGATGTGTCAGCTTTGGGATGGGGCACTCACTAGGAGATCTCCAAACGCAAGGCATATGGTCCCAGAACGAGCTCTCACTCCATATCAATATCAAGGAGCTCAGAGTGGCATGTCAAGCCTGCCAGACCTTCCTGTCCTGACTACAAGGCTAGTGCATGGCAGTGATAACCAATAACAACATTGCCATCTTTTATATCAACAAACAGGGCAAAGAACTTTCCTCCCCCCATGTGGGGAAGCCCTCTAGCTATGGGAGTTGTGCATAGGCCACTTCATTCACCTGTAAGTGTCATATCTCCTGGGAATGCAGAACGAACTAGTGGATCACTTCAGCAGGTTGCTCTGCAACTACGAGTGGTCCATCCATCCAGATGTGACATATTCTATCTTCCAAAGGTAGGAGATTCTCCAGGTAGATCTGTTTCCCACATAGAGCAACAGAAAGTGCTCAATGTTCTGCTCCTTCCAGAAACACAGCCCAGGTTCGATCCTGGATGTGTTCATGCTACCCGGAGGGGACAGTCTCATGTCCTTTCCACCAGTCCCACTCTAACCCAAAGTACTGCTCAAGATCCATAGAGACAAGGCAGAAATAATTCTGTTGGCCCCAGCATGGCCACGCCAACATCAGTACACCACGCTTCCATAGACATCCCAATCCTGCTACCACTTTACCAAAATCCCATCACCCACAACCACAGTTGCCTTCACCACCCAGACCTCAGTCTTCACGGCTGAGGACGTTAGGGAGATTCCTAAACCTGAGCTGTCTTTTGTAGGTGACGAATCTGAGGTATTGTCACAATTTGAAGTATCAGTAGAGGAGGTTCTGGAACTCATTGATAAACTTAACTGTAACAAGTCACCGGGACCAGATGGCATTCACCCAAGAGTTCTGAAAGAACTCAAATGTGAAATTGCGGCACTATTAACGAGGGTTTGTAACCTATCCTTTAAATCGGCTACTGTGCCCAGTGACTGGAAGATAGCTAATGTAACACCAATATTTAAAAAGGGCTCTAGAGGTGATCCTGGCAATTACAGACCAGTCAGTCTAACGTCCGTACCGGGAAAATTAGTTGAAACAATAGTAAAGAATAAAATTGTCAGACACATAGAAGAGCATAAATTGTTGGGCAAAAGTCAACATGGTTTCTGCAAAGGGAAATCGTGTCTTACTAATCTATTAGAGTTCTTTGAAGGGGTCAGCAAACATGTGGACAAGGGGGATCCGGTGGACATAGTGTACTTAGATTTCCAGAAAGCCTTTGACAAGGTCCCTCACCAAAGGCTCTTACGTAAATTAAGCTGCCATGGGATAAGAGGGAAGATCCTCTCATGGATTGAAAACTGGTTAAAAGACAGGGAACAAAGGGTAGGGATAAATGGAACTTTTTCAGAATGGAGAGGGGTAACTAGTGGTGTTCCCCAAGGGTCAGTCCTGGGGCCGATCCTATTCAACTTATTTATAAATGATTTGGAGGAAGGGGTAAACAGTGATGTGGCAAAGTTTGCAGATGATACTAAACTGCTCAAAGTAGTAAGGACCAAAGCAGACTGTGAAGAACTTGAAAAAGATCTCACTAAACTAAGTGATTGGGCAACAAAATGGCAAATGAAATTTAATGTGGATAAATGTAAAGTAATGCACATTGGAAAAAATAACCCCAACTATACATACAATATGATGGGGGCTAATTTAGCTACAACCAATCAGGAAAAAGACCTGGGAGTCATTGTGGATAGTTCTCTGAAGGCATCCACGCAGTGTGCAGCGGCAGTCAAAAAAGCAAACAGGATGTTAGGAATCATTAAAAAAAGGATAGAGAATAAGTCGGAGAATATCTTATTGCCCTTATACAAATCCATGGTGCGCCCACATCTTGAATACTGCGTACAAATGTGGTCTCCTCATCTCAAAAAGGATATACTGGCACTAGAAAAGGTTCAGAGAAGGGCAACTAAAATGATTAGGGGTTTGGAACGGGTCCCATATGAAGAGAGATTAAAGAGGCTAGGACTTTTTAGCTTGGAAAAGAGGAGACTAAGGGGGGATATGATAGAGGTATATAAAATTATGAGTGGAGTGGAGGAAGTGAATAAGGAAAAGTTATTTACTTGTTCCCAAAATAGAAGAACTAGGGGCCATTCAATGAAATTGGCGTGCAGCAGGTTTAAAACAAATAAAAGGAAGTTCTTCTTCACACAGCGCACAGTCAACCTGTGGAACTCCTTACCTGAGGAGGCTGTGAAGGCTAGGACTATAACAGGGTTTAAAAGAGAGCTGGATAAATTCATGGAGGCTAAGTCCATAAATGGCTATTAGCCGGGATGGGTAATGAATGGTGTCCCTAGCCTCTGTCTGTCAGAGGGGGGTGATGGATGGCAGGAGAGAGATCGCTCGATCATACCTGTTAGGTTCACTCACTCCGGGGCACCTGGCATTGGCCACTGTCGGTAGACAGGATGCTGGGCTAGATGGACCTTTGGTCTGACCCAGTATGGCCGTTCTTATGTTCTTATGTTATGTTACTTCCAGTTCCTCCACCTCACAGCATGGAAGATTCATAGTTAAACCCCGGAGCTCCTGTTCTCCGAACCAGTGAGGCAGATTCTCCTCAGCAGCAAGAAACCATCCACCTCGGTAAGTGGAAGAGGTTCACCTGATGGCGTGTCCAGCATCATACACCTTCAATCCAGGCACCTATACCACTCATCCTACATTACCTCCTGCACCTGAAACAACACAGCCTACCAGGATCATTCATTAGGGTACACCTTGCTTCTGTTTTGGCCTTCCACCCGTCAAAGTTTGGACATTCCATGTTTGCCAACCCCAATGGTAGGGCGTTTCCTCAAGTGCCTAGAAAGAGTATTTCCACAGATACGATGACATGGGTTTGCATGGGACCTCAATCTGGTCCTCTCCGGGCTAATGGGGCCCCATTTTGAACCACTGGTGACTTGCTCCCTTCTGTATTTGTCGAGAAAGGTGGCATTCCTGGGCGCCATCACATCACTTAGGAGGGTATCCGAGTTAAAAGCACTAACCTCCAACCCACCCTGTATGGTCTTCCACAAAGACAAGGTGAAACTGAAGCCTCACCCAGCCTTCCTTCCCAAGGTGGTGTCCCAACTTCATACTAGCCAAGACATTTTTCTATCAGTCTTCTATCCTAAGCCTCATCACAGTGCACGGGAGCAGAGACTTCACTTGTTGGATGTCCGGCATGCACTAAAATTTTACATCGAGCACACTAAACCTTTCAAGAAATCAAACCGGCTGTCCATTGTGGTGGCAGACTGGATGAAAGGGCTCCTGGTCTCTTCCTAGTGCATTTCTTCCTGGATCATGGACTGCATCCACACAGGCCACAAGCTGGCTAAGGTCCCAGCCCCGGCTGTTATGGCACACTCCACCAGGGCTCAAGCCTCGTCAACACTTTTCTGGCCAAATCACCATTCAGGAGATCTGCAGAGTGGCAACCTGGTCATCTATGCATATTTTCACCACTCACTATGCTATCACCAGGAATTCCAGAGATGATGCAGCATTTGGCAGAGCAGAGCTCCAATCAGCGATTCCTTAACTCCGACCCCACTCCTGTGGGAGAACTTGGGAGTCATCTGATTAGAATCAATGTGATCACTCAAAGAAGAAAAAACGGTTACTCACCTCGAAAATGTTGTTCTTCAAAATGTGTTGTTCATGTCCATTCTAATACTCACCCTCCTTCCCCTCTGTCGGATGAGACGGCAAGAGGGGGGAACTGAAGGGGGTTGGGCTGGCAGGGTTATATACTGAGCACCATGAAGCCACCTCAGGGGGCTTCCTAGCTGACCCGCCGGGAGCTGCTAAGGGAAAACTTTACAATGACCATACATGTGGCACATGCACACCTGATTGGAATGGACGTGAACAACACACCTCGAAGAGCAACAGTTACGAGAAGGTGAGTAACTTTTTTATGTAGCATAGGTGTAGACTGCTGTGCCCCTCCTGGGGCATCCCAGGAAAGGAATTATGGCTCAGGGACCCACAAATCCCTTCCCTCCTGCCCCTTACTCCAAGAGGGTGGTAATTTGCATTTCTGAGCCACCTCAGGAGGACCCTTATGGAAGCTACTTTGGCTCAGGGAAGAAATAATGTGCCTTACTAAGGGATGGGCTCTTGTGGCCCAATCTAGCCCATAGTGTTCATCTGGTATAACTGAAGTGTCAGTGGGTGTGTCTCTATGAAAGACAGAAAGCCTGATGATGTAATCTAGTGCATTTGAAAATAAAAAGACAATTTTTTTTTAAGTTATCAGAAATATTATTATGAGACCCAGGGACAAGCCATTTACGGAAGGAACAATTAAGCAGTATTGAGCTTGGGGTTGACCTATCAATAACAGGGACCTCACCCCACTTTGGTTGTTGAATTCTTAGCAGATGCACCTGGGAGAAATCTAGAGTCCCATCCAGCACAAAGCTGTTGTGAATTCTGAAGAAGCAGGGTTTAAAAATGTCTTCTTATTTTCATATCTCCTGTTACTTTTTTCCTACCTTGAGGCTGATTTTGCTACCTTTACGCACACTGAATACTGCAAATACTTCCAGAGTGCAATATGACTTTTCACCAAGTCAGGTAATGTTGTATTAGGTCTAGCCCTTGAGCTTCTCCTGTGTTCTTTGCTATTTTGTGTTTCCCACTATAAATCTTGCCTCTATTACTGCCTTCTTATTTTGTTCTGAACCATCTGCTGTTTTTTGTTTTTTTGTGGTTTTTTTCTGTTCTAACCCTTTTACTCCTTTTTCTGAATTCAGCTCTGTGCCAGGTCAGTTATCCTTTCTTATTTCAGACCCCATAGAGAAATCCAGCAAGCATGGGAAATGTCTACAGGGATCTTCTATACATTTTAGATTCCTTGTCAACTGATGTTAAAGTTTAGAAAAGTTAAAATTAGAAATAAGGAAGGAAAAAGAATCAATACCACAACATGGTGTCAAAAAATGAAGGCTTTCCCAACAGGTTTCATTTAACAACTATAAATAATTCTGTTATGTATCCATCTGTACCGAAATCACAGAGCTGCTGTGAGGATTAGGTAATATTTGTTTATTAATCATTTTGAAGATTAAATGCATTATATCCAGTGGAAGATATTATTGCTTTCTCTCCTGCATCTCTGTTAAAAACAACATCAAGTCTAAACTTTAAAGCTTCTTTCACTCTTATGAGATGCCAAATATATTTGCATATTTCATGTATATGAACATTAACTGCCAATGGCCTAATGTCCTCAGCTTTAAAAAAAAAAAAGAGTAGATTGTTGATTGACAACAATAACAAAGACTGTTCTTGGTTCAGAGAAATGATTTTGAAGAGAAAGAGGGAATGCATTTATTTCTTCATTCTAAGTAAAGGAGTAAAAGCAGGTGAACAAAGTGAAGCATGTTTATCATTACCATCTCTCATCTTGCTTTGAATAAATTACTCTTTGATATTGTCAGAAATAGTTCCATATTCAGGGAAATAAGATGTTAAACCTTAGGGGGACGAGAGGAAACACATTCATCTAGGATGAACATTTTGAGACACAAAGCTTCATATAGCAGGTCATCCAGCAGCAGCTGATATAGACAAACTGTTCTCAGATATAAATTATCACAGTGCAGAAGCCTCCAAGTTAAAGAGGCCACTAGGAGAGACTCACACTCATGGTTGTACATTCGGAGGGTGGTATCTGTTAGAAAGCTCTTCAGAGAAGATTTTTCTATCTGTCTTTCCATAATTGGGGGGAGAGAGGAATAGTCAGAAATGCAGAAGAAATAATAACTGTGTTTGCATTCACTGAAGTGGTTCAGAAGAAAGGATTCACAGGTATCCAAGATAAAACTAGGCACCAAGGTACTAAGCCAGAATGTGATAGAAGCTGTTCCAGAACTTTAAAGCACTGCTACAGAGAAAGGACACAAAAATGTTGTCAAACCCAAAAAGGATTTAGTTATTCTTACAAATCAATCATATATTTTCAAAAAAAGTTGAGTCTGGAAGCTGTGTCTTGTAGAAATGTGTATGCTCCTTCTCAGTTGAAAAGGGCCCATTTAGTTCATTGCCTACATAACCAAAACAATGAAGAAACCTAGATATTCTGAAATGTAATTTATCTCAATACAAACTCATTTAAGAACAGACATGACCAAATTATTTGAGAATTATAAAGATACTAATCCTTTCACATAGGCTGTAACAATGGCTACTGGCCGGGGTAAAATTCAGCAACTTTACACTTCTGATGGGGTTACACGGAAAAGGCCAGTGTGCCTTGGATGCTAAGACCCAAACTCCATCATGAAATGTAGAATCCAGGATTATCATTTTATCCCACTGATCAAATGAAAAAATATATTCCCTAATTGTGATGTTATACCCCATATTCTGTATGGAAATATGCTTATTATATGGATATGGCATAATAGAGATATTTTATGCAAAATGGGTCTTTTAAGGTGCCATCGGAGAAGTTATAATTTACTGAATGTGATTATCCAATTTGTATGCATGTGTCATTTCAGTATCTCAGGTCAGGAATATTGACTATGTAACAATTACAATTGTGTGTGCATTTGAGACACACCCACCGGACAACAGGCCACCAGCCATAATGAGCGATTAGGAAAAAGACAGTGAGTCTTTGAAGATATGGAACCTGCATCTTCCGGGAGTTTCTTCTGTGGACATTGCAAATAATTCTGGTTTCATGGTTGCTTTAACACTGCAAGGTCAGGTGATAATGTCACCTGGTAAAAAGTGCCACCTTGGACATTGCTGGTATTTTGCCACTGGAAACAAAGGCTTCCTGCCTTATGTAAATTCTATTTAAGGCAGGGAGCAAGTAAAACAGGACTCTTCTCCATTGCCTTCCTGCTCAAGAAGAAAGACTGCTGAAAGTACTCGAAGAGACAAAGGAACTGAGCTGTGAGAAAGGCAAGGGCTGAGTCCAGACGGAGACAGGAAACTACTCTTTAAAGAGAAATGTACCTGGAACTCTAATCTACAGAAACTCTGTAACTTGCCTAAAATAACATTTTGGGTGAGAAATTACTTCTTGAAACCAGTCTCTTTAAGATCTTAAGCTTAGTATACATGTTTTGTTTTATTTGCTTAGTAATCGGCCTTGTTCTGTTTGCTATCACTTAAAACCTGCTGTTTATAGTTAATAAACTTGGTTTTGCTTATTATTAAACCCAGTTTGTGCAATTTCTAATGGGAGGGGGGAGAAGTTGTGCACATCTTCCTCCACACTGAGGGAGGGGGTGAATTTATGAGCTTATGTTGTATAGATTTCTCTATAGTGCAAGACAATATTATTTTGGGTGTACTTTCCAGAGGGACACTGCAATTGAGTGCTGGGAGATTTCCTAGCTGAGCCTGCTCATAGACAGCTGTTTGTAGACTCTGTGTGATTCTACAGCTGGTGCATTCTTACCTGTGTATGTGTGCTGCCAGAGGCCGGGTATCCGAATTCAGCAAAACATGGAGAGGGAGTCCAGGCTAGTGGAGCAGGCAGGCTCAGTGAAATCCCAGTACATCAGGTGGCAACCCAGAAAGGGTTGTGTGTGTGTACTAATGACCTTCACTATGGCGTTGGAAATATCTAATCATGACAATATGTATAAGCCCAATAAAATTGCAACAAGATTCTGATACATATCCTTGATCTACACAATATTATTGCTTCAAGAACAGTATCATGTGGGGAAAAGTATAGATAGCTATTTGTATTAGACTTGCTATTGCCCTTTTTCCCCCAACTATACAATGTGTTGCGATATGTAAGGGTTAAATAAAGACATGGAAAACCACTGGTGTGCTGGCATGGTAGCAGGGAGTAGGCAGACGCATGCACTATTCCTTTGATTAATAAATAAAGTGTTACCCCTTTCCGCTCCCTTCTCCTTGTTAAGAATTGATAAGGGTTGTAGCAGCATAAAGAATGTGGGGATCTAAAGAAAATGCTTCTTTACCCCAAAGGTAATCTCTTCCTCCCTCCTTTCCCAACTACATAAGCAAGCCCTGGGTCATGGCCCTTTCCTCCCTCCCATGAAAACTTCTGATGAGGGAGATATATGGCAACAGATTGTTGCAAAGAAATGTATTTTCATGGTAAAAATGCTTGTATGACATGTGTAATGGGGATACTAACAGTATGAGTATTTCTATGACTTAAGTGGGTTTGGGGTGTTGTAAGGGATGTAGGCATTTACATATTAACTTAAATAAAAAGAGTGTGATGTAATTAATCCAGTGCTTACTGGACAATTGGGTCCAGGGGAACAAATATTGCAATAAAGAAGCCTGTACTGAAATCCGCCTGTGAGTCAACCTGCTCCTTTTTTTAACAGTGTATCTTTTCACCTTTTATGATTGCCAGCATAGTTCTTGTTCTACAAAATTTCAATGTCATGCCCAAAGAAAAGTATTCAGAGTACAATCAAAAGATACGTATGACTTTGAATGATAAAATTATTACCTGAGCCTTGCAAATTACGAAAATGTCCTTACATTCCTCCAAAATCACATCCATGTTAACTCTACTCCCCTGGCATCATAAGGTTAATTATATTCCTCCAAAACAAGTACCACAAACTAGATGAAAGATGTAAAGTACAAGCATTCTTTGTAGAGAAAGAAACCACTTGAGCTTCAGAAGAAACTTCCAGAAGCTGAAAAAAGTTTAAAGCTCTCTCTTTAGAAGGCTTCTTTCTTTTAGGGTCTGATCCAATTCCTATTGAAGCCAATGGAAAGACTCCCATTGACTGCAGTAGGCTTGGGACCAGGCCCCTAGTATATACCGATACAACATGCATCTTTCATCAACAAGAAACATGTTTGAGTCCCAAAACAGTATTATAGGGGAGGATTATTTGATTTATGCACAACACAGAGAGTTCTAAATGCCAATAAAAGCTGGGGAAATAATTGTATTAAAAACACATCCATAAGAATGTTGCAATCTGTTACTTTCAGAACAATACCATCTGGTCATATCTTAAAGCAAAATGAACAGAAACTATAAATTAAAAAGCTTCCAAAGTTCTCAAAGTGTTTAAATCTATTTCAGGGTATAAATTAACATTTAGATAAAGAATATTTGCATCCTGTGCATACTAGGAGAAACCCTGAAGTAATTTCTTTGAACAAGCAAAACATATATGAGAGGCTTTTTCAGTTAATTTTATTTTCACATAATAGCTCTATATCAAGAAGGTTAGAAGACTGGGCCTAATCTTACACCCATTGAAGTCTATGGGAGTTTTGATTTTGACTTCCTTAGGAACAAGTTGGAGGATTTTTGGTCACAACTTACACTGAGCTTCTGGACCACAAATTCACTGCTTTCTGTTTAAGGACCCGATTAAGCACATGCTTACGGAGTCAGTAGGACCAATCACAGACAAAGTTTAGTGTTGCCTTAAGTGACCTTGTGGCTTTTCCCCCTTCCTTTGCAGCGTAAACTGTGGATAATTTGCCAGGCTTACCCTATCCCTTGCCTGTGGCACATAATGGTTTTGTCTCATCTGGACTCTAGTTTTAGTTGTTGGGTTTAGTGTCTCAGTGCTGGCTGGTATTGGTAGGCTGTGATATATACAAGAGGTCAGACTGGATGTTCTGGTGGTCCCTTCTGACTCAGAGAGAGCTTTGCTGGATCAGGACTTGAAGCATGACATGATATATCTAGCAGTATAACCAGAGTGGGTAATGCAAACTGTTTCCATTATATAAATTCAAATTTTAAAGTGCATTTTCTTGGGTCAGATTTGTTCTCCTTGGGTATATACTTTTTGTGAACACTTGGAGTAGCTGAGTTTTGCTGGCACAAATGTTTACAGTACACGTATTTCAACCCATATTGTGAATTCACCTGTTGGAAGTATTTGTACCAGAAACATTTGTGCATTTATCCAGACTATAGAACAGAAACAATAAAACATTTTGTGTCTGTGCAGCGTCTAGCACTAGGAATCCTGCTCCATAGCTTTGTCTACATGGTGAAATGTACTGGCATTAATATACCAGTATAATTATATCACAACTGTACCAGAGTAACACCTCATGTGGATACACTTCCCTGGAATAACAGTGGCTTTTTTCAGTTTAGTTTATGTCCCATAAAGAGGCCACTGTTATTCAGCATAAGTGTACATGTGGAGAGCTATACCAGTATAACTGTAACAATATAATTATACCAGTAAAGTAATGTTGGTAAATTGCCCCATGCTCTGAGATTACTAGGCACTCCCAGAATACACAGAACACTGTGCCCCTTATTTGATCACAACTAAGCAACATAGTTTCCATTTGAAATGTGTGTGACCATTTAATCAAGTGAAATATATTCATGGATATTTGCAAAAATATTCATCAATAATGAATTAATTCAAGGAACTTCTGAATTGCTTAGGGATATTCCACCCGCAGAAAAGCAGCTACATTTTCTCTCTCTCTCTCTCTCTGCACTCATTCTGAGCTAAACTCCATCCGGCACAAGTTTAATTTGGAAAGAATATTCCAAAATACTGATGAAGGGTGCAGTGTTGAACTTGAGGGCAAAACAAAAACAAAACCCCCCTCTGAAATGGGACCGTTTGTGGTAATGTCTGCATGCTCTATATTGTGCACAAGCTACCTATATAGTGTGTAGATAAGTGTATATTTATGCCCACAAACTCACAGCATATTAGTAGCAGGGGGGAGCATGGCTAAGACAGTTGCAGGAGGTTAAATATGACTGCTTCCATTTCTAATGCGAAACCTGGAACTACTGTAACGCCGACAGACCCCAGTCATTGGCAGGCAGGACTGAACCCAGGACCTCTGGAGTTTAGTGCAAGAGCCTCTACAGGGACGGGCAAACCTTTTGGCGTGAGAGCTGCATCATGTTTTCAAAATTGTATGGAGGGCCTCCCCAATGGCCTAGCCCCCGCCCCCTATCTGACACCACTGCTTCTTGCCCCCTGATGGCTCCCCCACAGGACTCCTGCCCCATCCAGTCCCCCTCCTGATCCCTGTCTCCTGACCATCCCTAGAACCTCCCTCACCGCTGCTCCATCCAACACCTCCTCTCATTCCTGACTGCCCCCCCCCCCCGCCCACCGGGACCACTGCCCTCCTTCAACCCCCCCCCCCCCTTCACACTTGGACTACCCCCTGAATTTCCCTGCCCTCTATCCAACCCCCTCTGCTTCATTCCCCTTACCATGCTGCCTGGAGCGCCGATGGCTGACAGCATGGCTACGTTGCCCAGCTGGAGCCAGCCACACAACCACAGAACTCCAGGACAGACCACAGCTCTGCAGCTGTGCTGCCCCACAAGCTCACAGCCCCGCTGCCCAGAGCATTGTGCCAGTGGTGCAGTGAGCTGAGGCTGTGGGGAAGGGGGAAGAGCAGGGGAGGGGCCAGGGATAGTCTCCCGGGCAAGGAGCTCAGGGGCTGGGCAGGAGGGTCCCACAGGCCAGATGTGGTCCTCAGGCCGTAGTTTGCCCACCTCTGCTCTACAGCATGGACTAAAAGCCAACTGGCTGTTAGCTAAGGCTGTAGAGCAGACTCATTTAACTCTCTCTAAGTGGTCTTGGTGCCACTAGATAGGACAGAACACCACACCCAGCAGTTGTGAGGGTTACAGAACCATGGTTTTAATAGCTTTTGACTTTAATAGCTAGGTCTGCTTTTGACATTTTTTTTGTTTGAAAATATGAAATAGGGGCTTATTAAACAAAATGTTAATGCTGGAAGATCCTTCTACAATGGATTCTCAGAAGGCTGGAACTTTTAAAAGTGTTTTAAAAATATCTTTAAACATTTTTAAGTAATTTAAGGTTCTCTTATCCAAAATCTTCTTTTCCCCTTGACTCTTTGTCTTCTTTCCAATCTCCTTCATACTTTTGCTCTTGCACAGTTTGTTTAATCTCTGACAATATCTCCTTTTATTAAGCAACTTCAGCTGCCTCCTTTCCCTCTTCCCACTTTTACAGTATCTTTCCTGGTTATTCTTCCCCCTCTGCTCACCTTTTACCCTTCTTAATTAATTGCATTTCCCTCGATACTATAGTATTTGAGCACCTCACAATTTTTAATGTATTTAGCTCTTAACAGCCTTGTGAGGTTGGGTACTTGAGGGAGAAGCACTACTTTCCCCATCTTACATCTCGGAGGAGCTAAGTGATTTGCCCAAGGTCAGACAGGAAGTAAGGACTTAGACCAGGTGTCGCAAGTCTTGGGCCACGTTTGTACTTACAGAGCCTAGGGACTGGTCTTCACTACCCGCCGGATCGGTGGGTAGCGATCGATCTTTTGGCGATTTATTGATTTCTCACGCCAATCGATTGCCTGCGGTGCCCCCATCGACTCCAGAATTCCAGCTTGCCAGGAGGCACAAGCTGGAGTCGACGGGGGAGCGCACCACTGACTGCCACCGCCATGAGGACTGACGGTAAGTTGGCTGCAGATATGCAAACTTCAGCTACGTGATTCGATCCCCCTCGGTAGTGAGGACCAGCCCAAGGCTGATATATCTATGTCAATAAAGCCCCCTAGTGGAGATATAGCATATGCATAGAGAAGGAAGTGTTCTGCTGGAATAGCTGGGATCTATCTGAATGACATTAGCTATACCTACCAAGGCACTCTTCTGTCATTATATTTAAGTCTACACTAGGAAGTTTTGCCAGCATAGCTTCTTCAGCTAGGGGTTGGGACTTAGGGGGTGGGACTTTTTGACACTCCTAGCTGATGTAGCTTTGTCTGCAATGTAGACCAGGTCCTATACTACTGATTTAACCCCTCAACACATCCTCCCTCTCTACCTCTCATTCATCCCTACAAATTATTTTCTGCTACCCTAGGCCCTTTGTTTCTTCTGAACATGCTACTAATGTTCCTTCACATACGCTAGAACTATTACTAAGCTTGTGTATATTAAAGTTTTTAAATCTCAAATTAATGGATTCCTGATTAATTTGAGGTAGTTAAGCTCAGTCAGAAGGGTAAGTCACAAATTTGTATCCTGGAACAACATTCAGGGAGTTTCCAAACTAGACTCTGCAAGTGTATTGTCAAATATCTTAATTATTTGTCCATCAGTTCTTCTGAAATAAGTCTAGGCATACCCAACGTCTCCAATATAAACCAAAGAATTGTCAAAAGGAGGGACCAAATAGGAGGAAAAGGCACTGGTACTATAGTGAATGAATACCACAACTAGCCCTAAAGTCAAAGGCATTTACAATGGTGTCATACTTCGGAGAGCACCTTGGTTAAAATTAAACCTAGAACCCTCTATAATGGTGAATATGATTAAATCATAAGATTCTCTCACCTGCTGAAGTTGGCTCCTCTTCATCAGATTCTGGGCCCAAAAAAGAAGAAAGAAAAAAAAAAAGTTATAAATAGTTGAAGAAACCTCAAACAGTGCTAATTAGTAGCCATTTTATTACATTTAAATATACCTAAGAAAATCTGAAACTGGCAATACAATGACACGACGGGTTTTTAAATATAAAGTCTGAATTGACCGCATTATCAGATTTCAGATTTCTTAGAAAACCAAGCTAAATCCACTGTGACCTTAACCTGTCTGTGTGTTTTACAGTCTTGTATCTATATCCCCCTCCCTATATCTCCTGTGTAGAGAGTATAGAGTAAAACCTCATATTATTCGGCTGGAAGATCTCAGTCACCGTTTCTGAGACCATATTTATTAATGGGAATAGTTACAGCACTGTTAAAAGAAACGTGTTGCCATGCTGACCTAAAGAGAGAAAAGGGACAGGATTTTCAAAAGAACATTCTGCAGTGGCCTCACTTACTCCCACTGAAGTTAATGGGAAGTTAATCTAGATTTCATAAACATACACATCATAAAAATGGTTTTACCTACATCCCTCAAAAGTGTTTAATCAAAGGGAAGGAAACCAACAAGTGATTAACTCATGCACTCTTCTTATCCTAAATCGTCAATGAAGACTCAGCATACAGGTGACATAGGGAACTTTAAAAGGATAGAGAGCTCTAGAGCACTCGGGTTTTTTTCATCAGTATTTCTTAGCATTTTAAAGATAAGGTTATCTTTTTGT
This sequence comes from Sternotherus odoratus, assembly GCA_032164245.1. Taxonomy (NCBI): domain Eukaryota; kingdom Metazoa; phylum Chordata; order Testudines; family Kinosternidae; genus Sternotherus; species Sternotherus odoratus. The sequence goes on along the minus strand of JAVMKO010000007.1, from coordinate 64,194,025 downwards.
TTCACTGAAAAACCACAGTTTTCCACTTTCCCTGCCACAGACATCCAGTTTTTAGCTTGGAAAGCACATCTTTTTAAAAGCTGGGCTGGACAGGACAAAAAAAACACACAAAGCCTCTGGTAGCACCAATGAAGGTGGCCTGAGAACTGTGTGACTTGCTTCCTCCCTCGGGCAATTGCTTCTACAACTTGACTATACAGTAGTTGGCTGCCACAAGAGAGAGAGATTTCAAAGATTTTTGCAAACTGATCTCCTGCATGATTTATTTTTCCCTCTTCGCCTACAAGGACATATATAACTCGAGGACTCCCCAATTTTTAGTGAAAATCAGACACCTTTGGGAACCGCCTTCATCACCTAGGAATTGCACTGTATATAACTCTTGGGTAATTTAATATTGTGTTCTGTATGTTATTATATATGACAATTATCCTGGACACAGGGGTTATTTCTAATTGCACTGGAGTGAAATAGGCTTTCTGAGGGGCATCAGAATCAATCAATAGAGACTAATGAAATGTTGTGTGAGGCACCAGCCAGCTGCTTTCCTTTGACTAAACTCTTTTGAGGGGGGCAGATTTATTAATGCAATTCGGTACTCAGAAAGAACCGAAAAGGATAGGGAACAAGAAGCCAATACACAACACAGTAACAAATGCCTATAAAACCCCTTATACAAATAAACGATCACCCAAGTAATGATTACTTTTGCAAATAAGCATATACAGGACTAGACTTGTATTGTATGACTGGAAAAAAATGTTATTTTAGTGTAGATGTATTGAAATTAAAGAAAAGATGGTCATGTCAATTCAGGATTTAAAGACAGTAGGAGAGAAGAAGAAGAAAGAGGAAGAGAAGGAGGAGGAGGAGGAAAGATGCATTGCTCTGCTGAAACATAGCACACTGGAAGATCCTGGAATTCACAGCCTCAGGTCTTGATGCAATGCCCATTTAAGTTAATTGCAAAGCTCCTGTTGACTTTAATAATGGTGCAAGATCTGGCTCTAAATAAGCTTTCTGAGAGGAGAAAAACAAACAAACTCCATATTGCTGAAAAGTTAAGTGCTCGCCCTATTGAAATCAAGGGGAGTTTTGCCATGGTTTTCAAAGGAGCCAGAATTTCACCCACTGTCATTAATATGTTCTACTTTGCTAGGCAGCCTTTGAACCTAACTAGTAGTGCTTTTGTTTGAGGTTAGACAAATCTACTGTATTACAGATTTTCATTTTATGATTTTTCTCTCCATTTTCTACCCAGTACCAAATAAACATTGCTTATTTTAAAAGCGGAATATACTGTTAGCTAAGTGACAATATTGTAGGAACTCCAGAGGGAAGGAAACTGACTTTCGACCTGAAGTCTGGAGGAAACGGAAATTAGCTGATGACTTGTGCACTCAGTCAAAAGCAAACAAGTTGCAATCTCCCCAGCTACCAAGGAGTTTCAGGAAGGGCAGAAGAATGGGTGAAACATCAGCATGAACCCAGAGAGATCAATAGTAAAAGCAGAAGAAACTGCAAGGGTGCCTGCAAATCCAGTAGTTTGTGGACAGGGAGGAACAGCACCTGCAGAAGAGGAGAGAGGTGGGCCAGCATGAGAGAGAAGAGAAGCAGGAACATTAATATCCACCCAAGATGAAGAAACTGCACCAGCAGGATCAGCTTCAACAATATCAGCTTGAGTTGAAGAAACTGCACCAGCCAAATGATAGTCTGGTAGGTGGAACTGTGGGGGGAGGGAGGGCACAGATTCTAATTTATTTCCTCCCATTAGGGAGGGGGGTGACATGGAAGTGTTTTAAATGTTTTTGAAATGGGGTGTGAAATGAATAAGGTGGGGAAAGATGGTATGGAATGTGGCTCCACAGGTGGTCTGGGACTGGAGCACCCACAGGGAAAAAATGGTGGGTACTGAGTACCCACCAGCAGTCCCCTATCAGTGCCCCCCCAACACCTCCTGCCTGCCAGCCATACCCGCAGATCAGTGCCTCCCTTCCCCCCTCATACCTTTGGCCCTCGCAGTCAGATTTTTCGTGGCATGCAGGAAGCTCGGGGGGGAGGGCGAAGAGTGAGGATGCGGCATGCTCAGGGGAGGGTGGAGAACTGGGCAGGAAGAGCCAGGCAGGGCTGGAACAGGGGCGTGAAGGGCGGCGAGGCTGGGGAAATGGGTGGAGTGAGGGCAGGGCCTGGGGAAGAGCCAGGGATTGAGCACCCCCTGACACTCTGGAAAGTTGGCTCCACTACTGTCAGGGACAAAAGGCTTGGACATTTTCGCTCTTATCGACAGTGGTGGGCAGATGATGAGCTGTGTAAACAAGTTTTGTTGCAAAAGTTTAAACTGAGCCCTAAAGCATTCAGCAAAAGGTTTTGGCCATGTTCTGTAAGTTGCCAGGAGGGTCACTTGGCCTGGGATCGCCCCCTTTACCAGCTGAAGCCCAATGCAGTGCTGGAAAGGCCAGCTGCATTCCAATCTCACAGAGTTATCTGGGTGACTGATTCCCCAGAGGGAGGGAGTCTTCCAATACCATATAAATGATCATGCTGAGCCATTCACACTCCTAAACCACTGCCCACATGGGAAGCTGCACCCTCCTGAGTGCAGATACGTTGGATTGCCAGTGGGAGCAGAAGGTGATAGTTAATGGGGAGCCATTCACTGGATGAAGCTATTGGGGCTGCAAAGAGTCTAGTTAAGCCCCATGTCATAGAATCCCATTAAATGCTACTAAGATGTGAAAACAGATTGAAGTTCCTGGTGTCAAAGTCTTCACTCTACCTACAGCCCAGATGTCTATATAAACCCAAGAAGGAACAAGGGTGCTGATTTTACGTGTATTGTCACATAGTCCCTGTTCTTTGTTTTTAGGAAATGATATTGTGGTTTTGATGCAGAAGAGTGAATCAGACCCACTCAGTTATCTCCAGAGTGGAAACAGACTCTGTTAGCCAAAATGGAAATGGGGAAGCTCAGAGGGAGAAGGGGGGTGGATCCTCCTCAGTAGTTTCCAAGGGGAACCGAGATACTTTCCCAGGGGATGCAGAAAAATACCCAAGAAGGGAGGAGTGAGGAGGACAATAGCCAGGAAGGAAAGGGAACTTTTTCCCACGGTCTCTGACTGCCGAATGGTCTGTGAAAAAGTAAAGAACCCAGAGCCAGTGGGAAAGGGAACTCTGCTCACCTGGCCTCCATGTGTGGGAAACAGTATTCCACCTCCTCCTCCCAACAGAGAAGCTGAGGTTAGGCTAGGTCCTGGCCACCGAGGAGGTCGGCAGAGAAAGGAATATGGCTATGGGAAAAGTTTGAAAAATCCCCCTTACCATCCAGAGAGGCACCACCTCCTAGAGAGGCTCATTTATCCTAGTTCAGCCTCGATTCTCTAGAGGCCAAAAGGCAAAGAAAGGACCTTGGACAAACAGCCTGAGTTTAAACTGAGTCGGGGCCTGCTTTCAGATCCACAGATGGACAGGTCCTTCTGTCCAAAGGAGGGCCCCAATCCGTAGGGAAGAGTTGGAAGGACTGACACTAATTCGAGCCCTTGTTGGGATTGGAGGAGGGATGTGATCTATGGTAAGGTTATTAGCATGCATGTAGGTTCTTTATTCTTTTAATATGTTTTCTCTGTAATGTTTGTACCTTATAAATAAACACGCTTGCTTAGAAAGAGTGGTATGGTATCTTAACTGTGGGCAATTGTACTGTTTAAAACCTCTGAAGAGAAGGCAAAGCACGCTTAGTCGGACTTGCTGAGGAATTCAGTGGAGGCAGGGATCTGTGCAGCCTAGAAAACCCCTGGCCAGGAGAGAGGGAGACACATGTCTTTGCCCAGGAGAGGTGATGGCTAGGAAGTCAGAAGCTTAATAGGGAGGGGGAATACAGGTTCAGTTGCCCCAAACTGTGACAGATATAACTACAACTGGACTTCTCTGTTCTAAAGGATGATAACCTCTTGAAAAAGCTAGAAGAACACACTGCACAAAATCACAAGGCAAGATCCTGGCCAGCATGATATTAACCAATAGAGAAATCAAAATTAACTCATTTTCCCCTTTGCTGTCCAAACAGCACTCCATAATATTCCAAGGCAGAAATATGCACATTTAGAATTGCTTTCATGAAAAAAGGCACAGACCTAATTTTAGCTGTCATTACAGTATTTCTAAATCCCAGACATGACTGAACTGGAAATATGTATTAAAAATTAAATGTGAATAAATACAATATGAAATTCCACAGCCTTATGCACACAGTGATTTCTTTATCAAATGAGACACACAGGGGAAATTATCTTGCTGTCCATGACAGGGTTTCTTTTATCACAGATAGCTTGAAAGGCCATGTCTGAAAAACAAACTGCTTTTAATAAGCCATCAGACTCTTTCCTTTAAAAAAAAAAAAAAGTTTGCAGTAAAACTCTGAATAGCCATGACTGGAAATATGGGACTTCCCCTCCTCTGTAATTGTGGTAAAATATGGACTGTCCTTGTAACTGACAAGCTTTCACACCATGTATGTACATAAGAGATTCACCAAAAAGAGGATGGGTATTTCAAAATTTGAAAGCTTTGTAGTGTACTCAGAGTTAGAGGGCTCCCCAACCAGGATCTTTAGCCAGGTTCTTTGAATATTAACCTGATCCTGAATAAGTAATATACAATATACTATGTAAATGTTGTGTTGCAATTTTGCCTTAACAACAAGTATTTAAAAAAGAACACACTATGCATTTTTCATCCCTCAAACACCTCAGCTCTCCACTTGCCATTAAATTGCTGATAAAGAAAAAAAAATATCACCACCACAACACTACTCCCGTGATTACAGCAATTTCAATCCTAAAGTTATTTTTAAAAGCTATTTATACAAGGAGTCTCACCCATGATAATTAGCAGTAAATTTCCCAATTATCTTATTTCAGAGATGAGGAAGGAGGAAAAACACACAAAATCTGCTGGTTCATTATCCATGGCAGTAGTTTGGCATGATCAGTCAAACCATTTCCCCACTGATTTCAGAGGGGGTGGAAGGGATCAGGAATGGGCCTACATTGGATAGCTTAGAAGAGCCAGGTACTCCACATGGATATCTCCACCAGTATACCAAAGAACTCTGTATAAAGTAGTGGTGTGATAATGTTCTTGAAGTATCTGGAGATGTAAACATCAAAACTGTAAAACATTTTTAAAGTTGCAGACTGATAGATTTTTTGTTTCTTTCTACAGTGAAGCATTAATAAAATATATGTCATATGGCAGCACAAGGATTTTATTGCTGTACACTTAGAAGAAATTTGATGCACATTTGTTATTACTTGTATAACTCACTCATATTTTGGTCATAAGTGAGTAATACTATCATCTCCAACGTATGCTAATAAAACACATGCAATCATAGAAGAAATAGGCAGTTGGGGGTAGGAGTGTAGATAGGGGTCAGGGCAGTCAGGGGTTAGGGATCAGAGGAGGTTGGATGGAGCAGAGGTTCGGTGGGGTCAGGGGATAGGGAACAGGGGGGTTAGATAGGCATGCGAGTCCTGGGGGGCCTGTTAGGGGTGTGGATAGGGGTCAGGGAAGAGGGAGCAGGGGTGAGGAGGGTTGGATGGGGTGGAGTCCTGGGAGGCTGTTGTGGAGGGGGTTCCAGGAGGGATGGTCAGGAGACAAGGAAGAGGGAGGGTTGGATGGGTCAGGGGTGCTGAGGGGAGCAGGAAGTGGCGGATAAAGAACGGGGGCCAGGCTGTTTGGGGAGGCACAGCCTTCCCTACCTGCCCCTCCATACAGTTTCGCAATGCCGATGTGGCCCTCGGGACAAAAAGTTTGCCTACCCCTGGTCTAGGCTGACGTCATATCAACAGGCCATAGAACCTCCTTGAATTAATTTATGTTTGATTTAGAGAATATCTTTTAGGAAAAACCCCCCACATAATACCCTTGATCTTCACTCATAGATATACACCCATAGAATGGGAGCTATGTACATTCCATTATCAACAGAGAACAACAGATGGCAATTAGATAGCTCTTACGGTAATACAAAGTTTGCCCTTAAGACATCAGGTTGTTTACAATTCTATTTATAGTGTAGATTATATGGACAATTCTTAACATTTGACTCGTAGGAAGACACTTTGGACTTGGTTCTTCTGAAACAAACTGCCCAGTTGGAGGGACAATAATTGACAGCAAGAATGGACAGCAAGAATTGACTTTTATGTTTAACCAACTCCTATCTCTATGCATGGGTGAAGTCACAGATGATGGTAGCATTGCTATGAACTCTAAACTACAGAAGATGTGTATTGTATGGTATACATTTTACCACATTAACATAAATATATTAAACTACATTTATCGACTGCTCATGATTGCAGTGACATCAGTGCCAAAACTGCTGTTGACAGTCTCCGTCTGCAAGGCCCTAGGAAATGTTATCAAGAAGACAGCATGTCTTTGCCTCCTGAAATCCAGGAAGCGGAGAGTGCCCTGAAAGCACTTTGTTCTGCCATCTTCCCTGCTTCCATTACAAACACAAATTTAAAAAAACAGAAAAGGTTAATTTTAGAGGATCTGATCCTTCTTGTTGCCACCCTTTAGTCAACTCCTCAGAGATAAACTAAATACTTTGTATCCCCAAAACAAACAATGTTGCTTTATTTTTAAAGATTTTATTTTAATCTACAACATTTTAAACTTTTGTGTGACAGTTATTCATCTAATTTCTACCAGTGTAAAGATGGAATAACTCCATTGACTTCAACAGAGGGAGAGAAAGAGCAATTCTTACAATGTTTTGGCAAAATACATTTAATTTGTTTCTTTAAAATTTAGAAATTTTATGGTGCCTTAACTGAGCAGAAAATATTTTCCATAAAGGAATTTGTTAGAATATTAAATTAAACAAAGTATTTCAAGAACCTATGTTAATTACTATGAACATACAGTATTCAGGAAAAGCAGAATATATCTAAGACTCTTATGACTAAATAGTCATAAGACTGTATAGTCAAGAAACCAAAATGAAAAATTGTGGTTATAAATATTCATTGGAGGGGAGATTCTTCCATCTCATAAATATTCCACACTTTAAACTAGTGGATTTTAGTTCTAAAATTGTATTTAAAACAACTACATGGCTAGCTTATGTACTATATGTACCATGTTTATGTGTGCGTGCGAATGTCTACAGCAGAGGTGGGCAAACTACAACCCGCAGGCCATATCCACCTGGCGTGACTGTCCTGTCTGACCCCTGAGCTCCTGGCAGGGAAGGCTCTCCTTCTGTCCCCACCTCCTCTGCTCTGGCTTGCCGCTCCTACTGTGCAGCGCGGCAGGCTCTGGCCGGGCAGCGAGGTTATGAGCTCCTGCTGCTCTGAGTGACATGTTAAGGGGGTGGAGAGTGGGGGTTGGATAAGGGGTAGGGAGTCTGGGGGGGGGGAGGGGAGTCGAGGAAGAGGTGTGGATAGGGGTAAGGGAAGTCAGGGGACAGGAAAAGGGGGGGAGGGGGGACTGGATAGGGGATTGAGTCCCATGGACTGTTGAGGTGGATTGAGTTCATAAGCACACATGTATGTCGGAAAAAGATACACAAACTCATACATATAGGGTGCTGAAGGGAAATTTCTGCATGCTACATGTCGTATGGTAGGGCTAAAGTGAAACATCCAGTATTTGATGTGGTCTTTTTCACTTATGTCTTTTTATTGATTCTGTGCCGTGCCCTAGGGTCTTTGTATAAAAAATACTTTATAAATGTGAAAAATGATTGACTGAATTGATTGTTATCTCTCAGTGACTTGCAACAAATCAATGAAATAAACATTTCCATTGCACTGCACTGGCTGTGCCTGCTTCTTATGTTATATCTTATCTCAATAACAAATTTTCGTATGATCTCATTTAAGACCACTAGAAGCTTAGAGGCCAGTTCAGATCTGGAATAATATGGATGCAACTCTACTGAAATCAGCAGAACTGTAACTAAAAGCTGGCCAGAAAATGGAAATCTCTTCCAGCAAAACATTTTGCTTGTTTGAAAAAAAAATTCCCACCCCAACTTGGGACAAAACTTCAATCATGAACCTTCCCCCCCCCCCCCAATGGAGTATTATTGGAATTCCTTTTTGGGAGAACCAAAATGCACTTTTTGGCTTGCCGGCTGCCTGACTGGAAAGGCTCGTCAATTTTATTTTCATCTTGCAAGCAAAAAGTGCAAATAACAAGAGCTTTCATGGTGAGCAGACATTTATTACCAACCAAAAATATCTATTTTGAGGTGTGGGTGGGGGAGGGAATTGAAGTTTTCCAAAGGAAAATTTCTATTTTGCAGAAAGGGAACTTTGTCAGATTTTTCTAACCAGCTCTAGCTGTAACCACTTACATCAGATCTGAATTTGGGCTAATGAATCCCAGGTAATTCCTTTGCAACTGGGGTCAAGATTTCCCAGCAGTAAGTGATCACGTAAAATGTATTAGCATTTAGCTGTGACAAATGTAGAGCATAAGTACAAAGAGGCTTAATGAAGCTCTAGCCTATTTTCCAAAACACATTACTTTGTGATTACCGGTATCTTCAGGCTTCCACACCATGTGAGGCTTTACAAGCCTGGACAAGGTTACAAGTCCTAGCTTTGTAATGGTCTATTGTGTGTGAGGAAAGGTCATCCAGGCCACAGAAGAATTTTTGTTTTATACTGACACAGCTGAAGTGATCCTCAGGGGGGAGACAGCTTAAATTAATGAGCTAAACCTTCCTTCGGTGGATCTTTTTACACCAGATTCATCAGGCAATTTTAAAAAATGATCAGTGGGTGGCTATGGGAAGTGTGTTTGCCCAGTGATGGAACACGTCCCCATGACAGCATGAATGTGGACAGAGTTTGGTTGCCAAAGTCCAAGTTACCAAGAAAATGTTACTACCAAAAATAAACAAATAAAACTAACCCAAACTATACTTTACATCTTTTCTCCGTATACTTTCCCTAATTAGTGTGTTGGGAGGCCTTTGGCTTTAATTCTTATTTTTAATCACCTGGAACCCTTTATGGATTTCTTTTTCTTAGTGCTCCATTGATTGCCTTACTCTATTAATCAAGCGCAGCCCCATCCACCGCCAAAATATGTTTGTTGTCTTTCTGTACACACTAAAGACATTCACTGACATCACTCCTAACAGAAGAGAACAAGGACTTTGCACAAAAGGAGAAAGGGGAACGGCAGGCAACGAAGCAGGACTGCAATTTACAGCTGTCAAGTCAAGAACAGTGCAGCTACTATGGACCATTTTTGAACAAACAGAACTCATAAACAGAAATTTCTTGGTATTGCTTGTTTATAGACATGGACTTAAATTAGGCTCAAAAGAGGAAAATTAAATTACAAGGGGGAAAAGATGATGCCATTTCATTTCATCCCGATTAACTAGTCATTTGAACAATTAACAACAAACACTTTTCCTAATTAAAGGACTAATCCTGCTCCAAACACAGTGCTATTAGACTGCATGACAAACTCCCATTGGCTTCAGTGGGATCAGGAGGAACCCGGTAATAGCAAATGTTATCCTCCAATGTGTATTCATGTAAAATATTCATTAAAAAGGAATGTTACTAATTTTGCACTTCCACAGTAATAACAAGATTCAAAACATTCTATCTTTTAAACACCATTTAAATGTTTTTTTCCTCTTCTATTTCAAGGAAAGTCTTTTTTCCCCTCTTGACCTTTGGGTCATCAATGATTAAACCTGGGATCAAATATATTTGATTGTAACAGTTTAAATATAATGGAATCCATCTAATTTTGGATTGTCAATCATTTTTAGGACTCCATTTTCTCTTTCAGATTTGTATGTTGAATGCATTAATCTTTTTGAAGAGTTTAACTCTTTGATTCTGACTAGTATATTGAAACAGTTGATTTTTGCAGTTTTGGTTAGGCAAAATTGTTTCATATAACTCAAATTAATCTCAATGACACCGCTAGTAAGGACAGAGCTAATCCATTTGCTTACTCTCTTGCTGCTGACCCAAGCCAATGTCTTCAGCAATGAGTTAATGACTGCTGCAGATGTTTCTTCCCTCATGCCAGAAAAAGCAGGAACTGAAATTAGATGTCTTCTTTCTAGAACTATTAGAGTTCTCCTTTTAAATTTTAGGCCACATAACCATCTTTTTGTGTACATGAAATGATAGGGAAATAGCATTGTCAGTATCTGCAAAACTAATCCATTTTCTTTTTGCCTAATTAAAGTATCTAAGGTGAGCAATTACAGATAAAATGTCAACTGGTCTTGGATAAAAGAAAGAAGCAACAAGCAGCATCTAATCAAAGATACCTCACTCTTGACAAAAGTAGAGCTGTACATTAAACAAAATAAATCAATCTCTGTCTTCTGTGAGTGCTTTGCTGCATGTGGTCTCCTCAACAGTAGTAGCAGTAAACATTTTGAGTAAGAGAAAATTATGACTGATTTTCACTTAATGGGTATTCCAATGCATTAGGTGTTGTGATTTTCTGCTTTACAAAGCTACAGGTTTGATCCATAGAGATGCTCATATTTTAGGCTCTGAACTCACTACCACCTGTGTGCAGACTGACCTTGTGCCAGCATGGAGCCACAATGACTTCACTGGGTATGAAAAATCGACGCCAATGAACCACACTGCAGGACTGGGGACTTGGTTAACAGCAGCAATTCTCTTGACTTCAGGGGGAAACTGATTAGTCCAGGCTGTCATTATCACAACATGAGCTTTTCACAGTGGAATAGCTGATCTGCCTATGATAACAGCTTTTTGTTTTTACACAGAATGTGAGGTAAGAATGGATCAAAAGCATTTTTTTTCAAACGTGAAAATGATCAATTTTTTCCATCTCTTTGCACAGCTGTAACAGTAAGGAAAACATCTTCATTGAGAGAATAAGTCATATTCATGTAATTACTTCATGTACTCAGGTTTCCCTAGTTTCCCCCCCCCCTAAATAAATGCATTTCCACACTGAAAAATAACTTTTTTTTTAAGCCTAAGTGTCTGGAGACCATCTAATCCTCCAGTGAGTCAACCTACTTTGTTATGTATGAAATAACATTGTTAATGAATGCTTATGTTTAAATTACCTCTTTGGATCAGAACACATACAGTTTTCCTGTCTCCTCACCATTTTTGGCTGTGAATTGTATTTTACTCATGGTTATTTCTAAGGGTATGTCAATGCTACAGCCACTAGAGAGGTACTGCTGTGGTGCTGCAGCTACGCTGCTATAATGTAGGCGTTCCCTGCATTGATGGAATGGGTTTTCCCATCAATGTAGGTAACCCACCTGTTTGAGAGGCGGTAGTTAGGTGGACGGAAGAATCCATCTGTCAACTCAACCACACCTACATCAGAGATAAGGGTGACTTAAGTACTGAGCTCACAGCGCACATTTTTTCCACTGCCCTGAGCAACACTGCTTGTTTTAAGGTGTTGTCAAGGCTGATTCCCAACTCTGACACTTTGAATGCAGAAGGTGGGGGCTCGCAAGGATTCTAAAAATTAATACTGACCAGTCCAGCTTGTATTAAACTTCTAATGTTAGTTTTTCTCTGACCTTGGATGGGTAGATGTGCTGCCCCCACCCAAGTGCAAAAACCCCTTTGAGAACCCAGTAAGGCACACTTGGGGATTCCTTCCTGTGGGGTACCCTCAAATCCTTTCACACTCCCTCCCAGGAAGAGCTGAGAGAGAAAAAGGAAGTCAGTTGTTGCCACCAGCTAATTAAACAACATACACACAAAATCTTAGGACACAAAATCCAATCCTGTTCTTAAAAAAGGTAAATTTTATTAAAAACAAAAAGAAAAAATACTCAGGCTATTGCTAGATTTAAAAAACCCACTTACAAGAATTAAGCATCAAAAATAGCCTTTTTGAGGTCCAGCTTACAGTTTACAAGCAAAACAAAAGCATTTGGGATTAGCACAGAGGAGTCCACAAGCCATAAAGAAATAAACCTAATCACATCCTACTAGACATTTCCTGGTCTACTTACATATCCAGGGGTTTCAAGTGAGTAGTTTCTAGGTATGATTCAGATGATTTTTCATACCTGGCCCCAAGTTTCTTACAGCATAGCTCCAGCCCTATCTCTGTTTCTCCCCGAGAACAACACAGACAGACAAAGAGGAAGTCCCCCCCCCCCCAAATTTTTTAAAAGTTCTAGCCTTCCCATTGGCTCTTTTGGTCAGGTGCCCACTCCCTTCCTTTTACCTATGCAGGGAGACTTTTTAACTCTTTACAGGTAAAGCAAGTAGAGAACAGCTACTAAGAGGGATTTTATAGTTAAGTGGCTGGCTGGAAGTCCATCAAATTTAATAATCTGCTATGCTTAACATATGCTTTCACCGCTTTCCTCTGTATCTCAGGACACTTGTTCTCTTCTTAAAAATCTATATTTCCTTAATCATCACACACAGATATCCTCACTATTCCACACACTTCCAAAGTACTTTAATTTTCACTGTGTCAAGTGCCCCCCCTCCTCCCGAACACTCACCAGGCTGCTATATTTGGATCCAAACACGGGATCCTGCATGCTCCTATGCCCACTGAGTCTGAGAAGCATCCAGACACTGTCCCTGGCTTCACTCCCGGAGCATAAACTTATGAAGTGGGTCTTCGCCCACGAAAGCTTATGCTCCAAAATATCTGTTAGCGTATAAGGTGCTACAAAACTCTTTTCCAGTGCCTCCTCATCTTGCCCTATTGGCAAGCTACTGTGAGGAAAGCATCCTCTATGCCCCCTTCCTCTATGCAGCTGGCTGCTCTGATTCATGAAACAGCTGCCCTCTCTTCCAGTGCCACATAAGCTCAAGGTGTGGGAAAGTTGTAATTGCAGCTTCCTTTTGCCTCCCCATCAGAATCAATTTTTCTGCAGGGGAAAAAAAATCTGGGGGGGGACATTAATTCTGCACTTGGGCAGTGGTGCAGAATTCCCCCAGGAGTGTACTGAATACTGCTGCACTTATGGGGTCCATTCTTCCTTCTTCTATACAGTGGGGATGCCCATACATGCTTGACACATGACAGTTATTGCTGGCTGTTATGACCTTCACTTATTACCCTAATTATAATAATTTAATTAATACCTTGCTCTCTGCCACCTCTTTCTCTCTTCTTAGAGACTTAGATTGTAACCTATTTGTCTTTTTGTTTTGTGAGTGTGCATCATCTATTCTAGCAAAATGGATGCGTCCCCTCCATCAAAACTCAGTCATGAAGTCACCTCTGTCCCTTTTGTATTTGCCATATAGAGTATGCTCCATGAAGATGGGGGCATCACCAGGAGAAAAGATTACTTTAGGCAGCTATCGGGGCAGCAGTTATGACCCTCTTCATAGGTTGTTCTACACGTGGGTGTGATCTGGGCAGCCAGCTCGGCTAATTTAGCCAATGGCAGCATGGCATATGCAGAACCCATGCTGAAATTACTGTAAGAAGCCTGGGAAGTGCAGATTGAGATCCAGGGAAAGGATTCTGGTATTCCCATAGATCTTGGGCTTTCTGTGTGACACGGAGAACATGAACTCAGATTTGCCATGCCACCAGCATTACCTTCCCAAGGATATGATTTGGTGGCACAGCAGCAACCACAGTCCAGAAATAAATTCTCATATATATGGATACACACACACACACACACACACACACACACACACACACACGGCTCTCATATATATATATATATAAAATATATGAGAGAGAGAGATCCTCTTTACATGCCATTTAATAGACAAAGAGAAGGATGATCTCATTTATTGTACAGGGCCTTACATATAATGATAGCAGTGTGAGGGAGTGTACCAATTCTGCACTGGGCCAACAGGGCCAAACCACTCACTGTGGGCCCAGGGAACCCCCCCAGCCCCGCCCCCACATCTCTGCTGCGCATGCTCCAGGTGGAATGGACAGATAAAAGGAGGCAGCCCATCTTACAGTCTGGGCTGTCTGAGGAGGAGGAAGGATGTGTCCTGTAGGCTCCTGAAGAGGTGTCTGAGACTCTTCAAGCAGTGGGAATCATGGACCCGGACTATGCTGTGGACGACCAGCTGAACGTGGACACTGACTGAGATGCTGCGCTGCTGCCAGCTGACAAGATGCCAGAGATGAGCCATACAGTAGGAAGTAACCCAGGGAATGTAATAGAAGCTGATGCTTGAACCCTTCACAAGGAATATCCCTGGGTTGGAAGCCGGTGGAGTAAGGTGGGTCCAAGTTCCCCTGTCCCACACCCTGCCACTAAGTGCGGTTTCTGGAGACTACAGCCATAAATTGATTGATTGCTCTGCCCTGCCCAGAGGGCCAGAGCTCCACAAATGCTATTGCTTTTGCCAGCTAGGATGCTCAGGGGCCATAAGATTGTTTGCTTTGCCCTGCTCGGGGCTGTAGACTACTTGTTGACTTTACCCTGCCCAGAGGGTCAAAGCCCCAACCACGCTTTTTTTTGCCGCAGCCATGAGGTTCGGGAAGCACAGAGTGAGTGGTTGCCAGCCCCCGCCAGGAGCACTGAGTTCCTGTAATCACAATTGCCTGATCCGACAGAGTTCCAACGGCTGTATACCAATCTCGGCCAAGGGAGGTGGCCCCACTCGACACACAGGGGCCCCCTGTGAAAGGTAGGATTAGCAGATATAGCCTCTTTTCAGTTGCTGGCCTCCACGGAGCTGCATACAAATTTGTGCATGCACATACACTGGTCAACATTACAGGTAAAAAAATAATCATATGGGCACCGTTGAACAATTCTAACTCTTAAATGCATGCATCCATTCTTTAGAATTTGCATTTGAATTAACTATTTGTTTTAAGGTCCACGTGCAGATGTGTACATCTGAAAAAGTATCGCTCTCCACATATGCTTTCATAAAAATGCACAAATAGTGAAGTGTAGACCAGATAAAAACCCAGATGAAAATCTGTCAAGATTATTAATGGAGTGACGCTCATGTGTTTTAAAAAGGGTAAAGATTAATTTCAGCAGGGTTTACCATGGGTAAAGTTAGTATGACCCAGTTAACTGTTGGTCCAGTGCCAGTTCTTAAACATGTGGTCAGCCTGTGTAATCAGTTAGAAATACATATGTATGTCACCATGATTTAGTACAGAATCTACTGCCCTAGTGCATTTTGATGGTCAAGGATACTAAATGAAACATGTCCTAAATAATTATTAAATCATTCATATAAAACAAGAGAAGCGGTATTTTTCTTACAGAATAGTAGAAACTTTAGGCATCAGTAAGTGAAATAGTTCTATACAATACATCTTAAATAAAATGGTTTCAAACAATAATAAAAAGGTTTTCCTTACTATATTATGTTGCCAAGAATATTTTCACAAACAAAACTGTTTATTGGATTGATTATCTTAGAATTACAGAAATTAGAGATAGATGAGACTTATTAGGTGAGCTAGACCTAAATCCCAGCAGTGCGGGATTATTCTCTACACCATATTCTCAACTGATCTGTTTACGACTGCCAGGAAACTGATATTTTGTGTTTATTTGGTACCAGTATATGAATAAAGTTTTACATGTGGCTCTAAACAAACAAGAAGTCATTTCCTCTGCTGAGGTCAAATGGAAATCTGCTGCCAGAGTCCATTAGTTTACTGAAAAATGGGACCAAATTCTCAGATAGTGTATATTACTATACCTCCACTGACTTCAACAGAGCTACTGTATGCCAATTTACACCGAGACCCTGACCCTCAAGTTTTTCTTCAGTGTATAAAAACAAATACTTCCTTCCACAAATCCATCTGCACATTCAAGTTTGAAAACTGCAAAAGCCCACAAGGTTTTAAAATTTCATTTAGTATTCTGGAAAGATACAAAAGAGATAGCAGGAACATTATTCTGCACAGTTAAAATTGTGTTTTGTTCTCAAATTTTATACGGGACAACAAAAGCCTAATCAGGCAATTTGTGGAGGGGGGGGAGGAAAGGGGGAGGAGGGAATAGGGGTCACAGTATTGCCCCTCTTACTTCAAGAATTCAGACCAATACTTTTATCTCTGTAGATTATTCAAAGAGGAAGTAAAGGTAAATTTGTTGTCAAGAATCAGAGAGGTAGCCATGTTAGTCTGGAATAGCAGAGGTAACAAAGTCCTGTGGCACCTTAAAGACTAACTTTATAGTTAGTCTTTAAGGTGCCACAGGACTTTGTTACCTCTGTAAATTTGTTGGTGACTCCAAATCTTACTTCATACTACATTTTATTTTTAGTAGATATTAAATCATTAAAGATAAAAAACTGAAATCATGCTTCAAAATTTCTAAAAGAGCTTTCAGAAGAAATGGAGCCTAGCCAGTGTACGTCCTTCTGTTATTAAGTTGTAGTAATTTCCAATTTTACTGTTGCTTCTTCTTACTCTGTAAATGCATTGCATTTAGAACTTCCATTAACATTAATAACACCAGGTCTTGCAACCAATCACTTCTGTCCAAGATGTTTTCAAACCTTTTAATCTGCATCCTTCAGGATTCCAGAATTATCTTAATGACCAATTTGCCTTTTCAGCTAAAGAATCCATTTCCTTCTGGTGTTTTTATTTTACTGAGTTGTTTCCAAGCTGTTGAGTCAGATCCCATTGCAAAAAAAGTCCAGGAGCATACGGGAAAATAAGGGAGAGAGATAGTAACAGCTCTTCCTAGTCTTTAATGCAGCTTTTTAAAAAACGTGTGTTCTATAGGGATAATTACCCCGTGAGGATCATCAGGGATACCTGATCTGTATTAGCAAATAAAAACAGTAAAATACAAGAAAAATTGAAATTCACTAATTACCACCCCATTTACAGCAAGCACAGAAAATTTATTGATCATCAGATCCTAATTGATTATCTCTATTAAAGGGAAGTTTTAAAAGTGAATATATATTATTTTAAAGGATAATATTTATCAGTGTTGATAGGACCTATTTTAAGCAAACTAAAACAAAAGCACCCTCTAATTTCAGTTTTGGAAAACTCATTATATTTGTAAAAACAACAACAAACAGTGATAAGCATCTCTCAATGATGTTTGTGACAGAGAATGTCAAACACTGATAACTTCCTGAGAAAAAAATAAATACTCATAGGTGTTTAACCTAAACAGGTTTTTTTTTCTTTTTTAATCTTTGTGAATACCTATGTGTATGGCTGCTTTTACCTGTTTCCAACAGATCTTTATGCAATGATCCATTTAAGCTGTACAGTGCAACAAAAACCCTTCTAGCCTGTTCTTCTCCAAAATGTATAGTTCTTCAGCCTTACTTAGCCAAGAAAATATGTTTTATTAATTATGTAGCTTTCCTCTGGTCTCTCTCCAGAATCTTAACACAACTAAGAAGGTAAAATGCCCCAAACTAGATGTAGTACTCCAGAGAGTGTGCCCCTTCGGGGGGAAGGGGGCAGCGGGTCTCTGAGTGATGCCCATACCTGCAAATAACTGCCCCTACATCTCCCATTGGCCAGTTTCTGTAACGACGGTGTTGGGGGTAGTGTACGTAGCCCCTGTATCTTTCCCCCCGCCAAGGGCATGTAAAGACATGCCAGCAGCAGCCGGTCATTTCGAGGAACTTGGAATGCCACTCCTTAGAATGTGGTGCCGCAAGCACGTGCTTCTTCGTCGGGTGTGTCATAAGTGTACAGGGCTGGAGAGGGTTAATGCCATCTGAGAACAAGTAGTAGAGTTTCCCTGCCATGAGGGAGGGAGGGGTTTGAGAGTCAGTTTCGTTTTGCTGGCCATGCGGCAGGGGCCAGGGTCCGAGAGCATCTCTAGCTGTGGAGATGACTCAGCTTTTCTTCTTATATTCCTACTTAGCTAAATGTAAGTAATATCTGATTTTGCATCAAGTCTGTGCCTATCTGGGTGTCACTGTCCATTTCAGATAAGAAGTAGAGAATTCTAAATTGTAAGCTGTACTGTGTCTCTGTTCTATAATCTTTTTCTTTATTAAATCTTGTTAGTTATAAAACGTATGGTTTACTTCCCTTAAGGCTTCCTTTGCTTCCAGGTTGGGAAGAGAGGGGGAAAAGAGGGGGGTAGGTAAAGGAATCAGCTCAGGTTATCAGCTGAGGAACGGAGCCTGTCTCTGCCTTCAGCCGGGAAGGGTGAAGGGGAGGGGAACAGCCTCCAGGTGTCTGACTCTGGCTCTCAGGGAGGGGGGACAGAGTTAGGGTTTTGGGGAAGTCCGGGGGCCCCTCCAAGGTTTTGGAAGTACACCCGGATGGTGGCAGCTGTGGTACCCCAAGAACCCCACTGGTAAAAAGGGGGGTGTCTCGGGTGTAGGGACTTAATTTGGCTGGGGAGCAGTTAAAGTTTTGTTGGTCTGGCATACAAGAGTCCTTTTCCCTGTACTCAGGAGCACAGGGATCAGGGTACCCCTCTTACAGGGTGCCTGGAGCTAACTGTTGCCTGTTAACTAACTGACAGCTGAGCAACAACAAATTGGGGACAGTACTGTACAGGTTATGGAAACATCCGGATTAGCCTTAGCAGTAGAGGGGAACTTGCATCCCATGCTGTTTACTTTAAGTTTAGTCTTAATGAGATTTCAAATAAAAACAACTATTTGATCATAGGAATATGTTGCTGAATAATACAATTGAAAAAGCAAGCACAAAGAAAAATACGATGCAACTGAAACAAATGCTAACATAAGAGACAACAAAAAGGAGTGGACGTAGGCTGGCTGAGCTGACATAAGCAGGCCCGAGTTAAAACAAAACAAGCTGGAAAATGCAACTGCTGAAACAACGAACTATAGTGTGTATGTCTATAGTACACAAAGTCGGCAGAAACAACCTGAACGGATAAGCTTACTATATGCAATCTGCAAAGCAATTGGTCTTTACATACAAGGAAGTATAGAGGTTGGTAGTCAGGAAAGCTGTATATAAACTGTGTAGTGTGTGTGATGTGAATTAGAATTGTGGTATCACCCTGTACCTAAGCTCCTTGCATCTGGACCTGGCTGGTGAGAACAAAGAGCTGTTACATGCCTAATAAAGTAACTGAAATAACGAGTTGGAGTCTCAGAGTTTTTTCAGATCCCAGAGACCTGGATGAAGTGTTCTCCCAGAACTGGACTAGGTGTTCTGGATAAGCAGACTGGAAAAGCAGGGAATCCCAGCACAACTCAGCCACATCATTATAACATATAAACAACACAACAATTTTCCTTACTACCTTCATACATGCATAGGCTGACCATACGTCTCGTTTTGAACGGGACAGTCCCGTTTTTTACATATTTTCCGACTGTCACGTCTTTTTCACATAAATATCAAATTTGTCCCATTTTTGCTTTTTGCAGGGACCCACGGCCGGGTCTGCCTCCTCCCACCCCCTCCCGCAGGCCTTCAGTCCCGTCACCTCAAGGCCTTGGGCCCCCCTCCCCGACCTGCTCCCCCATCCCCTCCGCCGCCGCAGAGCCCACGCGGCGCGATTGGCTGGGCCGCCCCCACGTGGGGCGGAGTGGAGCTGCTGGCTGGGCAGGGGCTGCCTGGCGCCTTGCTCCCCCCGCCCCCCCCCCATGTGGAGGAAACGCCACGTGCGGCCCAATGAGGGGGCGGCGCGGAAGGCACGAGTGCAGGGATTGTGAGCTCAGGGAGCCAGGGGGTGAGGCCAGCAACTGGGGCGGGCGCCGAGCAGAGCCGGAGTCAGTGCGAGCCTGGGCGGGGAGGAGGCGGCGCCACCCCGGGCTCCATGGAGCTGGAGAACATCGTCCCCAACAACACCATGCTGCTCAAGGCGCGCGAAGGTGTGTGGGGGGGACCGGGAAGGGGGGCGGGCATGGGGTGGAGGGGGGAGGGAGTATGGGGTGGGGGGCCATGGCTGTGTGTGAGGGGGGCAGGGGGAAAGAGGGGTGCGTAAGGACCGTGTGTGAAAGTGGGTGGAAGTGGGGGGCACAGGTTTGTGTGTGAAGGGAGGTACTGGCTGGGGCTGCATGTGAAGAGGGGCACAGGGGAAGTGGGGGGTCCATGGCTGCTTGTGAAGGGGTGGTAGGTGGTGGGCACGAGGCTGTGTGTGAAGGGGGTACTGGAGGAGTGGGGGGGCATGGAAGGGGGGTACAGGGTTGTGTGTGAAGGAGGGTACTGGGGGGGTCCAGGGCTGTGAGTGAAGGGGGTGGGGGGGTATGGGGCCATGTGTGAAGGTGTGGAGGGGAAGTGGGGGGCACAGGGTTGTCTGTGAAGGGAGGTACTGGGCGGGTCCAGGGCTGTGAGTGAAGGGGGTGGGGGAAGTAGGGGGCACAGGGTTGTCTGTGAAGGGAGGTACTGGAGAGTCCAGGGCTGGATGTGAAGAGGGGCAGGGGGTGGGTAGGGGAGATGGCAGGTGGGTAGGGGTACCATGGTTAACCGCCTCCCTGAACACATGGATGCGGGGGTTGGGCCAAGCCTCAGAGCCCATTCGGGGCATCAGTCTTCAAGGCACAGCTAAGGCCTGGGTGCCGGCTGCCGCTTTAGAGTTTCCCCGCAGGCTCCTGCTAGCCGGGGTCTGAGCCTACACCCTACACCCAGGCTGGCAGCGGGAGCTGACTGGGGCAGGTGGTGGGACCGCCACCTCCCCCCCCCCATCCCAGGGCGGCGGCGAACCCCCCCCCCCAGTAGACGCTTGATTATCCGTGATTTTATTAACCAGGATTAACGTTTTCCCATTCATCCCGGATAATCGAGAGTCTACTGTATGTTCATGTAATAAAACTTTTTTTTATTGTCTTACTTTTTCATGAATACAGAATATTACATAACCCCGTCCCGTTTTTGCTATCCCAATGTCCCATTTTTGTCTCAAGGAAATATGGTCAGCCTATACATGCAGTATAATTGTACAGGACAAAAACGTATTAAATGTCATCTGCACTAACGTATTTGTAATCTAGCTAGTGTATAAATGTTAATAACTCCTCATATTAAAAAAGGTTTTCTACCAATCTCTGGATTTCAAATTAAAAATGTAGCATTATTTCTGCATATGCAACAGGATTATTCCATCTCCAAATGCTTTACTTGTTTGTACTTTATTTTACCTACTAAATGTGGACCTTATAGAATTGTTTAAAGTTCTTAGTAAAAAAATAATTGCAAGTTATACTGCATATTAATACAATATGCTTTCATCTAAGATTCACTCAACTAGCTTCTTCCCAGTTCAGTATAATGTAATTTCCTACACAATAAGTCCATAAACTTCCTGCAAAAAACCTATGCCAAGGATATTCTAAGGTTGCATGAGCTATTGCTAAATGAGCTAACTTCTTCCCAGACTAGCACAGATATATTAGTGAGGAAAGGGGAGGGTAAATACTCAGTGAGCCTCTTTCTACCGTTGTTCACCTGTGCACCAAGACAGAAAAAGGCTGTTACTGGTACTCCTCAAATGCTAGGCGACAGCCTACTATCATATCTGATGACATTTCATGGCCACAGTAAAGCATGGCCAGGGCACAGTCTAGGAACGTGAGTACTAGTGCCTGGCAGGAGATGCTGTGAGGAGAGAGAACTGCTATATCTTTTCAAGGCAGTACTAAACATCACTGCATCAACAAGCAAAATGGAACAAAATAAGTTATAGGTGGTTTCTTTAGAGCCATAAAATCTGCAATTTCAATATGTTGATGAAGAACCCTAAAATTGGATGATATTAGAACATTAATGTTCAGCAGTAGAATAATTAGTCTCATAAGCTTGTTAAGGAAATATAGGTAAAGGAGGTATTAAAAGACTCTAGAGGATTACTCCTGGAGAATAACGAGAAACTAAACAACATTAAACTGACTTCAACAATTACCTAATATATCTAATAAATACATTCAGGCTCAAACCAGGCAGCAGAGAAATTTCCTGGGAAGTTCCACCAAGAAGTGGCATCTTAAACATAGATCCACTGATCTGGAGCCCAAGTCCTGTCTGCCAAAGGGCCCAGGGCCAAATAGAATGGAAAGCTACAGAACCATGTGCAAGTCCTCACTACTAACGAAGAGTGGGTCCAAGAGAAATAGGAAGTTGGGATTCAGGTGGCAGTGAGGTGTGGGCCCAGCCGCTGTGTTTGACTGCAGCGAGTTAAAGTGTGATGTGTAACACCCTCATAATGCTACACCTGGGGTGGGCAAACAACGGCCCGTGGACCACATCTAGCCCGTGAGCTAATTCTGTTCCCCTCACCGCTCCGAGCTCCCGGCTGGGGATGCTAGCTCCTCCCCGCCATAGTCTCAGTGCACCACTGTTCTTTGTGGTGTGGTAAGGGGGCCGAGGCTGGGGGGTTGGATAAGGGCCACAGAGTTTCAGGGGACAGTCAGGGGATGGGGAACATGGTTGGATAGGACATGGGAGTCCCAGGGGGCCTGTCAGGGTATGGGGTCTTGGTGGGGGTGGTTAGGGGCGGGAGTCTCTAGAGGGAGTAGTCGGGGACAAGGAGCAGGGGGGTTGGATAGGTTGAAGGTTCTGAGGGGGGCAGTCAGGGGACGGGAAGTGGGAGGGGGTTGGATATGGGACAGGGACAGGCTGTTTGGGAAGGCACAGCCTTCCCTACCCAGCCCTCCATACAATTTTGAACCCCGAAGTGGCCCTCAGGCCAAAAAGTTTGCCCACCCCTGTGCTACATTATAATCAAAAACACAGAATCAGTCATCAGTTGGAATGCAAAACATCAAGAGAACTGGGACCACCATAGAGTCACAACCTAAATTAACAGCAGAAGGACTTCTGGTTCTCTAATATGAGGGGAGAAAACACCATCCTCATCTCCATTATAAGTCATCATGGCTGATAATCACCTCTTCTGTCCTTCACTGTAATCTCCTACTCCTCTAATTCAACACTGATGATACTTATACATACATTTATGTACTGAGCTCTCTATTTCATAGATATTTGTTCCATTCCTTATTTTCTGTTCTTTAATTTTCTTTCCTTTGTCTACTTGCATGTCATGTGTCACTGTTAAAGGCACAAGAAAGATATCCTAACTAACTGGTTGCATCTGATGATTATATGGAATAGTTCTTTTCTATTTGTGTTTCAGAGTAAGTCATAAAGTCAAACTCCACAAGCCCAGGTTCAAAACTTTTCCAATTCAGTACAAGATGATGGAATTTGTAGCTATGTGTCTCTACCCAACTCTACCATCTTCCTGTGTCCCCCTTCACCGAAAACAATCTTCTGATGGGACACTGAAGGCTGGTTCATTAGACCCATCAGTTCTATTTTCAGTCACTCAGATGCATCCATGCATTGCAAATCGTCACATCGCTACCCATTTCTAATTTGTTCTTGTTTAATGGTTAATTATTATAACCAAACCAACTGGTCTGTTACTATAAAATGCAAACAAATGCTAAATAGGCCTTATTCTGATTTCTCAGATGCTGATTTTATATCCATGTTACTCAGTTGTAGTCACTCTTGATTTACAAAAGTGTGAGTTCAGAATCAGGCCACATTGGCTTATCAAGCAATTGAGCTTTGCAGCCTGATTAAAATAAATAAAATCACTGAAATTAGCAGCAGGGTATTTGAATGAATTGAATTGCTGTGACCTTTACAAGCTAGGTAAAATTTCTTGCAAACTGACAGGGTCTCTAAAATAAAACACCGAACTTTTCTGAGTGTTTTTTTCTTTTCAGATATAATTTAGAGATAATTAGGGAACAAAGAAACAGTCAAAGAAAATATGAATTCAGATACCACAAACATTAGACACAAGGATAAAGCACCAATAATGAACAAGGCAATGACAAAAATGCAAAGGCCACACCACTATTTTGATAATCATAGACTAATGGGATACTTAGATAGTTATCGCCATCTTTTATGTTTGCACTTACCAACCTCCACAACACTAGAACAGTTGGGGTCTGTGAAGCCACTGGGACATTCACATGAAAAGAAGTCATCAGCCAACCCAGATAAACAGATGCCACCGTTTTCACAGGGGTTGGAATCACACACATCTCCTGTGAATTAAAGAAAAAGATTCTCAGTCTTTCATACAGGCCACCCAAAACCGTTTACATGATAACTTTAGTACAGTTAGATGATTGACAACCAAGAATAGATCAGCATAATGGATCCAGATTCTTGGAAAAGCAAACACCTTCAGACCTACAATTTTACCATAGGTTCAATTTTATATGTATTTAAAGAGGCTCACATTTGTCCCAAGATTTTGATTGTGCACATCGAAGCTTTTACCAACAATAAAGACAAACTGGTTTCCATTTAAAAAAAATACACTTTATAGGAAACTGTCTTAATATAGTCAGACATTACTGTGCAGTTGCAACACAACCTTGTATTACTGAAAACAAAAATTTGATAATAATCAACATTAGAGAAAGTAATTTGTGTGGCTGAAAAGACCCTGCACCCCTTCCCCCTTTCCCTTGGAAGCCACTGAGTATACATCATCATTGCAGAATTAACTCAATCTCTTCCTTGGGTGTTGCATTTACCTGGCTCCACTCTACATACACAACTGTCCCATGAAATTGAGTGGTGCTTTTAGTTGGCTTATCTGGGGATATAGGCTAAAACTACGTCAAGGGTTTCCCAAAAGCTGGCGACCTGCCCACTTTGCGGTGAGAATGTAGGTCAAACTACTCAAGTTCTGATAGTCCTCCAGTGCCTTCCCACAATCCCCCCTTTATCTCCCAAAGGACAAACAGGTTGTCCCAAAATTCATTGGGAAAGAACTATAGTGTGGTTCATTTGACCGCATTACAAAGAACCTTGGGATATGTCTAGTGACTATGTTTTGATATGGGTTTCCACTTTGGTCAGGAAGGGGTTAAAGTGCTCATCTGGGCACAATTAGCCCCAATCCAGTGCACCTGTGAGGCCTGTCAAACCTTGAGAGGGACGACTCCTTAAAAGGACAGATCTAAACCCAGTACATAGCAGCACTCTGAAGGAAGCAGAACCAGAGCTCCTTGTCCCCACAAAGCCAGGGCATGCTCACCAGGAAAGCTGAGGAAGGGCCTATATTACCTGGACTCTTTGGAGAGGTAAAGGGACTGTCTTTATTTTGTCTGTCTTTTTCTAGTGCCCAGCATGCTCAGCTGGTCCCCTTGGACACACGGAGGATTAGGAACCTAACTCCCAGTCACAGAGACTATTTAGTTTTTGCCTTACACGTAATTACAGGGTGCGCCTGGACTGTTTTGTGAGCAGGATTATTTTGTTGCCTTTTTTTTGTTTTGGACTGCTGTTATGGCCTAAGACTTACAGATGGAAGGCCACACCCCACACTTCAAACCGGTGCTCCAGTTTGAGAAATGAGAGAGGTGCCTCCCGTCATCCTGAAGGAGGCACCCTAAAGATACAACCTATGGCAGACACACATGGATGGGCATAGCACCGGTGAGGATATCGTAACTTGGGTATGGATTTATGGCCAGGCTAGGCTAACTTGAGTTAACTTTGCAGTGAAGACATATCCTCAATTGGGTCTCCTGGCTGAAGGGTCTGTGCCTTTCTCTTCTGACCTCACTTTGCATCAGCCTGCTTTGTTCGTAGCATCTGAGGGAGTTAGTTCCATGTAGTGGAGAGGAGACGAGAGAATGTGTCTAGAATTGTGTGAACTGGACTACAAAAGTTTGTTCAATTTTAATAATCTAAAGCTATGTTAGTATCATAGGTAAGTAAAAGTATTTGTACCAAGTATGGATTTATAACTTGCCAGAGTCACTGTGAACTGTTCTCTCACTTTAAGATACTTTAAATTTATACTGTAAACTCTGAGCTTACTACAAAGCCCATGGAAGTCCATGGGAGCCTTACCATTGATATTAGCAGATTTTGAATTGTGCACTTAATCTCCATCATATATAACCCCATGTCACCAGAAACAGGTATATTAGCTTCCAGGAAAAAATGATATGAGCTATTGGCATGTTTCAGGGCCCATTGTTATGGAAATTATCTCTCTGACTTCTCAGGTCTGATCCAGAGCCTTTTGATGTTAATTTGTTGCTCAGATAGAAAACTACATATTGAGTTGCTGATTTCTTATACTCTTCTCTACCATGCAAAATAGACCCATGAAAATAAAAATGTATTTTGATTGTATGTTAAAGTCTGCCCTTATAAACCACAAAATAACAGTACATTTAGTTGAGTATCAAAACTCCAGAACTGAATTTCCTTGTATTTTGTTTGAATGGGGCATGCGGTAATAGTGCTAATTTGCACTTCAAACATTTTTAGATTCTATTCCATGCTATGAAATTCGATATCTCAATCAAAACTTGTTACTCATGGATGTGAATTCACAAATCTGAAAGTAATGCTCTGTTGTTATTCATGAAACATTACACACACACATAATTACACCATTGTTCTCAGACAGGTGATCAATAATAGAGAATTTTACCATTCATATTTTAATGTGGTTAATAATATACTTCAAAACTACCAAAAAGTATTTGTATAATAGTTTGCTAACCTCAGCTAAAACAAAACAAATTTCTATGGGGGCTCTTTTAATTGTTTTTAAAAGTTAAATAGAGGGGCATTCTACAACTTCTAATTTGAGGGTGTTCTTGTTTGTTGGGTTTGGTTTTTGGTTGGTTGATTGCCTGCTTTTTTAATTAAAAAGAGATGTTCTTTTTGCATCTAATATTTGTTCAAAGAATACCAAGGGAAACTAACTTCTCTGTATCAGTGGAATGAAAGATTATCCACAGTCCTATACACTGAAATAGATCCTGAAGCCCAGGAGGCTCTTTCCAGAGGGGCCATTAGACGGTCAATGCCTGAACCACCTATGCATGCAAATTGGCAGATGAAAGACTAACATTATCAAATGGGGCTACTCTAAAGACACAAATATATACAAGTGAAGTGCAGACCGTGGAACACTTGCTCGTTTGCAGACTCATTGGGGATGCCTGTATGAAGGAGCACCTTGTTGCAGCAACAGAAAGCCATCCCTTGTGCATGGTTCTGGAAAAAAACATCTAGTTTGTGACAAGGACACAAGTAGTAGTAGTAGTGAGTACTAACCAAGATACATTATTAATCACATATGCATGGTTGTGGTATTGATGGGGGAAATTCAAATATTAATCATTTTTGACATATAAATTAGCCTTAAGATCAGGATCCAGTGAGAGAATTCCAAATTAAAAGCATAACCATGTGTAAAAATTTCATTTTATAGTAGTTTAAAAGTTTTCCTTTAATGAATTCTGTATTTCAAATGCAAAAACTCAGGCTGACTTTTGAGTATGTCAGGTTGAAACTGGTCTCATGGAATAGGCCACTCTTAGACTTGACATGTGTTTCTGCTATCTGGTAACTTTATACCCTGCCAATTGTACATCGAGGGAAGAGGTAATTGGCTCAGAGAGCCAATGAGATGCCCTTACATTTTTTAAAGCATCTGTTTTTAATTCCTCCTGAGGGTTGCCTGTTTATTTGGGGAGCAAAAAAAATGCTAGACCATATGGGGCTCATTTAGGCATTTCTGCAGCGAAGTTAGGTTAGTATAGGCCCAATTAGTACTACCATGGGAAGAGGATGCTCTGAGAAGTGTATTCCCTACAATGTTGTTAATTAATTTTGAGGAGAAACACTGATTGAACAAACAGTACGGAAGTTCTCAGTAACATGAAAAGGGACCTTTGGATTTAGGTAATATATTTCTTGGTTTTTGTGGTGTTCTGATCTTTAACAACACAAGCTAATGAACCAGAATGTCTTCATGGGATTAAAGTGAACAAGCACTTAGGGCTGAATTCTGCTCCCATGAAGTCAAAGGGAGCTTCGACATGGACTTCAATGGGAGCAGGACACATGCCTAGATTTTCCATTTTTAGACATTAGTTGATATTTTACACGATGAACAAACTTTGTAAAATTATCCAAAGGATGGCATGTGATGTCTCTACTGTATGGTGGTTATAATCATTTCAAAATGTAGGTACATATAATATTTAAAGAGTTATGTAGTTATACACGAAATTATGTTCTCAAAGCCTGGGAGTTAAGGTAGGTAAACCACTGACCTGTTTCAGACTAGTTCCTTCCAGGAAGAGAGTAATAGACATTTATCTCTTTAGATGGGTGTTATGTATTGCCTACATCACAATATATATATATCTATTTGCATACTGAGCGAAAATGCTAATCAGAGGATTATAAAAACTCAGAGGAAATGTACAGGAAGAAATAAGACAGGAGGTGATTCTCTTTATGAGTAAAGAATACAGATTGTTGGAATATATCTGGCAGATAGAGCTATCCGTCCCTGCATCTTTCCACTGAGGAGGCAAGAGGACAGTGTGACATGTCTCATGTATGGAAGACCACAGCCAAGCCTGCCTGTAATATGCAGGAAGGATTTTGGTTGAGCTTGCACTCTATGAGACAAGATAGTGTAAGTAAGTCTAGATTCTAGAACGTGTGCTGTGCTTTTATTTTATATGTAACCATTTTATTTCCAATCCTTCTACTTGCTTTTACTAAAATCTCTACTCTTTGTCAGATAAACTTTTGCTAGTTTTCACTATAAATATAACTATGTTCTGTGGGTTAAGCGGAGCTGTGACCTAAAGAGTAATTGGTAAGGTGGGTGGACTTTTCCTTTGAGTGCAGTGAATCTGTGCACTGCAAATGTCCAGTGGAACAGAGACAGGACACTCAGAGCGAAGTGTGCTGCACACTCTTAATGGTTGCTTGCTAGGATAATATGGGTATATATCTCACCAAATCAGTTCCTTGCCATTGCCGTTACGTTGGGCGTTGGTACCCAAGTGTCTCCTATTTTCCACTTATGGCGCACAATAGTTTTATCTCTTGAGGGCTGTGATTTTGTACTTTAATCTAGGTTATTTGACTCAGTCCTGGGGTAACTGGTGGGATTTAGTGGCCTATGATGTGCAGAAGGTCAGATCAGAAGATCTGGTGGCCCCTTCTGACTGTAAACTCCAGGACTATGACTCTTCAAGAGTAGTGGAACTGGAGTGCCAATGAGCACTGACTGGAGCTCTCAAACTTTTTTGGAGAATCAGCCAACTTTCCTCCTTTGGGCCCTGGTTGCTAGACATCTGATTCTAATGTATCTTTATAGGTAAAACTTGGCCCTTAGTTATTTGTTACCTGGTGAAATTACACAGTCACCTACCTTTGGCTTTGTAATCATTATTGTTTTAATGACACTTTGTTTAGGCTCTAGCAGGGTAATTTGGATAAATAAATCTGTCATTTTTTTTATTGCTGCTGTAAATTTGTAAGTGGTGGGCTATGAACCCAGTCTTAGAACTAAGTATGAATCTGTGGGGAGGCTGCAGCAATGCAAAAACTAATGACACAAACCAAAACAGAGTCCCATCAAAAGCCTTGCTATACTGACTAACTCACACAAAACAGCAGAGGGCTAAAGAGGGGAAAATGTATTATAACAACTTTGAACTGCAGTGATTAAAACTGGAATTTGGAATCACACTCTACACAATATAGTCAGAGAAATGAGCAAACAGACACAAATGAGCAATAACTCTACTTAAGGCTAGAAATAAAGTTCATGCAAATTTTCATTCTCATATTAGTGAATCTCACTTAAAATGTTAGCCCCTGTATGACATACATATTTTACATAATAAAATAAATGTTACTTTTGAATCAACAATAAGCCTCAATTTACATTTGTGCCACTTCAGAGGTCATTATGTTGAAATATTGCAATCTAATTTGTTATACATACATTCTGATTTTAAAGGCTCTGTTCTCAATAAGAAATGCTTATGTGGGTTTTCAGTTTGTTCTCACATATGTAACGAATACCATCACCAGTTAAGTACTGTCTGGTTTGCATATTATATAACCTTTAATACAGCCCTATAGTTTGAGGATATAATTCTGCAATCAGGATGAGAAGGAGACAGAAAGAACTATACTCATAAGGCAAATTCTCCTAGAATTTTTAATTTAACTAAAGATATGCCACTGCCTATTTGTGCAACCACAATGTTTTCCAATACATTCTTTTTAATAAACACGGCATAAAAATTGGTTTGCTGTTTACAAAATAAAAATGACACTTAATCTTCTATGCTTGATGCAATTTGCAACCAGAAATGCCTATTAAAAATAAGCATGCTATGCTCATTTCCAAAGAAATTATCTGGGTGCCCTTTAACCCCTTTGTGCCCTCTGACATATTCCTGATTCAATCATTCTCTTTCAGTGAAATGTATGTTAAATACAGAAATGTCACAACAGGGGTAACGTATGTCCTATAGCGGTGCTATTATAATAATCACAAGAGGTCAGCTCCAGTTGTTCTTACTCTGTTCCAACTCAGACATAGCCACAAAGACTTTAGGAACTTACCATATCAAGATTTTAGGATTCCATGCAAAGATCTGAGAAAAAAGTGAATGGCAAAATATTTGCTTGAAAGAAGAAATGCCCCCAGGTACCAAGTTCATAGAATCATAGAATATGAGGGTTGGAAGAGACCTCAGGAGGTCATCTAGTCCAACCCCTGCTGAAAGCAGAATCAACCCCAACTAAATCATCCCAGCCAGGGCTTTGTCACACCTGACCTTAAAAAACCCCTAAGGAAGGGGATTCCACCACCTCCCTAGGTAACCCAATTCTAGTGCTTCACCACCCTCCTGGTGAAAAAGTTTGTCCTAATATCCAACGTAAACCTCCCCTACTGCAACTTGAGACCATTACTCCTTGTTCGTCACCTGCTACCACTGAGAACAGTCTAGATCCATCCTCTTTGGAACCCCCTTTCAAGTAGTTGAAAACAGCTATCAAATCCCCCCTCATTCTTCTCTTCTGCAGACTATACAATCCCAGTTCCCTCAGCCTCTCCTCATAAGTGATGTGCTCCAGCCCCTTAATCAGTTTTGTTGCCCTTCTCTGAACTCTTTCCAATTTTTCCACATCCTTCTTGTAGTGTGTGCCCCAAAACTGGACACAGTACTCCAGATGAGGCCTCACCAATGTAGAATAGAGGGGAACAATCACATCCCTCGATGTGCTGTCAAGGCTCATACTCATACAGCTCAATATGCCATTAGCCTTCTTGGCAACAAGGGCACACTGTTAACTCATATCCAACTTCTCATCCCCTAGGCCCTTATCTGCAGAACTGCTGCCTAGCCATTTGGTCCCTAGTCTGTAGCAGTGCATGGGATTCTTACATCCTAAGTGCAGGACTCTGCACTTGTCCTTGCTGAACATCATCAGATTTCTTTTGGCCCAATCCTCTAATTTGTCTAGGTCCCTCTGTATCCTATCCCTACCCTCCAGCATATCTACCACTCCTCCCAATTTAGTGTCATCTGCAAACTTGCAAAGGATGCAGTCCACTCCATCCTCCAGATCATTGATAGAGATATTGAACAAAACTGGCCCCAGGACCAACCCTTTGGGCATTCCATTTGATACCAGCTGCCAACTAGACGTGGACCCATTGATCACTACCCATTGAGCCCGACGATCCAGCCAGCTTTAAATCCATCTTATGGTCCATTCATCCAGCCCATATGTCTTTAACTTGCTGGAGTTCATTAAGCAACCTTGCTTTTTGCTTCTTTTTTGAGACTGAGCTTTCTTGAAAAAGGCAAAGGACTGCTTGCAAAATTTCTATCATTTCTTTACAAGAGCATGAAGTCTTGCAAGGTATGTAATCATACTAAATATATTTGTCCTGTAGCCCGCTTCACTTGGCTAACCCTTTTATATTTTTCTCACCTAGCTCCAGCCAGACTGGCAGCAAAGGTTTTCAAACGAACAGAACTCAAAACACGACCTTCGTAACAAAATTTTCTTTTCTCATAGAACATTTGATGGGGTGCAGTCTTCCAATATCTCTCCATCACTGGAAGCTGTTCTGTTCACAACTTATACACAGAGAAGATGGATAAAAACAAATACCACTATTGGAAGATTTAAATGTAACACTACTTTATTTCTTAGAAGTAACCAGAGAGTGAGATAAAACAGCCTGATCCCTAATGCAGCAAGGCATAACTCACCCCACCTTGCTTTAAGCCCACCAGGCTGACTACTGCTTCCAGATGCTTCACTATGGAGCTTCTTTGCCTGTAAGCAAGACCAGAAACTCCCTACACACTCTTAAAGTGATAAAATGCAATTCCGGCACCATCCTCAAAACACCACACAAGCCAGGAGAACCCATTTCAGTCAATTACCCTGGTTCTAGAAGAGGTCAGCAGGCAAACAGTCCTTTTTCTGTTAGTGCCACCCCTCACTACAAAAGAAGAGACAGATTATGTGATGACCTCTTCCCCAGAACTTGTCCTGGTTGCTGAGAGAGGTTCAGTCTTGTCCACTGATATGCTACAAGTCTCCTGGTCCCAGGCTCTTAAAGAAACAATAGCATAGGTTTTCCCCAAATACTAACTATTATGATAGGACCACTTCCTCTCTCTCAGTATTTTCACCTGCAATTCCTTAAGGTCCTTGTCTGCTCCAAAACTCCTTGCATGGCGTAGCCTGGCCTCCCAGACTTCGCCTCTGGTTTTAAAAGGCATGCTCTTCTACATGTGTATTATGTACACAAGAAGGGGAGAGTTAATGATACTAGAGGGAAAATTATGACAACAACTAAACTTAGAAATTTAATTTTTCATTTTTTTAAAATGAAAGTGAAATTCTCACTTCATATGACTCCAGGACCTGGGACTTTAATAAAAAACATCAAAAATCACAAGACTCATGATAAAATTGCAAAAGTTGGGGATAGGGCATTTACAATTCAAATAATGAAAACTGTATAAGACACGAGGCCTCCAGGGACATAGGAAAAAACATGTTGGGGAGAGGATCTAGCCAGCCTCTAACCCTTGTGCACCTGAACACAGCGAGTTTTAACATGAGTTTCTTATATAGGTGCATTGGGACAGTAAAGGGTCTGTTTGCACTTTCTCTTTCCTTGGGACACCTGCCAAGAGCCAGCTATAAACTGACCCTTTGTATTTAGCTTGATGAAATGTTTTCTAGTGAGAGCATCTGTCATAAGTATGAAGTTCCTTAGACTTACTGTTTTACCTGTAAGGGGTTAACCGGAAGCCAAAAGGGCTATGACGTATTGAGAATGCAGATTCCTATAGAAAAAGAAGTTAGTTTAACTTCTTCTGTCCGGGGCTATCGGGCTGACTCCATCTCTCTTCTCTCCCGGCTTTGGGAGAATGTAATCTCCTTCCTATTCATCTCTTTGAATAAGTTGCAAAGTTAGACTACCAGTAAGTAGAGTGTTGATTGTATATGCTTTGTAATCAATCTTTGGTGTCCTTAATCTCATCAGAGGGAGAAATCTCAAGAAAGGGGTTAAGGCTAGAAACTTAAGTATCTGTGAAGTCTATATAAGTGTATGCTTTTTCCTCTTTTCTTTAATAAACCTTTTTTTGTTATAAAAATTGTCTGGTAATTCTAGTATAGGATCCTATAGTATAGGATCCAAAGCTAGGGATCCTAGCTTTGGATCGGGCAGCTCATGGTTAGTGAGGGTCTGTGTGCTTGAATCTCTCCTAGGTAACAGGGGGGAGGGGCTGTGGCTTGAAGTCTGTGTTCTTTTCTCTCTCAGGTGACTTAAGGGAGAGAGGGGGGTTTCAATGTGCCCCACTCCATGGTCTTGGAGAATCACATTGATGGTGACAGCGGGTCCCAATCCCCAACTGGAGGAGTTTGGGTTTTGGGGGAAAAGATTTAACTTAGGCTGGGAAAGTAGCTTAAAGTTATTTGGTCTTGCATAAGAGACCCCCCACACTTTTACCCTAGAGTTTAGAGTGGGGGAAGGGTACTCTCTTACAGCATCACTCCTGCTTCTCTTTCCACCCTGGAAACATTTGATTCTGAACAAATCTATGGTGAAAAACCTTGAGAAAAACTTTACATTTTATACAACATGCCTTTGTAATTTTATAAAATCCCACAGATCATTGTTAAATCCTTCTTTACAGAAGAGTGCAGTTCCTTGGTTGACAACAAAGGACAACCTGAAAGATGAAATTCAATTGTTGTATATAAATAATGCAACACATCATGATGGTAACAGTTAGTCCATCAATTCCCGTTGAGAATACAAACTCACCATGACTTTATGAAAACAATCTTGTGATATGAAGGCTAGCTATACTGGATCCACTGTGCAAACAAAAAAGAGTCATCCAGTAGTTTTCCCTATGTATTGTATTATTTTGTAAAACAATCCATAATGACTAAGTTGTAAAATTACAAATATTAGTCAGCTACAGCCATAATTTACGAATCTGGGGTTGTACTGGACTAAGCTTAGCACATTTTACTGAAAGAGTTCCACACGTTTTATCCTGTGTGGAACCCTTGTAGGACCCTTGGACGCAATACCTGATCTGTCAGCAGGCATTCCTAGTCTGGATCAGGGAAGGGAGAGATTATGTTTTTACTATTTATTTAAGAATAATAATTTTGTAAATAAGGTATTTCATCTGATTGTGTTACAATGTCAAGAATCATCAGAGCCAGTGCTACTGGCAGAAGTGCAGCTAGGAGTACCAATTCCTGGGGATAGCTAGGTTGTAATAGACCACTAGGGGCTTGTCTTCACAAGGCTGCTCCAGGATCTATCTTCTGGCGATCGATTTATCGCATCTTGCTAAGACGCGATAAACCGATCGCCCGCGGCTCCCCCATTGACTCCAGAACTCCAGCTTGCCGGGAGGCACAAGCTGGAGTCGACGGGGGAGCGCGCCGCTGACTGCCGCCGCCGTAGGGACAAGCGGTAAGTCGGCAGCAGATACGCAAACTTCAGCTACGTGATTCACATAGCTGAAGTTCCGTAATCTGCCGTCGATCCACAAGCCCAAAGAGTGACAAGAAAAATCTAGATTCTCAAGCCTCCAAAAAATAGGTGAAAAGAAGTGATAAAAGAAGATGAATAAGAGACTCCTTTGGGTGCTCTTACACACACACTTTTATGGTATTGAGAACAGGAGGACACTGAATGAAATTTAAAAGGTACCGATGTTAAATTGAGAGCACCAGATGTTTTAATAGCTAGAAGTTGTGCACAAGCTCTGCTATCTAGATCAACTACATTGGATAAATTATCTCTGGATGACTAAACTAATTCTCTCATAGGAAAAGCAATCACCACATTTGGGCACCTTACCAACAGCATGCGGGATAACAAGAAACTGACATTGAGTACCAAGATACGGGTATCCCAGACAGGGCCGTCCTTACCCATATGAAAAGTACGCACCTGTGTCGGGCACCAGGAAATTTGGGGCACCACATTTCCTAGTGCCCTGCAAGTGTTACATGCTGCTCCAGCCCCTGCCTCGCCCCCAGGACCCTGTCCCGCCCCACCGCAGCCCCACCTCTTCCTGCCCCTGCTCCGCCACAATCCTGCCCCCACTCCCCTGAGCTTTGCAGCAGGGCCGGGCCTGCACTCGCTGGTGGTGGGAAGTACAATGACCTGGCCCCAGTCACACCACTGGTGCATGCTGGAGGGTGGTTCCCCCTTGCCTCCAAAGCCAGCCCCCTCCTCTCATGGAAGCCTGGGGCCCTCCCCCACGGAGGCCTTTCCTTCCTTCCTTCCCCCCCCCCATGGGGGGGCTGCATAGGGTCCCAGAACAGCTAGACAGCCCTGCTCCCAGATGGGCTTTTTGAACACACTGGTGTTTGATGAGAAGACCAGGATCACCTATATGCATGAGAGTAGCCTAGACACCTTCCAAAAGTGCAGTTTTCACTGTATTCTAAATATGAAGTGGCAACACAATGTTCCTAATTTAGAGAAAGCAAAATTACTGAATCTAATCACCATTCTCAAAACACAGACTTGGCTTGGTCATCTGCACCAGATGGATGATAGACACATTCCAAAGGCTCTCCTGTAGAAAGGACTTGCAAATGCTCCAAGGCCACTGGGTTGACCTAGGGCTGGTCCCCACTAGGACTTAACGTCGTCTTTAGCGACATTAAGTCGATATAAACATGTACCCGTCCTCACATGCATGCCATTAAAGTCGATTTAAAGGGACCTCAAAATCGACTTCTGTACTCCTCCCTAACGAGAGGAGTAGCACTGAAAAGGACCTCTCTGGGTCGATTGTCAATTAGTGAGGATGCATGTGACATTAAGCCTCCGACCTTCCACAATGCCCCAGCCACCAGTCTGAGCAGCTCCGCAGCCCCCCCGTGCCCGCCTGAGCAGGTCTGCGGACCCCCCCACACCAGCCTGAGCAGCCCACGCCAGCTCCCCCCGCCTGCCCGAGCAGGTCCGCGGACCCCCGTGCCCGCCCGAGCAGGTCCGCGGACCCCCGTGCCCGCCCGAGCAGGTCCGCGGACCCCCGTGCCCACTGGAAAAGCTCTGCGCCGGCTCCCCCCTGCCCACCCAAGCAGGTCCGCAGCCCCCTGTGCCCACCTGAGCAGGTCCGTGGACCCCAGCCGCCCGCCCGAGCAGCCCCGCGCCGGCTCCCCCGGCCCGAGCAGCTTCGCGGACCCCCCTGTGCCCACCAGAGCAGCTCCGCGCCGGCTCCCCCCCGCCCGCCCAAGCAGGTCCGCGGACCCCCCAGCCCGCCCGAGCAGGGGTCCGCGGAGCTGCTCGGGCAGGCGGGGGGAGGGGGGGAGCCGGCGCGGCGCTGCTCGGGCGGGGGGGAGCTGGCACGGAGCTGCTCGGGCGGGCGGGGGGGGGGGTCCACGGACCTGCTCGGGCGGGCATGGGGGTCCGCGGAGCTGCTCAGGCG
This sequence comes from Sternotherus odoratus, assembly GCA_032164245.1. NCBI lineage: Eukaryota > Metazoa > Chordata > Testudines > Kinosternidae > Sternotherus > Sternotherus odoratus. The sequence continues at coordinate 64,157,285 of JAVMKO010000007.1, read as the reverse complement.
GGGGGAGCCGGCACGGGGCTGCTCGGGTGAGCGGGAGGGGTCCGCGGACCTGCTCGGGCGAGTGGGGGGAGCCGGCGTGGGGCTGCTTGGGCGGGCACGGGGGGCCACGGAGCTGCTCGGACTGGTGGCTGGTCCCCTGGGGAGCGTGCCCGACTGCCCCGAAAGGTGGTGCCTGCTGGGGACTCCCGGCACGGTGGGATATCTACCCACAGTGCAATGCTCGCTATGTCGACCCTTGCAAAAGTTGTAAGGACAGACACTGTCGACCTGCTGTGCTTTGTGGGGACGTACTAAGTCGAGTTTGTGAAGTCTGCTTTAGAAAATCGACTTAAGGGAAATCCATCTACTGCTGTAGTGAAGACATACCCCTAGGCTCAGATTCAAGCATGCTTATAAGAGGGACATGAAAACTTTCAACACTGACACCACAAGTAAGGAAGATGCAACTAGCAACAGGCCACAGTAGAGGGATGCACTGCATTCCTGAACACCGCACCCCCTTCCAGACCCCTCACTCCATCCTGCACCCCAACCCCCCCCCCCCCGCCTCAGCCCTACATTCATGTCCCTGCATGTAATTTCCCCACCCAGATGTGACCCTCGGGTCAAAAAGTTTCTACTCTACCCCTGCTTTAGGATGTGCTCAGAGTACTAATTGGCTGGTTAGGAAGAAATATCCCTATTGACAATGTTATTTGGATGGTCACTATATAATAAAGAACCTGATCCTTAGTTATTTCTCAGAAAAATTCCATTGAAGTACATAGGAAATTTGCCTATAATATGCAGGGTTGGACCTATTTCTGAAATATAGAGCTACAATTATATTTCAAAAAGACGACTAAGAAAGTACACTAGCAGTTTGACATTAAAATCAACTGTTTTCAATGCACTTTAATAGTTTTCTGAAGGCACAGAATCATTTGTTAACTGTCAACATTCAAATCTATTTATTCGCAGTTGAATCAGAACTATAAATCATGTTGAAGATGCACCTCTGTAGACATGCAAACTGATAAATACCAGAACAAATGAGCTCTGTAATTCTTTTAGCAAACATGGAAACAGTTGTCCAGACTTAATGGCTGATTTGTTTTCCCAATGTAAAAAAGAGTTCCTGAAGAGAGAGCTCAATAATTAACACAGATCTTGCAGTATTTGAAAGAGAAGGTAACTAAGCTACAGATGACTAGAAATTTTACCCACCTCTTTCACCTTTTACACTTAACGGCTGAACGTCATAAACACTGAAGCTCGAAGGCTAACAAAACAACACGAGTCCAAATGATTAAAAATATATATTTTAGTGGCCCTATTATCTGCATGTGCTCACATATTAAGCTGATGAGAGTCCGTATAAGAATCTAGATACTAGGGCTGCCAATTCGCATGATTTTAATCAACAGTGTCCTTTCAGATGTTTTTCTGAAAGCCTCAGGGGATGGAATCAAGAGCTTGCATGCAAATCTCAGCTTTTGTTTAAAAACAAAATAGTTTCTAGACCTCGCAGTTGTGGGAAAAAGCTATAAAATGTGCAGTGAGTGAACTATAAAGGCTCTGAAATCAGAAGACTAATCAAATGAACATAAACTTTATTATCTTTAAGAAAAATCTTATGATTTTGGGGTCTGACAGATTTTTCAATGCCTGAGTTTGGTAATACTGAGATTATACTAGAGGACTTAGATTATACTGTAAATAGTAGGGCCCAATTCAGCGGACTGGCTGTGAGTACGTCGGTATATAGTCATCTCGGCTATGATAGCCTAGGAAGATTCGGATTGCAGTTGTGGGGAAACTAGGCTTCCTAGGGAAAGAAACCCAGGCTGGCAGCGGGCTGAGACCCCAGCTCCCAAGTGGCCAGCGGGGAAAATCCCAGAGTGATGGCAGGCTAAGCGCTCAAATTTGACCAGGAGAGAGAATCCTCTCCATGTTCTCTCAGTCCTTGGCCTCTGCTGAGACCACCAATAAGTCTTCATTACTAACTAGTGCCAGAACATTTTACTTTGGCTTTTGTGATGTGGATTCCAGCTCACTGGGAAATAGAGTTAGACCACAAAACAGCCATCAGAGAACATTTGGTCATTACTGATTTGGACAGGATGTGAATTTGTGTTCCTTACACAACCTCTATTATATCCAAACCCTACAGGCTTATATCAATTCAACTATCAAACTCATTCATGCAGTCAACCCCAATCTGCTCCTTCCCTCCCTAAAGATAAAATTGTGACAGTTTCTGGCTTGCACCCTGTACCCAAGATATAGGTTTTAGACCTTTATTGTTTACTGATGGTATCCAGCAAGTCATTCTGAGGGAATAGAGTACAGTAGTTATAGTGTAAACAGTGATTAGAGAAGCCTCATTATTCCCAGCCAGTGAATATAAATGAGTTATTGTACCTACATAAATAGATTGGCTTGGTCCCTAAAGGCTAGTAGTGTGTGATTGTGACAAATAAAGGGACTAAAATAAAAATCTGATAAGTAGAAGATAAAGGTAGATCCAGGGATTCAATGTATTTCTTCCCAAATGGAGCTGCTAATAACAACTCAGAGGATCATTATGGAACTCTCCAACTATTTTTTCTATGTATTTATTGGTCTCATTATGGAAATAATCTATTTTTTCAAAAATGTATTGAATTTACACATTTACCACTGGAAGTTTTGGTACCTCTGTTTTTCTCTGAACAGTTTCTGGGGTTCTTGTTGTTGTTTTAAATTACTTGATTTTTCTTCTTTCCCTGTACACAAAGACTATCACTATTATTTATTTATATTGTAGTGCCAAGAAGCACAAATCATGGACCAGTATGCCACTGTGTCAGGTGCTGTAGAAACCCATATTTTTAGGGTTTTGATACAGTGAGCGAGTCACCATAGACAGCCTCAAACTCTCCCTTTACTAGCCTGACACATTTCCCCTGCCTGGCCCAACCTCTTGTTCATCTGAGGCCAACACCTTCTTTTCATTTTAGACTCTTTTCCTTCCAAAACCCAAGGAAGAGCTGCTGCTTTGCACAAATCCTATAACCAAAGTGACAGATGATATTTTCGCGTTACCGTTTATCATAACCCGCAAAAAAGAGGAGTGCATATAGGGAGTAACACAAAGCATCCTGAATGGTAAAAATGTTATTTGCGTGATGCCTGCAGCTCCAACAGATTTAGGGCCTAATCCTTCTGCTAAATGAATTGAAAGGCAAAACTCTCATTGACTTCCATGGAGCAGGATCAGACCCTTAATGACCAAAAAGGTTCTGGTTGAACTTAAACCTATATTTCCCAAGTCACAGCTATTAGCAAGGCCAACAGTCTCTAGATTCAAGTACCAAATTCTGCCTTCAGTTATGTTCATATAAATCCAGTCACTCCATAAAGTCAGTAGAGCTATTCCCAATTGACATTGCTGTCACCGAGTGAAGAATTAGGCTGATTCTTTCTATTATTCAATAAGTGGCTTTTTATGGTACACCTCAGGATTTTTAAACTCTCTCATAGGTTTTATTTTCTGATGTTATTTATTTTAATTTTCTCTATTTTCTCCTTTTTTAAATTTGAGCCATGTTGTAATTGCTTTTTAATTTATGTCCCATAAATTATTATTTCTTAGTGTCTCAGCCCCAATTTATTTGTGTCTGAATCTATTTTAAATCAACAGTGAATAAAAGCCTGTCTTCCACTTTGAGTAAAGTGTTTTGTGATCTCCCTCTCTTTTCATTTATCTGTCACTTTATTTTCTTGGTAAGTAGTTTTGCATAGTTATTTGACAATCACATTAGAATAGCTGAAGAAGCATTTCTAAAACGCTGGACTTTTAAAGGGTGTAGAATAGTAGCATATAAACTCTGTGTCACTACCTGTCATGACTTCTGGATTACAAAATCATACATTGCCACTGTGGTATCCACTAACCCTGTCTAATCAAATACCTCCAATACATATACGGTTATCTGGAGAGTCTAGGCAAAATATAAATAAATAAAGCAAGCAGCTTTTTCTTATTTAACTCCTTACTTGCTTTCAGAACATTCTCAGAATTTTTCCTAGGGAAAATTCGTTCCAATAATGGACAAGAATATATGTTGAACTTCACATTATTGAGGAGTGATTAATTTAAAAGGGTAACTTTAATTTCAAAGGAGCAGGAGATTATGAGGTTGCAGGAAATGTCACAACAAACAAAACAACAGGAGAAGTTCACCCTTCTTTCTTTTTGAGGCTGCACTGATGGGGGATCCAGACAGATGAAAACAATACAAGACGAATATTGTCCTTCACATTTTTTTGTGGCAAGCTCCCGGGCAAGCTGGAATATTAAACTTTTTTATTTTTTTGTACTTTTAATAAGTATCCAAATTGCTTAATTATTAAAAACAATCCACAAGGAAGCGTCTTAAGTATTCAAAGGAAGATCAAAGAAAGATACAATACTAGCAGTACATACTAAACTCCTCTCTTTAAACAAACTATAAATATGTGTTAGTGAGCTAAATTTCATTGCCTCCTTTGTTGATAATGAAATGAAGACGTCATGTTCACTGAAAAACATTATGTAGGTGGAAGAAAAGCAAGACAGAAAAATTAAAATATTTAGCTTGCCTTCCAGACAATGGGGGACCTTTTTTGGTGACCTTAAAAATTACAGGTGTTGTCAGATGCTAGCAGTATGGTACTCTTCTCTTGTTCTATGATGATAAGTCGGCTGCGTGCGTGTTCCCTCTGTGTGTTGCCACAGCTCTGCGCAGATAGCTGACACAGCAGACCCTGAGAGAACCCCCAAAGACCACAGACAACAGTAAAGTACGAAGGAATCCGGCCAGTTTTATTGTCAAATGAAACACAGTCTCTAGCTCACTGGATTAGATATCGACGGGTCTGCTAATACATATGTGCCCCCAGACAATATACTGGCTCAGTCAGTGGCAGGACTTTCCACTCCTCCCTAGGCCAGAAGACGACGACCACTCAGGGATGTATTCTTACACACTTTTGCAAACAGATTACTCATCACTCCTGATGCATTGACGTACAGCCCCTCTATGAGGGGGGGTTGTCTTTCTAATGGCACAGTTTGGTTCATACAAACTATCCATCCATTATACTGACTATCCATCGTATTGCCCTTTCATATTGTCTATCCATCATATTGTCTTTTTATACTGTCTTTAGGTTAGGTCTACCTATTCCTTGTTCTGTGTGGGATATGTTTGTACCCAGGTATTCTGGTGCCATCTTGGCACATGTTCATTTTATTAGTAATTAACATGTACTTCTAGCAGTCCTCTTCTTGCCAACTTCTGTGAGCAGAGACCTGCCTTTGGCTCACAGTCCAGCTTTACTTAGCAATGTTTTTGACTATTACTTTAGTTTAGTCTTCATGTCTCATACTGGGCTTCTGATACAAGAATTTATGCTTCAGGGCCTCATCTTACTACTATGGGTTGCAAATCACAGCTTTAAATTTCTAAAGCAAAAACTGATTATCTAATATTTCTGTAAATTTAGGATACAAAATCAACACAAGCTTATTTAAATAAAGCTCTAAAAAAATTAAAAAACCCCAAACAATGATAAATAACTAAACTCAAGCAAGAGATCTAGGGTTCAATCTTGCACATTCTTCATTTAAAGTCCCATTGATGTCAATGGGAGTTCTAGCACCTATGGAGTTCTGGGTCTCTACAGGATCTAGTCCAACTTGATTGCAAATATATGGTCAGACCCAACTCACTTACCTCAATGGAGCTAACTTTCTTGAGTAACAAACAGTTACTCAGATACATGGTGTATACATCAATGATGAGACTATTTATGAACTTACAGATGGTCCCTTCTTTTCCCCCATCTGAGTGGGGTGAGGACGCTTCATCAGATCAGCAGAGGAAATATAGGTCCTGATGTCCACTAAGGAGAGGGTAAGAGAGGGATAGGTCTGACTGCTCTGAGGCCTCTCTCTCTTCCCTGCTGCCCAGAATGCATGTAGAGAAGCTATTTGAGCAAGGAGCCAGGCAGGGGAGGAGAAGTTTTTTCACCCCTTCCTGTTCTCGTTTCCTAGACTGTGGGGCAAGGATGCTGGGGAGGAAGAATTCCTTCAGGGCACACTGACACCTTTCTCCTGCAGTTTCTGCCCCACTTTCCTGGGCCCATAATGAATATATATATATTGAACTGCATTTCCAAGATGCTGTGTGTCTGACAAATCACACTGTCATAACCATACAGCTAAAGGTAGCCTAGAATTCCCCCTTACCTGTAAGGGGTTAAGAAACTCAAATAACCTGGTTGACACATGACCAAAAGAACCAATGGGGAAAAAAAGATACAGTAAAACCCCGATTTAACGGACTTCGGATGCAACGGACAAAATTTATGAGCAAGTCCGATGCATCCCAAATCCGTTTTTTCGGGGGCTGGCTGCCGGCTCCAGGCTGCCAGCCCACCCAGGTCCCAGCTGCTGGGACAATGGGCGGGAGCTGTCAGCCCACCCGCCCAGGTCCCGGCTGCCGGGACCCGGGCGGGAGCCGTCAACCCGCCCGCCCGGGTCCCAGCTGCTGGGGGCTGTCAGTCTGCCCGCCCGCCCGGTTCCCCGCTGCTGGGGGCTGTCAGCCCGCCCGCCCGCCCGGGTCCCAGCTGCTGGGGGCTGTCAGCCCGCCCGCCCGCCCGGGTCCCAGCAGCCGGGGACCCGGGCAGGCGGGCAGGCTGCTAGCTGCCGCCCGGGTCCCAGCAGCCGAGACCTGGGCAGGCGGGCTGACAGCTCCCGCCCGGGTCCCAGCAGCCGGGGAACTGGGCGGGCGGGCTGCTGGCTGCCACCGGGCGGGCTTACTCACGGCTCCCGGCTGCCAAGTAAAACCTCGATATAACGGACTAATTCGGGCGAGGGGGTGTCCGTTAAAGCCGAAAGTCCGTTATTTAATAATTTAAAAAAAATATTAAATAAGGGACTTTCGGCTTTAACGGACACCCCCTCGCCCGAATTAGTCCGTTATATCGAGGTTTTACTGTACTTTCAAATCTGGGGTGGAGTGGGGAAGGGGGAAGACTTTGTTTGTGTTCTTTGTGTGTGTGTGTGTGTGTTTGTGCTCGTTCTTGGGTCTGAGAAGGACCAGACAAAAAAAAATCCATCTCCTCCACATAATCCTGAGCAAGTCTCTCATATTACAAAAATTGTAAGTAAAAGTCAGGCAAGGCGTGTTAGATTATCTTTTGTTTTATCTTGTGAATTTTCCCTTTGCTTGAGGTTTATTCCTGTTTTTTTGTAACTTTGAAACTAAGGCTAGAGGGGGTTCCTCTGTGTTTCTGAATCTTTTGTTACCCTGTAAAGTTATCTTCCGTCCTGATTTTACAGAGGTTATTCTTTTACCTTTTCTTTAAATAAAATTCCTCTTTTAAGAACCAGATTGATTTTTTCAGTGTTCTAAAGACCCAGGGGTTGGGTCTGTGCTCACTTTGTAACCAGTTGGTTAGATTATTATTCTCAAGCCTTCCCAGGAAAGGGGTGTAGGGCTTGGGGGGGTATTTTGGGGAAGATAGGGCTCCAAGTGGCCCTCCCTGAATGTTTGTTTAAATCACTTGGTGGTGGCAGCATACCGGTCAAGGATAAGGAATTTGTGCCTTGGGGAAGTTTTAACCTAAGCTGGTAGAAATAAGCTTAGGGGGTCTTTCATGTGGGTCCCCACATCTGTACCCTAGAGTTCAAAGTGGGGAGGGGGACACATTTTGGACTTAGGAAGGAATTTCCCTCCCACCGCTCCCCACCCCAATGCAACACTGGCAAGAGATCTGATATTTTTTGTTTTCCCACTCACCCTGGAGAATTCTGAATGCCTTTTTGTAGGGGAATATGGAGTGAGGACAGGATTTAAAAGCTGCACATAATTTCATCACACTTTATAGCCTATATCCAGTGCAAGTGAGAGTCTCAAAGGGTCTAAGCTCTCAGAGAAAAACATGAATAAAAGACCCAGGAAATGGCTGGTGGGCCATATTAGTCTGGCAAAGCCTTGGCGCGGATGATTTATTTGGGGATTGGTCCTGCTTTGAGCAGGGAGTTGGACTAGATGACCTCCTGAGATTCCTCTGTGACAGATTTTAGTTATTAATTTGCCTGAGGAGTTAGTTGATCAGGCTGAGCCCACAGGATCATTAGGGGCGGAGATACAGGAGCACAACAACAAGTGACTGAATTTTAAAGGTTTATTAATAAAATAGCAGTGAGTATTGGGACTGTTTTTATGTTATTTAAAGGAAGGAAGAAAGTGTTAGTGCCCCAAGCCTTAACCCACTTTTATACTCACATACACACTACCCCAAAGGGGGGTGGTTCATACTGTAACACCTTCCAACCCTGATATTTTATGATTCTATGAAGTTCTACTCTAAAAGGTAACTCTGAAAATGGTAAGGTGAGGTTCCATATTGTGTCTGACTGATTACATTTTTTAAAATTACAGGGTCTTTTTTGCCCCCTTTCTTAATTGCCAGCCCCACAAACACAGTCTGGTTCCTAAAGATAGACTGCTTTATTCCTTCTCATGAATCATCACTGGTAATGAAAATTTGGTAGGCCATTTTATGCCAGCAGTTACTTCTATTCCATTCAGCATAGGATAACTTCACTTATGCCTATGAAATGGGTAACACATTAGATGTAATTTAAACTTCACAAAGCAAGAAGTTCAGATGTAGAGCTGATAGATAATGCAGATTGACAATCAAGCTTTAGTCTTAAACTAGTCTTCTATAGATGGGGAAAAATGCAATCCACCAACAAGTTACACTACCAATTAAGAAATGTCAGTCTTGATTTTCAGCTTGTACTCAAATGCTTTGCATCTGTCGGCTTAAAAAAGTCAGATATAAAGTATTATTTAAGGTATGTTTTTGTGACTAGATTCTTATGGAGTACTCTTGTCAATCCTGTTGTGTAATATGAACATTAAGATGATATCACACCATAATTCTTCAGGAAAAAACAAACAGTAGACTAAAAAGTACCAATAAAACATAACACTGAACATGAGCAGTAAATAATTCAGCCATTTGGGAGGAGGGATTTTTGGTTTTTGCTCCAAACACTCAAGAACCTGAATTGATAACACAACCCAAAGTCCTAACCCTGCAAAGATTTTCACATGTGCTTAACTTCAAACATTTAAATCACCCTATTAACATCATGGGACTCCACATGGATTGAGGGGCCAGCATATGGAGGACAAGTGTTTTAAAAGTACTGAGCATCCTCAAATGCTTATTGAAGTGCTCAGCACCGTTGTCATGATTTGGGAGGGTAACTTTAAGTACCAAAATTTGGTACTCGTGGGGGAATTTCAATAGTTTTTATGATCCCAAGTGTGTCAGGAACTTCTGAAGATTCCACCTTTTGGCCCTAATTTGTGTGTGTATGCTTCAGAGCAGCCAATATTTTTTTCTATTTTTTAATCTATCAAAAATGGTCATTGGCAAAATTAACAAACTGCTCTTTTTCTGATACATTGTATAATGAGTTTTAATCAGGAAGGGTTCCCCCCCCCCCCCGCCATAGAAAATGAATCAAATATACAACAGGAAAAATAATACTGGTCTAACAAACTGGTGAATATCAGAAAGAAACAGACTCATTCTACTTGTCTATTCTGCCATATTTAAATATTCAGAAAGCAGTTTTCTTGCTTGCTCTCTCCCTTCCCCTTTGTAAAACTGTGAAATAATTTGGTGCAGTTCTTCAGAACACAGCATACAAATTAAAGGACAAAAATGTATCAAGGTTCTCTTTAGAAAAGAAGATTCAGTCAATTCTGAACTTTCCTACACATTTTAGCATTATATTTCATGGATATGCACAGGTGAGAAAAGGGACAGCCAGGAGGAAAACTAAGAGACACACCTGCTTTGTTACAAACCTGCATTCCCTAAAACCCATTAGATTTACACTCCAAGCCCTTGGCAGTCCCTGAATGCTGGCATGCAAGGATGGGGTCTAGCATCCTGAGTGTGTGGTCTTATTATTATAGTTTTTATTTGTACTATGACAGCACCTAGAGGCCGCATGGGATTTAACTGGCTGTACTGCACTGTGACATTCATTATTATTATATGTATTATTATCCCCATTGACTAAGGCATTACACGAAGACACAGTGCCTGCCTCCCCCTCCCCCCCAAGAGATTACAACACAAGCAGACAAATGATGGGAGAACGTATTGTTATGCAAATAAGGAATTGAGGCACAGAAAAATTGATCACACTGGAAGTGTGTGACAGGAGTTATGAATCTTATCCAGATTGCCTATGTTTCAGTCCACTGCCTTAAATATGAGACAATCTCTCTTATATCTCTGTACTACATACCTTCTATCGTAATAAAATCATATAATCATAGAATATTAGAGTTGGAAGAGACCTCAGGAGGTCATCTAGTCCAATCCCCTGTTCAAAGCAGGACCAATGTCAACTAAATTATCCCAGTCAAGACTTTGTCAAGCTGGGCCTTAAAAACCGCTAAGGAACGAGATTCCACCACCTCCCTAGGTAACCCATTCCAGTGCTTCACCACCCTCCTAGTGAAATATTGTTTCCTAATATCCAACCTAGACCTCCCCCATTGCAACTTGAGACCATTGCTCTTTGTTCTGTCATTTGCCACTGCTGAGAACAGACAAGCCCCATCCTCTTTGGAACCCTCCTTCAGGCAGTTAAAAGCTTCTATCAAATGCCCCCTCACTTTTCTCTTCTGAAGACTGAATAATCCCAGTTCCCTCAGCCTTTCCTTGTAAATCATGTGCCCCATCCCCCTAATAATTTGTGTTGCCCTCTGCTGGACTCTCTCCAATTTGTCTACATTCCTTCTGTAGTGGGGGGACAAACTACACACAATGCTCCAGGTGTGGCCTCACCAGTGCCAAATAGAGTGGAATTATTATTTCCCTTGATCTCCTGGCAATGTTCCTACTTATATGGCCTAATATTCCATTGACCTTCTTGGAAACAAGGGCACACTGTAATCCCCAGGTACTTTTCTGTAGAACTGCTCCTTAGCCAGTCGGTCCCCAGCCTGTAGCAGTGCATGGGGTTCTTCTGTCCCAAGTGCAGGACTTTGCACTTGTCCTTGTTGAACCTCATCAGATTTCTTTTGGCCCAATCCTTCAATTTGACTAGGTTGCTCTGGACCCTATCCCTACCCTCCAGTGTATCTACTGCTCCCTCAACTTAGTGTTATCTGAGAATTTACCGAGGGTCGAATCATCCCATCATCCAGGTGATTAATAAAGATGTTGAAAAAAAACCATCCCCAGGACCAACCACTGGTGTACTCCACTTGATACCAGCTGCCAACTAGACATCAAGCCATTAATCACTACTCATTGAGCCCGACAATCTAGCCAGCTTTCTATCCACTATATAGTCCATTCATCCAGTCCATATCTCTAACTTGCTGGCAAGAATACTGTGGGAAACCATATCAGAAGCTTTGCTAAAGTCAAGATATATCATATCCACCACTTTCCCCATATCCACAGAGCTGGTTATCTCATCACAGAAGGCAATCAGGTTGGTCCGGCTGACTTGCCCTTGGTGAATCCATGTTGACTGTTCCTCTCCTTCAAGTGCTTCAAAATGGATTTCTTGAGGACCTGCCCCATGATTTTGCTGGGGATTGAAGTGAAACTGACCCGTAAGTAGTTCCCTGGGTTCTCTGTCTTCCCTTTTTAAAATATGGGCACTATATTTGCCTTTTTCCAATCATCCGGGACCTCCCCCAATCACCACTAATTAATTTTCATGTCCCCTAAATATTTGTGCTTCTGTTTAGAGTCATGTGAATGGCTGGGTAAAACTCCCTGGGTGATCAGAATATGGGTGAAAAATGCAGTTTTGATGCCAAGAAAAGTGATCTAAATTTATTCCTAAATTTAAATCCCTTGCATAACTTAAGGTGGTAATGACTTCAAGAATGCAAGCCAATAAAAACATCCTCCTGTTTATATTGTTCATGCTATTTTGAAAACATACATTTCCATAAGGTTTCAGTATCTACAGATCTACTACTTGTGCATTTGTAATTTTGCATTAGAATATGGTGAGTGCATAATAGTTTGAGCATATGCTGTATGCAAATGTAGAATGGATGGTACACATAGTTATTTTTATGGGAAATGCCAGTAAAGCACACTATTTATAGCTTCCAGTTTTTATGTCTGTTGATGTCTGGCCCTAAGCGGGGAACACAAAGTAAAGAATCCAGCACACAGATCTTATTCAGCATACTGTCAAGTCAGTAACAATGATAGAAACATGTTATAGTGGAAGAAATGCTGTCACTTTTCATTGCCAAGGCAAGAGAAAAGAGGCAGATAGCAAGTGGGTAGCAACAGAACGTTATTTCACATATATTTCAGGGCATTCCTAGAATTTTTAATTGGCACCTTAGAATAATTCCTAACATTCATTGTTAATTCAAAACATTATACATATTAAAAATTGAGGGTTTGATTATTAGACACAGCACAGTTGCTTTACACCATGAGTAGTGGAATTTGACTGCAGAGATCTCAGTTTACCAACCATCCTGGAAAAAGCTTTTGGTACAATTCCTCTGCTAGGAATTTGTACTTAGTTATATTTGGTCATAGTTCAAGCCGAAACAACTCTTGTGGAGTTGTCTAGTACAAAAGATAAACAAAAGTGGTATTAATTTCAGTGTTACACACTGATGACTAAGGGAACATATTTGCTCACAGATAGATGTATATCAAGCTAGGGCATATTTCATCATGGGGGCTGACTATTAGCTGGAAAACACAGGTACTAAGGAAGATGACCTCATTCCATATATTAACAGCTTAGAACAGTAGGTCTAGACACTTTGAACAAGCACAAACAATAAGTAAGTATTTTCATATGATATTGATGTCATCTGCCAATCAGTTTCACAGTTTTCAACCAGTGAAATTGATAGTTTCCATTTTAACACCTATGTAAAAATCCTAACCAAAGAGGCTGAAAATTTTAATATAATATTTGTGAATAATAAATTAATGATCAAGATAAAAAACTTCCCATTCTTGATCACAGATCTTTTTTTTTTCATTAAAATAATAAAACTATATAATATGCCACATATAAAGGTGGGAGCTTACTGAATGAAAGGAGATATGCTGCGGGTGCTGACTTTGATAGCTGTATACCCTCAAAAGGTCAGACGATTATGAAGTAGGTTATTAAACATGTGTTTATGGCTGAGGTCATTGGAAGACTCCACTCTTTTGGAGGTGTACAACTTATAGCTGCAATCAATCATCTAGAGTCTTGGTCTTGTTCCTTTAATCAATTGTAGGTGTAAATTTTGGCAGGTGCTAATTTCACTTGAAAAAAAAAAGGGGGATTTTTTTTTTAAAGGAATGCAATTTGCTCCTGGAAAAATGGTCTTCTCAAGATCTAAATATATCTATTTTATACATACACAGAGCTTGATTTCCTCTCACTCAGGAGCAACTCCATTAAAGTACCTGCAATTCAACTAGTGTAAATTTGGTGTAAGCAAGAGAAGAATGAGGTCTATTATATACATATCTATCTAGACAGAGCAAGACCCTAACGAGAACCCTCTCTCAAAGGGTGTCATTCCAGATCCTGATCAACTACAGAAACCCAGGGCAAACCCAATAGTTATGACTTTCAGGTTTTTGTTTTTTATGATAGGTAAGTGGCTTGCCCCTCTTATATGGTTGCTATATTCTATCATCTAAAAAAAACCATTATTTTGATTATTACTTAAAGATGGCTTTTCTCATGCTTTCCTTCAGCAAAAAGAAATCTATGCACGGATAAAAATACTCAGAAACTGGTCCCTTACAGATTCTCACTATGCCATATTGTAGTAGTCTTGGTTCCAGGATATGAGAGAGACAAGAGGGTGATGTTATTAATGGACCAGCTTCCGTTTGTAAGAGAGACAAGCTTTCGAGCTACACAGAGCTCTTCTTCATGTCTGGGAAAGATACTCAGAGTGTCACAGCTAAATACAAGATCAACCAGATAGTTTAGTCTACGTAGTTAGCATATATTATAAGATACCATTCAGAAGACATCTAGTCACTGGGGAGATCTACAATTCAAGCTCTGGGTTAAATTCCCAGCTCTAGGATATGAACCTACTTTAGCTGTGATTGAGTTAGTGTGCTAAAAATAATGTGTCCACGGTCATGAGCAGCAGGAAGTATTAACCATCTGAGTACGTACATAGCACCTATGATAGAATTGTACTCAGGGTAGAGGGAAATTGCACCCCCAGCTCAAAGTGCAGATATACCCAGAGGCTGGAATTTGCCTCCCTGTTAACAGTGTGTGTGCCTGCGCTACCTGTCCTGCACAGGTCTTAATTGCCAAAGGGTAATCACAGGGATCTCATGGCTTCAATAAAGGGAAGTGATTTTTACATGGAGGACGTACTTCTGCATGTTAATCACTGATCCCTTATCCAGACTGAGCCATGTCACTGCTACATCCTTTAACCTAGCCCATTCTACGGCCCCTTAGGACACTGCCGGCCAGAGTGGGAACTCGTAGGCATACTCATTGCAATTTCCTTTTTTAAAAAAGCCAGTAAGAACTAAACATATCAGAAGCATGGGCTTACAGCTGTTGATGTAGGGAAGGATAAGTCATCAGTAGGGAATAATGATCTGTTTTGAAGTCCTAATTGGTTGTTATCTTACCAATAAGGTAGTTAAGCATGATGTATAACTGTTTATACATCTTTACAGCTTGTTAAACTACAGCTTGTTAAACTACAGCTTGTTTCTTTTATAAAATGTGGTTCCAAGATATTGTGATGCACAGTCAGCATAAATGCCTATATGGAGCATGGAAATATCTTGGGAAGCAACTTTTCTGCATTAAATGAGTGATTAAATTGTCATTCCTGCCGTGAGGGAAGGATCTCGCCCTAAGTAGGGATTGATATTCTGAGTCATTCGGGGCTGCTATAACAAGCGCAAAGAGAAGATGGAACTATAAAGACAGCTAGTGATTACACTGAGGGAAGTGATGATCTTGCTATGGGACCCATTAAATGAAAGCCAGGCCATGTATAAATATTGTTACATTGTACAACTGAATAACTACTTGTGTAATGTTATTGCATTATGTAACTGAAATAAATTGCTTCAAATTTCAAGGTCTTACTTCGAAACAATATAATTGATTTACCATTTATATATATAAAACCTACTCAGGTTTGCCAGAATGAATAGTTTACTGCAACACAATTATATTCTCTGCCTACTCTCATTTAAATATTTATATACCTCTGATATGAGGAAGACTGATGGTCTTGCCATTAAGGCACTGATTTGGTGCTCAAAAGACTGAATTGAACTCCTCCACTTTTACCGGGCAACCTTTGTTAATCCAGAGTTGTTGTCCACAACTCTGTTCTGAATGGGCGAAGACTGTAAACCCCTTACTCAAATTCATGTGCAATTATTCAAGGAAGCAGTCACACTTATGGGGTTATTCAGATGTTACAGACTTTCACTTATCTGTATTTAATGGTTCTATAATGTTTAGATTACAGGAAAGGAATGAGGGGGGAAATTAAATGACTTTTTAATATTAAATATGCATGTTTTTCCTTTGGGTATAGAAAGAGACAGAGGTTCTCTATGGAATTAGGCAACAATCTTCCTATACTTTGTACTTGCTTTCTCTTTGTGCCTTTTATTGGCACCAATTTCTAGTTCTACTTCCTGACCCATTTGTTACACTAATTTTAGCTGTTACCACTTTTTTGCTCAATCACAGCCAAAAGGGTGATTGTTATTTTTTTTTGTTTTTTGTTTTTTTTTGCTATTCTGGGAGCCTATTTGAATGTATGATGTAAGCTACTAACTATATGAAAAGAACATTTCTTTGTGGATCTCTAAAGTTTGATTTGGTGCTATGTTGTGAACAGTAAAACATCAGCTTTCTTAGCTGTGAATTCTTGTTACATGTTGATTAAATACTGACTAAGTTATGTAATCAAATAAAGTAAAAACAAATGTAAGTAAGTTTCTGGAGAAGGTTGGCATGATTTTGATATAGGACCAATGTCTATGGACTTTGCAGTTTGTAACTGTTTGTCAATTTCTGTTGCTCCTCTGTGGAAATTAGAAGATGGAGCCTAAATATCATTTAGAGGAGCACTATTAAATCTTTCCTGTTTTCATGGAATGTCTGGGTCAAAATTTGGGTCCCCTGTGTCACTAGATCTGAATGAGAAATATTGCTATAGCCCTGGAGGCTCCAAACCTTATTATTATGAGACCCAAATGCAAGTGAGTGACACCAGTGTTTTCTGACACCGATGACTTTCACATTTAACTACTACTGAGCAATAATTATTCAGCATGTAACATATGCTTTCAGATTTCCAAGAAAAGAGAAGGCTGTGAAAGGTTAAGCAACTGAAAATCTGAATATGTAACTTGGAATTCATATTGGACATAAAATGATTGCCTCACCTCAGATGTTATAGCTAGTTTTTTACATTCCAGGATGCTCTCTAATCCCATTAGAGCAGAGAAGCTGAAAAGCTGTATGTCTTTCTGGGGTGATAGAAAGATAAATTTAGCTACCAGACAACCTAACAGTAAATAAAGCATTTTCTCTTATATTATGGATACTTATAGACTAAGACCAGTGGTCCAGGAAAAAGTATTTTCTCCCATTTTGATAAGTGATTGGATTCCTCAAGACAGAAAGAAAGAACAGAAGAGCTTTCTTAATATGGTAACCAGAGCTTGGAGGACACAAACATAAGTGATTACAAAATGAACCTTAAAACAAGGAAACACTTCATCTAAATCAATTACCCAGATTTTTGCAGGCATTTCAATCTGCAGTCATTTTTCTTTTTACTTGAACAACAATGTATTTTAATATGAGTCTTCGCCAGCATTCTATAAAATCTGCCTGTTTTCATTGTCAAGAATTTCCAAATCTCTGAACTGGAGTTCTTTATATGCATGAACCTACTCTAGTCCACTTCTTAAAAAGGATTACCAGCTGTCTCAAGCCAACCAGATCATTTCACAATTAGATAAACTCTTCCCACAGTTCATTCATTTGGATCAAGCTAGCTTTGAGAGACAGCTGAGGTTAGTTAAAATTTCTACTGGGTATTTAATTTATTGTAGCACAACCACCCACGGGAAAGTAGATCTATATCTGTCTCTGAGATATGTAGCCTTTTTGCTTTTTCACATCCTTAAGCACTTTGGATCTAGCAAAGAATTTATCAGTGTTATATAAAGGACCCAAGACTTTGTGTAGCTACAAATGAATTTATGTTTTCTATATAAACCCTTTTTAGAAGCACTAGACAGGTCTCCTTGGTCAAACTCAAAATTTGTGCTATACACCGAAGACCAATTTCATCACTTCCTCATTTTCTATTCTCACACTTGTCCAATTGCTCAGGTCATTGAACAAGTTGTCCCCGTTGCAGTTGAAATGCATCATTGAAGGCTTCAAGAAAGAGTTTTGTTTCTCTGGTATAATGATCATGCCTCAACTATCTAAATTACAAACAAAGTACAATCTCTTTTGGAAGAAATCAATTTGAGTTAAATTATAATGTGTTTGTCCTGCACTAAAATTAAGAGACAAATGTTTGAAATTAAAAGCACCTAATGAACTGCAAATGTAACCCACACAATTCCTGGACGTGGTGGTCTGACCCATTTGTGGCACCAAGACCACTTAGGGAGAGAGATTAATGAATTGGCTCTAGAGCCCTAGCTAATAGCCAGTTGGTTTTTAGCTGATGAGATAGACACTCATGCACTAAGCTCCATAGGCCCCATTTTTTATTTTACCCACCGATGACCAAGTCTGTCAGTGTTACACAAAGACTAACCAAGAACAACAAAAATCAATGAAATGAGTCTTTAGATCAATTACACTTTTGAATTTGGAAGATATATTACTTCTGAACAACTTAAATCCTCTATTTTATAATTCAAAATTCACAGTATTGAATAGGCCTTTTTCTCATGTACTTCAGAATTTTTCACAGAATCTTTTTATTATGTCAAAAGCACGTAATTTGTTAGGCACAGTCATTTCTCTCTCTTTCAAGAAAGATGTTTTATGCTTGAGATTGTTAGGTACCTCAGTATGTCCCTAAATTGAGATTACATCAGAATTACAAAATAGCTATCCCTTTACAAAGACATAGCATGATGTGTTTTATTTTGTGTCTATACATATCTACTGTTAGAGATTCTTATCCATATACCAATATCACAACTTCCTGGAACAAAAATCATTCTAGATTTTCTTCTAGCAGATTATGACACTTGGAATATTACTTTACACAGTAATAACCACATGCCCTGATAAAATTCAGAGGGTATTTTGAATGAACCTTTGTCTAACCCTTAACCATTTTAAAAGAATGAAAAGGGATTCAGAATAAGCTGTTTTTGGTGTTAGGGTAGTTTCTGATATGCTATCCAAGAGCTTTGCAGATTTGCACAAATGCTACTAGGATTAATGGCCCCATAATTGGACTCTAATTTGTGTGAATTAGAATTTACAGCCTTGAAATCAGATAGTTATATCATACAGCATACACTTGACACTCTTTCACTGAGTCTAAGAAAATGAGATGCTCTCAGTGACATGTGCATGTGATTGTCATTATAGCTAGGGGACTTTGTGTCTATTGATAACAGTTTAGAACCAAGAGTTCCTACCCTTACAATTTAGTTTCCTTTTATAAAAGACTCTTGACTTTAAAATAACTACTACGTGGAGTGTTCTCAATATTTTAAAGTAAAGCCAATATTTATTATACAATTTCTTAGAAAGTAAGGATAAAGTTTGCCGAACTATATATTGTTAAAGGCTAAATTAAGCCCGTAAACTCATCCTGCAGTAATGAATGGCAGGTAACTTCTCTGCTCCAGGAATGGCCACTGGAAGGAAGGAAGACTCAGTCACAATTCCTCCCATGTTCCAGCTAGGAAAATAAGTTACCAAAACCCAGACCCAAAAGGGTGCAACTTATTTCTCCTCTGTGCTCAGCCAGATGCTCTGGTCAGGGTGTATGAAGGGGTGTCAGCCAAGGAACCAGCCACCCCCAGCCCTATTGCACCAGATGAACAGGCTGGTTTTAAGATTGTTCCTGTTCATAATAAAGTGAGGTTAAAAAAAACAACTTCCTTCTACTCTGTGTATCTGCAGCCTGGACTGCCTTTTCTGGGCTTCTTTGTTTCTGCCCACAATAGAAAAAGTGTGTCACAAGAAACAAAAAATTGCCTCAAGTATATAGGAAGTCTGGTACCTCTACACTTCCTAGAAGACTTCTTCATTAGCACTTTTTTTCCCCTGGATCTTTTAAAAATGTTTTCAGATTGAACTAATTTATTGAACAATGAAACAATTACAACAGTTCGAGGTGCTTAAACACAATCTTAGCATGTTTTGGTCAATCTCTTGGGGCATTTCAGCAATCTTCTCAATATGCTGCATTGAAAACCTTTTTCTGCCCAATACAAAATTAACATGCCTGACAACTGTTGCTGCTTTGATATCTACAAATATGACTTCTGATAAATTGGTAATCTACTATTGAGCACATCTTCCCAAGTTGAACATGCCAATACTAATTTTGTCATATGGAATTGCAAGTGTTTGAGTGGTATCATTGGTTCTTTCTGCTGGAAATCTTTGTACTGCTGACATGTTCCACACTTGCCCATCATTTCTTAAAATACCACTATTCATCTGTGGCCAGATTATTACTTCTCTAGCTCTCCCTTTTGATTTTCTCATTGCCTGGTTCCCTTTCTGTATTTATTCTAATATTTTCCTTCTCATCGCTGTGGGAACCATGATCAGTCTTCCCTTCAAGAGCACTTCTGAGATCACTTGAAAGCTCATTTTTACAGTGTGAACATGCATTTGTGAAGAGTTGATTTTTCTCCTCCTTTACCTATCATTTGCATCACTGCTTGCAGCATTTCGTTGTTCACTGTTTGTCTCAACTTCATCCTAGATGCTTAGAGATACAACATGTGGCACTTTTACCATGTTTACATGTACGTTGACCACTTGTTCCAGATCATCAGATGGTGTACTGACAGATGGAGCATATGCTCTTGAGAGAATGTGTCTGCCATTACTAAGTGATGTCCAAGTTGGAACTCCAGGGCCACATCATATTTCTGTATTTCTCAAAAGTAGGGTCTGTATACTCGGTGGTGCTTTTCAATTCCTTTTGTTTGTATGGCAGTTAGCCGTGTGTGATCAGTTTCTACTTTGAAGCTAAGACCATGGAGAAAGTAATGAAAACTTATACATCTGTGTGCCAAGCCACCTAGCTCTTTCAATTTATGCATACATCATCTTTGCATTTGTCATAGCCCTAAAAGCATATGAGACTGGCAACCAGTCAGTTTTCTGTGACACTGTAATAGTACTGCTCACAGTCCTACTTTCTGTGGAGAGTTTACTTTTTTTCCAATGGGTCAAAAAATTGAAGCTCTCAGGATGATTTCACAATGTGCTTTGAATCATTTAACTCTCTTTCATGTTCTGGCATCCATGCCCATTTGGTGATCTTGGGGAGATATCATAGGTGAGTGGTACAAACTGTGTAGTTACGCAAGATTTTGCTGACGTAATTCAACATGCTTTGAACAGCCTGACTGAATTCAACAGCAGTCTTTGAATTCCTTTTCATCTTCTGATCTCAGCCTGTTCAGTATTGCCTGAATCTGACTCATCAGGCAAGATTCTCTTTATCCTCTCTCGCTCTCCCTTAAGTATGTTATTTCCATTGTTTGAAGCTGACTTTTGCCTTTATTTGGTTTAAGATGATTAGCTCTCAATTTCCAGTACTATCCTTGCAGTCTCTGGGGATCCAATCACTCATGTGGGTTGTCCACCTATTGTCTTGCCTGCAGACTAAATGATTCATTCATCTTCACTTTGCGTCATATATCACCTGCACTACATCAATTACCTCTGTGCTCCTTCGGATTTCCATAATTCAGTATATGATCATGAAGTGATATCTTACACATTCACCTTTCCATTGCTCTCTGGGTGACAGTGAATTTTTCTTCCTCCAAGGAGTGGTGGGGGCTTTCCTCTCCAATAGCCACTTGGTCAGCTGCCTAAGACATGGTTTCAGAATCTTGTGAGAGCTGACATACAATTATTGAGGAAATGTACCCTTTTAGCTAATGTCAGTCTTTCCTCCTGAAATACTTTAGGATAGGTTATATCCCTTTCAAGTCTCTCATATTGGTTTTTCTACGTTGAGTTTTTGGGCTTTTTTATAATTTTTTTTTTTTTTTTGCAAAATGAGACCTAGCGGTTTTCCTCGCCCTTTTTCACTTGATGCAAGTACCTAATTAATTCAATGGGTATTTAAAATAAATCCGCAAGCTAACAAATCATTAAATACAGCAGAGTCACTAAACAATAATGTTTGTGTACATGGAAAAAGTGATCCTAAAATTAGACTGAATAATTCCACTCTTTTATATTATGTCTTCACTAAATAGTAACTGATAACCAATATAATGAATACAGGAGGTTATTTTTGCTTGAATCTATTTTTATTTGTATGTTCTATGTAACAATTTATTTACATTTAAAAACTGAACTGATAATTAAAGAAAACAATGCTGCTGGTGATATTAGAACCTATCCTAAGGACGATCCCTCACTCTCGCAGACCTAGAGAGACAGACCAGTTCTTGCTTATAGACAGCCCCCCAACCTGCAGCAAATATTCACCATGCAACAAAAAACAAACCCTGGTGCCAGCTCTGTCTGCATATCTATTCAAGGGACACCATCATAGGACCGAACCACATCAGCCACACTATCAGGGGCTCATTCAACTCAACATCTACCAATATGATATATGCCATCATGTGCCAACAATGCCCCTCTGCCATGTACATAGGCCAAACTGGAGAGTCTCTATGCAAAGGAATAAATGGACACAAATCTGACATCAGGAATTATAACATTCAAAAACCAGTAGACCCATTCAATCTCCTTTGACACTCAATAACAGACTTAAGAGTGGAAATTCTTCAACAAAAAACTTCAAAAATAGACTCCAATGAGAAACTGCAGAACTAGAATTAATTTGCAAACTGGACACCATCAAATTTGCAAACTGGACACCTGAATAAAGACTGGGAGTGGATGGGTCACTAATTCTCCCCTGCTGATACTGGCACCTTCTTGTTAACTGTTTGAAATGGGACACCTTGATTACACTGGCCTCATTAGCACTACACAAGAGATTTTTCCTCCCTTCTTGTCAACTGTTAATAGCCCACTTCCACCTTAATTGAATTGGCTAGTTAGTACTGACCCCCCACTTGGTAAAGCAACTCCCATCTTTTCGTATGGTGTCTATTTATACCTCTCTGCTGTATTTTTCACTCCATGTATCTGATGAAGTGGGTTTTAGCCCATGAAAGCTTATGCCCAAATAAATGTATTAGTCTCTAAGGTGCCACAAAGACTCCTCGCTGTTTTAGTCTCAAAATGTGACTCTGGTGCAAGCACCACAATGCCAATTGGCAAAGGACACAGGGGATGCTGGGTCTGATACATACATAATAGTTCACCAAAGCGCGTCTACTGAAAGTCTGTGTCACACTGGTCATCATCATAATTGTGAAGTGTATGTACAATACTATGTAACAAGCTACGTGCAGACGCTGAAAATTATGTTCTTCTGCTAGACAAGGGTGGGTGAAGTAATATTTGTATTGGTCCAACTTCTATTGGTGGAAGAGAGAAGCTTTCAGCATGCACAGACCTCTTCTTCTGGTCTGGTGGAGATATGCAACTTGTAGACTGGTCACCAGGAAAGGTGAAAATCGGGGTGTTTTTTCCCAGGCAAGAGATGTCAATGCATTTATCTGGTCATATGTAAAGTGAATATTGTCCAGCTCACCATGAGCATCATTACAGAAGTTGATCCAATAAAAATATTCCATCACTAATCGCTCTTTCATGGGCACCATTAGCAATCTAAGTTTAATGAAAAGTTGGTGGGGAATTTAGAAGGAAATTAACAGAAAAAGGTAATCAGCAGCGATAAAGGAGGGACTCTATCTTGAGGTAAGCATCAAAGATATGTTCTAGTATATTTTAGGGACAAAAACGACACACTCACATCCTTCACCTAGGACGTAAATGGATGGTGAGTTTGTTTCATGAAAAAGGGATCTCAGCCAGTCTTGAGTGAAAATGCTGGAAAGAACTTTGTGTGAGATAAGCGTCTTTAGACGGGAGGAGAAGTTGTTAGCATAAGTTTAGTCTCTCAAAAGCATACTGTGATTTTGTTTTATGTGTAATCATTGGTTCCCATCTCTCAAGGATTTTAATTTGAATCTGTATTCTCTCTCAAATATTTTGTTTGTTTTATAAATGAACTCAAGTGCCTTGCATAATACAGGAGGTGGGGTCTCAGGTAAAATGGATGAACTGGGATACACACTTTCTTTGGTATCAGAGTATCTGGGCTTTTTGTGGCTATCCAGTAACCAGGGGGACATTTTGAAGGGACTCAGGTCTCAGGAACATCTGTTGTCAACCTGCAAGGCAAAAGACTGTGCTGGTGTAGCCCGGAGAAGATTGCTTGAGTGACTGACAGGCTGTTTGTCTTAGGGAGCTAACACCCAGCCATTCAGCCCAGGCAAGACCCCTTTATGCTGGAGGAAGGCAATGACAAGGTGATTTTCAGTCCTGGGTGCCCCAAAGAGCATCACAATGAGCTACCTTGAAACTATTATAAGATGATCAGATAAATCCTCGAGATTCAAAATAATGAATCAAGGACAAAACTCTGCCTCTAGATTCACATGTACATGGGAGAAGGAGAACTCTATGCTTTGTGTTTTCCATTCAGAGCCTCCAATTTGGTGAAATTTTGACCTCTCCTGCTTGTCCAGAAGTGCATAATGTCAGAGCTACATCACTATCCTTGCAACAGCAGAATCCCGGAAAGGGGAAGTGGTTTGACTCACAGGGGTTGTTGGTATGCTAGGAACAGACCTTCAGGAGCTATTCTAAACAAACAAAAACATACCTATTTGGGGATTATTATGCAAGTATAAATTATTCCAGTCTTGCAGTAATAACTGCCTAATTCAAGGGAGTATGGATGAGATTCAAATCCCAAGTCACACATTCAGACAGAGCGTGGAGATTTGCAATATTTACTGGAAGAATTATGGATGTATAAAACCAATAAATGAGTTACAATAACTGTAAATATGGATGAGTGTTTCAATATGGATGAGTGATATCAATACAGAATAGTCTTCTAATTTTAAAAAAATATTCTTTGTATAATACTTTATATTAAATTATATTTTGATCAGTTCCCAAACCTTGAAATAATGCTATTATTCTTTGCTATTTCTGTGCACCATTTGTGAGACACACAGTAAAAAGGGAAAATATGTCTAACTATTAATTTGCTTTCTTGACAAAATACAATCCACCAGGTTTATGTGTACACTCATGTAGTACCAGAGGCAAGTTACCTGGCTCTCAATCACTGTCACTAGGAAGAGGAACACCCAAGAAAAATCCACGTCTGCATATTAATAACTATCGCTATTAAAGCATTAAGAAAATCATCAATTCAAGTTTCCATATTCCCTCTCAGTACAATGTAGATTCTACACTGAAAGATTTCCCCCTTGAATATATATGTAGGCTAACTGTCAGAGGTTAAAAACAGATGAAAAAAATTATAAAGCCGACTATATTTTAATGAAAATAGGATTTATTTATACACTCTGGGACACAGTCTAATCCCTGTTACTTTAGTGCAGGCAATGGAGTTTCTCTGGATTTACACTGACATCAGAACGACTCTCCCCTCACTGACTATTCTTTTCGGCTTTCTCCCACAACCTTGAACACACCTGTTCCCCAAGCTGCTTCTTAGGAGGAGAGCAAATCAGTTTTACAGTACTTGGTAAAAATACACTAGATGATGTGGCTGCGCATCTTTTGCTGTGACTGTTCTTTATGCATAAAATGAAGCTATGAGCCCACTAGAACGAACCTGAACAATGTTCCAGGGAGAAACCAGTAGTGTATAGGAATTAAGTAGGTGAAGCTGGGAGGTGAGGAGAAGGGACTGACGTGGGGGCTGGGGAGACAAAGAATTAACTAGACCTTAGGGGTTTGAGGAATAGCTGGAAGCCTCACACATCAGGCAGCCACTGAGTGCTAAAATCATTTATTCAATACATTTGGGACAGTTAGCAACTCTCTCCCTCTCCCTCCCTTCCCCCTCCCCCAGCGTGCACAAGGAGGCATACAAAAATAAGACAGCTCAAAAACCACAATATAATCCCTATTACAAGTCTCATGATTTTGGGGTTGATTTAATGATTTTGGACTCCTGCTTTTTAAACTTTGGGGATCAGGTTTACTATACTGAACTTTAACCTGCTGTGTAATTTAAGAACACCTGGGGCATGCAGAGGAATACAAAATTGATCACTTTTGGAGGGGCCAGAGGATGTCAGCTGTCCCCACCACAGCCCCGGGGCTGGAGGAGTTCTGTGTACCTCCTCCCCCCATTTATTGGAGAAGGAGCCATGCATAGCCTTTCCACTTTTATAGACAGAATCAAAAAGCAAATTAAACAGTTTCTGACTATGCAGCTGGATTAAGGAAACTAACAGAGCATTGCCAGTCTGGAGAGAGTTGAAGAGATGCATTAAAAGGAAGAGTTAGTGTGTGGTATGCAAAATGAAGCAATCCAAAAACCACTGTGTGAATTTTATTTGACCCTAAAATATGCACTAGAAATTGTTGTAGCAATGAAAACAGCTACCCAAGATGCCAGGGAGCTGGAATCACATTGTGTAATGTGTACAACAAATAAACTAGGGGTCAAGCAAAAAGTACAATGTGGACAACATTCAAATATTGTCTGGTTTCACTGTGGGAAACAATCTCACAAGGAAAAGGATTGTTAGTTCTAGGACAAACCACACAGAAATGGCAACAAACCAGGACACCCATAGGAAGTATAAAAGTGCAAAAAGAACAACCATCACCTCACATGAGCAATGCCAGGCTAGTTCAGATTGATCAGTTTGCAGGTGACAACCTGGAATCTGTTACAGAGACCCTTTGGCAAAAGGTCCCCTATTCTTTTCAAACAACTCTCATCTCAGGTCTGGCAAACTCACTACACCAAACATGTCATACAGGAGCTTCATCCATAAAGAGCAACATGCAAGATCTTTGCAGAAATCTCTTAACTTGTTAGGATTCATAACATAGGTGAGAGGTATGTATAATATTTAAGGAATAACATTATGTTGCAAGTATGAGTTATGGACTTAGAATAGAAATTAGTGGGATAATGTGTCTCGGTAATGACCCATTGAAGCAAGAGGAAGCTGTCTCCCCTCCCTAGTCAGCTAGTGAGGTAATGCAGGATGTTATTGTCTATCTTTGCTGCATCGTAGAACAATCAATGGAAAACCAAGGCAACTGCAACTGATCAAAACCAGTCAGAGGTGATAAGGAACATTATAAAAGGGAGGAGACCACCCTGGCTATGAATAAAGACAGGACTGGGAAAGGCACTCTGCATCCACTCACTGCAACCATATCTGCACTACCAACCAAAAAAGTTGGCAAAATTTATGGTGTTCAAGACTGTGAATAAAACAACCTGTCACGGGATCTGCACATGTTTCTCTCTTTCTCCCCTGTGCTTTGGCTGGTACAAATAAGAGTCCTCACACCTTCCTCTGGTGCTTCACTAAGTGCCTTTTATTTATAGTGCAGTCCAAAGTCTCCAGTGCAATCAAGTGGTCCCTTTATCCCTCAACAGATACCCTCCTTCTACCTTATTCGAGGGTCTCCAGGCCCCTGAGGTGCCCGGCTTGTGGTGAAGAGACAGAGCTGCAGCCTCCTGTCCCATTCCCAGCTCACCTCCCCAACAGTTCAAATCAGGGTTTTTCTAGCCCTCTGTCTTCAGCCCCAGCTGTGACCATGTAGTCCAGCCTACTGCGGTGAGCCAGCCCTCATTAGGGCCCACAGCTAGGCTCCCTGCTGCCTGCTTCAAGCCTCTGCCCCCAGCCCTCCTGCCAGAAAGCAGGGCTTAGCCAGCAGAGGTAGGGCATTCAAGGGATTTTACCCCTGCCCTGCCACCCCCCCCCCCCACACACACACAAGTGACATAAGTTATGATGGCATAAGCTCTAGTGTGTACAGTGCTATGTTGGTGGGAGAGCTTTCCCAGCCAACACAGCTTCTGCTGCTTGCTGGGGTGGTCGGCATAGAACGTTTTCACCACATGCACAGCATCTGTATGGGCACAGCTGTGCTGTTGCCACACTGTAAGTGTAAACATGCCCTGAGTGAACCCCTTAATGAGCAGGGCAATTTCATGAACATTTGAATCCTGGTTCTTGTAAAAGCAGCCAGCTCTGAAATGGACTGAGGGGAGGAGAGTGTTGAAATCTATTTTATTATATAGGAAAGGTAACTAGTGATAAATGTAGACCCAGGTTTACATTTTATTATTTTGGTTTGTGTTATAACCAGTCGTTTCCATCACTTTCTCTCACTTCTAGTTAAGTCTTTATTCCTTTCTTGAATAAACCCACTTTTTGATTTATTACAAGTGCTGTGTGGCTTAATGTAAAACTAAGGTAAACTGCACCTTTGAAGCAGAGGATTGGGAATTTCTGTGAGCAGACAGTGCGGGGTATGGGGCTGGATATCACAAGGGAACAAGTCAAAAGGAAATCAGGGACTGGGCTGCACCCACTGTTAACCTGCAAGGTGGAGTTAGAGCCTGGCATAGCCCAGAGGAGAGTGCTTGAGTGGCTGAAAGGCCAGTGAGCTGAAAGGCCAGAGAGCTGACACACAGCTACCACAAGAAAGATTTCCCCTTCCTGGAAACAAGGTGACTCTCAGTCCTGGGTTCCCAGAGAACCATGACAGAGACTTTATAAGTTTATAACTGCTTAATTTAGAAGATATTGAGGGCCACTAGGGGGCTCACAAACAGTTTAAAAGGAGGATACCTAGTAGTTGTACTTCACACACCTTTTTGTCTGGTTTTCCTTTACAACATTATCTAGCCTAATCTCATAGTATTTAGGTGCAAATCCATCTGGCAGTGGATGATTTAAATGGCTTTTGGCATCCACAGCTCCTACGTGGCGGTGGTATGCTGAGAATTTATGCAGACACCAGAGTGTTGTGGATTAATTCCCTTTCAGTGCCCTGTACAAAAAAATGGCAATATTTACTTCTGATCTCTAAAGAAACTGGAATGCACTTTAGACTAAAAATCTGATGATAATCTCAGTACCACTTTGTCACTTTGACATATACAGTGTTGTTCTGTTACAGCTAGTGATCCTGTCTCTGCAGCTATAATTGTCATTTAACAAGAAAAGCCTAGGCGGGATTTTCTATTAGTCTAAATCAGTTCACATCAAAGTGAATGGGAGTCATCCATTGAGCAGTGTCAGACCAATGCACTTTTGAAGCCCCTGTTCCCAGTGCAGAGATTGGAAGTATAGCAATATCCAATTATGGCTCAGAGGACTCTGATTTGGTTACCTGTTCTCTTTAAGAGATCTTTAAATCTTTGGATTTCTAGTATGTATTCTGACAGATTGTCTTCTGACATATACAATGTCTATGATCCTAACTGAATATCATTGTCACTTTAGCTCATTTTAGAGCAATCATGTAGTTAAGGGGAGGGTCCGTTTGTTGTGATTAACTGTTCATTTCCAGAAAGTTGATATAGTCAGATTTCTATCTTGTGGCCATCAGAACTGTGAGCTAAGACACGAGAAGTAATTCTTTGGCTCTACTCCATGTTGATTAGGCCTCAACTGGAATACTGTGTCCAGTTCTGTGTGCTACATTTCAGGAAGGATGTGGACAAATTGGAGAGAGTCCAGAGAAGAGCAACAAAAATAATTAAATGTCTAGAAAACATGACCTCTGAGGGAAGATTGAAAAAACTGGATTTGTTTAGTCTGGAGAAGAGAAGACCGAGAGGGAGAGAACATGAAAACAGTTTTGAAGTACTGTATGTAAAAGGATGTTACAAGAAGGAGGAAGAAAAAAAATGTTTTTCTTAACCTCTGAGAATTGAGCAAGAAGCAATGGGCTTAAATTGCCAGAAGGGAGGTTTAGGTTGGATATTAGGAAAAAATTCTTAACTGTCAGGGTGGTTAAGAACTAGAATAAATTGCTTATGGAGGTTGTGGAATCTCTATTATTGGGGTTTTTTAAGAGCAGGTTAGACAAACACCTGTCAGGGATGGTCTAGAAGATAATACTTAATCCTGCCAAGAGTGTGAGGGACTGGACTAGATGACCTCTTGAAATCTAGAGTCCTATGATTCTAAGAATTGTCTTTATGGACTCTTCATCTGTAGAGAATCCTGTTTGTCACATGAATTGTCCCAGAGACGATCCTGCATGGACACCCAGATCTTTGTTTTCTTTGCTCATCATGAATGAAGTTAACTGGGATCCTGATCTTTGTAAGTGTGAATATTGCTTTAATAGAACTTATCTCTGCAAGGAACTGCTTGGGCCCCTGTGCTCAGTTCTGTGCAGGATAAAATTACCTCTAATCCTTAGTAGTTGATCCCACTCTCCTGTGCAGCAGCTTCTCTAGCAACTTATCGGATCCATGTCTGAGCACTGGAACTATTATCTAGTGCTCAGTAAGTGAAATAAAATTTATCTCTGTAAATATTGGTGCCCCTTCCAATACTGGGTTCCCTTGTTCCTTACTCCTCCAGCAGGCCACATTCCTACTTCTGTGTAGCTCCCCTCACTTTAGCCCAGTGAGAGAATTGAAACCCCTGCCTCAGGGAGAATGAGTGGGCTAATTGTCACATGTGTTCTTGCAGCTGTCCTTGATCTGGAAGAATCACACTCCTGCTGCCACCTGCTCTGCTGTGCCTGCTCCTGCCCGACTGGCCTTGAAAAGATAAATCTGTTAACACGTTCATGAGCAGAGAGCATAAAAAGGGTGGAAAAAAAGATCATATTGTAGGTTCACCCAGCTCTTTCTTACAATGTTTCTTTAAGTCTCTTGCTTCTTCTGTTCCTGCTGGAGCTCAAATGTGTCCGAAACCCTTTCAACCATGGTTTTGAAGTAGTCTGGGAGGAGGAACCCACTCTGATAGCATCTATAGACTCCTTGTAGGTCTGCTTCTGATAGTGTTCCCTCCTCAATGAATGTGGGTTTACATTGAATTTTTCATTTCCTTTTATTTTTGAAGCTGTTGCTCCTGGCAGGAATGAGATAGATAAAGATCTGGGAGTGATGAGTGTCTCTGATTTTTCTGTGACCTTTCCTCCCTAGATCTGAAATCCTAATTGCTATGCTGTCATCAAGTCTCAAAACACCAGGAAATAAAATCAGACCTTAGCTGCTGTTGCTTACCCAGGAAGTACCAGGAATACCCCTATAGCCCTGTGATTGCCTTGGATAAGTGCCAGGCTCCTGGGCCCAGCCTTCTATACATCTTGGAGAATCCCCTTGACATTTTTACTGTGGTCATTTTTGGATTAAATCATAAGTTTGTACTTATCTGCTGGTGACTCAGAATGATGGGACACTTAGCCCACATCTCTGTGCTCAGGAACTAAGAGCTTCTAATTGTTTGAATGGGAGAAATTAGAATCAGAAGATGCAGCTCAGAATAAATTGAATCTTCATCCACATTCAGCCTCTAAAAACAGAACCCTCTCTTCTTCCTATGGAAGATGTGGTGAGAGGGACTCTTGTATACAATGCAGAGAAAGTATTTTACCTTCTGTTTCTTTATCTTGTCTAATCTTGCACCAGGACAGAGATGATAATGTGCATTTTAAAAACACACACAATGTACAATGAGGCTACCCAGAAGAGGATGGGTCTAGAGAGCAGCTGTTCTTTGCAGCACACTACACTGGTAACTTGCCTTTAATTTATGCAGGTAATTGCTGCATATGTTAATGAAGCATTTTGCAGCATTAGGCAGCTTACCCTCTTCAAAGGGTGAATTAATGCACATAACCAAATGCAGATGGCACATGAGCTGGGCTGCCAGTTTTAATGATGGAGGAAATTTGGAAGGCTATCAAAGCAACAGCCGCTATGTGGACTCCTTTTCACCGACAAAAAAAAAAACAAAAAAACCCCACAGCCCTCAAGTTAATTGCTTGGCAATTAACTCAGGTACTTAACATGTTTGTAAAGGCTAGTGTGGACACTTCTCACATATTTTGTTTTTTAAAATCAAGGTTTAAATTGATTAACGTAAGGCAAGAACCAGTGAAGACAAGCCCTCTCTGTAGAGGATCTGAAACCTACAGATTTGGTGCTGGCCTCTATATCCATTTCGTCAACCTCGTGCTCCTTCCATTCATCTCATCCACTTGGAGAATGTGACTCATTTTCCACAATCTAAACCACAGTTTCCCCCCCCCCCCCCCACTGGTGTTTTGAACAGAAGGGAACAATATATAGGTGTATGGAAGATAGAAGGAAGCATGTTGTGAGAAATAAGTGCTTAGTTCTTAATCTACACATGAAAATGCCTATTATTAGCTGAACCATTTTCATCAGACAGGTGGATTTCTAAAATCCTCCTCTAAAGCCCCAA
Source organism: Sternotherus odoratus (assembly GCA_032164245.1). Classification (NCBI taxonomy): domain Eukaryota; kingdom Metazoa; phylum Chordata; order Testudines; family Kinosternidae; genus Sternotherus; species Sternotherus odoratus. Next base: position 64,125,575 of record JAVMKO010000007.1, on the reverse strand, counting down.
GACAGTCATATCTGCATAAGAAATCAGACTTCTTCAAAGGATAGAATTTTATATAAGCTTCTCCACCCCAGCGACTCTCCTTTTTTACAGCTGTTAATTCATCTAAAAGTAATTGACACACACTTTCCTAATGTTATTGTTATGCTGGATGGAACTGGTAGCTAAAAGCAAGCATATCTTGATTTACAGGCAATCACAAGCCTCGTTTCAGCTGATGGGGAGGCTAGTCATCACACTACATTCTGACTGTATGGAAGATGAAATTAAGCTCTGTTATGGAGCAAGATAACAAACAACAGAAGCCACCACCCAAAGCATTGGCCATGTGCAAAGAATGGACAGTGGCTGAGCCATGTGGGCTGAAGAGTTTCCTTGGTGACTGAGTGCAAATGAAGAGGCTGGGGCATTCATTGGTTGGAGTGCCTGTGTGTCAGAAGCAGAAAGCAGCGAGAAAGCCAGAGAAGCACTGGTAGTGAAGCCAAAAGTAGTGCATCTTTTGGGCAGAGTCCTCTGTAGAAAAGCATTGTGACCAGGGACACTGCCTCCTGCTGCTTTTAGAAATAGGACTTTGTATGTGTTCTTTGTGAATAAACAGGATTGCACCAGAGAAACGTGTGACTATCATAAATTTCTCCTCCTAATGGAAACAACCCACAGGAGGTCCCAAATATTGGTTGACTACTTGGACCAAAAAGGACATTATTTTCCCATGTAGTTACAACAAGATGTTATTCAATCACCAATGGTCAGAGAGGTTTCCACAACACAAGTTATTAATATATGTTCCACATTATGAATCAGCTTAAGAAACTCCTTCTCGATCCTGTTTGTATTTAAAGAGATGTCAACATATCCTCCATTTTTTTCCCCTTCAATATGTCAGATACTGACCACTGATATTTAACTTCCATCATTAAAAACAACAGCCACACTCTTCAAGGGACTCACAAAAATGCAGAATTTATGATCCTCCGGACAGCTTTGCTGCTGCATTTAAACATTGTTCTCAGAAGTGCCCCGACATCATCCCTGATGCTAGTGAACAAACAATGTCTCAGCTTTGTAGACACTACATAAAACAGTCTTGATTGTTCAGACAATCAAGTATTACACAGAACTGGGGACTCTTAACAGAGCAGCCTCATGGAGACACAGGACAACTTAACAGAAAGTGAAGCATGAGCAGCAACATTGCCATGTCAAAAACACTTGATTCAAAAGCAATGAAATGCTATACATTTGCTTACTGACATCACTTAAACCATTAGAATAACTTAGAAAAGAGAGAATTACCAGAGTATTCCATATATACTTTGAACACTGCTCAGATAACATGTCCAGATTTTAAATCAACAGTTTGCAACTATGCATGACTGCAAAGATCATTAATATGGTGATAAAACAGAAATGGAACACTACTGGGGTTTTAATGTAATATCTGGAACTCTAGAAAATTATTGATTATGAATTTTGAAATTCAGCCCCCCTAGAAATACCCAACAACCCCTAAAACAAAAAGCAAAAAGAAACATTTTCTGAATTGCATAAAGGTAAATCAGTCATCTATACTCATTTTTTAAAGACAAGTTGCATATAGAAAACTAGTTTTTTTTTATGTCTGCATTAATAACAATATTTCCAAGGAGATGTTATATATTTTGTTAGAGAGAGAGACACACACTAATGATATTTCCTTATTTTTTGGGTGTCTCACTTGTGATGCGGAGGTTTCCTTTGCAGAAGTACAGAGGACTCAAGAGCTGCAGTTGATGTCAATGGAAGCTGTGTTTTGAACATATGAAGTGCTATATAATGCTAAGTACTCTGAAAAACCAGGGCTCACAAAACTCAAATGGGGCACCCAAAATCAGTCGTTACTTTTGATCTTTTTGGGTGTCTCAGTTCCCCACCTGTAAAAATGGGGATAATTTCACCCTTTCACTTCACAGGGCTGTTGCAAAAATAAATTCATTAGTATTGGTGTAGCAGTCAGATACTACAGTGATGAAGACCATTGGAACCCCATGAGGAAATTAATAGTTGTGTCTTCAGTGCAGGGCTTGAACGGTATGTAGTAAATGAAGCATGGAGCTGTTATAGTTACCAGGCTAACTGCACATCTAATCCCTCCTAATCCCTGGTAGTGCATGCCCCTCTCAGGTCATGTGCTTTGAACAATCACCTCTCCTGGGGTGGAATCACATGATTTTCCCCACTCTCAGACGAAGCCTTTGGATTCAGCCCCAAGGTACTAACCATGATTTCCTCAGCAGCCCTGACCTAGGTTCAGTACCTGCAGTTTGGTTTCCTCCAGGAGCTTAGACAATGTTATCCAGTAACCAAATATCCTTAAAGCAAATTATTACTTATTTACACAAAACATTTAAGTGAAAACAGGTCTTAAAATAATAAAGGGATTATATAACATGTCTTGCTTACCAGGCATCTATTCGTTTTTCACATGGACATCATGGTAAATCTTGTATAATTTTGTATTTATTAGGAGTGTGTTATAAAAATGTGCTCCCCCCAAAAAAATTATCTTCACTGGAGAAGGGGTATGCCGGTAAAACAAATGTCTCAAAAGGGGTACGCAAATGTTGTAAGTTTGGGAAACACTAGTATATAAGATTCTCAAAGCTAATAGCTAGTGCCTTTCAGGTATGTGACAGGATGTTCTTTTTTGAAAGACATTGTGTTGCCATCCTGCTTGTTTTTATAAGAGCCCCGTACTAAGTAGATCAATACATTCATACAGGAAAGTCTAACACCACAATCTACAGTGACATCGCTTCACTGACCTTATCACACAGAATATTCATACAAATTATTATATATCAAGGAGAAAACAAAACATTGAACAGCTGCTCATTCACTGAGCACTATCTATCCTGAGAACCTATGGAGGCAGGAGTGCTGTGGAAAAATGTGATCATGTAATTAAAGACCATCATAACGCCTACGCACAAGAGGGACAAGTTAAGGTAACATGGGCAGCCTTGATTCTGGCATTTCCTAATGACTGTATGCTTGAATTTGCAACCTTAAAAGGCTCTTTTATTCTAGTTTTTATATGCAATATCTAAAAACGATGTTAGTGTGAATGAATGGGAAGAGAGCTATAAATATTGGCACAGACATTATAGAACACAGTGCTTGGCTATAAAAATTGAAAATGCATGTACAGTAAACTGAAAAGTAAAGAACACAAAGTCTTCTTGCAAGGACAGAACAAATGAAAAGTTGATCATTTCCCAATCTCTTAAGAAAGAATTAGACAAATATTATTTTAAAATAAATTAGAATAATCTGTAAAACCATGATTTTTATGTGGCTCACTGAAAATGTGAAGCACTCTGAGAGGAACGCACTTACCAAGGAAAGAATATGAAGGCAGCCAATGTAGCAAGAAGTGCCCAATGCTTAGAGAATTCAAAAATTCTTCAAAAGTGGCATCATCTAACTAATTAAACTGATTACACTTGTGGATTCTGAAGGCCTGAAGATAAGTTCCTAATCTTGAATAGTTTTTAAAACTCCTTGAATATTATCCTGCTAATTGAATGAACATTTTGCTATCCCCTTTAGAAAAAAGTTTAGAAAAAAGAAAAGGAAAACATAAACTGTTAGTCAAAGCAATTTTCAGTTCTAGTATGAATTTCTGAAATCTGATTCTAGTTACAACCAGAGGCCAAAAGATAGCTGCATTCTACATAGAAAGGACACCCTAACAATGAGGCAGTTAAGCATGACCTCATAATCCTAGGTATTATTCCTTTCTATTCCTGCAGGAGCTTTACCTATCATTAGAAACTTGGGGCTTGTGGGAAGGCTCTGTCTAACATACTTATACAACTCCCATTACCACAGTGTCTGAGCACCTCACAATCTAACATATTTATACCTTATAGCTACAAAATACTATGATCCCCATATTACGGGGGCGGGGGGACTGAAGCATAGAGAGAGTCCCAAGGTCACACAGGAAGCATGTAACAGAACAGGGAGCTGAACCTCGATCTCCCAAGTCTTAGGCTATAGTGCCCCAATCACTGAACATCTTTCCTTTCAAAGCATTCAGAAAGTCAGCAAGGGGAGGGCTTGAACTCACAATAGCTCAACTTCAAAGGACATAAACCAGCTTGAACCATCCACTAGCAGGATGGGAAATCTTCATAAGGATCCACTCACCTGCATCATTCAAGCAGGAGGAAGGATAACGTTCATTTTCTCCACACATCTTTTCATCACCCCATCCTTCCCACTACCACATAGGATAGACCACAGGGGCTTCTAAGAAACCTTGCAGCTCCCAGGGGATCTACAGGAGATTAGAGATTAGAACTTGCTGGACACCGGATTTGTGCTTCTACTGCAACTCTAGATAAATTCCTGGCAGTTAGGTCCATCAATGGCTGTTAGCCAGGGTGTGCAGGGATGCAACACCATGCTCTTATTGTCCCTAGCCTCAGAAGCTGGGAGTGGACGATAGGGGATGGAAACATATTTATAGAAAAGTTTCCAGTCACAAAGTTAACATTCTGGAGTGAAGTCACCGAAACATGCTCTGAAAAATGCTCTGGCCTCTGTTCGTCGTGCCACCGTTCACTCCACCACTCCGTCCCCAATGGCTTTGCACCGTCGCCTTTTGCTGCCTCCTGCCACTGTGATCTCTGTGGGTATGGTTAGACTGGTGCTTTATAGCGCTAAAAGCCTCTAGTAGCGCTATAACTCTGTCCCCGAACACACTGGCAAGGCACATTTTGCGCAATAAGTCTCCACTTAAATCGCAACTGTAAAACTACCTATCCGACCGTGATAAGGCTTTTTGCGCTAGCGCTATAGCGCAAGGGTGCGAATGTGAACACCCATTGCGCGTTAATGAGCTTCCAGCCTCCTTCAGCCTGGCCCAGAATTCCCATTAGAGCCTCTCTGGCCATCATTTAAAACTCTTCTGTCGCGTCCTCAGGTGACCACACATCAGACCCTCCCCTTAAATTCCCAGGGAGATTTGAAAATCCTTTTCCTGTTTACTGCAGCCAGGTGTGGAGTGCTCCTCAGGTAACCATTTTGCTTCAGCCATGACTCCACGTCCCATGCCTCCTCGCAATAAGCGATCTCGACCGTGGTCTGATGATGAGGTCACGGACGTCATCAGCTGTTGGGGGGAAACAGCTGTATAGTCTCAGTTGCGGTCTAGCTGCAGAAATTATGATACCTATGCCCTGATATCAGGGGCCATGAGGGACAGAGGGTATGAACGAGACACTCTGCAGTGCCGGGCAAAAGTAAAGGAGCTTAGGATTGCATATCGCAAATCCTGCGATGCAAACAGCCGCTCTGGGGCAGCCCCTGTGTTTTGCAAGTTCTACCAGGCTCTGGATGCGATCCTGGGAGGTGATGCAACGTGCGCGAACACCCAGGACACTTCTTCCCAGCCCCCTAATGAAGGGGGTGGGGAAGGAGGCTGGAGACTAGCAGGACGGTGATTCGCAGCAGCACATAGAAGAGGAGGAGGAGGAAGCGGCCACGTCCGCGGCAGTGAGCCAGGGCACGGAGGAGTCACTGGAGACATGCAGCCAGGAACTCTTCTCAAGCCCAGAGTGCAGCCAGGGTCTGGCAGCTGCAGGTGCTGTGGTTACAACACCAGTTTGCACAGGTATAGCAAACTTTTCTAGGGGGGAGGGCAGACAGATTTGCAGAGGGTGGAGAAGTATGCTTCCATGGTTGACTACATATGGAATAGTGCATTGATGTACTCTATCACCTTGCGGTAATCCTCATCAGTGATTTCTGCAAAGGTCTCAATAAGAGCTCTTGCAATATGCCTCCGGAGGTTTCGCGGTAGCCCCAGCATGTTCGCTGTCCCGGTCACGGTCACCAGTCCACGCCAGTCTTCGGGGGGGGGGGGGGGGGGGGGAAACATCGCCACACAGATGCAAGCCACTTATGGGCCTGGGCGGAGGCCACATCTCCTTAGAATCCCGCCCTCTCTTGCTCCGTCACCCGCAACAGAGAGATATCTTCCAGAATGAAAACCTACGCAGAATGTTGGGATAATGCTAATCAGAACGCAGTTCCCAGTAACGCCCTCCGCTCCCCCAAAACACTGGTATAGAAAGGCAGGGAAACAGTGTTTGTCCCAGAGACTCACCATGCCCGGGGATCCTTGGTTACCTCTGTGGGTGAAATGGCTTATTTGGACAGGGGAACTGCACAAAAGATTCAAGGAATGTGTGGGACTACCCAAGAGTGTGTGTTGCAAACACTGGGATCTTGTCTTTTAACTCTGAAATTGTAACTTTTCCCAGCTCTGCCCTGGACATCCTCACCAGCTGCATGTGTGGCTCAGAAAGTGAGTAGACTGCGAAGCAAACCGAGGAAGAGCAAAGAGGAGGTTATGAGGCAAGTTCTGGAACAGGCTTCAATGGACAACCACGCTGACAGCCAACGTAGGGAGGAGCAGATGAGCCGTTTGGAAGAGTGGAGGGAACAACAAAGGAAGGAGAGAGAGATGGCTCGCGAAGACCGTGCTGATTGTTGCACTGACAAGCTGCTTAGAATGCTAGAGCTGCAAATACAGACTCTGCAGCAGATTGCCGCTGTTCAAGAGCAGCAGGCCCCTGAACGCCACCCCCCTTATCACTTGCCCCCTAGCCATTCCCCTCCTGGCCCTCTGTACCCTCCAGGCCAGTATCAACAGCTGGCTGCTTATTACCACCCACAGCTGCCTCCAACCCCCATCCCTTCACCGACCACCCCACAGATCCAGCACCCTTATCCACTGCACCCAACCCCTGCTAACAGGCATGAGCGCACTCCGCAGAATGGGTTGGGGAAGTACACCAATTCGGAGGGCATTGGAGAGTATGAGTCCAGGACATACACCAATATGTAACTGTCCCCTTTCCAACCCCAATTTCACACCCCTTGCTCCCACACACAATTTCACGCCCTTCCTCCCTGAAACCAATTTCACACCCCTTGCTCCCCCACACAGTTTCACACCCTTCCTCCCTGAAACCAATTTCACACCCCTTCTTCCCCCACCACAAACTTAAATGTTTTTCAACTTTTATTTCAGATTATGAGAAAGCTGTTCAATAAATGAATTCTTTTTAATAAATGGGTTTCTGTATTTGGTGCAAACGTGTGTAGTAGGTACATAAAAGCAACCGCCTTATCCGATTAACAGACTGCTACCCCACAACCTCCCTCCCTCGCTCCCTCTGCAATTCCCATTAGAACTCGCTTTCAGCCAGAAAATGCTCCCTCAAGGCTTCCCTGATCCTTGTACCCTCGCGCTGGGCCCCTCTAATAGCCCTGCTCTCTGGCTGAGCATACGTGGCCTCCAGTTGTTGAACCTCCGAGGTCCATGCCATAGTGAAGGCTTCACCCTTCCGCTCACAGAGATTATGTAGGGCACAGCACGCAGAAATAACCACAGATATACTTCCCTCTGCCAAGTCTAGCTTGCCATAGAGGCATCTCCAGCGGGCTTTAAGATGCCCAAAGGCTTTTTCCACAGTCATTTGACAGCGGCTCAGCCTGTAGTTGAACCTTTCCTGGCTGCTGTCCAGGCTCCCCGTGTAGGGTTTCATGAGCCAGGGCATTAGAGGGTAAGCGGGGTCGCCAAGAATAAAAATGGGCATTTCCACTTCCCCCACGGGTATCCTGTGGTCTGGGAAAAAAAGTGCCTTCTTGCAGCTTCCTGAACAGGCCGGTGTTGCAGAAGATGCGTGCGTCATGCACCTTTCCCAACCAGCCAGTGAACCACCCACGGTGATCCACAAGCGCCTGAAGAACCATGGAGAAGTACCCCTTTCGGTTAATGTACTGGTCAGCGAGGTGTTCGGGGGCCAGAATAGGTATATGGGTCCCATCGATCACCCCTCCACAGTTAGGGAACCGCATCTGCTCAAAGCCAGCCACGATGTCACGCACATCACCAAGGGTCACAATTTTTCGTAGCAGAAGGCGATTAATGGCCTTGCAGACTTCCATCAGCACGACTCCAAGGGTCGACTTCCCCACCCCAAAGTGGTTGGCCACCGATCGGTAGTTCTCAGGGGTGGCCAGCTTTCAGAGTGCTATTGCCATCCGCTTCTCCACCGGGATGGCAGATCTCAATCTGGTGTCTTGGCGCTGCAGGACAGGGGCAAGTTCAGCACACAGTCCCATGAAAGTGGCTTTTCTCATGCAAAAGTTTTACAGCCACTGCTCATTGTCCCACACTTGCAAGACGATGCGATCCCACCAGTCAGTGCTCGTTTCCCTTGCCCAGAAGCGGCGTTCCACGGTCGTGAGCATGTCCGTTAAAGCAATGAGCAGCTTAGTGTCCAATTTGTTCCTTGGCTCTATATCGAGTTCCTCTCCAGACTCATCAGTACTGTCACGTTCCCTTTCAAGAAAAAACTCCGCCACACAGAGAGTTGTGTTGGCAACACTCGCCAGCATGCTCCGCAGCAGTTCGCGATCCATTACAGCACAGGGAAAACGGGCAACGGAGCATTGAGAAATGCTGAAACCGTTGAGAAAGGGCACCAGAGGTGGCCGGAAACTAAAAGGATTGCTGGGATATAAAAGAAAGCATCACAGCTGTAACCGGATGCAGAATGGCCGCAAAAAATGCCCCCCTTCCCACAAGGCACTGTGCCAGATTGAGAAGAGGTGCTCTGTGGGATACCTGCCCTATTGTGGTACTCTCACTGAAGCCAGAAGTGCCGCAAATGTGTCTATTCTTTAGTGCTGCAGTGTCTTGATGTGCACACGCTGTAGCGCAATACCTATTGCGCTAAATTGGGAAGCGCTATACACAAACGCGCTATAATCTCTAGTGTAACCGTAGCCTGTGAGTCAGTCCCTAGAGGTTCTATGCAGCTCTCAGTGATTTCAGCTCTCAGTGATTTCACCTCACTGCTCATGCAGGCTGGGCTCTCTTCCACAAAAACACCGTCCCACAGCAGGTCTAAGCACTGAAACCCGATTTTCAGGGATTTCAGCTCTAGTGGTCACTTAAACCAAAAGACTCTCTATGGAGCCTAATCAGTTCAACTGAGAGTGACTAGTGCTTTATTAGTAATGAAAGAGGTGTTGGGGCTTAAGCAAGTTTGTTACTTTTATAAATGAAGTGACAAGCCCAGAGGTGTAAATACAGTCTGGTCCTGAAGCCTTTCCACCCATCCCTGGCTCATCACTATCTCTCCGGGGACTGTTTATTCAGCCTGGCTTATGAATCATAATTTGAAATTATTAGGTAGGCAAATATAGCCAAAACAAATGTGCCAACATTGTCATAAACAACAGCGGTATGAGGCAGCTAGTCTTTGTTCATACTTTTCAAACCCAATATGTTTTCCCAGGTACAAGTATTTTCTCATATACTGTATAGCTTTTAAAGTGTGTATTAACATTTTAATTTCAATTCAAATTTCCAATCAGTAACTAAATTGGCAACACTGCATGCAACTCGGGGGAGCGGGGTGTTTGGGAAATTTGTGTTTGCACGTGCGTGCGTGTATCCCTGGTTAAGGCACTCACCTGGGATATGATAGAATGAAGTTAAAGTCCATGGTATGAATCAGACAGAGCAGGATATGAAACTGTCTCCCATATCCCAAGTAAGTACCCGGATCTGCAGACAACTGGCTATTCTGGGCTGGATCTCTCTCTTGTCTACTTGATTATCATTACAGATCTACTTAATTATCACTACAAAAGTTTTTTTTTCTCCTGCTGATAATGGCTCATCCAAATTAAACAGCCTCTTAGAATTGGTATGCTAATGTACCACTTTTTATCTTACTTCTGTGTGTTCCATTCTATGCATCTGATGAAGTGGGCTATAGCCCACAAAAGCTTATGCTGAAATAAACTGGTTAGTCTTTAAAGTGCCACAAGTATTCCTCGTTTTCTTTAAGGACAGGAAAGAGACCAAAAACAGAGAGGGATTTGTGGAATACTATAAAGAAAGTTAATTTTTATGGGGCATTTGATCAGGCGCACAAGACTGCATGGTGGAGACAGTTCCCAGGCATATGGATCAGCACAGAGAAGAAAAGGTGAGTGGGAGAAGGAGGTGCATATTAAGCAGTGGGGCAAAGTTATCAGTACATAGCGCACAAGGGGGACTTAGTAGGAAATGAGAGCTATGATGTAGGCAACATGCAGAGCCTTTTATTTTACAACAGAGCTGTGGATGAAGTGCTACATAGCCAAAAAATTCTACTAATGCCCGAGAAGTCGTTTCAGGATGAAGGCTTTCTGAGGGGGGACTGGTGGGCATTAGACAGCAACTTTCTCTCCCTCTCTTTTTTTAAAAAAATATTATTTTTAAAGTCTTTTCAAACAATTGTAATTTCTTTTGCTGTCTTCCACTTCACTTTCTTCATTCTTTCAGTTGGGAGAAAAATGCCATTTCTTTTTCTCTCCTCCCTCCTCCTCTCCACTCCCATGTCTTTGCCCTTCCAGTAGCAAAGAAACAGTTCCAGCAAAAAATTAAGGGGAGCCTAAAATTAGGAAGAAATTCTGTTGCAAAAACTTGTTTGAATCTGAATATTTTAGAGATTTTGCTTTAAAGCATTTGCTTTTGTGAAATTAAAAATATTTGATCCTCACTGAACTTGTCTGAAACGGGGAAGGCAATAATATATTTTTTTAAAACGGTCTGTCTAAATCTCAAGATGTAAGCCATAATTGCACAGGCTCCCATGGACATATGTTATACATGTTGGCTCTTTTTTGACTGATCAGAAATGCTTCCTTTTGCCTTGTACTCCCCATATACCAGAGGTGTGCCGATATCCATGACAACAGACAGCTTGTCCATGTCGTCTAGCTTAATTACAAAATGTCACTTTTTTGAACTTGAGATGTATGCAGTGAAACTGTAATGACTAATGCAAGTGATAGAATATTCCCCATAACTCCCCTCCCCTGCTATCTTTCATTATATCAGTTCAGCACATTTATCCATTCCAATATGGCTTCATTGCATAAACGGCAGAAATTGCAATCATGCTGTAGAAGTCACTTTCACAGACTTTGTATTAGGTTTGAAGGTCTTTGTGACAGGATAAATTGTGATATCCTGTCAGCAAAATCATTAATGATGTCATTCACAGTGTTGTAAAGCAGCATGAAAAAGCAGTGACTTATTCAGCTAAATATATTGGTTATTTACCCTAATAAACAAACATTCAAAGGACTAAGTGCCTGCAATTTTTGTGTCCATCAAGCTGTTATTTTTTATCCATAACTGCCAGGTACATTCCTAGTACTTTACATAAAAGTTTTTCTTCCCTGTGTCTGAAGTTCACTCTTCCTGTTAGAAGCCAGAATAATCAGTATATTGTGGGGGAACATGGGAGATCTCAGTTGGGTTATCGGAGGAATGTAATTATACCCCAACCCTTTGGCAGTTTACACCGCATGGTTACAATACAGCACGGCACCCAATCTTCACCTGGATGCAAGCTTTGTGGCACCTGATCATGAATACTCTGGCCCCACAGACATAATCCTATGTGCCAGCCAATTCAGGTCAAGAATGCATGCACACACACCCCTCCCCCTCCAAACACACATGAAGAGCCTGAATCATGAAAAGATGAGAGTGTGTTCATAGCTGTAGGAGGCTACATATGTGTTCCATGTTTAGGAATACCTACCATGAAGCCACAGCGGGTAGGTCTATGCTGCAATAAGACACCTGCAGCTGGAGTGGTTGGGATGGAAGAGAATCAGGGACTGAAGTGATAGAAGGAACAACCATGTGATGGATAGAGAGGGACAATGCTAGTGGATAAAGAGATTGGGATTGAGAATGAGGGGAAATGGTGAAGGTTAAAGAAAGGTAATACATGGAACTGGCTATCAGAGATCTACATTCTGCTCTTGACTGTGCCACAGACCTACTACGTGGCCTTGAAAAGTCATTCCCCCCTCTGTATCTGTTTTGCCACTGCTAAAATGAAAAGAATAATAATACTTTCTACCCTCTGGTAACAAGGAAACACCACACATTCTTCAGATAGTAGTGCCACAAAATTAATGCCAGAATGGTATTAAATGACAGGACAGGCTGAATTTGGGACAGGCTGAATCAGAAGAGCCTGGTTGTTTCACTTGCTCACAAAGATCCAAAACCCACTTAAGTCAATGGGAATTTTTCATTGACTTAAATAGGCTTTGGAACAGGATATCATATAAGGAGCTATATATATCTTGAAAGCTGTGATCTTGACCTGGAGACTGACATTCAAAGAAGACTTCATCTCTAAGAGAAGGTCCAGGTGGGCTGATATTAATTTTTCACTTCGTTGCTGCTCTCAGTCTGGGAGGAGCTTCTCCTCACCGCTTCTTTTTCTGTCTTTTCAAAAAACAACAAGAGTGCAGATACCATTGAGCTGTGCCCTTGGGAAGAAAACAGAACAAAGAGATGGGAAGGAAGAAGGCAGGCAGGCAAAGTGGCAGGCGGAGAGGCTCACGAAAGTAGCATTTACTGAATTTATGGCAAATCGGTGCAAATGCAGCAACTCGGCAAAAGGAAAATGCTGATATCATTTGCATGGCTTCATAATTAGGCTCCTGTTCATGCACTATACATTAATTGATTTAATTTTTTTTTCAAGAGACAATATATATTTTTAATTTACGTAACCATTTCTAAAAAAATTTGCAGCTATGCAAATAGCATCCTTATTTTCTTTTATTGCTAAGCCTATAGTCAGTCTATGGAAAAGTTTATTTAAAACTCAATTAAAATCAAAGTCATATGTATGCATAATGTTTATATAAAGCACATACACAAAATCCTAAGTTTCCAGACACAAATGAATAGAATAGATAAAGCAATATTTACTGCCAAAACCAATTTCACAGAAGTATGTCCAACGTTAAGTGGGGCTATTCATAACAGCAAGGGCAAGCCGGATTTAGGCCATTTTTAGGAGCAATCCTCATCTTAGAGCCCAATACTGGAAATATTTGCTGTTGGGCGTAATGTTTAGCCAGATGAGTAGTCCCATTGATTCTCTTCCAAAGACTATTCCTACTCCAAACACTTCTCAAGGGAGAAAATTCATCAGCAAAGTAGAATACTGATTTCTAAAAAGCTTGGACAAAATACTGCCATCACTTGGATGAAATACACCCATCACACGACCTTAAGGACAATGCATTAATCAAGCACCATATGAAGACTCTACATTATTGTTAACTCAAGATTTTTAAAGACAAGTCTCAATATATTTGGCATTTTTCTTAAAGTGTCCAGTCCTGGAGTCAGGGCATGAGAATCCCAGCTTTTGCTTAAAAACACGTTTCTAGACTACATGGTTATGGAGAATGATCTCTGCATAGGGGGTGACTTTCACATACTCTTTAACACAAGGATATTCAGGTAGAGCAACCATTTCTCAAAAGATCAAGCAAAGTGAAATCAAATATGATCCAAATATAATTATACCAAGATTTTAAAAACGGAATCATTCAAATAAGATACAATAACAAAGTTATAATATGGACGGTGTATCCATAAACACAATACATCTAGTTATATTTAGATGCATCTCCTATCCAAAAATGAAATTCTTAAGTATATAATAAATAGTATTTTCCCAAAATAAAGTTTACACTTCAAACATGACTAATCATCTCAGCTTCTAAAACCCATCCACTGATTTTTCACAAAATAAATAAAATGGAAATCCCAAATGCTTATATTGAAAATTGTAGAGTGTTTATTTTATTCATTTCACAGATTCCCATGAGTGACCAGAGTACTGCATAAGAAACACTGTCTGTTGAAGTCTTCTAATTCTTTGACATCTCACCCCTTAAGTGATCAAGACTATCAGTTTACTAGAAAGGGTAACAACTGTTGAGTCATATTTACTGAGACAACTCTTTCCTCCACTAGAAAAAGAGATATAATTTAAGCACAGCTATTAAATTTAGTCACTTTATTTTCAGGAAGGAGCTAGCACTGTAAAAATGGACATACTGTACATTCAAAATGGTACACACAATTAAGATTTAACATTACCTAAATGTGAAGATTTCTGTAGACAGGACCAATAATGACTAATCACCAGTTTTACAAGATCAGCAAAGCAGTAAGTAAATAGATGATTTCACATCAAATGAGACTGTCAGATTACCTTAGATATTTTACACTCTGATTGGATTTATAGAGTGTAGCATGCCTAGCAAGATGGGATGGGGAGTTCTGAAAACTGCTTTGCTGTTCAACAACATGACAAGCTTCTCTGATTTTACGCAGCTGAAACAGCCTGGTGATCTCTTTATGACAGTCCTTCCCTCCTGCTGATTCACTACAGCTAAGCACTTGAAGGGCAGCTTTAAAATTTTCCTCCCAGGATTCTATTCTAGTTTCTTCTGTTCCAGTTACACCCTTCTCATTTCATTCTTAAACTCAGGGAATGAGAGAACAGGAACACAATAAAAATTAAGAACAGGAACAAAAATTAGGAAGCATAGTGCATGAAGTTACAGAGCTAGATTGTGCCTTTAGGCACAGCCCTGGGATTAGCTCTGGGAGGCATGATTTACACCCTGCTTCCCCACTGCTCCATAGGATAGTAATTCACTGTTGGCACATACTAGCAGTGAGTTACATCACCACCCTGTTCTGTAGGTCTGTGCTACACTGGCTGGAGAGTTGGGAGAGAGGGGCAAAAGCAAGGTTCCACCCCCACCAACCCATCTGCTCTGGAATAGCATAGTAGTCTGTCCTGGAGTAGGAGGGAATTTTGTACTCCCCAGTTCCAGTTCAAATTTCAATCTAACCCACTGTATTTTTCACTGTGTGGGTACTTGAGCATTTAAGCCACATGGCAATGATTATCGCACTCTGAAAGGCAGCAGAAAAGACTTGCATGTCTATTTTCACCACTTCCTTTTATCACAGTGCCACAGCGGTTCCTCTCTCTCGCCCTATTCTGAATGGCTAATTGTGCAGAATATTTACGTCTGACTGATTCCATAACAATGCTGCCACTTCACCATCTGATCAGTTAATGGACAAGCAAAGCAGAATTGTCAGATAATGCTAAATAGGGTATCCAAATATTTTTCTGACAATTATAATGATTAGTATAAAACCAATCCAATAGTGGCAAGGCAGAAAATGTTACTTGCACTTGTATAGTTTGTTTTCTTTGCTTACATCAGGTACATTTTTATATATTAAAAAAAAATTCTTTTGATTGTGAATTCCACTCTGAAGCTTGAAAATAGCACTTCTTTCCTTTATAATCTTGTCCTTCCCCATTTGGCAACACTGATTTTTCTCTTGTTTTTTATCATAGTCATACTGTATAATTTTAATTGATTATGCCACCCTCTAAAAATTGAAACATTTCAGCCTTAACCTTACAGTTGACTTTTATGCTTTAAGGGCCCAAACCAGACAGAGCCCATTGCTAAGAGTTCATATAAAGAGCTGCATAAAGGAAGCCATTTGCAATGAATAACAAAAGTTTTATTACTCTTACAAAAGCCAGGAGCAACACTGCATATTCTTGAGCACCCTATTCTTGCACTTTATCTGGTTAATCAACTATTTACACATATACAGACATCTCTCTTTTATACAGCACCCCTGTAATACAAAGGCTTTGGATCAAGGTCAATCCTTCACAAACAGATTTAGATGTGCTTAATTATTTTGCTTTTGATGTCGAGTTTTAAATTTTACTGCCAATTTAACAGCTCATGGAACCAATAGGTATTTCTGAATAAAGACAAAAAATGAGTTTGGATCTTCTAACAACTAATTACAGCTGCATCTGAACTGGATTAGACTTTTTTTTTTAAAGCCCAAATATACTATTAGCATCTATTTTGTTAGCTTATCTTTTCCTATTGACTCATTCTTACTAATCTATCACTCCAGTACTTCTGCTGTCCTAAGACTTTTGGGTTGTAATACTCCCCGGCTGAAATAGTGCCAAAGCACTTAAAATAATCTTGTGGTTTCATTGGAGAAAAGTCATACCATCATCATTCCATTTTTAAAAGACCACATCACTACCAAGTACAGGAAAAAAAAAAACCAACAGATTCACAAGCCTAAAAAGACTCTTCTGAAGAACAGCCAAAAATCCAGTTCCCATCTAAATAGCAGAGCCAAGGGAATACTGCAAATAGTATCTATGAATATTTAAGTTTTTAAAAATATTCAGAATCTTGGAAGAAGACTTTTCTCCTCTCTTACTCGATCAAAAGACACTCAGCTTTGGGTATTTTTGGCAAGTAGTAAATACAACTAGTTCAAAATCACCAATCACAATCCAATACTTTATTACTTGAAGCACAAGAAAGCTTGGGATATTAGATCACTAAAGTTAAACTCTATCTGTATGGAATAAAGGCAATAGCTTTGTCTCATGAAGAAATATTAATTTTCGTTTGTGCACAGTTATTTGAGTGTCAAGTTAGATTTGCATTGAACAGCTGTACTATTATATTATTCAATAGTATTAATTGCAATTTTTAAGCTTATTCACCATATACACCTTAATTTTAAAATGAAAAATGGATGCAGAAAAGTACATGTCTTTTGTAGAACAGAAGTTTGTAATCAGTTTGATTTAGTTTCTTATCTTCATAACTATTTAAGTCTAAAAATCAGAAAGATGGCTTTAGAAAAGCATTTGTGGCACAACTGAAATCTACGGAGTGCCATTTATAAAACTCTCCCACTACAAGGTGCAATCTGCAATCTGTGGGCTCCGCAAAACAGAAAGGCTCCTCTGCAGCTACTGATCCACAAAGCCCCCAGGATCTGGCTAGCTGTGCTACTCCCTGTTCTGACTGTGGGGAGAGAATTCCCTCCCAGCAGGAACTGGGCTGAGCTGTTTAACCTGTCCCTTCTCACCAAGGGCATGGTTAGACTGGCGCTTTATAGCGCTAAAACCCTCCAGGAGCGCTATAATTCTCTAACCTTACACACTGGCAAGGGACATTTTGCGCAATAAGTCTCCCTTTAAAGCGCAACTTCTAAACCTCCTCTCCGAGAGTGATAAGGCTTTTTGCGCTAGCGCTATAGCGCAACGGTGCGAATGTGATCACCCATGAATCGCTCATTACTCTGTAAGGGATCTCTGGCATGCCTCCGAGCCATGTAAGGCAATCAACAAGCCATGTAAGGCAAATGACGTCTAAGTGTTGTTTTTAAAACGGGAGGAAGAATGCGGAAGTACCTTTTCAGTTTCGCTCTTAAAACTCACAGCAAATAACCACTGGAAATGCTGACGGACTGAGAGGTGTGACTTCAATGCACAGCCTGTCAGTTTCCTCTAAGGAAAAGTCACTGACAGCCTGAACTTGTCTCCCTGCGTACACGTTCCCCGTTCCCCCTCACCCCTCTCCTTTGCAAAGCACGTTGCACCCAGCTGAACGCTGGGATACCTGCCCATAATTCACCACTCCCTGTGCCGCCAGAAGCGCCGGAAATGTGTCCATGCTGTAGCGCTGAAGGGTCTAATGTGCACAGGCTCTAGCGTGATACCTATTGCGCTAAATGGGACGCGCTATAAAAAAATGTGCTACAATTCTGTAGTGTAACCTTACCCTAAGAGTCACACAGACAAGGGTTGCACTGTGCAGGACTTCTCCTGCCTTTCCTATTCAGAAGGTTCTTCCTCTGTTGGTTAACAGTCATAGAATTGCTCATGACAAAGACAAAGACTAAGCAGGACCCAAGCGCAGTGGTGTTCATAATGCAGAGGCACCAGGAGCTCTACCAAGGCGAACACAAAAACAGAAGAAAAAGCTCACTAACTCTTCTCTCTTCCCAGAGGCAGAGTCACACACTTCTCCCTCTGCTGCCTCTAACTCAGGGGTCTCAAACTCAAAGGACCATGAGGGCCGCATGAGGCTAGCCCTGGCCCTAGGGCTGCATCACTGACGCCCACCCTCCCAACCCCCACCCCGTTGCCTCCGGCCCCACCCCCACTCCACCCCTTCCATGCCCCTGCCCCACCGCCTCCTCTGAGCACACAGCTTCCTGCTCCTTCCTGGAAAGCACTAGTCACCGTCAACAGCTGTTTGGCAAACAAAGCAAGAGCAATATAGGAAGTCCAGAGCTGGAAACACAAGCAAACAAATCTAATTTAAAAAGAAATTACCAGCCTCAGATGATTCAAGCTTTTTTCAAATATAATATGCTGATAAATCTGACAAATTTCAGTCCATCTCAGGCTAATATCAATTATAAGTTTATAGTCTCCCTCTCCCAAATGATCCTCATAACCCTGTTCCCCATCCCCACTTACCCCATAACCCAGCTCCATGTTCCCCAAATCTCCCCCCACTCCTGTTTGTAGCCAGCTCCCTGTGTTCCATCCCCAAATCTCCACTCACTCACCCCTGTAACTCATCTCCCTGTACCCCATCCCTATATCTCACCCCACTCACCTCCCATAACCCTATTCTCCATCTCTAAATGTCCCCCCACTCATCCTTGTAACCCAGCACCCTGTCCCCAAATCTCCCCCCACACTCCCAGCTTCAATACCCTCCCATCCCTAAGCTGTCCCTCCCTGTCTCCTCTCTCCCTCTCCTTTCAGCCTTCCCGGACTCTCCTCCCCACCACCCCTTGCCTGAGCCCTCCCTCTGCAGGAGGCTTACCATTCCTGGCCACCACTGCAGAGGGCTCCTGAGAAGTGCCGCCCCAGCTTCTTCATTGAGGCCGCAGCAGCAGCGCCTGGAAGTCAGGGCTCGGCAGCAGCCCAGCGAGGGCGCTTCACAGGAGCTCTCTGCAGTGGCGGCCAGGAGCAGTAAGCCTCCCGCAGAGGGAGGCTGGGAGCCTGGCTTACCACTCCTGGCCGCCGCTACAGAGGGCTCCTGGGAAGCGCTGCCCCAGTTCATTCACTGAAGCCGCAGCAGCAGTGCCTGGAAGCTGGGGATCGACAGCAGCCCAGTCAGGCAGCAGAGAAGCTTCCGCTTCTGGCCCCTTCCTCCCGGAAACTGCTATGGGGGGGAGGTGCCAGGGAGCTTCGCGGGCCACAGGGAAGGGCTTCACGGGCCGCATGTTTGAGACCTCTGCTCTAACTTGATATATAGTTTGATCCAGGTCCTATTAAAGTGAATGGAAAGACTCTCATTGTCTTTAATGGAACGGATAGTTAGAAAGAGATCTCTGCTGTACAAAGTAGCACTAATGGGTCTTAAAAATGATCTATCCTCAAGGTATTCTGACTCAACACATATGGTCCATCTTACAAAGTCTTTGCTCAATTCTAGACCATTCATTACTATTTCAATTGATTTTCTTCCAGAACAATATAAAGGGAACAGTTTGTGTTTTTTGTAATGGCAGTTTATATTGAAGCTTTATTATTAGTGTATTTATCTTTCTTAATATTGTTTGCCTTTAATGATAATAAGACTGAGCGGTGGAAGTTTCTTAAGAGACATTTAGCAGTTGAACAATCACCTTCAAGAAGCAAATGGATATATATTCCGCTGAACGGTCAACTCCATCCTCCATTTGTGGTCAAAGTATATATATGATAGTAGGGCTCTCTCACTTAACTCTTCTTTATATACAGTATTAATAGTATTTTAAAATAGAGTATAGTTTTGACTGAAAATCATTCTGAAAAGTTTAAATATACAGTATTTCCTTAATAAACTCACCATTCAGTCATAAAAACTTCAATAAAACAACACAAAAAGTGGCCTGTGGAGAAAAATATGTGGCTGCTTATTCTCTCCCTTATCATAGGATTCTGTGAAATAACGACTGTTTTCAAAAGGCACAAATGAGAGATAAGTCCCCAAATTAAAAACACTCATTGGGAAGTTTGCCAAGTATAATAATAAAATGTCTCGAAGTTTTATTTATATATTTCATAGAATAAAAGAAGAGCTTTCTTAATAGAGATCTGTGATATCCACTTGGACTGTTAGCACACTGCTGTCTAACAGGATGAAGATCAGCTGCCCCATCAGCAAGATGGGGCAGCAAGAGGATCTTGCCTTAGAAATCCTCTTTCTAATCTGAAGGACAGTCTCCAAGTAATACTGTTGCCTGATTTAGAGTCTGAACCCCTCCCCTACCCAGAATAGTCTGGTACTCAGTATGCCCTTTCAATATACTGTATATTAAGGTCATCTAAAACATTCAGAAATATTTTGCTTTAGGTAGACACTTTTCTCAAAAATCAGTTCAATTAAGTCATCCGCTGCTCTACTTTCTGAAGGTCAGGAATACTGATGTAATCTTCATGCAGTGATTTTCCAGCTATTCTGTTTTGCTTATCATTTTGTTTCCATTGATAAGTATTCAAAAGTTGATTTTCCCGCTGTTCTGTTTCTTATGTTTAGTTTCTACTCTGATCTTTTGAGCAAGTAAGGTTTTCTGCCTATATCTTCTTTTAAGAGAAAGGCATGAACTGAAACCTCAAATCTATACCTCCTGAATGTAATGGAATTTTGGATTCAATCCTCTTATCGCTAAACCTACCCTTACTTCCTGGGTTCTACTTTGGCTACAAAACTGGAAGAGGCCTGTTTTCAGGAGCTATTTAGGATGTAGTTCAAAATGGTGGAAGTCTCATGAGAAAGCTCACAAGAATCTGGCAAAAATGAATCTAAATCTGAACCGTCACACTGTTTTATCCTTAAACCCAGACTCCACTATCTAGCGTAAATCAAGTGACAGATCCACAGCTGTCCAATTACTCTCTAGGTGCAGGATGGCATGGTGACTTCTCTATTCCCCAAATATAGTCCAGAAAATCTTTGAAGTGCATCCACCAGATAAGGTTCCCTATCTCCTGATTTTGTTCTCTTCTTGTTAGATTTATTTTTGGTCCCCACAATCCTTCATTTCCATTCAGATAGGACTGTTCATATAGGAAGTCACTTGTAAACACAGCAGAACTTGATTTACACATGACAGATGAACAAACATCCTTGTCTGACAAAAACCCTATTTTTACCTTTGCTGGTGACCAGTACCTACAGACTTTAAAAATATATTCAGTGTATATACATAACTTCTTAAATAATATTTGTCCATACATTGCACCACACTGATATGAATACCTAGTACATGAATGGCTTTCACTTAAGACTTCACATGACGTTCAGTGGCAAACCAGAATATGCATACCAGAATCAGGATATTTCTGTAACCTCCTTGCCAGTTGGCATTAGGAGGTTCTTGGATCACTTGCATCAAGAAATCTTGTCTGATCTGTAAGGGACAAATCTCGACACAGCTTAGACAAAATCTTCAGCAGTAATCATTTACTAAGTCTCTCTCCCAGGAAGGAAGGAAAAAAGTGTTTCTCACTTAAGGTCACTAAAAGGAGCATTGGCTAAAGGTTTTTAAACAATTTAATTGGAATTTTCTTATCAAAATTTAACTTAGACTATCTGCCATTTGCCAGAACATTTTTGGAAGAAGAATTAAATAAGCATACCCCAAGGATACAAAAGGATACCTGAGAACCTCATTCCGGTACTCATTCCGGTTTTGGCCCCAAAACAGCAAGAGTTTGACTGCAAGAGTTTTATAGTTCCCTTTAAATAAGGCACTAACCCATATTTTGTGATCAGCCATACCCCACTGCCTAGATTTGTATTGGTGCTCTCAGGTAGGGTGGAAAAACTCCACACTGCAATGGGTTAAAGAGCTGCTCTGGGCCCTAACTAATAAGAAGAGTATTTATACTTGTCAGAATAGAAGACAGAGAATATTACCCCATAGATGCTATTCTCCAACTCTTTCAGGGACTTGCTATGTGACCTCGTGCAAGGGGGTAGATTGTTTGCTGCCTCGGTTTCCCTATCTACAAAATAGTAGAATACAATTTGCTTATCTCAAACTTTGTGAGGCTTCATATTTACAAAACAGTTTCACTCTGGATTAAAGCTGCTATAGGAGAGCTTAGTTCTAACAGTTAAATTGCCCAAAATGAAAATTAGACCAGCAGCTCCAAAAAGGCACAATTAACTTCATTACTGCTGTCAAAACATGTATGAGTGCCAAAAGTAAGCTGCTGTTTTGCCAGACATAGGACACATGCTGCACACAATATTCCAATGGATTTCCATTTCAGAATCAGTGGAGCATCAGCAGCACAGAAACTGCTTCATAGGACCAACCATGAAGATGTTAAAAAGCGGCAACTGAAAGTGTATCCTTAATCGCAGACTTTCACTCGGAGGTGAACTGATGGAAGAGCACGCCTGTGCAACATTAAGGAATTCAATCATCTATACACAAATATCTAGCACTGTTTAAAATTAAATCTCTTCATAATGTTTTACAGGGAGAGTTAGAAAATTTACAGCCATTATTTGTAAATTCCAATGTAGTATAGGATAAGATGACTCAATCCTGCACCCTGCTGAACGTCTATACCCACCCAGTTAAGGAAGTGGGGAGTGAGGGCATTCAGTAGTACAGTTGGGCTATCAGATTTTTGTGTGTGCTCACAATTCTGAAAAAGTCAAACCATTCTGGGACAAATTTTAAGCATTTAAATGTTTTATGTAAAATGGTTTTAAACAAAATTAAGGACATTTCAAAAAAAATTAAGTGTTTCGGTGTCACTGAACCTGCATTTTTCACAGAAAAAAAGTTTCAGTTGAAAAATTTCACCCATCTGTGCTCAGCACTTCATAGATGTGTTCTGCACCTCGCAGAAACAATCCTGATGGCAAGGCTGGCACACACAGTTATGGATTTATTCATTTTAAAGTTAAAGATACTACATCTAAATTAAATGGATACACAGCTCATGATTAGTTGTCAGTAATCAAGCACATCCGTTTTAATAACTGATACAGCTATTTGATTACAATTGTTTTTATCCTGATGTTATATATTCATATTAGTTCTATTTACACTTTGATTAATAAACAATGCAGTACACGGATTTTTATGGGCTCATTTGTTTGATCCTATTTTTTTTTAGATGGCATGTTATATTACACCATCTATACCTTTACTGAAAAGTATAAGTGCTTCACATTAGTTTAAGATCTGTTGCTTTACAGTGGAAGTATCCAAGTTATTACTTTAACCAAAAAAAAGGGTAGACTTTAAATTAGGTAATTAATTATTGGAAAAAGTCTGGCCTTTCCCCAGAGTGCAACCAAATGATTCATCAATTCATTTCACTTTAATTTCCTCCCTTAACACTCCTACCGGGAGAGCTATTAAACTCTTTACTTGATCACTGAATCCCAGATCTGGGGCTTCTCAGCAAAAGACTTCAATCTGAGATTTCTTGTGCCACACCAGCTATTTTTTAACCTCTAGCTTGAGTACTTAGGTCTTCAACCCCAAGTAGTTAAGAACTGTGTTTTTCGGTGGCATTCTTTGACATTAAAATCCAAATCATTTTCTACTATAAAAATTCTGAAGTGAAATATACAGAAGAGTGAAAGCTGTACAGTTATCAAATATTTCATTCTAGATTTAATATAAAAATATAGAACTATAGAAGTTAATGACTAAATAAATCTTTTTTTCTTGGGTTGTCAGCTTATATAGCCCAATAAACACTGCATAAACAAACCTGGCAATTAATTAATGGAAATTTTAGCATATTTATTTACACTGCTTAATCCATTCAGTTCACAATAAGCCCCAATTAAAGGTAAATCAGCAAACATGGAAACTAAGGAAAACAACAGGTTTACACTGCAGCTGATCTTAAACACTTAACTGTTTTTTGATATGTGGCTGCAGTTGTAGGTTTGCATTCTGCTAGCATTTGCCCAAGTGAAGCTTCATCACTTGAACATTCACAAAGAATGAAATTCAGCAGAGATGGCTAACAGTACAAACCCACATATATCCCATTTTAAGTAGTCACAGCAGGGCTTACATAAGTCGTGAACCTTTGGGCTGACCTTCCATATGAGGTCAATTTCACCAAGAAAGGGGTGGGGGTGGAGGGACGGACAGAAAGGCTACCAGATCAAGTTTATTCACATTTATTATAAAATGTGAAATAATGAATACTGCAAAACTTTTGCAAATGTATCTTCCTCTAATTATGATCCAGAGTGAAATCTGAATGAAGGAATGCAGATTGAAAAAGTAAAACAGAGCAACATGCTGGCTTTGAGCAGGTAATATTTAATATCTCACATTTGTAATGGGTCTTTTTCTTTTTTAAGAGATAGGTGGATAGCAAAACACTTGTTAGTTACTGCATTGTTTTACTTAGGAGGAAAAAAACCCTCTCTTTACTCTCAATTTCTTCCTTGGTCAAAGTTCATAGTTTTGCCACAATTTTTGTTTATCTTCCAAAGAGGCCATATTGTCCATAGCTCCCATTGTCTTTTTGGAAATCACGACCAAGATTTTCCATAATCCATATGTAAACATCTAAAAAACTACCTTATTTTCTCAGGAGCTGATCACCCTCAGCTCCAAAATCCAAGTCTCTTACTTAGCAAATATAGATTCGGGTTTCCCATCTTGCACCTCACAGTTTGTTGTGGTTTAGGACTAAAGGCACCTAATCTTATACATCCATGCTTTCGCTTGTGTGACAAAAGCCCAAACCAAATCTGAAAAGTTAACTTCAGAACCAAATTTTCACAAACGTCTTATCCCAATCCCTACATTTGTACCCAAGAATCCATGATACTATGAAAAGTTAAAATGCTAAATTATATGAATAAAGAGCAATTGCACATTCCTAATTTGCACCAACTGCAGTTTGCAATGCTCAGGCAGGATTTTGTTCATAAAATGATTGCTTTTGCAATATTGTAGACAGTTTTATTTTGTTTTGGTTTTATAATTTCTGCAGTGTTTTCAAAGTAATGCCTCCATGTTTATTAAAACCAGGACAAACAAAAGAAAACAAATCCATTAAAAAAAAAAGAGTTATTTTTAAAAATAGCCTACAATCAACATCAAGCCATCCTTTTGATCAAAGTACTCTGGGATTTTGTGCTTTTTATTCCCTGAATTGATGCCTTGAAATTGCAGGGGTCAAACTAGACCTAGTGAACCATTACAGGTGGATAAAATAATGGTCCATAGGAAAATAAGCACTGGCTTACCATACATTATAAACTATCACTGTGAAACCACACACCAAGCTTGACACGGCAGGGTGTTTTGCATATTGTACTATGATTGCAGTTGATCTTAGTACTTGTCCATTAGGCTATACAATACCAATAATTTTCAAGACTATTTGAAAGCTTTCAATTGATTGAAATAGAGGATTGTACTGAGAGCTCTTCAAAGGTAAGGAATAAAGATTTCCTAAGGAGACAAAACAAATGAAAATAGGACCTCAGCATAGATCTGAAAAGACAAAAAGGTCAAAAACAAAGAATGACAAGATCCCCATGTTTTCCCAAATCCCTATTAAAAGTATGAAACTATGGCAACTGTGGGCTACAAATGCTAGGTGGCCAATGAGAAGTCCCCATTTTTATATAGGCATTTCAGGGATATCTATGGTAAATACAGTCACCTCCCATTCAGGCAATGCTGGCATAGATTTGTTTGGTCTTTGAATTATGAAATAAATAGTGCAGATAGCCTCCATAACCATCCTGTCAGTCATCTTGATTTATTTTGTTAATATGTCACATGAAATCCCTGTATTCTGAATCTCCTTTTTTGCACCTGTACTTTCAAGTTTTTCTGGGAATTAAATAGTCACCCCAAAATCCATGTGAAATACTGGATAGAAAAAAGGCTAATTTATTTAGTTTTTCCCCAAACAGAATGTCATTCTGTTACTATTCATAAAAGAACTAGATTGAGCCTTTAAGCTCTACCAAGAGGATGAAGCAACACATAGGGTCTTTGCTCTAAGAAGAGCACTGGCAATATGCCCCAGACATACACCTTAAAGCTGCAATTCCTCTTTACCTCATTTCCATAGAGTGGGGTGGATGCATCCTATATCAGCTCTTTATAAGATGCAGTATGATCTCCACTCTCCCCTGTGCATTCAGCCAGCTCCACCACCCAGTACGCAGGAGTAGAGCCATGACTTCCCTTCTCCCCTTCCCCCTTCTCTAAACATTTGTTTATGTAGGCAGAATACTCTCCTCACACCCAAAACCAAGATCTGGGTAGACTACCTGGCCACACCAAGGAATAAAAGCTGCAATTACTCCCCTATTCAGTCACGTGTGACGAGGGTACCAACATTAGTATTTAATTAAATCCACTTTAAATACCTTTCATAAAGTCAGTTACAGAATAGATTACAACTCAGTGAAATATCTTTCTTAAAATCCTTTAGCAAGTTGTATTCTTTCTTCCTCAAAGAACAGGTGTAATAAGTCTAATCCTCCAGCAATTTCTGTGCTATGTTCTTAACAGCAACATGGAGAACACAATTATCTCTGACTATAATTTATTTTATTTTATTTTTTACAGAAAAGTTGTGCTGTCTCTCTACACCTAAGGCTTTTAAAAATGATTCCAACTGCGATAAACACATATGCCTTGCCGTAAACACACTGTGACCATTTGCAACATGCATTTTAAAGAAAAACTTACAGCTCATCAGTTTGGAACACAGTCATAAGATGAGACCATTAAATTAAATTAGCCAACATTTTACCTGAACTAGTGATTCCAAAATGCTGATCTAGACATTTCACAATAGAGCATTGGTTTCTAAGATGTCTGGAATGGATTAAGTTTGGGAGTAAGTATAATTATGAGATCACAATTATCAGAGTTTTTACAATGTTTGAGGGGATGCCTCACACTAACAGGGAGCAGCTGTTGACCCTTCCACAGTAGTCACTGTGAAACTAACAATGGGGTCTGACATCATAATTCCTAACATAACAGATACAGTCAATGGATTTACCTTAGTTCATTTAATATCAGGCATATATCTATTGAACTAATCTCTTGGTCTTCATACATATAATTATTTCTAGATTTTGAGGAAAACTGCATAGCCTCTTTGGAAGACAGACTCACTTAAATAACAAAATATTAATAGATCTCAGTATGCAGCTGAAACCCTCACTCCATGTGGCACAGTAGTGCTTTGAAGACATCAGCCCTGACATTTCAGTCCAAGGAGGCGGATGGAAGGAGCTACCCTCTACAACTTCCAGAACCCTGGTTGATTAGACAGATGGCAGAAAAATCTCACCCCCAAAACGTCCTGGTACTAGCCTTCTCCCACTGGAGGATGGGATGTCACTCCAACATAAGACAATCACATTTTTTTGCCACTGAAAATGGGGAGGAGAGGCAAGGGTTCCCCCCTTATGTCCCTCAAAAATGTAGAAGTTTTCTTAAATGCTTACTAAAAATTTTGTTTTCATTTTCCAAGAAGCAGGCTAGCAGCCATTCCACAAACCCTGCAGGATTGGACTGCGAGAAGCCTTCACTGTATGAGTGGGTGGGCTTCAGAAACTGCAGATCCAAACATGGCCAAAGAAGAGGACTGTGGGAAGGGAGAGACCAGGGAACAGCTTGGGTATTTTGCCACAGGCAGGCCAGGGCTGCAGTCAGAACCAAGTCTACCCAACAGTTGTCTTAAATCAGTGTGTCTGACTAGGAATTCACTAAACCTGAAGTTAATACATGAGGGGATTTAGGAGGAGTACATCTCTCCCTCCTCTGCAGAAGGTGGAAGGAGAGCTCCAGTTCCTCATTGGTTGATGTAGCAAGAGCTATTTCTATCATTCAGAGAAATTAGGAGAAATGTCTTAATGTGGCCCAGAGTTGAAGTGACCTATCAGGATGGCTTTGAAATCAGACAGCCTATGCTGGGCAGGAGGGCCAATGTAACACAGCCACTGGAGGAGATTGGGTAACTGCAAACATAGTGTTCTAAGGACCTGATCCTTTCTTCTGGCATAGTCACTTACATATATGCAAAGAAAGTCCACAAAAGCAGATGTAAATGCTACCAAATCAGACCTGCAGATTATATAGTCACACTACACAGGTGTAAGTGACTGAAGCAGTGCAAGGCAGAGGAGAACGAGCATTTTTATTTTAGACTTTGAAATCTCTGTGCCTCCATTGGTAGAGGCTACCATACTCCTCACAAGGAAGAAATCATTTCCTACCCACCTTTCTTTTTACTAGATGCTGGCTGCTAGTCTAAGAATCCACTTTATTCAGTGTTTACTCTTACCTCTGCTTCTTATTCAGCAGGTTTCTGGGGTTACTTTAGTTGCTCCTCTCCAGACTTCCACCACAGAACAGTTTTATCCCACAACAGGCCTCCAGAGAGTTCCCTAAGTGTGTTGGACTTTGCCTCCAGTGCCTTTCCATTGATCTTGGACACCCGTCTCGGATTTTGTGATAGGTTGAACCATGAAAGCCAGAGGCTGGGATGGAATTTAATTTAAGTAAAATAAAAATCTTGCTTGACAGGAACAGCAGAATGGGGGTGGGGTGGGTAAAATTAATACAATGAGAATACCCAAACATTTAAAAGAATATATGCACCTAAAGCAAATCCTCAGGTTACACCCATACTTGATGAGGGAAGTCAAGAGATTAAAGCAGGTTGGGCCAGAATACACCTAGGAAAACAGAAGCCATTATTAAAAAGGAATATCCATTTATCCTAAAGGAACACTTATAACCAGTGCATCATTTTGTATGATGACCTTTTGGGTCAGAACAGGAGCTATAAAAGAGACAGCCAAAGGAATAACTGTTAAAATGTGTCTCCTACAAAGAACCATAGAAAAGGACTGTGTGCAACTGAAGTTGGAAAAGGACACTTAGGTCATCTAGTTTATTCCCCTTGCCACTGGAGGATTATTCCTTCTGGTGAATTCTTCAGTACTTTGTATTGTCTTATTTTAAATAACCTAAATGATAGGCCTCCATCACCTTTCGAATATTATTCCATAACTTTCCTTAAAAAACAAACAAAACTTCACTGGGTTGCTCCCTTTGTATCTTTCTACTACCGCCCAAGAAAATTCCTGCTTGAGCAATTCCTCAGATTATGAAATGCAAAAAATGCCTTAAATGAAATTTCAGCAATGGCTTCTATGAAAATAATAAATACATAAATCAACCCTGCTGAGAAAGCCAGAAGTGAACAAGCATCAAAAAGGTACGAGAGGAGAACCTCAGAACACATGGCAATATCTGGAAAGTGTAATATCTATAGACAAAATACGTGGTAGAGAGATAAAGTAACACAAGTTGTGGAACTATAATTCAGGCTTTAGTTATTCTCTGAAAGAGACTGGAGGTGTATAATGACATCTAACTGTGACAGAGGCTGTCAAAGATGATAAGCAGCTAGACAGAAATACACAACTGTTTTAAAGACACTTTTTACTTTCAATTGTCACAAGTAAACTTGGTTTATAAAACTATATTCCAAAATCATCCCAATATATTGTCCATAGTGGCTACACCATGGAGGAAGCGTAAGGACTGAGGTAATCACTGGGCAGAAATAACTTATTTTCCCATTGGCACAATAATTCTCCCTAATTATACAGAGCTGCAGCAGCTTCTTGACAACAGAAAAAATAGTTTTGTAATGATTTTTGTCAGTCTCCTGGCACAAAAATATGGCAAATATATTTACTGCTGCTGGAAACTGGCAAGAGATTAAGGTGAGGAGTGGTTTCAGAACATTTTGCTCTCTGTCAAAACAAGCAATAGTTTGGGAATCACTTTTTTTGAACTTGGGAACTAAAGGCTGATTTGTAGCCTTCCAACCCAGCTTGCCAAAGGGGCAGGGCAGAAAACAAAGCCACAGTCTGATCTCTGCTTTGCCCTTGCTTTGTTGGAGAAAGAAATTTGCACCAGCTATGGCAGATTACTTTCCTTTTTGTGTCAGCTCTGATGCCAGCACTTGCAGGGGTGGGGTGGATGGGCAGAGCCAAAGTTCCATCCATGCCCAGCCCACCTTCCCAGGAAGGGAGTGGCAGTCCAGTGAGGTAACCGATTTCCTCCCCAGGCAGGCTCCAACAATGCAAATAGCTGGTGCAAGGACACCAGTGGTGCAGGCTCCACATGCTTACTCTCTGGCATGGCCATGCATCAGGCCTTACAACTCGCCAGAAAATAAGAATTATTTTTAGTGAAAAATGTCAAGGATTTGGCATTTGCTTTTGTTCTGTGCCAGTACAAAACAGAGGCCTATTGCCATTTTTCACAATTAGAGAAATACACTCACCCCAAGGTAGCTAATAGCCCATTGCTGGGATCACTCACCGGGTTGTGGAAGACCAAGATTCTGCCAGATTCAGTGCAGGGACTTGAACCTGGGCCAAAAACATCTCATTTGAGTACCCTGACCACTGAACTCTCTCTGGCCCAATTAATATTTAATTACTTATACAAAGTGGAACAGGCATGACTGAGATAAATACGGACTTCATTGGCGGATGGTTAGGGCACTCCCCTGGGATATACAAGACATAGGTTCTCTGCTTCAGATCAGACAGAGCAGCCACATGGGTCTCCTGCATCGCAGATGAGTGCCCTAACTACCGGGCTATCAGCTGCTCTGGGATGAGTTTGCATCTGTCTCCCTCGCTCTCATATCCCAAACCTTGCTGGAGACAGTTTGTGGCAATTTAAAAAGAAAAGAAAGCTTCCATTAAAACATTCTGAACCCAGTTCTACTCACAACTGAGTCCTACATAGAGAGGAAGCTTAGTATGCCACTTCTTCTCTTCCATCGGATGCCACTCTGACGTTAGCCAAGCACTACGTTCAAAGCAGGAAAATGGTACTGTCCAAGTTGCAAGAAAGATTTTAAAGTTTTAAAAGCTACTTTGTGACCTATTTTCTGCATTACAGCAATGCTATAGTTAAGACTGTGCAGGCATCTCCATTAAAACCACATATTCTGAGGTACTCTTCACCTATGTGGTGAAAAAAGCACTTCTAAATGCTTCTTGGCATACAAGCTGTAGCCTGGAAGAAACGTTTTAATAAGCAGCTTGGCGTGGGGAGGGGAGAATGAGGGGAAACCTTTCATTAGCTTTTGAGTTTCAAGAAAACCTAAGAAGCCTTAACGTTTTGTTGCTTCCAGTGTAGTTTCTGGCTCCTACAACAGATTGTTCTGAAATATGAAGTTAAGCACCCTATGATCTAGACCCATTTGCTATTATACCAACTGAGGATCTGACTTACATTGTATATGGGTTAAAGCTGCTAAAATACATTTTTATGTATGATAAGTCTTCTGTATAAAGTATGATTTTGTATGATAATGTCTTCTGTATAATGTATCCACACCTGTAATCCCAGCTGCTTGGGAGGCTGCAGTTGGTGGATCGCTCAGGAGTTCTAGGTTGCTGAGCGTTATGCCAATCGGGTGTCTGGTGTTAACTGACAGCCTGGCCAGCAGGCAACTGATGGACTGGTTAGAAAAACACGTCGGATGTGTTGTAATCAGTGTTCTTTCAGGGAGGGCTGATGGACCAATCAATCAAGGTGATAATACTGTAATCAGCTTTGAGGTAATTACATATTCTAATTGTGCCCAATAATTTGCTGATAGCCACAGAAGTTCAGTCTGATATTTCAGCTTTTAAAATCAGAACTATTCTATAAGCAAGGAATAATTTATAATATACTAGCGAAAATACCCGGCGTTGCTCAGGTCCATCGGAGGTGGGGAGGGGCCAGAGAGCTGAGCGAGTGCAGGGTCTGTTGGAGGGGGGAGGGGGCAGAGAGCAAACCTGACACCCCCACCTCACCCCCCCGACCAAACCCAACACCCCCACCTCACTTACCTCTCGACCAACCCCGACTCACATTTTCACCCCCCCACCCAAACCCAACACCCCCACGTCACCCCCCTACCAACATCCCCTGACCAACACCCACACCTCACCCCTCGTAGACCTGGGGGGGTGGTCGAGGGGTAAGTGAGGTGGGGGGTGAGGTGGGGGTGTCAGGTTTGCTCTCTGCCCCCTCCCCCCTCCAACGGAACCCGCACTCGCTCAGCTCTCTGCCCCCTCCCCACCTCCGACGGACCCGAGTTGGGTTTGGTCGGAGGGTAAGTGAGGTAGGGGTGTCGGGTTTGGTCAGGGGGTCAGGTTGGGGTGTCGGGTTTGGTCTGGGGGGGTGGGAAGGTGTCGGGGTGAGGGGTGAGGTGTAGGTGTTGGGGTTGGTCAGGGGGTGTTGGGTTTGGTTGGGGAGGTGAGAAGGGGGGTCGGTGTTGGTCGAGGGGTAAGTGTGTGGGTGTCGGGTTTGTTTGTGGTGGTAGGTAGGGGTGTCGGGTTTGGTTGGGGGGGAAAGTGAGGTGGATGTGTCAGGTTTGGTCTACGTGGGGTGAGGTGTGGGTGTTGGTCAGGGGGTGTTGGTGTGGGTGGGGGTGTGAAAATGTGAGTTGGGGTTGGTCGAGGGGTAAGTGAGGTGGGGATGTCAGGTTTGCTCTCTGCCCCCTCCAACGGACCCCACACTCGCTTAGCTCTCTGCCCCCTCCCCACCTCCGACGGACCTGAGCAACACCAGGTATTTTTGCTAGTAGATTATATTAAAAAAAATCATAATAATTAAATATTTATACTGCTGTAGCATTCAAAGGTCCCAATCTGACCTCTGAACAGAACACAAAATTATGCACAGTGCAAGTGCATACAAAGACATAATTTCCTGCCCTAAACAGACAGGATTTCAAATTTCGTCAGCCTTGCAACTGCCAATTCTGTTGCTGCTTTACCAGTATTGAAGAACCATGCTACCAGCAGGGTATCACTGGGATTCTGTGCCTTCTTTTCCTGGCCACTCCCCTATACTCCTAATGGTATAAAAACTGCTATGACAGTTGTATACCACCTGAAGATTCCTCTGCGCAGGCTCCCCCCTCTCAGCTGCTAGCCAAACCAGCTTTAGGGCTTCTATGCACCACTGGAGCAGCATGAAGTATCCTTAATGTAAGGGAAGACTTTGACCAACACAATAACAGAATATAACTCCTCTAAATGGTTTGGGGCCCCATCATCTTTCACTCTCAGGCCAAAAGAAGGCACTTAAAAGTTCAGTTCATGTTTTCTTTCCCTCCACTTCTTCTTGTTATAAATTTCATTGGAAGAGAAAGTGAGTGACACACTGAAGACCCATAGTTTGGGATAAGGACGTCTAAGGTTGTCTTTGCCTCTTTAGGAATGATAGGATCAGCCCCTTTAATATCTGTCCTGGTTCAAGTCTTCTCCAGTACCTCAGATGATTTTGGACAGAAATAATTTAGACTCCTACTTCACATTCTGCTTTCCCCAGTTCTTGGATGAAGTTTTAAATCTGAAAGAAATTAGTACTGTTTGGATGCTCATCCCATGCTCTCAAACCTCTATGTGCAGTCTGACACTGTAACTAGCCAAGCCTCAAGCATACCTCAAACACGCCAAAACTGATTCTCAGTACAATATCAAGCCCTATAATCATCTCCTAAGATTTCAGTGCCCACTCTTGGCTCTTGAGCTTTTAAAAGTTTGACTTTGCTGTTCTCAAAGAGGCATGAACAGTAAGTAAATTAGAAGTGGTAAAGAAAGCAACCCCGCACATGGGCGATCAATTTATGAGAGCTCATGCATCTTTATAAAATAAGTTATTCCAGACCGTTGTAATCATTTCAATACAAATTCCTCAGGACCAGATTCTGATGCTGTTACTCATATTCAATAGTGCTTTATTCTCTGGGTGCTCCCATGAAGTCGGTAAGACCATTTGTGGAGTAAGCTCCTTATTCCAAGGTAAGGAAGGCCCCTATTGGCAAGAGATTTACTTTTATGGGAATTTTCAGAGTGCACTAAACTCATGTATTTTAACTGGCTGATAACTGCTAGTTGCTACAAGACAAGCAGAAAGGGGCACTTCAGTAAGCATTTCTGCAAATGCTGTCTTTGTTACATAGCCTCCCATAAAACATTGTTCCATTTTTATTTAAAAAGACTCTTGAAAAAAAAAAAGGCACCCCCATTGAAACAATGCATGGCTTGACCTTTGCTATTGTCCAAAACTGACAAGTTTTACATTATTGCACCCTGCTGCATCTGTTATCTGCTAAGGGTCACACCAGCAGGCACTGGAAACAAATTTGAACACAAAGGTAATCTATTAAAGAACAGTGAGAAACCACTATGACTATGCCAAGTCACACTGTCAGCTGTTTGCAGAGAAATGGATGTTGTCCATAGATGCAAAAGGTTCACTGAGACAGAAGACAGGAAAATCTTAAGAAGTTTCTGTGATGTTTTCAGTCTTCCAGTGTTGTTATATTTGAACAATCATGTTCTGCTATTTATCTCTGATGTTTCTCAGCACTGCTGCACCATGCTGCTCATTCCAGCTGTAGCAGCAGGCTTTAGAGATGCTTCCAAGCACTGAAGTAAATTATGTTTTTGTATTGTAACAGAGAAAAAACAACATCTTTTGAGAAAGTTTCTTGGAGGTTTAAAAATATCTTCTCAGGCTCCCCAGACACAGACAAAAAAGCTTGCAGACTTTTTTTGGCAATGCCAATGTCATCTGTTTGCTAAACCTCTGTGTAAAGGCTTCCCATAATCTCTGAACAGAAACTGTTTCAACGCAGGGGCATTATACAGATCAGTGTCTATTTCCCACAAAAGATCGACCACATGAGTTGAATTTACTGAGCAAGTTCCTTTTGAAAATGTGATTTTAAAAAACACATAATTACAGTAATTGTTAAATATTAGTGTGAATTAAGACATGTCTAATCACTCCCCTTCCATGAGGTAGTCCTGATGGCTAATTACCTGTTTGATCATTTGTCCGTCTGTCTAAATAATCCCCACTGACACTTCTAACACCTACTGGTGAGGGTGAATTTGATTAACAGCCCTTCTCAACACAGATCAGTACCACAAAGTCTTCTTCATAGTTTTCTTCTGACATTCATCAACATTCTGCTTAAATATGTATTAAGTTTTTACTAGATCTTGGTTTATCCACAATGACAAAATAAAACATTGTGAACTTCATATATGAAGATTCCCCCCCTAGAATGTATCTCTGCAATTCACAAAAAGGACACAAAATCATCACAAAAAGATTATAACAGATCTCACAACCTGTTTAAGCTTACTTTTACAGTAACTTTAGAAAGAGCATTTCAGTGTTCAGATCATTTACATTCATTTGTGATCTTCAACATTCAAAATATAGACAGAGAATTTTAGTCACCATTATAGCAAATAGTTTGCTTACAAGATTTCATAAGATTACTCTTCATTCTGATTAGTTTCTAAAAAGTGATACAAACCAAATTGATATCCCTGTATTGCTTCTATGGACAAGAGACAATGTTTGTACTCCATCATAAATCATCCATTTCTTCACTGTAGCTGTTGTCTGTTCAATAAATGACAACATCAGATTTCTTGTGTTCAAGTTTCACCACAGAACAGCAACAACAAGAAAGGTAAACCCTTTATTGTGGTTTAGAAATAAATATCAAAAGAGCCAGTAACTCCCTTTCAAACAATTCATCCACATCTTCTTGAAAGCTAAATGCTACAAGAAGCCACTCTGCTCCTATAGTCTAGTTTCTACATATATTTGCATAGAACATGTATCTGAAGATCAAACTGTTGTGACAATGTATGTATAATACTAAAAAAATAGCCAGACTGGACAAAATAAAATGGAAGAAAAATCAGGTTGTTTTATTGTAATGACCAGACTATTCCATCATTGTTATCGTCCTTTATGATTTACTAAACCTGCTGAATGTAAAAAACTTACTATAAACACACATTTTTAAAGACACTGTGAGTTAATAGCAATAGGCATCACAATTTGATATCTCTCTTTAGTTTTCAGCACTCAGATATAAAAACTATAAGTTGCTTTTGTATACCACTTAATGATTTCCAAGAAAATCTAACTGCATATTAACATGCACATGCTATAAGAACAGAAGAACATAATGGTAGACCAGCAACATAACTAATTAACTAACCGTACTTAATTTCCGTCTGTAATTGGTATTGACCCAAAGGCAAAGTGAAACAGAGCGGACCACCGCAGTGATGGCATCACTGCATAGTTTATTATGAAAGTTGATGTTTATTGAGAGAGATGAAGTATAACAAAGCTTAGAAAAAGTTTGAGGCTGTTTGAAAACTTTTTAAAAGCACTGTGAGTAATTGTAACTATTACAACCCTTATAATTTTGACAGTGCCTATTACAGTGTTATGCCAAAGAGCATAATGAACTTAGTGTATTAGATCTGTTTAAGACCAATTTTATTTAGTTTTACCATGTTATGAAGACACAATACAATTTGCTCTTATCACTGCATTTTAAAATAATTGGAAAACCTTTTACTTTAACTATTACAATTCAACTAATTATGTAAAAATGGGCAAACTGTCTCTACAAGATATGTTGCTTTGTAGAAAAATAGTAATATTCATTTAGTGTTCCGGTTACTTTAAAAAAAAATTCCTGCTGTAACTAGAGGAAAAAGGCTTAGATTTATGCCAGGCAGTCATGTACAATTCCAATGCAGAATATTTGAAGACATGTCTAGACTTTGTCAGATATAATACCTTTTGCTTAAAAGACTTTAGGCAGAAATTGCAGGTACAAGGACAGATTGCATAAGCTATCACATGCTTGCTGCAACTGTATGAACCCTTATTGGATTTTGAGAGCAACCCATAGCAATGAATAATTTAAGAGCTAATAAAATATTCAATCTGATGGATACATTGCTTTAATTTTAAAATAAAAATGATTAATGAAAGAGGCCAAGTCTAAATGTTAAAGAAATCAGCAAGATACATGCTCAGCTAATACTTGCACTAAAAACAGAAATGCGATTTTGTCAGGCTTGTGTAGAGCATCTCAGTGCATTAACCCTTACCACATGGCCATTTAGCCTATGAAAAGAAAAATCGGTTGTATACAAGGACACTGGGAGCAAGTTCGCGCTGCGTTTATAGGCTGGGAACTATCTGAGGAGAAACTCATCTTGCACAGGTAGCTATTTGCAATGATGACCCCGCAGAAAGCTTTTAATTACAGTAAGAGAGTAGCGGGGGAACTACCATTTCATTGTCGGTTCCTCCACTTAAAAGACAGACAGTTCTAGACACTAGTGAGCGGGCAGCTGCCAAATCAGTGTCTGTGTGGGGACTTAGGAAGCAATTCTAGGATCAGCTCCGATCACCAGCTGTCCTTTACTGGACTAGCCTTAGCCTTAGCCCTAGTGAGTTTGGGGCTGCGTGTGTGTTACTAGACCGAGGCTATGATTCACGGAGCAGCAGCAGCACTAGCAGAGGAGGTGAGGGTGAGCGAATGACCGCAGCACTGAGCTCCCAACCACGGGACCGGGCTGGGCGGCCGCTGCAGTTGCTGCATCCAACCCTTCCCTGCCTCCACCCAAACGGGGGCTGCCCATCTCCACACCTATGGGACAGGCAGGCGTGTGTGGTTCCCGCAGCCACCCACTCGCTCCTTCTCTCGCTGCTCGAGAATCCAAGTGCAGAGGCGATCGGTGCAGAAAACAACACTGGGGGTGGCAGGGAGGGAAATCACCGCTAGAAGGAAACCCCCTCGCTGCATCTGGGAAGCTAACGACACAGCGGGGTTCACTCTATCACCTTAGGGGAGGCGGCCGATGGCGAACGTTCTCGCAGGAAAGGCACTCGAAAGCCTCGCACGCCCTTTGCCCGACTCCACCAGATCCTGGGGGCTAGTCTAGCGGTGAACGGGGTGGGGGGGGGAGGAGTTTCGGATCTCAGACCCTGCTGAACAGAGCTGCTATGGGCGAATCCCTTCCGCTCCGTACCGGGGAAATGGCAGATACTGGGGGACCTTTTCTCCCTTGGGACTGCAGCCAGAGCGGGGATATTTCAGTTTGAAAGCCGGCACAGTGGGAGGATTCCCCCACCTCCTTCTGGCCTGCCCCCTCCAAACACAGGCTCTTTTGGAAAGGGCACCGAAGAGATGCTTTCATCTGCCAGACAGCGCGCCTCAAATTCTGGACCAAGCCTCCCCTGGGGCTGCAAACTTGAATACACCGACAGCGGCGCTTCGCATTGCCCGGGATCCCTCCTCTTCCAAGCGCTGCCCTGCACGGGCTTTGCATTACAATACAAACTCCTTCCTTGATTAGCCCCCTCGCGTATCCTGAGGTCATTAAGAGCCCGGGCGGAGGGGCTCCTGCAACTTTTACAACGGGAGGGGTGGGGATCAATTAGACCCCCATCGGCTTAAGGAGTGTGGCTCATCCCCACCTTTCAGCTAGCGAAGGTCCTCGTTAGAGAGCCAGCCAAGAGAAAGATTGACCCAGGCGTTCATTAGAGCCGCGGGTTTGAAGCCCGGGAATGCGCCCTCAAAGTAGGCTGGATCTTCAGCACCGAATTAACACCCGTACAGAAAGGAAGGGGGGGATGTGGCCAGCGCTGTGCAGATGAAGTCTTCCCCGCCTCTCCTCTGGATGACATGCAAGCTCTCAGCGTCTCCTTCCCGCGAATGAAGCCCAGTTACTAAACAGAACATGTATGCCGAGGCCAGGGCCCCCCATCCGACACGGACACATTCAAAAACACCCACCTTGGCAGCTCTGTCTTATTTACACCTTCCAATAGTTCACGCTCCCACCCCCCTTTCCCGATCGCCTGCATCCATCCTCACTCCACCCAGCGCACTTCCCTCCCGACTTTGGGATCACTTGGCTTCCCCGCGGACACCCCCCGCCCGCCCCACTCCCCTGACGAACCAGGCAGCCAGATCCCCTCACGCCCCTCCTCACCTTGGGTGATCTGCGGCCCCCCGAGGCTCAGACCGAGCAAAAGCCAGGCGACCAGCAAGCGGCTCATCCTGATCCTTTTTCCACCCCCGAGGGCGAGCCCAGGCGGGGGGTGGGTCGCTTGGAAAGAAGGAAGAAGAGGTGGGGGAGGGGGGGTCCTTCCACCAGGCGACTCGGCAAGATGATGTCCTCTTCCGGGAGGTTCCTGGGAATCAGACTAATTCTCTGGGCGGGTGGCTGGGCTCTGCCTCTCCCCCCTACTAATAAGATCCCGGAATAAGGCAGAGCAGCTGGCAGGCTGAGCGCGGCAAGTCCATCACGGCTGGCCCGGCGAGGCGCTCGGGAGCTGGCTGGGCGCGCGGCGCTCCCCCGCCCTGTCTCCCGGTGGGCTGGTGGCAGCCGCCTCCTCCTCCGGCGCCTGCTGCTTCTGCAGGGGCTTCTGCCGGGAAGGGAACAATGCAGGGAGAGAGGACAGAGCCCCGCCGAGGGGAGAGCGCTCTGTATACAAACAGAGGCGGCGTGCCTCGGAGCGGGGAGCCACCCAAAGCTCCCTCCCACCCCCAGCACTCCCCTCCCCCTCGTCCCTGTACCGGAGTGGCTCCTTCTGCTGGAAGAGAGCGAGAAGACGAGACAGAGATGAGCGCCGCCACGCCCTGGCACCTGCTCCACCCTCCACTAAGAGCCCTGCAGCCCCG
Organism: Sternotherus odoratus; assembly: GCA_032164245.1. Classification (NCBI taxonomy): domain Eukaryota; kingdom Metazoa; phylum Chordata; order Testudines; family Kinosternidae; genus Sternotherus; species Sternotherus odoratus. Next base: position 64,086,153 of record JAVMKO010000007.1, on the reverse strand, counting down.
GGGGCTGGCGGACCCGCTGGAAGGAGGACAGCGCTGGGGAACAGGAGGGAGAGGGTGTGTTCTTGGGCTGGGGGCTAGGTGGGCTTCCCCCCAGCTAGTGTTTGGTAACTTTGCACTGAAAATCCTCACCCCTGTAAAAGCTTGCCACAGTCTCCTTGTGCTGGGGGAACTGTTCCCCTCGCCCCCTTAATAGGTCACTTGTGCACGTCTAAAGAGAAATGTTTGCTGATTCCCTTCTGCTCCTTCTCTGGGTGAGTGAAGAGCACATGAAAAGGTCCCACAGACTAGAAAGCTCTGGCCCCTGGGAGGCACAGTCAGTGGCAATGCAGGCTTCCTTGCAATGCAATTAAGTGGTGGTGGCCAAGGGCCTCAGGACAATGAGAAACCAGAGGAAGTGCTCTCCTGGCAATTTAGAGCTCACAATGGATGAAGTTCATCAAGAGAACAGCATGAACAGTGCCAGTCTGTCCCTGCCAACCGCAACCCTGATAGCAACTGCTTTCCACCTGCACTTTGACAGACCACCTGAACCAGAGGGGGACTTGATTCGGCACTATTAAAATTCAGTGCCCATGTCAAAGCAGTATTTGGGAGCTCAAAGAGTAACTGTGCATACTCCAGAGTCCTCTACTTTCAAGGACTTTCATAGAGGCTACCAGATAACTTTGGTTGTGGTAACTACTGACTTGTGCTAGATTTTGACTGAGGTCAAAAGACAGACCACTTTACAAAACACATTACACCAGCAAGTGACCTGTGCCCCATGCTGCAGAGGTGTGGCAACCCCCATCCCAGGGTCTCTAGCAATCTGACCTGGGGAGAAAATGCCTTCCTGACCCCAAATATGGTGATTAGTTAGACCCTGAGCCTCTGTATAAGACCTACCAGCCAGACACCTGGGAGAGAATTCTCTGTAGTAGCTCAGAGCCTCTCCCACTAGTATCCTACCCCAAGCCTTTACAGATATTTGATACTAGGAGTTGTGAATGGGTCACCTTTCATAGTGGGCTTCCTCATCTAATCCTTCCCCTCCATAAACTTATCAAGCTCAGTTTTAAAACAAGTTAGGTATTTTTTGGCTCCTCTCCTCCGCTTGGAAGGCTGTCCCAGAACTTCACTTCTCTGCTGGTTAAAAACCTTCACCTAAGTTGACAAGAGAAAAGTCTCCCATCAACTTAATTACTCCAGCCTCAAAGAGTAGCTATGTTGGAAAAAGAAACTCTCCCTCTGTCGTAGAGCTGTCTACATTGGTGCTTACGTTGGTATAACTTACATTGGTCAGGGGGTGGCTTATTCACTCCGTGAGTAACATAAATTATGCCAATGTAAATTATAGTTTAGACAAGGTCTAGGTTCCACTGTGTGTATGTAATATTATATATATATATATATATATATATATATATATATATATATATATATATATATATATATATATATATATATATATATATATATATATATATATATATATAGTATATATTAAATAAAACAAAAATGCCCCCACAACAGTTTATCCTTACCAGCTAACCCACCTCTACATTTTTAGAGCTCCTTCAATAAGCAAGAACATGACCTGTACATTACCCTGCTGACACCTTTAGAAGATCTCAGATACCAGCTTTATTTTAAAAACCTCTTTACTTTAGGAATTAGCTTTATCAGAGTTTCCCATCGAAGTACTGACCAGATCTGAGCCTGCTTAGTTTGTGAAATCAGAGAAGCTCAAAGCCTGAGGTGTGCAGCTGGTAATTATATTACAACCTCAATTATAATTAAGGTTATAAAAAAGCAGCTACTGCAGCTGGATAGTAATTTTTCCCCATAATGTTTTCTAATAAGTATGTACTTTGTGCACTGGAGGATTTTTCATGTCATACATCATTCACAACTTGCTGCACTGATTTCACAAAATACTTAGCACATATTTGCCTTAGAATAAAAAAGAAAACAATATATAATAATTGCAGAAGTCTGCCTATTACCACTGGGTTGGGGGAGGGAGTGGGAAATGATCCTTTTGTCACTGCCCATGTAGCACCTAGTCCTATCTTCCTTGTACATGCAATATTTCCAGTTAAATCAGCATGCGTTTTGGATGCACAAGGTGTAGAAGATCCCTCCAAACATTCATGGTTCAAATCAAATGCCCTGTAATACCAAGTCAATCAGAAAACAGGTAGATAAATACCTGGGGTAACACTGCAAAACATACCAAGTTGATGCCAACACACAGACCTTCTCTTCCTTCCCCACCACCAATTTGGAATGCCCCTTTCTGACAATGTATGAGGAGGAGGTGGGAGGGTATTTATGTGACATCATCAATATAATTATAATCACATTTCTCTTCTCCTCCAAAACCAACTTTCACTGTCTAAATGAAAGAGACACTGCAAATTCCATTCTATTGTTAAACATTTGAGGGGATTTAAAATAGGTTTTTCTGTCTCTAAAGGAAAGAATACAAGGGACTCTAAAGAAGAAGAAAGCTATGAAGACCAGTCTGGAAGTAACGGTCTAATTCCAGCTGAAATAATCCCCTGTGTAGTTGTCTGTTCATGGGAAGACAATTCATATTTATGGGAAAGGTACAACAGTGGCTCTGGTACAAGGACTAAATCAATTATGAGGACAAGTACAAATGGACAAATATGTATGTCTAGTATAGGTGCAACACCTGTGGAGGATTCCTCCTAAAGAACTCTGCTGCTGTTGATGTAGCGAACTCATTAACATGCTACTTCTGTTCCACGTGTAGAGCACACACTCCGAGTCATTTATTCAGGCTTATTGGGGATCCATTAGACGGAGTATTTTGGTTTTTTCTGCTCATATTCCTGCATCACCGATGGCAAACTGGCATCTTGTATACAGCTTGTGTGCAGCCTACAAAGCTAAAAGCAGTAAGTGCTGTTTGTGACTACGCTGTTTTCAGTTGAATGGAAGCCTATCGACTGCTGAATTGTGGGAGTGGGATTCAATCAGTGTGCAATGTTACATGCTGGAAAAAAATTCACATTATTGACAGAGGGATAGGTATTCAAACTGTAATACAAGCTCCCATCCACAAGCGAACTCCCTAATCAGATTATAAAATCCTTCTACAAAACAACAAGTGTCCCTGCCCCCATGTCAACTGTTAAATTTCCTCATACTTTGTGTTGTGCATCCTCAACCAGACTGCTCCCAGCTTCCTAAATCTTCCTGCATCTGTCCCCATATAAAATATAGGTTTGGCTAATGTGTTCTCCTATACTTCTACCTTTGCTTGATTCCTCTCCCTGGATGTAGGACCTTATAGAGATTTCTACCAAGTTTCTCTCCTTGCCTGCAGACTTAACTGTTTTGACCTCTAGATTACTTTTGATTCAAGTCTCTTTGGCCTCCAATTCTGGAGGCAACAGCTAATTTGATCAGAGCTGCATTTACCTCTAAGAAACACATGAGAAAGAAAGGCTTGTGAACACATTTCAATTCCTGCTTGGCAACACAAAGGGGCAGAAGAATATAAGAGGGCTCTGCTTCAGCACAAAAAATGTAAGCTGAAAGTTTCTAGGATGCCAGGTCTGCCTTTTCTTTCAGTTTTACATTCAACACCATGAGATGAAAGCAGAAAGCCTGCAACCACTCCATGGACCACAGTTTGAAACTCATTGGTTTAAAATATAAAGGACTTGTCACAGATACAAATTGCTGTAGGAGGTGAACCAGCTAAGCAAAGGAATTGGTTTTGAAAGTCCACTTTTGAGAGGCAAGTTTAAAATCCATATCTTAACAGCACACCAACCAAGCTTATCTCTGGTGTAACACCACTGAAATCTGTGCCTTCTATGTTTAAGTGTACAGTATTAGGGTGAATAATACGAGGAAGACTTTGTAGCACCTTAGAGACTAACCAGTTTATTTCAACATAAGCTTTTGTGGGCTATAGCTCACTTCATTGGATGCATAGAATGGAACAGAAGTAAGATGCATTTATACACACAGAAAGAAAAGAAAAGTTGTACATTAGCATATCAATTCTAAGAGTATTAGGGTGGTGTCTTTAATATTATTCAACTATAAACCTACAAAATAAGTCTGAACACAAGTTCTTAGACAAAATAGCTGGTGAACTTATTGAGTGAGTTTATCATCCCCAAATCTCCTAAAGCGGTTTTCATCTTACCAATACGTATATTTTAACCACTTGAACTGTGAACCGTCAATTCTCTAGATAAGAAGCAGCTTCCATGTTTTTTAGCCATATGTTCTGTTAGGGCTGTGTAACAAACAGTAAGAAGAGGCTTGTAAAGCATTTTATTCTGAGGGAGAAACTCAGGATATGATTAAAAAAAAAAATCTTGTATCTTATTTTCAGCATTTATATTGCACTGTTAGCTTTAACAGCTCATTCACACTAGACTCCAGAACCCAAGGGAGGAACCACTAAATTACAACAGAGTATTTAATGGAGCTCTGCCATCTGTGTTTCAGAGACTTAACTGCAAACTGAGCTTTAGCTTTGTGATTTCAAAATAAGAGGAATATTACTAGAGTCAGAGGACTTTCAACCCTATATCACTCATTTTGAAATATATTTCATATCAAGATTTCAGATGAATTGTTGGTAAGTTTTATTGAAGGGTAATACCTGGATCATGCAGTCAAAAGCCATCAATGTTTCTAGACAGTTAAAATATTGGTTCACAAAGGGAAAAGAGATAACATAACTAATCATAACTATTGCCTTTGTACCGTCAGATGAATTGGCAACCTGTCATTCCATGCTGTGACATAGAACCTGGTAGGCTGAAATATAGGCTGACCATACGTCCCGTTTTGAACGGGACAGTCCCATTTTTTACATATTTTCTGACCGTCCGGTCTTTTTAGTATAAATATCATATTTGTCCCGTTTTTGCTTTTTGCTAAAAAAAAAACCTGAATGTGGTTTTTCAGGGACCCACGGCCGGGTCCCGCCTCCTCCCGCAGCCCTTCAGTCCCTTCCCCTCACGACCTCGGGCCCCCCTCCCCGGCCTGCTCCCCCCTCCCCTCCGCCACCGCTGGGCCGCCGCCACATGGGGCGGAGTGGAGCTGCTGGCCGGGCAGGGGCCACCTGGTGCCTCGCTCCCCCCACTCCCTCCATGTGGAGGAAACGCGACGTGCGGCCCAATGAGGGGGCGGCACGGGAGGCGCGGGCGCGGGGATTGCAGAGCTCAGGGAGCCAGGGGGCGAGGCCTGCAGCGGGGGTGGCGCCGAGCGGAGCCGGAGGCAGCACGAGCCCGGGAGGGGAGGAGGCGGCGCCACCCCGGGCCCCATGGAGCTGGAGAACATTGTCACCAACACCGTGCTGCTCAAGGCACACGAAGGCAGGGGGGGGGGGGACCAGGCGGGGGGGCATGGGGTGGAGGGGGGAGGGAGTATGGGGGGGGGCATGGCTACGTGTGAATGGGGCAGGGGGAAAGACGGGTGCGTAGGGGCCGTGTGTGAAAGTGGGTGGAAGTGGGGGGCACAGGGTTGTGTGTGAAGGGAGGTACTGGGGCTGCATGTGAAGAGGGGCACAGGGGAAGTGGGGGGGCATGGCTCCTTGTGAAGGGGGTGGTAGGTGGTGGGCACGAGGCTGTGTGTGAAGGGAGTACTGGGGGGGCATAGAATGGGGGGCACAGGGTTGTGTATGAAGGAGGGTACTGGGGGGGGGTCCAGGGCTGTGAGTGAAGGGGGTGGGGGGGAAGTGGGGGGCACAGGGTTGTCTGTGAAGGGAGGTACTGGGGAGTCCAGGGCTGGATGTGAAGAGGGGCAGGGGGTGGTTAGGGGAGATGGCAGGTGGGTAGGGGTACCATGGTTAACCCCCTCCCTGAACACATGGATGCGGGGGTTGGGCCAAGCCTCAGAGCCCATTCAGGGTGTCATTCTTCAAGGCACAGCTAAGGCCTGGGCAGGTGGCTGTAGCATGCGTGGGCGATGAGGTGGGGTTGGTGAGAAGCCATGTTTCTGCTGCAGGAGATGTAGGGAGAGGACTTGGTCAGTCAGAAGGGTTACTGATAGTGGAGGGGGTTGGGGACCTGCCTGGAGGAGGAAGGCAGAGTGGCTGGCCTGGGGGAATCTCTTGTTGCACAAGCTTCTGCCTGTGAGATGCTACGCAGGAAACTGAGCCATAGCCACAAGTTGATGTGGTTGGGGGAGGCAGATAGGGGGTCATTTGAGGTATCTGAAGAGAATCATGGAGTGTGAGAAGTTTTATGATAAGATATTGAAAGACCAAAATTTGCTGTGTAAGATTACTTCATCGGAGAAATATTCATGATACGATTGTGGTGAAATACAGTCCCCCTTTACATCTACCTAAATTTTTGTATGAGTTCTGTCACTGAAGAATAATTGTTAGCTCAAGTCAACATGTTCATGTAATAAAACTTTTTTTATCGTCTTACTTTTTCATGAATAGAGAATATTACATAACCCCGTCCCGTTTTTGCTATCCCAATGTCCCGTTTTTGTCTCAAGGAAATATGGTCAGCCTACTGAAATAGCAATACAAAGGGTGTAGGAGCGCAGCATCTCTGTGCCCGGAGAGAGCTATCCCATCTGAGTTTGCACTGCTTCTTCTTTTGGCTTACATCAAATTGAATTATTTCTTACACAAATAATGGAAGCCTAAAGAAGGGGGAGGCCTAACTGTGCTAAAGTCTGTACAGATACAAAGTTCTGAAGAACTTACCATCTGGAAGATAAGAAACAACAGAGGAGACAAACAAGGGGGAAGAGAGCAGGATGAAGCAACAAAAAAACCCACATTGCCTAAGAATTGCCCATGCAGCTATCAGTAGCACTAACTACACAATATTTTTATGACTGTAGTTCCCAAGAGGCCCAGTCATGGACCTGGACTTCATTGTGCTAAGTGGTGTATAACTCCCCCAGTGCTCACCCGAATGACAGTCTGTATCCTGTGTGGAGGGGACCTGCAGGTTTTGACCCAGTGTTTGAGCCAATACCTCTCTTGACTGCCCCTCCTGACTTTATCCCACTAACACTCCATACAACCATTTTGGGTATCTTTGGAAAAAGTGGTGTTTAACAAGAGAAAAGAGAAAAGCGGGGGGAGGGGGAAATCACAGAATACAAGGGAGTTAAGTGCAGACACATCCCAATCGAATAATATTCACATGGTGGACAATTTACTTCTGTACCAGGTTACTAAAGTATCTTATGACAGAAAGAACACAACCATTCCTCCCTGCGCTTTGTATATATTTACATGCTATTCGAGAGTGTGGGTGTGTGTTAACAGAAATTTGTATCCACATCTGGAAGGTTTGACTGTGTGTGGAACTCCTTCAACAGCAGATTTTCTCCTCTCCAAGAAAGGCATAATTCCAGAAGGCTTCACTTAAACTCTCTTGAGCCTGAATAGGCAAGACTCAAACAAAGGTCAGCCTAGAAAATGTAGTGCTATGTTAAAAAAAAAAAAAAAAACTACACATGGGAAACAGGCACTTGCACTGTCAGTATTAGGAGGCAGCTTCCTTGTAAGAGGGTAGCATTTTCCTCAGTTTGGACATAGGTGGTGGAGAATAGTTACTGTCATAGGTCTTATCCAAAAGGAGTTTTGCCATCAGCTCCAGTGGGTGTAGAGTCGGGGCCATAGCTACACATGTCCCTGTGTAATTGCTGGATTTTGTCACAGTATCTTTGTTTTATACTCAATGTAGATTTTCTAAGCTGCGTAAACTCTTGCAAACTTGGGGTGCACTTAGGCAGATTTTCCATTTGTGCAAGCACAGGATATGGAGTAACTGGACACCTAACTATGTCTTTCTATGCTTTCCACCCCCCACTCCCAAGTGAGTTTTGCTTCTAGGAAGATCGTGTGTACATTTTACAAATGTATGTTGGGTGCTAACCTTTGAAAATGTGATCCCTTGAGCACTGAGCTTTTTAGACCATTCATTATTGTAGCATTTAAAATATCCCCTGTTCACTGCCACAATTCAGAGCAACACCACCTTCCTTGGTTCCTTGAGGACACCTACTGTAGGCTTCTGGCTCTTCAGCCATCACCTCTTTCACTCCTGACCAGGAGTTTTTTCCAGGCTTCATGGTTACCTGCCTACACTGTGATATCCCCAGCAAATCAGATTGCTCAAGCAGACTAGCATCCTTGCTTTGCTTTCTCTCCAAAGGCTTATAAACAGTGTGATAACTACAGGTCTTTATAAGCTTAAAGTGCAAGTATTACAGAGGAAACAGTAAAACAATAGAAGGTCCTGTACACATGCTAAAAGCTTTGCAGATCTCTTACCATCAATCTTGTGGCGGCTCAGGAGGCCAAAGTCCTTCCAATCCTTCCCAGAAAGCACTGGAGGCCCTTTTGGATAGACGGTCCTGTCCACTTAGTAGATCAAAAAGTAGCCCATTTAAACTCAGATCATCAATCCAAAAGTCCTTTCTTTACCTGTTGGTCTCTGGAAAGTCCAATACAGGAGAGCCCTCTCTCTAGGACAGTTACAACCTGAGAAGACTGCCTAATGAACCCTTACTGTTCTTAATTCCTGGAGGAGCTGTGGCCACCTCTCCCCATGGAATTACATCGAGTACCTGGTCCACAATGATACACAGTCTTTTTACAGTAGGCACTCCAAAAGTATTGCAGGAAATTTTCATATTTGTCACATTCACATCTGAAATTTTTAATCAAGCCGATTTTCTCCGTAAGTCCCCACAGCTAAGCTTCAAAATATTTGCATCTGAAATTACTTGCACATCTTTGACAAGAGATTGCTTTGAGCGCTGTGGCAAGTCATGCTCTCCTAGACAGTCTATGGAGCTTGGAAGCCCAAGGCTTAAAAGAAAAGAACCTCTTTCCATCTTCTGGCAAGTAGAGGTCTCCCCCAACCTACAAGTCTTCAGTTAGAGTTTCTCTGATTTTGGTTTGGTTTAGCATCTGATTCTTTTTTTTTTAAAAAAAAAAGGAGGCATAGTAATAAATAAATAAATAAATATACTAATATAATTCATCAAATAAGCACACACTGTTTTTGCTCTAGGTGTCTCCTTCTGATTTTTGTATTTCTCTTCATCTGGAACAAAGCCATGTAGCTTGTTTTCTAGATTTTCTAATCTATTTTTAAGTGACTTGAAAATATGGCATTTAGTCACTTATGCTTCCTTTTATCTTACTGCATGACATAATAGGGGTGGGAGGAATCATCCTAATTGTAAAACCATCCTGAATGTATTGGTTTTAAAATGAAAATAAACATTTCATCCTGCCATTCCATGATGCACAATAACAAAATGATAGAGGGAGCTATTCATTTCAAACCTGAAAGGTGAATGCTTTGATCACTTGTTAGAAATATACATTTAGCCAGTGTTTTTAAAAGATTAAAATTAATAAACCAATAATGCATCTAACTGGTAATATCAACTTTAATAAACTTACAGTAAAGTTTATTGTACTTTGATGCTTTTTCAGTGCTTACCAGAATCATCAGTAAGTAGTTAGTACTCTGGCTGAACTCTAAGTATTTTTCTACTCAAATGGAAGTTTGTTTTTGATATCACCATTTTCCTAAGTTTTAAAACATTGTGTGTTGAGCTAATTATTTTTAAATGATCTTGCTTCTCCATATATTTTTGTTTCCTTTTCTAAACATGTTTTAAGATATGGGTCATAAACCACTAAGACAAATTTAACATGAATGGCTGTATTAGGAACCCAAGAGCAATTCCCAGAATATATTGTAAGAATACTAATCAAATCAATTCCCAATATCTGAAATTTCACAGATTAGAACATTTATCTCTTGGGTATTGTTTTCAATTGATCAGTGACACACTGAATTTTGTGCTGGCATTTTTGGTGTAATTTATTGTGTCTCTTTTCTGTCATTTTTATGATGAAAATAATTAATTAGCACCATTTCTTCACCCATTCTAAATAAATGGAATAGGGGAAAGACTTCAGCTAGTAATACTACTTCATAGGGACATTAATGATTAATATTTTGAAGAAATGCTTTTCATACACATGCATTATCTTATAAGGCAGGCATCATTTTCTTTTTTGCTGTCTGACAAAGCAATTTTTCCTTTGCAATTCACTTTGACTTTTTTTTCCAGACTATATTGATTTTTTTTCCATTTCCTGTTTGTTTACGGAGAGTGCACTTCAGTGTCTGTTGCCTTTTTACCCAGAAATGGAATCTTAAAACATACATTAACTGGTGATTGCTAGAAACAGATATGAGATCTAGAAGGAAAAAACAAAAAACAAAAAAAACCACAAACCAGACACATACACACAGATTGGTATTTGAGGAACAAAATGTAAAATTCCTCTCTCATTCCTCCCTCACAGACCATTGTCCCTTTGCCCTCAATAATAGTTCTGCTGGCAGTGATATTAGGGAGTCGAATAACAGTCTGACCAGGGAGCATGGACTAATTCAGTAAAGTTATGGGCATGATTCTCCACTGCCTTGCCTTTGTGCAACCATTTACACTTGCACAAAGCAGATGTAAAATGCTTCCTCTCTGATCTCGTAGCATTTAATGTTCACACTATTTTTGGATTGCATAGGTTTAAATGTCTGCACAGGATGCAAACACTGAAAAAAAATCTGTCCTCCTGAAAAACAGAATTCTTATTTGTTGCCTGAATTTGCTAAGTATTTTCTAATGGCAAATCCCAGTTTGCACATGCAATAAATAGCTGTCAGTAACATAGGGAATCATATTTCAGCATCTGACCTCCAAATAGAATAAGCTTATGAAATATTAAACAGCCTTTGTTCTAGAAGCCCCATGCTAAATTATTTGGCATCTACTGCTGATAAGATTATCTCGCTTGCCCATCATTTTGGGAATTTACCATCTTCCCCCTCTCCCATGAATTCTCAGAAATATATTTTTCCAGAATAACAGAATTAAAAGAAAATTAAGTGACCTAATGACGGTGTTCAATTAATAACTGAACTATTTAAGGAAAAAATGGGAAAAATGTAATGACAAATAACAAAATAACAATGTAAAAGGTATAATTTATATATAAAAAGTGAACATAACTTCTACTGTCAAGTATACTTCATTCCTGTATCCTGTGCCATTTCTCAACACTTAAGTAACTTATATTTCCAATCACTATTTGACTTTTTTTTTTTTTTTAAAAAAAAGGAAATAAAATGCTTACACACAGAGAGCCACAGCCATGAAAGTTGTGCATTCATAAGCAGCAGCAGGCCTAGAGCTATGGCTAAGTATTAAGGCAACAGCATTTAGCAGCCTAATCCCAAGTATTTGGTACTCCAACTGAGCTCAATAAGAATTTCAGATTCTCAACCCTACCACAAAGGGATAGAGTGCTGCCTAGAGCTGTGTAGAGGAGTCTTAAAATATCCTCATTGCCAGCTAAAATACTTACAAGTTTATGATTCCCCACTGTTTTCTTCCCTTAGCAGCATCTCTTCTCCTCCAGACATGATTCTGTTCACATTAATGATACCTTTGGAGTAATTAGGGGAGGGGTAGATGTTACAAACAATAAATAAACACTGCAGCTGGGGAGCAGCTAGCACAAAGCTGTTCAGTTACACCGGGATTTCCTGCTCTCCTACAAGTGCAGCAGCTTGCATATAACTAGCTTTTAATTGCATTGTGTTCTGCTTTTTCTGTTATTTGATTTATATTTAAGTGGATTGGAGTGTGGGTCCATGTCTACTTTTGGTTTCTTGTTTATGGAGAGAGAATTCATAATGGTATGTGAGGATGCAATATAAAGGTTTAATTGGCCTTTGTTTGCTATGGCTACTCTACTCTTGAGTGAAAACATGAGAGCCTAATGCAGATCATCACAACAAAGGGCCAATAAACCATCACACACCCTGTTTTTTGTGTATGCCAGAAAAACTATTTGAGAATCTTTAGTGGTTTTAAAAAGCTTACTGCTGCTATCTTTTTAGCTCTTAGCCTGTAAAGCCAGAGATGCTGGGTTCTTTAGTATCAAAAATCTGTGCAAAGGATGAAAACTTTCAAAGCATCTGAAAATTATCTAAGGCCCTAATCCTTCAAACATTTAGTTCAACTGAGAATGGTAAATACACTCAGCTGCCTTCTGGCTGCTCTGAGGTCCAAAATGTTTGGAATGCAGAGGACTCCCTATACATCCCATCTTGTCACAGACATGCACCTATGCTGGGTATGGCCCGTGGGAATGGTAATGTAGAAATTCCTGTCTGGGTAACTCACTTAAGTTCTTCAAGAGTCACAAAGGGGGTGTAACGTGGCCCTGAAGCAGGGCTTGTTGGAAGGGATTCTTGGGGAGTTTTCCTCCCGTGTTTCCACAGTAGGGAAATGTGTTAGCAAAAATGTTTCTGAATCAGAAAGCATTCAGGTGTTGCCAGTTAGTTAATGCATTTAACCAGCTTGCCTTCCTGTCTGCTTTTAGAGAGAGGCAAGTTGCATCTCTTCCAGAGACTTTCCACAGAATGTAAAGTCTTGGGTACTTAGCTTCCTGGCCCAGTCATCTTCTGTTCTATCCATGGAAAAGCATGGTTCATTTGCTTTTCTATTGAGCAATACGAGTGGACGCAGCTATGAGCACCATAAAGTATGCCCAGGCAGCAGCAGAATAGGCTCTCTCTAAATGCACGTAATAATTTAAATAAATAACTAATTGTTTAGTTGATGAAATATTGTTTCTTAAACATTTTAAGAACTTTCTTTTTAAGTGGGATTTTTCTCTTACCGGGACTACTTCTTAGAGCAGATCGTGCCTGGCCCTGTAGGGTCACACAAAGGAGGGGGTATAGATTCAAATAGCCTTACATGTACAAACACCTACCTTGTTCTACTCTTCTACAAAATATGCTCACACTCCTTGTGCTCTTCTGGATTCAGGGACTGCTCACTGCTTACATCCTCTGAAGTATGAACTACCCTGGCTGGACACATATATGTAAATACACTGTATCATTCTTAAGTGTATAGCAATAGATGTCTTTCCCCTACTCAGCAGTGGAAATTGTCATGCCTCAAGAAGGTACAATGGCTGGTGCAGGGTAATATGACTGTGCCTATGTAGGCCAGTGCCTATCAAGTGTACACTGGCCCCTATTGGGACAATAGACTGATGGGGGTATTCCATAAGAAAAGGATTGTAAATTCTAAGAGGAAGGATAGTTCAGTGGTTAGGTTGCTAGGCTGGGACTTGGGTGATCAGAGTTCATTTTCTTTTGTCATGATCACAGGCCTTGAACCCAGGTTCACAGGTGTAACCTGTGACCCCCATACTAGGCAGCCTGCTGACAATTGCTTACCCAGGCCTGATGAAGCCAAGCTCCAATCTGAGGCTCCACCCCTGAGGTCCTATTGATGGAGTCCCAGAGCAGACAATTGGCCTGCTGACCCTCCTTAAGCCAGCAGCAGGAACAAGAAGCTGTATAAACAACTGGAATCCAGTTGTCTATGATGCCCGTTTGTTATCTGCCTCTGACCCCCACTATCCTGATCTAGCCTGACTAGACCTTCAGGTCTCCAGAGTGTCTCTTGCTTCTGATCTCCAAATATCCTGACTTTGGATCTGACGACTAGATCTGGCTGCCCCCAACCTGGCTGAGACACCCTGCTCTAACACAAACTTCCTGTGTGATCTATGGCAATTTAATAGGCTGAAATCCAAAGAAGTTTATGGGAAATCTGCCATTGACTTCAAAAGGGTAGGATTTCATCCTAAAGTTATGTCTATACTATGAGCTAGATGTGTGATTCCTAGCTGTATAGACATACTTATGCAAGACTTATCTGAGCTAGAAAGCTAAAAATAATAGTGTAGTCCCAGTAAAACAGGCAAGCAGCAGTGGCATCTGTTAGCAGCCCAAGTATGTACCCACAAGGTTCAGGTAGGTTTGTACTGTGGGTGGCTAAACCACACAGCTGCTACCCATGCAACCATGGTTATGCTACTATTTTTAGCACACTAACTCAGAAAAGAGCTAGCATGACTATGTCTTTGCAAGCTGGGAAGCCCATACAGTAGCCTAAGACTATCTCGTGCCTCAGTTCCCAATCGGTAATAGCACTTCTCTAATAATAGCACTTCTCTACCTCACAGGAGTTTGTGAGAATAAATACATTAAAGATTTTGAGGATCTCAGCAATCTCAGCAAACGGGGCCACAGAAGTACCTCAGATAGATAATAATACGGTAGGCACTGAAGGCTAAAAATTATCCTCAAACACAGTGCAAAGAAGGTCAAATATCTAATGGAAAGATTATTAATAAATTAAAAGAAATATATATACATACATGCACACACAAGGGAAAAAAAACACCTACATTTAATAAAACATTAAAAAACTTCAGATCATTGATCATTGGCTTATTCCAAATGCTCTCAACATCTTTTTGAATGTAGGTTGAAAGCTCATCAATTGCAAGCTATTACATACACAACGTTGCAAAAAGCCAAAGAAGTCATGGTGAAATATGAATGAAGCTGATTGTTAGCATAGGCACCGACTTCTAATGGCGCTGATGGATGATCAGCCCTTCTCTGCAACCAGTCCTTCCACGACTCCACTCCTGCCCCCATTCCTAACCCTTCCCCAAAGTCCCTGCCCCAACTCCCTGCCCCTATTTGACTCCTTCCCCAAATCCCCGCCTTGGCCCCACCTCTTCCCTGGCTCCTCCCCTGAGTGTGCCAAATTCCCACTCCTTTTACCTCCTTCCTGGAGCTTGCTACAGCTGTTTGGTGGCAGCAAGCACTGCGAGGGAGGGAGGAGCAGGGACGCAGTGTGCTCAGGGGAGGAGGCAGAGGCTGAAGAGGAGGTGAGATGAGGTGGGGCAGGGAGCTTGGCTGCCCATGGATGTAGAGCACCCACTAATATTTCCCTGTGGGTGCTCCAGCCACTGAGTCAGAGCCTATGACTGTCACACAATCTATTGTACTATCAGAGACGTCACATAGTTTTGTAGAGGAAGCCTCTGACAGGTCCATGCATTAGAATCATATGCATATAATTAACAGATTCCAGGTTAATGAATTCCAAGGTTCTCCAGTATTTATTATTAGATAGTAGGGAACTTGGCCCCCAACCATTCAGAAATCTATGAAAGAAGAAATATGCACTTTGTGGATCTAGGGCTGCTGATTATACGAAAGAAAAGATTGTCCAAAAAGCCTAGACTGACAAGGTTACAACTATTATCAAATAATACGGAGCGATGTAAGAAACCTTCATATTTTTTCTTGAAACCAGTGGTTTTTAAAAAGGAGAATTCTTAGCTCAAGGTAAAGGGCAAAAATTGTCTATATTGAAAAATGGCTTAGGGCATGAGTTTCTTTAATCTACAATTTTTATGGTCCTCTTCCAAGAGGAGTGAATAATATACTTCAAAATTATTGTGCTGAGCTCTGGCATAGATGGTGGTGCTGGCACTAAAACTATTTCCGTGCTGAGCATGGAAATTATGCATGAGAAAAGGCTGTTGGAACTTGTTATTGACTGTTATTACAAAGAGGATTGGAAGGAAGGCTTTTGTTAACTACTGTAAGGCACTTCTAAGGCATTTATCATGATATTATTCAGAATGGATTCTGGTGGATAGTTTGGCTAGTTCTGGCCAGTTTTTAATACTTTGGGGAAAAGTGAAGAACAGTTTGGGTAACCAGACAGCAAGTGTGAAAAATGTTCAAAGGAATAGCACGTTGTGCCATAGGCAGACCAATTTCTTTATCTTCAGAATGATGTCTATTCTGAAAAAAACTAGGTTGACAGGTTGAAAATTAGGCTTGACAAGGACACCCAAAATTTGTATAGTACATATGCACAGAGCATGGGCATGTAAGCAGGCAGAGATGCTGAAAAAAGTCTCAGTGAAGCATCCTGATCCCTCTCTACTGGTCCTAGCAGCCCAAAAATCAGCCACAGCCATTTGACTGTTTTCTGATTTGTCAAGTTCCTTTCCACCTCTTCTTCTTGGAGTCCCAGTGCCACTCAGCTGATCTCAGCTCTGTCAGAACATTCTCTAATAACATAATGGGACACAGTGATAGTTCACAAAATTTTTGTGAATTAATAATCCATTAGTCAATAGCTTTTATTGCTGTTTTTAATGCACTTGGATCTTCTAGCTTCAAATGCTCTTTTGGAATATATAAACCACTGAAACACGTGTTACTTGTGGACCTGTATTACAGAAATATGTTTCACACCATTTAGTTTCATTAGCTTCATCATGTTATACATATACTTCCCATAGGCTTCCTCTGGATTATTCAACTGACTCTTCTGAATGAAAGTTAAAATTTCTAGTTTTTTTCCCTTTTGGCTGGGTTTTTGCCTGCCATATAAGCAAACAGAGAAATGGGCCATTTTTATGAGAACATTTATTTAGTCAAAGGTGGCCATCTGCAAAAGATAAGACATCCAAAGAAGACTGCTCACTTAATATGATGGATTAAGCCCAAACAACAACAAAAAATAATGAAGTCAAGAGTTTAAATCCTTGTGACCAAAGGGGCAATGGTAACTCTGTGGAAGACACAAAAAGATTATGGATGCATTTAATAGTAATTAATTAATGCAACCTGGAGCCCAATGATAAGTTTGAGACATTCTCATTTTTTTCTTATCTGCAGGAAAACTTATCTGCTCTTTGCTATTGACCTTGAATAATTCATTTTGCATCACACACAGTTCCAAACACCTGCAGTGCTTCCACTCAGGTCAGGCTAGAATTCATTGGTCTTTTAAACACTCAGTGCCCTCAGATAAGGAAATGGCATATGCTCATTCACATCAAAATTTAATGTGGCATTATTTGTAAGGAGGCCTTTTTGACTGGTTCAGACAAAGGGCTTGGTCCTCCAACATGTAATCCTTGAATAGTGCATCCCCATTAAGTCAACAGAACTACTCACATGATTAAAGGTTTCAGGGCCAAACCCAAAGGATGCATGCTGTACATCAAAGGCCTATTTAATACTAGTTCATTTGACTCTAGGTTAACTAAAACAGAAGGGATATGCCAAATATATAACTGTGATATGCAGCAAAATATCAGCTAAATTCAAGATTCTGTTGCCATCGAAGTAAATGATATATCTCCAGTTGACTTTTATGATCCAGGGTCAGGCACTGGATGGGAATTATATTTCACCAAAAGAAAATAAGACACAAATCCTGTTCTCACTTCCTTTTGTAAAGAGAACCCTCTGGAAGTGACATTTCAATGTACAAATTAAGGCAGGATTGTGAGTACTTCCTGTGTGGTGGAATACAGAACGGATTGAAGGCAAAACAGAGATTTGCTGGAGAATCAGTGGGAGCACAGATTCTCTTCTCTTCCTCTCTCCAGTAGAGAGGGGCATTAGGACAACACATGCCACTTCCGCTTTTAGCAGGGCCAGCGACAGAAATTTTGGGGCCCCCTACTGTGAGCGTTTGGGGGGCCCCCCTCAGCATTGGGGGGCCCCCCGCCTCCCCCTCCCCCCGCCGTCTCCCGCCGCCCGCCCCCTGCCTGCCCACCCAGCCTGGCCTCCTGCCAGCCTGGCCTCCAGACCCCTGCTCGCCCGCCCAGCCTGGCCTCCAGACCCCTGCCCGCCCACCCAGCCTGGCCTCCTGCCCCCCTGCCCAGCCTGGCCTCCTGCCAGCCTGGCCTCCAGACCCCTGCCCCCCTCCCCGCCAGCTACCAGCCTACCAGACATACCTGGGGTGGGGGGTACGACTGGTTCCGGCGCGGAGGAGCTGCCCGTCAGCGAGCCACACCCTCACGCCGTGGCTTGCCTCGGCGCGTGGGAACATAGACAAAGAGATGACCCACCTGAGGTGGGCGGGGTTAGGGACGCAGAGGAGCCCTCCCCATTGGTTCCCCGCGGGCCCTTAGGCCGGCGCCAGCTGGGCTGCACGCAGCTGGGTCTCCCCAGCCCAGCTCCCTGGCCCCCGTCCCCGCGGAGCTGGCCCGGCTTTTGGATGTGGGCGGGGGAGTCGCATGCAGCCGGGGTGCCTCGGGAGCGGGAGCGGCGCGCTCGGCCACTCAGCTGAAGCCGCCGGCATGAAGCAGCGGACCGCGGCGCCGGACACAGCCGCGGAAAGAGCGGCCAGCGTGGATGACTAAGGGTAGAGCTGTACCGGTCCCCGGACTTCAGGGGGCCCCCCCTGAAGTCCGGGGCCCGGTACAGCTCTACCCGTTGTACCACCCTGTCGCCGGCCCTGGCTTTTAGCCTGGTGTAATCAGTATGGAGGAAGTTGACAACCATTCTACAGTTTGAGGAGGAATTATTCTCCAAGAAAACTTCTAGCAGTCATCTCTGTTATTTGGGCACATGAGAAGATTTATTTCCATATGATCTGTCATGTTAGATGCTATGGCCTCTGTGACAAATATGACAACTTCCTGCAATATCCTTCAATTTTTTTGTATTAAATAGATTGGTGCCCATTGTAGTAAAAATGCAAAGTTTATGTATTATTGTGGAATTTTATGTAACTTTTGTAGGGGGAAGATGTGACCAATTTAAATCATGGGAAGTGTTATTAGGTTCAAAGAGGTATTTTAAAAAATGTGCCAGACAAGAATGTACTTATGGGACTGTTGCAGGGCAGAGGTTTTAAAAACCCCATACCTGCTTGAAACCCTCTTTCCCCTTGCTTTCCTGCAGCTGGTCTACAGGGCTAAAACCCTGAGCAGAGAGTCCAGCTGAAAGCCCTAATTAAGGCAGGCTCAGTGCAACCTACAGGTGGAACCAGCTGGATTGATGACTGGGGAAGAGTATAAACCCAGGAAAGAGCTCAAAAGGGGGCTAGCCAGGCAGGAGGATAGAAGGGATCTAGTTATGCCTCTGCTGGCTGACACAAGCATCAAGGGGCCAGGAGACCCAGTGAAGCCTCTGTGAAGGGTAGGGTGACTAGATAGCAAGTGTGAAAAATTGGGATGGGGGTAATTGGCACTTATCTAAGAAAAAAAACGTATCAAAGTCTAGTGTCTGGGTGATTAAATGAGTGCTGGAATGCATAAAGAGACTGAATTTTTGACTTTTTGTTAACCAGTGTGGGGAGACAATTTTAATTTTATTGGCATGGTATATCTAATGGTAGAATAACCACCACTTTGATGTGTCTGTCCTATTTTTCAGCAATTTGTGAGCTGTGACTAAGGCCATCCCTAGAGGGACGCAGGGCCCGGGAGATAGGTGCTGAGTTTCTAATCTGCTGGGGGGCATACCCCCTCAGCTCTGCCCAAGACTCACTCCACCACTTCCCCCAAGGCCCCACTCTCTTCCTGCCTAGCCTCCATCCCTCCTGTTCCCACTCCTGCCCCGCCTCTTCCCAGAGTGCTCTGTGCCCTTGCTCCTCTCTCCTCCACCCCTCAGCACCGGGTGATGCTGTGGGCAAAAATCTGATCCACAATAGGTGCTGAGGGGGAGGTGAGGATTGGCGGGGCCAAGCACTGGGAGGAGGGTGTGGTTCTGGTAGGGGGGTTCCTCCTCATACTCACCTGCCTGCCTCATGTGGGCCCCCCCAAAGTGCAGGGTCTTGGGCAGTCATTCTGATTTGCCATACCTTAGGGATGGTTCTAGCTGTGACCAATGAGGCACCGTGACAATGGTTCCCAATCATCTCCATCTGCAAAGAAAAAGAAAACGAAAAAAACCCAAACATACAAGGACTATAACATTCAAACAAGTCGCAGCCCCTGGTTCATGTGAAAATCTGTAATCATGCAAAGTATTGTGATAATCATTAAACATATATTGTACTCCAGAGTGCTTCTCATGTGGTGTGCTGAGGCTGCAGGGGAGGGGAGAAAGTGGGAGAGGGGGGAGGAGCCAGGAGCTATGGGCAGGATGGGCCCTCAGGCCAGATGTGGCCCACAGGCCATAGTTTGCCCACCCCCAGTTTAAGCACAGAACAGCAACAATACAAGCACTAGCAGTGCAAGCTTCATTTCGCCACCCTAGTACCTACCCTCTTTAGGAAGGACCACTTTAATGAGTGAGTTTGGGTGCCATGGATGTCTAATACTTGGACTTTCAGTACAGACTTCAGAGGGTGCCAATTTTTTATTTTGATTTCATTGATATGGACAAACGTTCATAAGAAACTGAAGTGAGATCAGCTTATTTATAAAGGCCTTTAGTCAGTATTGCCCTAAGATTTGAACCAATAACTGAGGGAGGAGAGAGGTTCTGAAATGTATTAGAAACCCCTGTGCTATCTAATCCTCTTTGGCTATAATGTTTGAAAACCTCTCATCTCACTAGTTCAGATTGTAAACAAGTTTTGTAGACTATTTGTAGGATAAGGGTGCAAGTAGTACCTTTGCAAGTTTGCAGCCTTCTTATTTTTAATGGAGGAATGCTAGAATGGAGACTAATAATTCAGAAAAGTACTGATATATAAGGAAAAAAATAATTTGGTGTAATCTTAAATGGCTTTTAAAATCCCCGACACAAGCCTTTATCTTTAATCAGAAATATATTGCCCTATGATTGGATCTCTAGAGTCATTCTGGAAACTGCGATCTATGCTCCCACTCAAGCTAATAGAAGTTTTGCTGTTCAGAAATAGGATCAGATCTTATGTAAAAAACAAAGATTCAATATAAATAACAAAATAAACAAATAAAAACAACTTTGTACACTCATGCTAGAAAGGAACTGATATCATTAAGAAAATTAAAGCCAAACAACTAATATAAACATGTAGAATCAGAGGAAGGGAGGCTTTTATTATTTTGATTAAAAACTTGTTATTCTCATTTCCTTATTCAGTCTTTGCTTAATAACAGCAAAGCTGCATTTTGCCTCATGTAATTTAACTTAATAATCAGGAATAGTCTGTACTGCATATTTTCTGACATTAAAAAGCCTGTGAACAAGATCAAATATATTCTTCATTAAACCAATCTTACTTATTTAAATTACATTCTTGTAATGACTAATATTATTTAAAACATTTTTTAACACTTTGTTTTCACTGGTATTTAAAACTTTTTTTGTTACTTGGCTGTTTCCTTAATATTGTGTTTGATCCAACGCCCTTGAAGTCAATGGAAAAACTTCCCCTTTATTTTAGTAGGCTTTGTATCAGATTTTCTGTACAAATTGTTTGTCTTGTAAATTTTAGGCTAGTTCATGAATATTGTTCACACAATGTCAGAAAATACATGTACTTTGCAAACAAAACAAGTATGTTGAATCTTCCAATCTTGACGGTATCTATCAAAATATAGGAATTATAATAGACCCCTTATAGTTGTCTGCATGGTGCTTGATGTAGGAATGCAGGATTGAAATCCAACTTCTTGCATTGACATCCAAGTAAGCAGCCCCTGTGGCCACTGCAGGATCAGCACTTCAATGTGGTATTTGGTTTCAATACAGGAAGCTTCATCAAACCACCGATAACAGACTGAAATGGAACATCAGTACTATAAGAGAAAATTCCATCCTAACCCTAGCTAGAAATCCATTTTGTGACCTTATTTATGAAGATATAAAGCTCTTGTAATATTATCCTAACTTTTGCATGATTGTAGATATTCTTGAGTCTAATCTTTTAGTACTCTAAACATATCAGAATAAAATTATTTACTAATTAATACTTAGGAGATTACTGTCCTCCAGGCATTTGTGCCACTTAAGAACTCTCTCAAGGGAATGGAATCAGTCTAAAATAATCCTAGGCAAATCTATGGGCCTCTTCATGCAGTAAGAAGAAAAACAAATAATGAATATGCTACTTTGAAAATTGTGAAACAAAGGATTTCTCTCTCCCAGAGGAAATATTCTTCTTTATCCCTTGCACCTCAGAATATCTCATCATTTGTGAAAATAGGGCAATGAGACTGATATTCCTGGTTGTCCCGATTTTTTCTACGAGGTTTTTTTATTTTTTCGCTCAAAACCAGAAATGGGAAAGACATAGCTTTGTCCTGGCAAACACCACAAGAGTCATTTATAGACAAAATTGTAAGGCAGTTAGAGGGTCACGATATTTCAAAAATAATGTATCAACAGTTTTGCAACAACATTATTTAAAAAAAACCCACCAACCCCCCCACACCAACACCTCATCTACTTTCCCAGACTACATTGCACTTAGCCACATAGGGCTTGGCCAAACTCCCATTTATGTGCTATACCTGTTCATTGATTTAAGTGCAGATTACACTGGTTCTGAAGAAAGCTACATTTTGGAAAATGTATAGAGGCATCTTCATCTTTGGTGAACTTCTTGGCATGACAAAGCCTACCATTTTTTTATGAATCTCCCCCCCCTCCCCCCCCAAAAAAAACCCCACCCTTAAAATCACTGTTTTTTCACCAAAATCATAATTGAGACAAACAACTAATCAGGAGGGATAAAGCTGAGTGAAATCATTTCCCAGATACATATTTTATATATTCTCATGTTGATATTATGAATGTGTGTTAAAACAAATTAAAGTCTCAATCCTGCATTTCATAATACGTGGGTGGACTGCTCTGCCCATGTTGGTTCTCACTAAAGTCAAGATAGCTCCCTCTGAGTGCAGCAGTCCATCCACATGCTATCTGTTGTAGGACCAGGGACCAAATTTATATTAATCCATTTTTGTTCAATTTAAAGGTGAGACACTTATCATTCATTAGTTACTGTTTCCAATACCATGATGTTAACTATGACTGTATTACCATAGCACCCCGTAACTCTAGTCAGTATTTATTTGGGCTAGATACACTGTCAAAACAGGGATGGGGAGAGGGGGAGAAGGATTCCTTCTCCAAAAGCATACAGTCTCAATATAAGACAACAACCAGAGGGATACAGACAGGGGAATAAAGGTAAACAATGAGACAACACAGGTCAGCATGATCGGCAGCATTATCAGCATACGGCATGTCCATATTTTATAGCTCAATAGTGATAACATATGAAAATTTATATTTTATTTCAAAGCAGAATTAGAAAATACAATTTTGTGAAACTTTACCGTGTTAGTTTTGTGTTAGAAACACTTCAGAAAGTTTGGAAATCCCTGATTCTTTAGTGCTTGGTTTTTCATACCTGGTCCAAACCTTACACAGCATCTCTGCTTATAGCATTGCTGCTCCATGTCCCTGCAGCCCAGAGAAAAATAGACTGAGGCAAAGTTTCTTTCCCATTTTTAAAAGTTCTAGCTTTCCCTTTGACTCTTTTGGTCAGGTGTCCACTCCTGTTCTCTTACCTGTGGGCTTGTTAACCCTACAGGTAAAGCAAGCAGGAAACAGAACAAGAATGATTTTACAGCTAACTGGCTGTCTGGGTAGCCATCAAAGGGACCTACCCTCCCTACTCCCTTTCATGTATCACAGTCCCTTAAGCCAAAGGGCTGAAAGTCCTGATTCAAAGCCCAGTCAAGTCAATGGGATTCTTTCTCTTCAGCTCAATGGGCTCTGGATCAGGCCCTGTATAAGTAACAAACGAACAAAATAAATTAAGGGTCCGATACTATAGTCAGAGGAACTTCAGGGTGCTCAGCAGCCAAAAGGCACACGGTACCTCACAGGAATGGTCACAATGTTCTCCCTGGTTGTGAGTTTGGAATATATTCCCCAGTAAATGCAAGGCATCAAGGATACTGATGGGGCTTGTAATGGGGTTGGCCACCTCCTGAGCACCTCCTTCACGGGTAGATGCCACTCTGCAGCACCCTGCTTCTGTTTTTGCCCTCATCAGGGCCTCTGCCCAGAGCTTTCAGGCTCTTCTCCAGGTTGCCACCACCCCTGGCTAAGGCCAGTTTCATAATAGAAATTGTTCTTAACAGTCCTCAGTATGCCAAAATAAAGTCTATTTCCACATAGAAGTCCATACAAATATCTGATATTTTCTCTCATAGCCAGAGCTCTGTTCTCACAACCCATCCTCCCAGATCTTCCAAGTTAAAGTTCAGCCTTCTTGCTCTGGCCTCTAGGCCGCCAAAGATCTAGGCCCAAATCCTATCCAGGTTTCACAAGAATACAAGAATGGTCATAGTGGGTCAGATCAACACCTCATCTATCTCGTCTTCTGTCAGTGACTGGTTCTAATGGTTTGTAGGGAATGAACAGGACAGGGTGATTCAGTGATCCATCTTTTGTCATCCAGTTCCAGCTCCAGGCAGTGAGGGGTTGGTTTAGAGACACCGAGATCATGGGGTTGCATCCCTGACCATCTTGGCTAATAGCCACTGAAGGACCTAACTTCTATGAATTTACCTAGTTCTTTTTTTAAACCACTTATACTTTTGGTCTTCACAACGTCCCCTGGCAATCAGTTCCAAGGTTGACTGTGTGTTGTATAAAGTAATACTTCCTTATGTTTGTTTTAAACCTGCTGCCTAATAATTTCATTGGATAACTCCTGCTTCATGTATTATGTGAAGGGGTAAATAACACTTCAGTATTCACCACTCATGATTTCATATTCCCCCTACTCTTCCAAGATGACCAATCAGTCTTTTTAGTTCCTCCTCCGATGAAAGCTGTTCTATATCCCAATCATATGTTGCCCTTCTCTGTACTTTTTCCAATTCTAATATATAATTTTTGAGATGTGCTGACCAGAACTGCATTCAATATTCAAGGTATGAACATACCAGGGATTTATATAGTGGCACTATGATAATTTCTGTTTTATTATCTATCCCTCTCCTAATGGTTCTTAACATTCAGTTAGCTTTTTTGACTGCTGCTGCACACTGCACAGATGTTTTCAGAGAACTATCCACAATGACGCCACAATTTCTTTCTTGAGTGGTAACAGATAATTTAGACCTCATCATTTTGTAGTTGGGTTTGTTTTCTTCAATATGTATTACTTTGTATTTATCAACATTGAATTTCATCTGCCACAATGACACCCAGTCTTGTGAGATCCTTTATAACTCTTCACAGTCAACTTTGGGCTTAATTTGAGTAATTTTGTATCATTTGCAAATTTTGTCACCTCACTGTTTACTGCTTTTTCAGACCATTTATTAATATGTTTAACTATATTAGTCTCAGTATAGTTACTTAGGGTATCCTACTATTTACATCTCTCCATTGTGAAAATGGACTATTTATTCCCACCTTTCTATCTTTTAATCAGTTCCTGATCCATGAAAGGATCTTCCCTCTTAAGCAAACTAGGCAGTCATGGGATAAAAGACTTTGGCGAGGGATCTTGTGAAAGGCTTCCTGAAACTCCAAGTAAACTACTTCTACTGGATCACCCTTGTCCAGATGCTTGTTGACACACACAAATAATTCTAATGGATTGCTGAAGCATGATTTCCCTTTACAAAAGCCATATTGATTCTTCCAACTTACTGTGTTTCTGATAATTCTGTTATTTACTAGAGTTTCAAGCAATTTGGCTGGTACTGAAGTTAGACTTAACAGCATGTATTGCCAAGATCACCCCTGGAGCTATTAAAAAAATGGGTATTACATTAGCTTCCATCAGATCATCTGATATGGAGGCTGGTTTAAATGATAGGTTACATACCACAGTTAGTAGTTCTTCAATTTCATAGCTCAGTTCCTCCAACTCTTGGGTGAATGCCATTTTGTCCTGGTGACATATTACTGTTTAATTTATCAATTTGTTCTAAACCGGCTGCTCTCTGATATCAGTGTTTTCCCCTTAGGAGCCTCTCACTCTGTGCACTTTCCCGAGCTTTTTCTTCTCCCTGCAGCTCATTATAGAGAAATTACCTGATCTAAATCAGGTGTCTCAGTAATCAGACTTAGTTGGCCTCAAGTCTCCAGCACCTTGAGGGGAAAGCCACTCTGTGACAGGCCTCTCTAAATCTCATTCCAATCTCATGAAATCTTTGGATAGCACCCTAAAAACTCTCCAATTTAGCACTGCCTATGTGTGCCAACTTTCATACTGGGACATGAGTGAGGGGGACATCCAATATTTAAAAATACTTTCTAAAAATGAGAAAGTAACAAATACTGAAAGACTTTTTAACAAGCCAGTGTATGATTATTGAAATTTTGTGGCTTTTCTCATTAAAAAAACCAAAGGTATTGAAAACAAAATCTCATGATTCCCTTTTCTGGGCTCAGACTCCAGGTCTGAGATTCTCTTTCTCTCTTTTTTCTTTTTTTAATTCCTGGATGGAATGAATGACTCCAGGATATTTCTTATGAATGACCTTAATTATCTGTTTTAGAATATCAGACCCGAATTTTGTATTCATAGTGATTTTACTTATTAGCAAGTATAGTTTCTGATAAACATAGCAACTATGACATTCACTTTAAAGTACTTCTATAAATTTTGCTTTTTCTTGATTTCTTTGCTGAGTCAGAATCATTTGCCTTTAGGATTTCTGCTGACTTTTTTTTTTTCCTTCAAGGCATAACTATATGACAAATGACTTCTTTTAAGTTAATGGAGGGCTGCCTGTAAATTAAAAATTAAGTTCCTAATAGATGTGCTTTAGGCATGATCATTGCACCCTCAGAAATTCTACTTCTATTCTCAACTCATCTACATAGACATCATAATAATTTTCTTTTACAGTAATTGCAAAGGAAAGCAGAAAATATTTCTCCATCCATCATAGAGGATACCTATATACCCAGCAGCAGATTCCATAAATAGGTCACACCTTGTTAAGGCCTCAATTCTATAAAAATAAGTGTTGGTGCAGACTCCTATATCCATGTTGAGTCCCACAGAGGTCTCTTTGTCCAGCCTATCTCAGTCTTTCCACTGACACCTCTGCATCCTCATTTGATCCTCCTTTGCCTGCTTCCCCCACCCTCTATTCCTAGTCTCCCTTACAGTCTCAATCCTCCCCACTAACCAACTACGAGTCCCAGTCTCCCCCCCCCCCCCATTTCAGACTCTTTAGCCCAATCTACGTCTTCTGTTGTGACCCTCCTGTCGTGCTCTTGTTCCCTCAGCATTAGTCAGCCTCCACACTGTCTGGGCTCCATCAGGGAGCACTGAAAGCACAGGAGAAGGATTCTCCCTGCTCTCAGTTCTGGTGCCTGACACCACAGCAGCCAGGGACAGCAGTAGTAGGGAAAGTCCTGCTCAGCATCTGCATCCCTGGCCTGGAGCAGGTTGAATCCTCAGCAAATATATCTGCTGAACTCCAAAAGTCTCTGAGGAGTGGGTCTCAGCATCTGGGCTGCAGCTCCTGCCTCCACAAGTATCTTTGCAGGCTGGAGGCAGGAAAGGGTACAATCCAGACTAATGAATAGCTGTGTCACTCTCGCCCTCTAACCTGGGGTGCCTTTTACAATACTTTGCTGCTGGAGCCTCCAGTCCGCAGTGCTCACAAACAGCCTCCCTCATGTTACTCCCATCTATGTGTCTGTATGTATGCTGAAGCCAGCCAGCCTCACCTTGTCTTTTACTTGCAGGGTGATTCCAACAAACTTCCAGTCTTGATTTCCCCCAGAAATATATGCCCAGCCCTCTCCTGGACAATGCAAGTTTTATATAAAAGTCCATTATTTCCTTTAATAGAAATAATATGCACATAATTTATCACTTCAAATGGAGTTTCACAGACCTTCAGTTTAAACAAACTAGATTAGATAAAACAAGTTTAATAACTACAAAGAAAGAGATTTTGAGGAAAAGTAATGAGGCATAAATGTCAGAAAGTTTAACAAGAAAACAAAGATAAAATATTACTGGTGCCTAACATATTGATCAGATTTAAGCAAAATTTCTCACCGTGTGCTTTCAGCAGTTTTACTGACCAAACCCTCTAGCTCAGGATCTGTTTCTATGGAAGCTTTGTTACTTAAGGTGTAGACAGAGAGAGAGAGAGAGAGACTAGATCAATCTGCCAACATCAGCTTTGGTAGGGCTGTAGTCTGGAAGATTTGTTAATAACATCATACAGGGTATAACGTCACACACAATGTTGTCACACATATTTTATAAGGACCAGCAAAGTATGAGTCTCAAATGATATCTCACAAGGCATACTTTGTACAAAGATTATTACAATAGCGTGTAGGGTATAGACACAGGGGGACATTGTTACACCCAGCTCTTTCTTCCCTGGCTGCTTCCTCACAAGCTTGCCTTCCTCTTATTAGCAACTGCAAGATAAATAATAGCAACTTTTTGCCGGTCAATGAGCGATTCCTAATTGGAATTTACTGTAATAAGGTATTTTTTTCCTCTATCATACACTTGTCTCCTCATCTTGTTGAGGAAAGCATGTTCTATCTGAATTTGTGAACTCTTACTATTCCACTGATTTTGAGGCCATGGGAACTTCCATTATTCTGATATTTTTTCAGTATTCAAGCCTGCAAGTTTTAAATCAGTCATAAAGTGTTTGACAAGGGCATTCAAATCCTAGGCACTGTGCTAAGTGAATGACAAGTATCAAGGGTACTATTTTTTTTATAAATGTTCAGCGCTTTCAACCATGAATAATTACTATATTTCAGTCACACAACTTTATGTGTCAGTTTTCAGATGTTACCCAAATAATTGGGGTCTTAATCAATATCCTTAAAAGCCTCTGAATTGTAAAGAAAAATGGATTTAAAGTTATTTGATTTGTAACTTGCTGTCACCTAGTGTTAGCTTCAGCATAATAAAACACATATGGATGTGTCTGCTTAATTGCTTGAAAGCAGGAAGGATATCCTTTGACAGAACCTGGTGACATATTTTGCAAGTAAAATAAGCTTCCACTGAAATTTAGAAAGTAAATGTTTCTGAAATTTGCCTATTTTCCTCTTGTGGAAAGATTAGTTGTAATTCTGGAAAAAAAACACTAATATTAATTAGGTCATAGGGAGACAGTATGGCTTACTGGTTAGATATACAATTAGAATTCAGAACTCACATAATTATAGCCTTTCTTGTAAAGCACTTTGAACTCTACAGATAAAATGGAAATACTAGATGATGTTATTATTTATCAGTGAAATAGTGTTTAAAGAGCAGAACATTCTTCCACAGATGACAATTTAGTTTATTACTATCTTAAGAGCCTAAATGATTTTAGTCAAAAGTTTTATGGAATGTTAAAAGAATTCTTCCCAGTAGTCATCGAGCAGGGCCACAGTAGACTAGGCACTGTGCAAACACAGAACACAGAGATGGCACTTGCCCCCAAGAGCTTACAATTTAACAGACCTTGACATTGAAAAGAAGGTTGTAAATAGTGGACCATATTCCTCCCCTGCACGGGACTACAATAGCCAGCTACAGGAGGGTATTCCTATACAGGGAGATCTTTGTGCGATGCATGGCTACTGCAGTCTTTCCTGTATGCCCTCACATCTGTAGTCAGTATAAGATGCACGTAGCACACAGAGGACACGTGGCAAAGAGCACTCCATTTTTTTGCAAACAACTTTCATTTTAGGCCTAAAAATATATATCAGTACACCTAACACATTTCTTGCAGGGTATTTATTCATGAGGGGTGTGACAGGGCTTGGGTGGCCAGGCAGCCTAGTGGTTAGCTCGCCAAGTTCTCAGTCCCCTGCTCAGCTGAGTAGTCAGTCTTTAATGCCAGGGACATAGTAAGAAGACCTGGGTCCTCCCTTTCCATCAGGTCCCAGTATAGAGTCTTGTGTATATCAACTCCTGAACAGGGGGAATTGGTGTCCCTGCCGACAGACTGTTCAGTTTGGGGCATGGCCCCTCCAGTCCAATCTGTCTCATGGCTTGCTGACTGTAGAGTTTCCTCTTGGATCTAGGACAATGCCTTGCCATAGTCCCAGGCCCTTCAGGTGGGTCAACCACAAGCTGGTGAGGGCAAGCCCCACTCATCTTGATGGACTTTAAATGATGCTATATAGTTAAAACAAAGTATTATTCCAATCAGTTGGAAAATTGTTACTAGTTTTCAGGTTAGCACGAATTGGTAGGACTTATGTTGAATTAAGGCTTCCCCTCCCCCCCCCAGAAATATCACATAAAATATTTACTTGATTTAAGAGTAAAAATGTACTAAGCAAAAACTGTAATGAAAACAAGGAATTCTTAGACTTATTCTCTTCAATTATTTTCAGCAATGACAGTAATAAAAATAGATGATAGTAATAAAATGGCAACTCCATGTTAGAAAGCTTATGCCCTGTATAAAATATAACCTAAGAAATGGAGGATTCTGTAAACATTGACCTGGTTTCCAGCACAATTTGGTGTCAGACATGTTATGCTAGCAGCAAAATATAAACTAGAAGAATAAAAACGTGCTTACTAGTTGTATCTCGTGGATCAGTGACTGGATAAAAGACAGGAAATGAAGGGTAGGAATAAATGGTAAGTTTTCAGAATGAAGATAGGTAAATAGTGGTGTCTCCCAGGGGTCTGTACTGGGACCAGTCCTATTAAACATATTAATAAATATTCTGGAAAACGGGGTAAACAGTGAGGTAGAACATTTGCAGATGATACAAAACTACTTAAGATAGTTAATTCAAAGCAGACTGTGAAAAGTCACAACGGGAACTCACAAGACTTGGTGAATGGTCAACAAAATGGCAAATGAAATTCAGTGTTGATAAATGCAAAGCAATGCACATTGGAAAATATAATCCCAACTATACATGTAAAATGCCGGGGTCTACATTAGCTGTTACCACTCAAGAAAGAGATCTCGGAATAACTGTTGATTTTTCTCTGAAAACATCCACTCTGAAAACATCTGCAGCACCAGTGAAGAATCTAATAGAATGTTGGGAATAATTAGGAAAGGGTTAGATAATAATACAGAGAATATTATATGGCCTCTATATAAATCCGTGGTACACCCACAATGAATACTGCATGCACATGTGGTCACCTCATTGTAAAAAAAAAAAAAAAAGATATATTGAAATTGGAAAATGGCAACACAAATTATTAGGGGTATGGAACAGCTTCCCTATGAGAGATTAATAAAACAAGAACTTTTCAGCTTGGAAAAGAGACAAAAAAAGGGGCATACAATAGAAGTCTATAAAATCACGACTGGTATGGAGAAAGTAAATAAGGAAGTGTTATTTACTCCATCTCATAACACAAGAATTAGTTGTCACTCAATGAAATTAACAGGTTTACAACAATCAATAGGAAGTACTTCTTCACACAACACACAGTCAACCTGTGGAACTCCGCCAGAGGACGTTGCGAAGGCCAAGATGATAGCAGCGTTCAAAAAGAATTAGATACATTCATGGAGGATAGGTCCATCAATGACTATCAACCAGGATGGGCAGGAATGGTATCCTTAGCCTCTGTTTGTGAGAAGCTGGAAATGGATGACAGAGGATGGATCACTTGATGATTACTTTCTATTAATTCCCTCTGAAGCAGCTGGCATTGGCCACTATTGGAAGACAGGACACTGACTAGATGGATTGGTCTGTCCCAGTATGGTTGTTTTTATGGTCTTATAAAATCCTTGGACCAGTATAAGTGGCTATATGCTTAATCAAAGCATCTGGAGGATTGCTGTGAATGGTGCAAAAGTGAGAAAGGATGGCATTGGGATCTGCTGCATAGGTAGGATCCATGGAGCTACTTGATGGTAAGGAAGTCATGCAATGGAGTTGCCCACCATTCAAGCAGCCCAGTAAGGTGCTCTCCTATTGTTCTCCTACTGGACTTCAGTTGTTACACCTTATTCAGCCGCTTTGAAGCAAAGATCAGGGTCTGGCTTGGGATCCCAGTCTGTTACCTTATGGACATTGGGTTTGTGAGTGGAGCTAGGAGGTAGATAGTTTTCCTGCTCTGTAAATATTTTGGGGAGTTCAAACTTTTGTTCTTGTCCTGAAAAGTCAAAATATCAAAAAAATTCATTGGCCATGTCATAAGTGTGGAGTCTTGTCTTGCCTGTATGGGGTTAATGTTACCTGAGAGGGAGTGACGTAAGAGCTTCCGTGCCACCAGGGAGGGAGGGAGTTTTAAGTTCAGTTTCCTGCCGTTCCAGCGTTGGCAAGAGACCCAGTTTTTCGCCTCTAGCTATGGAGGGAGAAAACTTCTGCTTTCCTTCCTATATTCATAAGTAGCTGTGCTGTGAGTAATATGTTGATTTCCATAAGTTTCTGTACCTATTTAGAGTGTCACTAACCTTTTCAGAGGGGAAGTTAGGGAACTCTAGATTGTGAAGTTATATTGTAAGTCTATGCTGTATTCTCTTTTCTTTATTAAATCTTTTTAGTTATAAAAAGTGTTTGGTTCCTCTCATAAAGGAATCCTAGCTTTGGATTTAACCCAGTTCCCAGGTACAGGGAAGTCTGTGTTTCTAAGAGGAAGGCTCACAATGTAAAAGCCTCAGGGCGGTTTCCCATCTCTCTCCGTAACAAACGGGAGGGGTAAGGTGGAAGGGAAGCAGCCTCTGAATGTCCCAGCTCTCAGGAGAGAGAGAAGGAGTTTGGGGGAGTCAGGGTGCCCCCCTCCAGGGTTTTGGAGATACACTCGGATGGTGGCAGCGATACCCCAATTTCCCAGCTGGTAGAGTGTGGGGTTTGGGGGTGTAAAGACTTAACTTAGGCTGGGAAGCAGCTTGTAGTTATTTGGTCTGGCATAAAAGAGACCCCTCTCTGTATCCCAGGTTCAGAGAGAGGGAATAGACACTCTTACAGGCCGAAAAAAACCAAAGAAAAAAATTTGAGTCAAAATGTTTTATTTCAACAATTTAAAAACTTTTGCTTTTATCTGATCTGTTTTTAAACTATCCCATCCTACATCTAATTAGATTAAATTTAAAAAGAAAAATTGGTGTTTCTAAGGGGAAAGATGGAATTTTTTATTTTGAAATTGCCTAAATTTGTTTGTTTTTTTCTGGCAGTTTCAAAACTTTTTCAACAACTTGTGAGTTGGTAGAATCATGGAATTGACCTTTTCTGTCACAAATAGTTTTGATCAATTTTCCTAAGAAAATTGTCAAAAAAATTCCAACCAACAGTATTTGTGATCAACCCTTCCTCTTTACCACCCTCGCAACAAACCTCGATGCCAACTCTGCCCACATATCTACACCAGCAACAACATCACAGGACCTAACCAGATCAATCATACCATCACTGGTTCATTCACCTGCACATCAACCAATGTCATATATGCCATTATATGCCACCAGTGTCCCTCTGCTATGTACATCGGCCAAACTGGACAGTCCCTACGAAAAAGGATAAATGCACACAAATCAGATATTAGGAATGGCAATATACACAAACCTGTAGGGGAACACTTCAACCTGCCTGGACACACATTAGCTGATTTAAAAGTCAGCATCCTGCAGCAAAAACACTTCAAGACCAGACTACAAAGGGAAACCGCAGAACTTCAATTCATTTGCAAATTCAGCACACACCTTCTAGGACTGAACAAAGATCTAGAATGGCTGGCTCATTACAGACATTGTTTCTCCTCTCTCCATGTTCACACACCCCATTCAAATGCTAGAAGAATAATCCACACTCCCTGATCGGAGATAACAAACTGGTTCAGCTTATTTGGACTAACCTTTTCACCTCCCACCTGGTTCTTACCTATTTTCCCAGACCTGCCTCTAAACATTTCCACTGCTTGCATCCGACGAAGTGGGTATTAGCCCATGAAAGCTCATGCTTCAAAACTTTATAGTTAGTCTTTAAGGTGCCACAAGATTTTGTTTCCTTTGCTATTCCAGACTAACACGGCTACCTCTCTGATTCCTCCCCACACAGTTACGTTTATTTTAGTTTGATGGTGGAGCACCATATTTTTTCCTTGGTTGATAGATCCAAAAGTCTAAAATGGTGAACATTATTTTCAAGCCATATTTTCAAAGGGGCAGCTAAAATTCAACAGGCAAGCTTTGCATATACAAAATCTGTATTTGCATCAGTCATATAACTGCAACTCAAAGGATTCAAGCACGTATTTACCTTATTTTTCAGGCACAAGTTAGTTGATAATCAGCTGTATTTGAAACTTTGAAGACTTTAAAAAAAGAGTATTTTTAATTGAGTATTCTATAGTCATCATCAGGAATATATGTTCAATGTCAAAGTGGTAATGTCTCTATCTGAACTGACAGCTGCTCCTGTGAGTATGAAACATGAGCTTTACTGAATAATACTCTAAGCCTCATAGTATGGTTGATGATTCAATTTGTAATCCATTTTTCTAAGGAAGGGCTAATATAAACATTAAATATTATTTTGTATAGATCATATTCTGATGCTGGTTAAAAAATATTTGAAAAGCCTGTAGAAATATGCCTGAATTAAAGCAACTAAAATTTTCTAAACAGTACAATAAATTATTTTGGCATGAAAAAGGTCATCAGTACTGAAGGTTCATAGAGTACATGATGCAGTGGATTAGCACACTTGGATTTTACCGCTGGAATCTTGATATTTTAAAATCTAGCTTAATGCACCACTGAAATGAAGTTGGCAGCGTTACGGTAGCCCCAGTGTACAGTTGTGAACAATTCATAACTACTACATTGATCCCTCAAAATTCTTTGTATTTGGAAGTCTTTACTCAGAAGAAACCCAGAGGAATTTAGGAATATAGTATGCTAGCAGAATATAGTCTACTATTATGAGAGAGAAGCTTGCAAAGTTCCTCCATATTAGGCAACATTTTCATCTGAGTCCTTAAATTGTGTCCACTGGTTTTCATGAACACTAGTTTACCTGTACAGTATGTTTCTGTCCATGCACACTACTGGTAGAACATTTGAATATTTGACCAGTAGGTCTGGAATGTAGCCAACCAGTGCTGTCCCTCTCTCACTGTCATAACACCACCATTCATAACAAGCCATGGCACTATCTTTAATGGGAGTTGCATTATTTTAGATCAGAATTGACTTCATCCAACAGATTCAGGGCTCAAAAAGGTTAGTCAATCTATCTTTATAAATAAAATAACATTAAAAAAACTTGTGCTAATCTGTGTTTTGGCATCACAAAGGATCTGGAATGACTCAAGAGCATAATAGCTCATATTTAGTGTTTACAAGCATCAAGTAATTCATTATCATAAATTTAATTGATTGCCAAAGCTATATTGCTGAATAATGGAAATATTTCATCATCTTCATTATCTAACAGGACACAAGCTTTAAAGAGATGACTTCCCACAAGAGATGTAACATTGGAGTAGTAAATAGCCATATTGATTTTAAGACTAAAAACAAAACAAAAAATCACAAGCAGTTCCTAAAATTAGGCCCTTAAAGAGTGGCCTTATTTTCAGTAGTACAAGGTGCACAGTACTGCCCATTCATTTCAGACAGATATACAACATGGTTTTCATCAAGTCACTTTTAAAATTACTCAGATATAAATGAAGGGGGCAAATTTTAGGCACCAAAACTTTTAGAATACTAGCCCATTTTTTGACACAATAAATGGGAATCATACAAGAAATATTTACAGCCAAATCTAACAAAGAACATTTACCCTTCTCCTTTTTGATTTCCTTCATATCACTATCCTTCTCTTTGTTTTCTTTTCCCCCACTCTCCCCATTATTTTAATGTTTTCTTTAAGAGAATTAGCTTGTGGTATTTGTGCTGTCTCATCCTGTGTCTGAAGAGTCTCTATAAACCACACCTACTTTGTGATTAGTTTTGATAAAGATTCCGGTTACTTTTAAAGTTTAATAAATTTTAAAATAAGTAACAGTGATGATCAGCTATGGAGTTTCCTCAGGAAACAGGATGTTAAGAGAGGTTTGGCATAGAAAGTAATAATATTTAAACAATCAGCTTTCCAGAAGAACTTTTGAGTAGCCTAAATTACCTAGTCTTTTTTGTTGGGGAGGGGAAGGTATTTTTCTCTTTTAAGGGGAGGGGAAGGGGAGGTATTTTAGTCTAATATTTTGCTGAGGTAATATTGTTTGATAATACAGTAAAACCTCCATTTAACAGACTAATTCGGGCGAGGGGGTGTCCGTTAAATCAAAAAGTCCGTTATTTAATAATACAAAAAAAAGAGCTGTCAGAGCAGCAGCCCGCCCACCACAGGGTCGGGGTGACAGCTCCGCAGCCCACCTGCTGCCGGGACCCGGGCGACAGCTGGGAGCCATCAGCCAGCCCGCCCAGGTCCCGGCTGGTGGGACCCGGGCGGCAGCCGGGAGCCAGCCCGTCCGCTGCCTGGACCTGGGCGGCAGCCGGGAGCCAGCCCGCCAGAAATGGATCATGAATGCATCAGACTTGCTCAGAAATTTTGTCCGTTGCATCCGAAGTCCGTTAAATCGAGGTCCGTTAAATCAAGGGTTTACTGTATAGGTCCCAGTCTAAAATGCCTTGGGCATCAAGTGCTTAACCCAAAACCCACTGAAATCAATGGAAGTCTTTCATAGACTCAGAAGGGACCATTATGATCATCTAGTCTGACCTCCTGCATAATGCAGGCCACAATCTCATTCACAGATTGCTGCCCCAGATCCCTAAATGGCCCCCTCAAGGACTGAACTCACAACCCTGGGTTTGGGTTCAGTAGGCCAATACTCAAACCACTGAGCTATCCTTCCCCTACTCCAGTAATGTCCCTTGGATCAGTCCCCAGATCTTTAAAAGATGATGAGTCTGATTCTCCACTCTATTACACTAGTGTAAACCCAAGGTAATAGTGTACATAATCAGGTCCAATGGATGATTTAGGTGTCCAAGGAATTGGATTTGACTCCTGCTGTGCCTGTAAGTGTTTTGTAAGAGTGAAAGAAAAGAATGGAGTTCTAAAATCCATTTAAGTATTAAAAAGCAGAATTTCTAAATTGTTCCAAGTAAACTGGCTAGAACGCTTGAGCAGTACTATTCTAATTCAAAGACTATTCTTTATTTGCTACATCTGCAAGTAACTCTAAAGAGACAATTGAAAATAAATGAACTTGGGAAAATGTTTGACACTTCCATGATGAAATATGTACTGTTTTTCAAATAACTCAGCTATCTCATTGAGCATCAGAAATGTTTCCTGGACCCAAGTTTCCATTTGGCTAATGACTCTCTCAGCATAGTGTATGACTAAAGCTGTCACTGCAACAACTGTAGTAATATATCAGTAAACAATTTTCTCCCTAGTTTTCAGCTACCTTTCCTCTGAGCGATGACAAGATCAGTGGACTACACAACTGGTATAGGTGTAATGAAAATTCACAAGATTTCTATAAGCTGAAAATATGTTAATTTGTTGTTTACATGACTAAGGTAAACTATGTAAACAGTATAAACCTTGTGTCAGCTGCAGACCAAAATTGCTATTTGATATGTGCGAACCAGTGAGTTTTACACTTGATTGTAAAAAACACCTTTTAACTGGTAAGGGGAAGAAATTTGGAAAACTGGGAGATATTCAGCCAGATCCTCAGCTTGTGTGACTCGGACTAGCTTCATTAATACCAATGGAACGACACCGGTTTGAACCAGCTGAGGCTTTGGCCCATCATGTCTTTCAATGGAAGGAACTAGGAGTATATTAAGATTTCTTTTTTTTACTACTATTTGTATTACATTAATGCCCAGGAACCTGTAAATGCTTCTCTAGAGCTCCCTGCCAATGGTCACTCTAACCCTTAGAAGGTACATCTTCCAGTAACTCAGCCCTGCAGCTGGGTTGTTGTCTTAAATCCACCTCTTATGGGGTCACAATTGTCTAAACTGAAAATCCCCAAAATATTATTAACACAAATAAAAGTACAGTAAAACCTCCATTTAACGGACTAATTCGGGTGAGGGGGTGTCCGTTAAATCAAAAAGTCCGTTATTTAATAATAATAAAAAAAAGAGCTGTCAGAGCAGCAGCCCGCCCGCCACAGGGTCGGGGCGACAGCTCCGCAGCCCACCCGCTGCCGGGACCCGGGCGGCAGCTGGGAGCCATCAGCCAGCCCGCCCAGGTCCCGACTGGTGGGACCCGGGCGGCAGTCGGGAGCCGGAAGCCAGCCCGCCAGAAATGGATCAGGAATGCATCAGACTTGCTCAGAAATTTTGTCCGTTGCATCCGAAGTCCGTTAAATCGAGGTCCGTTAAATCGAGGGTTTACTGTAATGCCCATCTTTCCAGGGCTCTTCCTCAGCTTATCTTCATCTCAGCTATAGACTCTTGATAACCTTTGTGGTGGGCTGGTGGATTGTCTTTCTTGGGGTCAGTAGGGAAAACCCATCCCACCCTCTGCTCTGGGGTTCCAAATTGCTAGGATTGCTTCTTTACCAGTACTGCAGTTTTCCGTGGGCCATAGTCTACCTTAAATTCATCAATGGTCTTTCTGTCTCTTCCCAACTTAATCAGGATCTCTCCCAGACCTCCCTGCCTGGAGAGCTTTTCACCACTGTGATATTTCTGCCAGGCTTTCTCTCCATCTCTTTTCCCAGGCGGGATTTATAACCACTTAAGCCTAGCTCTTCAGCCACCTCTGCTCTTCATGGGGAATTTAGCTGATTCCTCTCAGGTGGGGCTCATTCTGTGATTAGGCTGGCTTAGCACCAGGCTCTTCATCCCAAAGGGCAAGTCACCCTGCTACAAAGCCCCAGTCATGGACCATGACCTTATTGTGTTAGTTGCTGTACAAACACAGAACAAAAAGATGTTTTACTTTTAACTCCAATGACATGTATCATCACATTTTATTTTTTAGGTTTCAAAATCCAAGTGAGCAACATGATCAACTTGGTTTTCTATAAGTTTTGTTATATTCATTACTAGCATAAGTGCCCGGCGTTGCTCGGGTCAGTCGGAGGTGGGGAGGGGGCAGACAGTTGACACCCCCTGACCAACCCCAACACCCACCCTTCACCCACCCTGACACCTTCCCACCCCCCCGACCAACCCCAAGACCCCCCGGCTCACTTACCCCCCGACCAAACCTGACAACCCCACCTGACCCCCCAAAACAAACCCAACACCCCCACCTCACCCCTCGACCAAACCCGACACCCCCACCTCACCCCCTGAGCAAACCCGACACCCCCACCTCACCCCCCAACCGAACAGTGTATTTAATAATCTGTGTGCTACACAGTGCACCGTGAGCCGGGGCGGGGGGGGGGGGTGGGAAGGTGTCGGAGGGGGTGAGGGGTGAGGGGTGGGTGTTGGGGTTGGTCAGGGGGTGTTGTGGTTGGTGGGGGGTGAGGTGGGGGTGTCGGGTTTGCTTGGGGGGGTGAGGTGGGAGTGTCGGGTTCGGTCGGGGGGTAAGTGAGCCGGGGGGTGTCAGGTTTGGTCTGGGGGTGTTGCGATTGGTGTGGGGGGGTGAGGTGGGGGTGTCAGGTTCGGTCGGGGGGTAAGTGAGCCAGGGGGTGTCGGGTTTAGTCTGGGGGGGTGGGAAGGTGTTGGGGTGGGTGAGGGGTGAGGGGTGGGTGTTGGGGTTGGTCAGGGGTTGTTGCGGTTGGTGGGGGGGTGAGGTGGCGGTGTCGGGTTTGGTCGGGGGGTAAGTGAGCCGGGGGTGTGTGTCGGGTTTGGTCTGGGCACCCACCCCAACACCTTCCCCCCCCCAGACCAAACCCAACACCCACACCACCCCCCTCACCCCCCTGACACCTTCCCACCCCCCCAGACCAACCCCGACACCCCCCCGGCTCACTTACCCCCCGACCAAACCCGACACCCCCACCTCACCCCCCCAAGCAAACCCAACACCCCCACCTCACCCCCCCACCAACCGCAACATCCCCTGACCAACCCCAACACCCCCACCTCACCCCCCGACCGAACCCGACACCCC
This sequence comes from Sternotherus odoratus, assembly GCA_032164245.1. Taxonomy (NCBI): domain Eukaryota; kingdom Metazoa; phylum Chordata; order Testudines; family Kinosternidae; genus Sternotherus; species Sternotherus odoratus. Next base: position 64,046,527 of record JAVMKO010000007.1, on the reverse strand, counting down.
CACCTCACTTACCGTCCCACCAAACCCAACTCAGATCCGTCGCAGTGGGGAAGGGGGCCCAGAGCCGAGGGATTCCGGGGACCTTCTCAGGTGGGGGGGGGGGGCACAGAGCTGATGGAGTCCGGGGTCGAGGTGGGAGGGGCAGAGAACTGAGGGCTCTCCGGGGTTCCGTTGGGAGGGGGGAGGGGCAGAGAACGGAGGGATCTCCGGGGTTCCGTTGGGAGGGGGGAGGGGTAGAGAACTGAGGGATCTCCGGGGTTCCGTTGGGAGGGGGGAGGGGCAGAGAACTGAGGGATCTCTGGGGTTCTGTTGGGAGGGGGGAGGGGCAGAGAATGGAGGGATCTCCGGGGTTCCGTTGGGAGGGGGGAGGGGCAGAGAACTGAGGGATCTCCGGGGTTCCGTTGGAGGAGGGAGGGGTGAGCTGAGCGAGTGAGGTGTCTGTTGGAGGGGGGTATTATGACATCATCACCACCTAACCGCCCAGCCGATGTGATTGGCCCTGAAAGACTTTCACCCCTGGGGGGCGTCAGAGGTGAGATCCGAAAATTTTTCGACCCTTACCAGCATCTAGACCCCAAGACCCCTCACTGTACCAAATTTCAAGTCTCTGGCTCAAACGGTGCGGGAGGAGTTCGCAGTCATACGTACATACATACATACATACATACATACACACATACATACACCACTTGACTTTTATATATATAGATAGAACACAAAATACCTTCTTCCTTAAAAAGAGAGAAATTTGTGGGATGATCTTATACACGGAAGACCTAGATTATTTAGTAGTGATTACAGCCATCGCTCAAATGTTATTCTTAATTTCCAGAAAACAAGGTGTTATCCATTGTTCTACATTTCTAATACTAAAGTTAGTTACAAATCATATCCTTCTTAATAGCAAACCAAAAATGTAAGATTTCTTTACAAATTACAATGATTAACAAAGTAAGTTTTTTCCTATATCAAACATACCCATCCACGTACACATCAATCTACATATATATATGACACTGTAGCCTTAACGTTACTATCTCACATGTCCTTAAAATTCTAGGACTACATAGTTTTTTCACTCTACAAATATCAGAAATACCTTTATAACCACAAAGCACTTCTAAATATACCTACAAACATGTCTGTGACATCATATCCAATGTCAGTAATAAGGGTATTCTCAGCAGCTCAATTCTTTATAATGATTAGTCCTTCCAGTCACCCAGGAAGCTCACCCAGCATCATTGTCATATTTTGTCTGTCCCAACAAATCCATTCAGAAGCCTTTAAAACTGGATGATGTTGGATTTAGGGTGGTGAATAAATATAAGCAGGAATCTCTGCCTATGTCAGTAGAACAGCTGAAAACCTTAGCACAAAAAGGCTTTACCTGATTTTACAAGCAGAAGCTGCACAACACGAAAAAAAAATCTAGGAAAAGAATACCTGTGACTGAATATATTATTTGTTAATGAGACAATGAGGAATCTGAAGGTGAAAAGTTAGCTGTTGTTTCAGAAGCTAAGCTAAGGGATAGAGGGAAAGGCTTTAGCTATATATGAGGAAGAATATGGGCAGAATATAACCACATGAGAATTTCTCTAATGCCCTCCCTCCTTGCTGCTGCACCACTTATTTACATGCACATATACACTAATAACAGTACTTGCTGTCCCCTCACTTGAACACAACGAGAGCTACAATCTAAAACCTAGAGGCAAATGGAGGTGTTTTTCTCTTCTCCCCAGCCAAGCCGCCCAGCATAGCTGGTGCTGTGGAACTGAAAAAAGCATGTACTTGACTTAACCCAAGTGTGGTGCCACAACCATAATCCCCCTTGGACTCTGGAAGATACCATGACTCAGTGCTGGCCTTATCAGGAGGCAAAGTGAGGTGGACGCCTCAGGTACCAGAGTGTGGGGAGGTGCCCCTAGGACCCGGAGCATAGCAAATTGTGTCTGCTATGTATTCTCTCTCCTCTAGATGCACAGAGATCGTGGCAAGGGGACATGGGGACATCATTTGAGCTCCCCACCTCAGGTACCAAAATGTTGTGGGCCGGCCCCGCCATAATAATTTAAAGAATAAAATGTGAATGAATAGAAGGTCTTGCTTTCTGTATTTTTCATTCTAAAGAATGAAACAAAAATAAACCTGGCTAATGACTTGCAAGTTGCTATAAATGGATATGAATAAATTATTTTTTGTGACCCTATTTTTTCCTCTGTGAGTGCTGATTCTATCATGCACAGAAAAGAAAGGCAGAATTCTGAATTGGAACTGCATTTTATAGGGAAACAACACGGTCAGGTAGATTGGTCATCGGGAGACCTCTGTATTACTAGATCTTCCTATGACCAGTGGTATAACTTTGGGCTAGTAACTTTAATCTCTCTGTGCCTCAATTTTTCCATCCATAAAGTGAAGATGATAGAAGTCACTTTCTTTGGCAAATCTGGGCATATACACTTAAATTTAATGTCTGGGCCACTGATTGTATGAACTGTGTTTTCTGGGAGTATGTTTGTCTCTACATCTGCAGCTATTCTTGGGAAAATGTGGTGTTTGCCAAATTAATTACCCAGTTGCCCATAATTGGGTATTTCACACCCTTCCAATGTTCACATTTCTTTTTTCCTTAGAAATTTACTTGTGCTATACTTGCCTTTGATTTCAAATATTGAGGTTTCTTTTCTTTCTCAACTTTAAGGTTTTGCCCCCTTAAATTACAGTTCTACTCTGCAAAAATGGTTATAAATATAGATAGCATGGTGGGGATTTCATGCTTACTGAGTAAGAAGGGTCTCTACATACTTGCCATCCTGTTTCAGAATTGAACTGTACTTAGTTCTTGATACATATTAAACTTCACTGCAATTTAAGAAAATTCTCATGGTGAATATGTTCAATCTACTTTCAGCTAACATCATAACATTATAGACTGAGTCCTGTTCACCCTGAAATTAATGTGTGGTTGCAGCCATGAAGTGAAAACCTGCACATTATAGAAAGGCAGAGATAATTTCTATCAGGCGCTCTCTCTCTCTCTCTGCATGGGAGATTTTCTAGCAAGTGCTGTAGTTTAAAAGTCTGAGTAAATGCAAAATATGGAGAAACTGGGACTTGTGTATAAAAGTATATTATATAGTTCCAAAAGGTCTAGTGGTACTCGTGTTGTGTTTAATCAAGTAGAACAAAGTAGATATTAGATCCTAGTAGTCTATTTTGCTTAGCATTCTACAAGCTATATTTAAATCTCAGTGGCCTGAATGCTAATTAATAGAACAAATTAATCTTTTTGACCCAAAGGAAATTTACAAGCATGTTCTTCTTACACTTACAAGGATATTCATGTAGGCTTTCAACGGCTCCATTGCCAAGAACGAATAAGGGATGTCTGGTAGTCCCAAACCAAAATTATGAGGAATCAGGTTTAATCACTGAGTCTTTATAAAATTTAATTGTTAGTGGAGTGAAGTTGCCATCTAATCTACTTTCAAAACAGTTTGACATATCAAGGGAGATTATTCTCTCAGAAGGAGCTTAATTTTTTTCCATTGCAGCGTGCAAATCAATAATGTTTTGCAAAAGAAGCCAAAGGTTTTGGGGTTGTAACTTTCTTTTGAAGAAAGTAAAGAAATTCCTTATATGAAATAGGAACAAAATAGCTTTCATTAATATAGTACATCTGTGAAACAAGCAGGACTGTAGATTTGTAGAAACACTCCCCCAAATTGCAGTGCTTCAGTGCCGTTTAGATTGTGATTATAATTTTGAAAAACCCAAGAAATACACACACACACAGAAAATGTGGAAACAAAAAGTCATTTCATATTGAAAAAAAGTAGTGTTTTATTTCTAAAATATCAAAAATATGTTTTGAATTTTTTATTGAAAAAAATTGATTAATTCAACACAAATTCACAGAATATTTTGAGGTCACTGAATCTGCACTTTTTGCCGAAAAATGTTTCAGGGGAAATTTTTTGCCCAGCATTAGACAGACTATCCTAGCAAAACAGAAGACAGCATCTTTCAGTTCCAGATGTGTGCACTTTCACAATAATTTTGTTCACATATGTACACAATTACGGCTATACCGCCCTGGACACGCCCGATCCCGTCTGATCTCGGAAGCTAAGCAGGGTCGGGCCTGGCTAGTACCTGGATGGGAGACCTCCTGGGAATACTAGGTGCTGTAGGCTAAAACCTGGCAGTAGGTATAAAATGTCTCCAATGACAGGTGGCGCGACGCAGAGGTTGGAGTATATCCCAGTCATATCACTGGTCCTGTCTGGGCTCCGAATGGAGGCGGATGTGCTGACCTAAGCGGACCCTGCCATAGTGCGGGACTAACGATAAGAAAAACAACAACATATGTACACAATTCTCCAGGAGCAGCTGGTCAGTAGGAGTTAATGAAGCTACCGCCATCTGCCCCCAAAGAATAACACAGCTATCAGCCACACTATAGGCACTGGGCCTGATTTCCAGTTACTCCATTCCTGCATGTGCGGCAGGAATAGAGGAGCAGGAAGACAGAAGAATAATTAAGTTTACCTCAGGAGACTCCTGGCCTTGTAGCTAAGAATAACACACATTAAGTGCCTTTAGGATAGAGGTAAAATACAAGTATTAATTAATGTTGTAACACAGAGCCTACAGGCTTCAGGCCTGTGAGATATTCAACTTAGCCACACAAGACCTTAGGCATGAAACAGGATGGCATGACTAGTTGACTGAAAGATAACCCTGTTCAGTACCAGTAAAGTGTACATTGCAGATTTTCTGGAAACTATGCATCAATAGATTGGAAAATATGCAACTACGTCCCAGTTAATATTGCAAGAGGCCTGATGGTAATATTTCAGGGGATTCTGTAATAACTGGCTTGCTGTGGTAACTCACTGACTAGATAAGGAAAAAGGGTTTGGAGTCCTTATACATTGTTACAGGGTACCCTAGGGAGTCCCATAGAAACAAGGCTCACACACAGTGGCTAGATGGAAAGTGGTGAGTTTATTGAAGGTCCCGGTCCACTGGCGCTGGGGGCCCCAGTCAGTGTGACCGCGGAAGGGACCTGGCACATTGAAGCAATGCCCAGGGAAGAAGCCCACGGGGAGAACACAAACGTGGGCTTAAATACACTTACGCATTTACATCTCATACATAAATATATCTCATGAATAGCAAGCAGGCAAGCACCTGTGGATTACACGCTGTCCAGCACTTGTTGATTATACGCTGTTCTGCACTTGTTTTACAATCCTGCCTCAGTTTACCTATTTAATTTCACACAAGCTGAAATTCACACAGACCAAGTAAACAACTCACACAGCTGAGAAGCTCTGCCCAGACACATACACACGAGATAACAGGAACACAAGGCCTTTCCCATACTGATAATCTTAATTATGCCGTTCCCTGAAGGCGACTTAGAAGCATAACTGCGCCCCCTACCGATTGCCGTCACATTAATCTTCCGCTCACTACATACATATATATGAGCCTTAAATGTACCATAACACAGGATAAAAGTGTTGCCTCACCTGTGTGCTGGTCGGGAATGCACAGGAGACAGTAGGATGACAACCATTGGGGATGATAAAGATGATCAGGAAGATAATGATGGACACTCTAATGTCCCCCAGAAGGGGATGTGAGAGATGCTAGTCACTGGGATCAACACTTTGCATTCTAGCTATATCTCTGCTCAGTGGTTGTGAGATTGCTTCATTGCTCAGTCGAATGTGTTAATAAAAAGGACCTTTGTAAACTTGTAAGTACATCACTATGTTGTGGTCATTATTCCCTATGTGCTATTAAAATCTCCAAACCAAAAGACATTCCTAATGGTCATTCTCATGCTGCTAATCCTGATACCGTAATGGTTTAGGAGGCCAAATTCTTAACCCAGGTCATTTATCTAATAAAAGCAATCAATAAATTAATAAGGCTACATACTGAAGCACAGAGCTACAGGCGGCAGAGAAGGGAGACCGACCAGGAAATGCAAGATTGAATCAACCTCACAAAGGTAGAGTGTGGGACTCCAGAGTACTCCCCTGCTAATTTTTTCCTGCTTCTTCAGGTCCAGTAACAAATGGAGCCAAGGAAAGGGAGATTTCTGAGGTGCCTGGATGGCAGCAACACTTCTGACCCTGGTAAAGTTTGGTGTCCGGCATGAGGAAGAGTTCTTTGCCTGGGATCAGGTTTTCCAAACCCAGCAGGAAGGAGTGTGTGTGTACACACACTCACGTAGGGGAGTTTATTCCAAGCCTGGCAAATAGGAGAGAATTGAAAGCTGAGGGTGTGGTTCTGAGCTGTAGGAAGAAGAGAGGCTCTTTGTGGGGTGTAATAGGTCAGCACCCACCTCTTGAAAGCATCCCCTTCTGGTCAGGTGTGTCTTCGGCAGGTCTTCAGTGGCTCAAATCTCCAATCAAGACACACATGCTGTCTGTAGGTAGAACAAACAAAACCAAACCTGTTCCAGGGTATACAGCAGTGATAAGCAATCTGTGGGCTGCACACCATGCATCAGGGTAATCCGCTGGCGGGCTCTCAGACAGTTTGTTTACATTTGCACAAACACCTGAAGCTCCCAGTGGTTGCGGTTTGCTGTTCCCAGCCAATGGGAGCTCTGGCGGCCAGCATGTTCCTGTGGCCTGCACCCATCAGCCAGGAATAGTGAGCCACCACTGGGCGCTGCGGGCAGTTATGCAAATGTAAACAAACTGTCTGGTGGCTCACTAGTGGATTACTCTGATGGTATACCAGTGGTGGGCAACCTGCAGCCTATCTTTACCTCCCATCGAGGCTTCCTCCCAGGAGACACTGACCTCTGGTAGCAGTCCAACAGGGATCCACCGTGGTACTCTCAGGTAGTATATCCTTTTTGGAACCCTCACTGGGCTCAAGCTCTAAGCAGACTAATAGGGCCCATCATAGTACCCTCACTTGGTCTGGCTAAATTCTGGAGTCAGTCATTGCTCAGTGCTTCAGCCGGGCCAGGAGCTCCTTTTTCACTTCCCTGGACTCAGTCCTGCCTGCAAAAGGTGTCCATGGTCATACTGCTCTTCTAGCCAGGTACCCAGTTTTCCCTCTTTTAGGTCCAGACAGCAACTGAGTGATCTGCTGCTGCTGCTTCCTTTTGTATGGTCCTTCTGCCCCCGATTGGCTGCTCCAACAGCCCCTCTGGTTGGCTGCTTCCCCTGCAACTAAGTCCTCTAAACCAGTGGTCCCCAACCTTTTTATCACCGTGGACCGGTCAATTTTACTGCGGCCCGGGGGGGGGGGGGGGGGGGTTGACAATTTTACTGCGGCCCGGAGCTCCAGGCAGGAGCTGTCCAACTTTTCAGCGCGGTTTCCCCGCGGCGGTGCTGAAGGGAAGAAAAAAAAAACTTATTTCTTGTGCGGCGTTAAAAAAATTATTTCTTGTGCGGCCCGGTACCAATCGATCCACGGACCGGTACCGGTCCGCGGCCCGGGGGTTGGGGACCACTGCTCTAAACTACCTGGAGGACTTTTGCTCTGCTCTTCTCTCAGGCAGGTGAGGCAGGGCTGACAGCCTCCAGCACAGGGCCTCTGGACCTAGTCCACCCCATCAAAGGTGGGAACATTATGGAGGAGGTAACTTGAACTGGTTGAGCTAGGTTGATTGGAACTGAGAGGCCTGAAGCAGTGCCAGATAGGTCTCCCAAAACAGTGCCATGATGTCATTCCAGAGTGTTCCATCCTGACTTGAGTTCTGGTTCTGAGCCAGAAGGGGGACATGTGTTAACGAGCTTGAGTATAAGGCAAATGCATGAATTGAAGGGGGAAAGTTTGGAACTAGGCAAAAACAGTGAAGGCATGACAGCCTGATAACTTTTTCCTCCCATCCTGCCCATTATTTTAAATATCCTATAATTCATTCAGAAGGAGAGAAGAGCTGGGGGGAGAGAATGTCCCTTTCCACTGCTCCACCCAATTTATTTTATCCCCCACCAAAACTCTTCCCGATACTCCAGCCACAGTGTCCACGCAGCCCCCTACTTGTTTTGGGCACCAGCTGCCACTGCCTTCCAGCTTGAAAATAAAATTCAGTTGTTACCAGAGCATGGTTGGGAAACCTTCTTCAATATGTTTATTTCTGTGAATGAGAGGGGCTCGTGGTAAAACTCAGTGATGTGAAAGTGTCAATTTTTTATTCCCTCTCTGCCTATTAGGTTTATGGAAGAGATCTATCACTTTTGGCCCATTTAAAACTCTTTCCTCCATTAACGGTGGACCTGTCACATTTGAGTTTCTGCCTCAGAGTCAGGTTCTGGTAGTGTTGATAGCTCCTTATTCACTTCAGCCCCATCAAAGATTACCTTTCAAAATGACTCTAGTGAACTAAATCAATAATTTTATTACCCCTTGAAATTGTAGCATATTGATAAACAACTGGGTGGTAAAAAATGAATGTCAGCTTGCATTGGCATCTCTTATAACCCAAATCGAAGGTCTTTCCAGGTACAGTAATTGTATTAATTGATATAACATATTTTATGCCTTTGTCACAAAACCAGTATTTACCTACTCATTTTCTTCTGGATGTTAAATTCAAAAGTCAATTCTCTGGTGTTCTTTCTTCTGTCCTCAGTGTTTAAGGAGAACACTCTCCTTTTGATAATAAGTTTTTATGTTCTTGAAGACGGTCATGTCTCCACTCCCCAGTTTTCTCTTTTCTAGAATAAACAAACACTCCCCCCCCCACCCCCGCCGTCATTCCAGTAGGTCAGGTTTTCTAGACCACTAATCATTTTTGTTGCTGTTCTCTGGACTTTCACTGATTTGTTCACATCTTTCCCTCAGTGTGATGCCCAGAATTGGATACAGTACTCCATTAGAGGCCTTATCATGCCGAGTAGAGTGGAATAATTACATCTCATGTCTTGCTTACAACACTCCTGCTAATACATCCCAGAATGATGTTTACCTTTTTTTTGCAACAGTATTACATTATTGACTCATATTTAGTTTGTGATACTCTATAGCCTCCAGCTCCTTTTCTGCAGTACTCCTTCCTAGGAAGTCTGTTCCCATTTTGTATTCATACAAATGATTATTCCTTCCTAAGTGTAGTACTTTGCATTTGTCCTTATTAAATTCAGAGCATTTCTCCAGTTTGTCAAGCTCATTTTAAATTCTAATACAGTAAAACCTCGATTTAACGGACCTCGATTTAACGGACTTCGGATGCAACGGACAAAATTTTTAAGAAAGTCCGATGCATCCGAAATCCGTTAGTCGAGGTCCGGCTGCCGGCTCCCCGCTGCCGCCCGGGTCCCGGCAGTGGGCGGGCTGCCTGCCGGCGCCTGCCGGGGTCCCGCGGCGCCTGTAGCCCCAAGCCCCGGGGAGTGAACCCCTAGCCCCGGGGAGCGTGGATCAAGCCGCGCTCCCCGGGCGGCAGCTTAAGTCGCGCTCCCCGGGTGGCGGCTGGAGCCGCGAGCCCCGGGGAGCGCCGCGCCTGGAGCCCCTAGCCCTGGGGAGCGCGGCTTGATCCGTGCTCCCCGGGCGGCAGCTGAAGTCGCGCTCCCCCGGCGCCGGCTGGAGCCGCGAGCCCCGGGCAGCGCCCCGCCTTGAGCCCCGGGGAGTGAGCCCCTAGCCCCGGGGAGCGCGGCTTGATCCGCGCTCCCAGGCGCTCCCCGGGCGGCGGCTGGAGCCGCGAGCCCCAGAGAGCGCCGCGCCTTGAGCCCCGAGCCCCGGGGAGCAAGCCCCGGGGAGCGCGGATCAAGCCGCGCTCCCGGGGCGGTGGCTGGAGCCCCGAGCCCCGGCCGCCAGCGGGGACTGGGTCCGGGGTGCATGGGGGTCCAGGGCACGTTTTCTTTTTGTTTGTTTTATTTAAAAAAATCGGGGCTTTTCGGAGCAGGGGAGTACAGTAAAACCTCAAATTAAGGACTAATTGGGCAGGCTGGTTTTTTTATTATTATTTATTATTAAATAACGGACTTTTGGGTTTAACGGACACCCAGTTGCCCGAATTAGTCCGTTAAATCGAGGTTTTACTGTACTGTTGTCCAAAATGCTACCAACCCCCCCCCCCCCCGAGTTGGTATCATCAATAAATGTTATAAGTATACTCTTTCTGTCATTATCAAAATCATATAAGGGTCTTTGTAGCTATATACATTTACCTTGGAGGAGATGGCTTTGAGACATTATTTTTCATACTATAACAAAAACCTTTTTTGTCCATTCTGAAAAATGCTCTTTGGAGTTTGTGCATTTGTCTTTAAAATAAATACATATAACCACCACCAGGTGCTTTCTAACCTCTTTCCCCCTTGATTAATGAATTTGAAGATGTAAAGCACTATGTAAATGCAAAGTATCAGCGGGGAAAAGATCATCCTATATAATAAAAACCCAGGGGAAGTTTGTGTGAAGCCGTCATGCGCAGTAGAGACGGCCCTGACGAATGGAATGCGCAGTAGAGATGGCCCTGACGAATGGCATGCTGGGGATTGTAGTTCGGAGGCACTAAATGCCCGCGCACATGCCCGCCTGAGCGATCCTCAATCACACGGAGCTAGAGCACCAAGTAGCAGTTATACATATAAAGTTAGCTGGGCTGTCGGGTGCATGACGAGGAGTTGAGGGGGGAGGGAGCTGAGTGGGGGGGAGTGGCTGGGTGAGGAGGGGGTTGTTGCAGGGGGAGGGGGCTGGGTGAGGGGGGGCTTGAAGGGGGAGGTGGCTGGGTGAGGGGGGGCCTGGGAGGGGGGCTGGGTGAGGGGGCGCTTGGAGGGGGGAAGGGGCTGGGCGAGGGGGGAGGGGGCTTGGAGGGAGCTGGGTGAGGGGGGGCCTGGGAGGGGGGCTGGGCAAAGGGGGGGCTTGGAGGGGGAGGGGGGCTGGGCCTTGGAGGGGGGAGGGGAATGGGCAAGGGGGGGCATTGGGAGGGAAGGGAGCTGGGCGGGGGGGGGGGCTTTGGGAGGGGGAGCTGGGCGGGACGCGAGCCCTTACAGTTGGCCCGTGTACACGGGCTTTTACACTAGTTCCTAATAATGTGTTAAAACTAAATACTGATTAACAACAAAAAAAAGCTTTCCCTTTGGGTGATATTTGTAAAGTGTAAGAGGGGCTGGATAATGATATTCCTGAAGTCATAGTACTCTACAAATAACCCCAAGGAGTTAGAACTTTTAAAGCTATTGCAATGTTTGTGTGGAAAAATAACTTTATAAATTGGTACATAGCAGGTTTGGAAAGGCCGTTTAGGTTTATTTAGTCCCTCTGCCTACTGTAGCCCAAAATAAATAAAGAGATGTGCACAAAATCTTTATTATTTCTTCTAAGCAAAACCATAGTAATACTTTAAATGTGCTTAATCCATGACCTTTGTTGGCATATTATCCTATTGTTTTAGTGACTTTGGGTTATTTCCTACAGTTTTAATAGGATGCAAAGTAATTTATTTTTAAATAGATGCCCGTTAATAGTTTATAGTATATGAAGTGAGTGGAGGTCTCTATCCAACTATCCAGGGATCTCTCCACCCCAGAACTGCTATAAACAATTAATATGTTTGATCTCTTTTCTCAGATTCTGAGACTGACACTGGGAGTATGGCTATACTGCAGCTGGGAGTGAGCCTCCCAGTCCAGGTTGACCATCTTAAAATAGCAATATGGAGGTTGTGACTCAGACTGGAGTTTGGACTCTCAAGTCTAAGGGGTCAGGTGGGCTTCAGAATCTGAGCTGCAGCCTAGTCTGCAACACCCACCCTCCTGTTTTTAAGCACCGTAACTGGAGTCTGCCTACATGGGGCAGGAGGCTCACTCCTAGCTGCAGCGTACACATGGCATGGCATGGCAGATACTGAATTAAAGCTGTTCAAACAATACATTCTTCTTTCACTGACCAAACTGATAAAATTATAAAAAATAAATTAAAATACAATACATAATTTCAGATCACCCAGCAATGAAACTGGGTCAGTTTCCCCAGTGAAATAAAAAATAAATAAGTTTTGGATCAAACAAAAACACTTCTGGAACTTATTGCAGGATCAGGGCTCAGACTTAGAATCACAGAATATCAGGGTTGGAAGGGACCTCAGTAGGTCACCTAGTCCAATCCCCTGCTCAAGGAAGGACCAGTCCCCAACTAAATCATCCCAGACAGGGTTTTGTCAAGCCAGGCCATAACAACTTGTAAGGATGGAGGTTCATCACCGCCCTAGGTAACCCATTCCAGTGCTTCACCACCATCCTAGTGAAATAGTGTTTCCTAATATCCAACCAGACCTCTGCCACTGCAGCTTGAGATCATTGCTCCTTGTTCTGTCGTCTGCTACCACTGAAAACAGCCTAACTCCATCCGCTTTGGAACCCCCTTTCAGGTAGTTGAAGGCTGCTATCAAATCCCACCCCTCATTCTTCTCTTCTGCAGACTGAATAATCCCAATTCCCTCCGCCTCTCCTCATAAATCATATGCCCACCCCCCTAATAATTTTTGTTGCCCTCTTCTGGACTCTCTTCAATTTGTCCACATCCTTTCTGTAGTGGGGGGACCAAAACTGGACAGAATGTTCCAGGTGTGGCCTCACCAGTGCCAAGTAGAGGGGAATAATCACTTTCCTTGATCTGCTGGCAATGCTCCTACTAATACAGCCAAATATGCCATTGGCTTACTTGGCAACAATGGCAAACTGCTGACTCATAACCGGCTTCTCATCCACTGTAATCCCCAGGTCCTTTTCTGCAGAAGCGCTGCTTATCCAGTTAGTCCCCAGCCTGTAAAAGTTTGCTTCTCTGTAATATACACAGCATGAAATCTTGAGGTAAAATACCTGATAGTATGTGGTTCTTTAGTCTACCAGGAGAAGGCATAACACTAAGAGTTGGAAGCTGACGCTAAATGTATTCAGATGGGAAATAGAGTGCATATTTTTAAGTGTGGGTAATTAACCTTTCGAACAGCTCCTCTAGGGTTGCAAAAATGGAGTCACCATCACTTTAAATCTTTAAATTAAGAACTGACGGCCTCTGAAAAGTTATTCTATAACTCAACCAAAATAATGGCCTTGATGCAGAGATTACTTGGTGATGATTTTTGGCCTGTGTTTTGCAGGATATCAGACTAGATGATCATAATGGTGCCTTCTGGCTTTAAAATCTGTGAAAAATAATTTAATAAAACAGTCAAACAGTAAATTAGACCAAACACACTTACTAGTAATATTTATTTCCCATTTGAATTACTATCCAAAAATATTATTTTTCTAATGTAGCTGCTGTTTGCACACTATATTTAGCTTTTTCATGGTACAACTCCATTCACTTGCCACAATTATTGAATATGTCTCTTAATTAGAGCGGATCAGAAAAAATTGTGACAATACATTTGTCCAAATGTTCCAATTCATCAAAACTGAAATGTTCTCCAAGATCATGCCAATTTTTGAAAACATTTCAGTAGAAATTAGGAAGGGTTCTATCAGAAATCTGCTAGGTTTCCTCCCAGGTCACCTGTCTTTGGCAGCTTGCCTGGTGAGTTGCAGGGGAACAGGGAGACTGGAAGCCCTAGCTCTACACTGCCTATGCTTGTCACTCTAGTGCAGCTTAGGCTCCCTGACTCCCAGCAACCACCATACAGACTGTCATGGGGCTAAGATACACCATGTGTCAGTCTGTCAGGGAAGCTGTTTTGTTGAGAATTCTGAGGTTTTGCTCTGAATCAGAATGAAATCTAATTTTGAAACACTGCATGAAACAGAATGACTGTTCTCCACTCAGCTCTACTTTTAAATGTGTGTAATTATATTCTGGCAAACAAAAACTTTACATGCATGGAATGTGAATAGAGTTTGGATAGATGCAGCTGAAACAAGTTTAAATATTCATTTTTATTTATTGTCTTGGGGGTACTTCCGCCTTCTTTGTAATCAAAGTAGAGTCTGTTAATGTTATCATCACTTACTATTTGTACTGCAGTGGTGCCTGAGGTCCCCATTGTGCCAGATGGTCCCTGCCCTGCTGAGCTTTGATTACACCAGTGAATCAGCAGTAATGGATTGACCCTAATCCATTAAAATCAGTAGACATTTTCCATTGATTTAGATCAAGTCAGAATCAAGCCCTAATTAACCGGAAACTTCTTCTGCTGGATTCCAGCATTTGCCAACAGGCTGGCAACTGTAATAGACTCTGGCCTCTGTTATAGTATCACCATGGAAAAGTAAGTTTTTTCTAAAGTGCTCAGTTTAGGCCTTTAAAAATCTCTTAATGTTGTTCCAGTAGGTCAGACTACAATAAAAATAGATCAAAACCAATTTTGTTGCCTATTGTCAGTAATATCATGAAGACAACTAATCATCATATGTACAATCCTTACTTCTCTCATAGCAAGATACCCATCCGTTACATTTTTCCTACTACACAGAGCATTGAGATCATATTTTAGATACAACATGCAACAATTTGAATATTTACGCTAATGTAGGAAAGTTAAAAGAAAAAAGTCAACACTCAAGAAAGCACTGTGGGAAGTTTCATTCATTATAAATCAAACACATATGCAGAGTAAAGAATAAAAAATAAAATTGGCCATATACATATATGAAAACATTATAAGAAGTTATATTATATATATATCATATACCATTATTTTAATACTTCTACATGGGTTAATATGAAGTAGCTATTCTCACAGAAGTCAGCACAATACATTGAAATTGCAGGAAAGCAAGGAAAAATCAATTTACATTCATCTTATTTAAAATTGTTAAGAAGTCCAAAAGAAATCAATTGTTGGATGTACATACTTTAAATGTCAGCAAATGTGAAATGCAACAAATTTGATAACATTAGAAAAGTCAGCATTTATACATCCGTTATGTAAGTGCAACGCCTACTAGACTCACTACAGTTAATAGTCTTTCAGCATTTCTGCCAGAAACAGATTTTCACATTCCATCAAGATCTGCTTGGTTTCTGGATTTTAAACAAATTTAGAAAGCAGTTTTCAATTTGCAGGGCCAGAGAAGAACTTTGAGTTAGTATGTTTTTAAATTTATTTAGTTAAAAACAAATTGTTCTCTCTTTAAAAATTAATGTTAGCACTTAGCCAGTGATGTGGACTAATCATTTCTGTCATTTAAAAAAAAAAGAGACAGTAGTAAAAAAAATCCATGAATCTGGTATTATGGATTCATAAATCACAGTTAATGGTATAGACACAGAATCATAGATACGTAGGGCTAGAATAGACCTCATCAGGTTACCTACTCCAGTCCCCTGCACTAAGGCAGGACCAAGTAAACCTAAACCATCCTTGATAGACAAACACATAACAGGTTCTTAAAAACTGCCAAAAACAGGGTTTCCACAACCTCAGTTGGAAGCCCATTCTAGTACTTAATTATCCTTATTGTTAGAAAGTTTTTCTTAGTATCAAACTTAAATCTCTCTTTCTGCAGATTAAGCCCATCACTTTTTGCCCTACCTTCAGTGGGCATGGAGAACAATTGATCACAATTCTCTTTACCACAGCCCTTAACATATTCGAAGAGTTCTCAATCAAATTTCTTTTAAACATGCCCAGTTTTTTAACCTTTCCTCATAGGTTATGTTTTCTGATCCTTTTATCAATTTTGTAGCTCTCCTCTGGACTCTCTCCAGTTTGTCCACCTCTTTCCTATACTGCTGTGCCCTAAACTGAGCACAATACTCCAGCTGCAGTCTTACCAGTGCCTAGTAAGGAGGGATAATTACCTTCTGTCTTACATAAGACATTCCCATTAATACATCCATAATAATAATAGCCTTTTTTTGCAATTGCTTCCCATTATTGACTCATATTCAATTCGTGATCCGCTATAATAACCCCCAGATCCTTTTCAGCAGTAATACCCCACCTGGCCAGCATTCCCCATTTTGTAGTTACACATTAGATTTTTCCTTCCTAAGTGCAGTGCTTTGCATGTCTTTATTGAGTTTCCTCTGATTGATTTCAGTCCAATTCTCCAATGTGTCAAGGTCATTTTTAATTCTAATCCTTTCCTACAAACTCCTTGCAACACCTCCCAGCTTGGTGTCATCTGCAAATTTGATAAGTTTATGGCCTCATTAACATTTATATTGCGTTCTTCAAGCCATTTCAAAATATAGCTGCTAAAATCAACTTATTTGCCCATTGTTTAACATATAATGCCCTTCCCCATCGCCATCACTCCATTGGCTCCCCCATGTACAACTCCTGGGGGAATTCGGTACCACTGCACATTCGCAGAATTCATGTGTCCCACATGTATTTTTTTTGTCAGCAGAAAATACAGGGTGCCAGAGCGGTTTTGAAGTTAGGCCGTTTGCCCAGCAGGGTCTGCTGTGGTGTCAGAACCATGGCAGCCAGCTCATGCCTCATCAGCCATCTGATAAGAAGATTGCAGAGGCTGCATTCCTCACAGCACCCTGCCTGTGGGGCTAGGTGGGGAGGCACAGGATGTGTGTGTCTGTGGGGGGGGCAGACAGAGTGGGGAACATGAGGCTTCTGGGGAGGGTTAGAAGGGCTAGTGGGGGGGGCAGACTGGAGCAGGGGCTGAATGGGAGTGATGGTGTGGGGAGACACGGGGGATGGAAGGCTAGGGGAGTTCAGGGCACATGGGGACTGGAAAATAAGGGTGCAGTGATGGATGGGGATGCAGGAATGGATGGTGTGGTGGTGGGGCTGAGTGGAGGTGCAGGAACACATGGGGGGCAGGGACATCTAGGGATGGGGAATGGGAAGCATATGCAAACAGTGCTGGTGTTACTTATGTCTATCTCCTCCACTAGTGAAAGAAATAAAAGAAAAGAGGGAGAGCTCTACCTCATGTCGCTCTTCAGTATCAAAGCACAATGAATACTTACTGGAGCTCCCCTCTCCTACGTCAGGTATGGTTGAGTGGGGGTGCAGAGCCACATGGGGATGGGGTGGCTGAGTGAGGGTACAGAAATGCCTAGGGACTGGAGCAGGGGGTGCAGGGGGATGAGGGTGCAGGGACACTAAGAATGGGGAGAGGAGAGTTGGATGAGTGGTGGTGCAGAGCCACATGGGGATGGGGGGGAAGAAGGGTCGCTGAATGGTGGAGCAGGGATACATGGGGACAGGGGCAGATGTGCCTGACTGACTGGGAGAGGCTAGAGGTCAGCCAGGGTCTGCATGGGGGAGGCTCCCTAACTCACTAACAATCCCTCCTCCCCCAGAAAAGCAATGGTTCCATACTTATTTAACAGTCGAGAGCCCTCCAGGTTCACTCCTGGGCTCCTTCCCAGCAATTACTTCCCTCTCCATCAGCTCTTCCATTATTCCTGATGTCCCCAAGCCATTACACTGCTTCTGAGGGGTGCAGGAAATACAGTTCTGTATTCTAGTTTAAATGGATTATTACTCATCATTCTGTATAAATATGTTAGTAAAGGATCTATTTGTAAAAACAAAACAAAACTGACTTTTGTTGTTACAGACATATTTGTGGACAGGTATTTTGAAATAATCAAAATAATTGAAACTGGTGTGAGTATATTATATTATCTTGACAAATAAAATATGCAGAATTAAAAACTTTTGGCACAGAATTCCCACAGGAATAATATAAGTTTTTAGTCTTTCCTTTAAGGCTCTCTAATACTCTTCCCTAATAGCTGCTTTGTAATTTACAGAGCTGCCTGTGCTGCAGAAGGTGCCAGCATTAAATACCTATTTGTCTGGTTCAGTCACAAGCACCTTTGTGTTATTTTATTAAATATCCTCTCTGCACTGCTCTGAAAGACCACCACCATGTGTTTTTAAATGCTTGCTTGAGATCCACTTCTACTGTAATGCCTACAAGAAATGAAAAAGGCTAGATAGAGGGCCAATGGAGATTGCTGATAAACTGATGTTGGGCAAATGTTAGGCTGAAATAAGAACCTTATGCCTCTGAAAATGGGAGACACCCAAGAATTGTAAAAAAACTATGAAAAATACAAGCTGGTATTTGCAATCACTCTTTCTTTCCTCATAACCAAGATTCCCACCTAACCTATAAAGTAGTAGAACAATGGGCCAAGAAAGGAGGAAAGGAGAAAAACTGAGACAGAGCAGTGATTGAGGCCATGTCTACACTACACAGTTTTGTCAACAAAAGTCAGCCTTCATTGACAAAAAAGTAGAGATGTACACACTGCAATACTCCTCTAACCGATTTAACTCTCCTGCTACGCCAACATAATGAACCACCTGGATGAGAGGCATAAAGCTTTTTGCAAAGTAGTTAGAGCAATAGTGTAGACTCTGCATTGCTTATGTAATTCTAAGATACCTCTAGGAGAGGTCCCACAATGTCCAATTTGACTATTCTGGTCACTACTTTGAACTCCACTGCCCTTCACAAGATACACAGGCATGCACCCTCACTCCCTTGAAAGGCCCAAGAATGTTTGGAAAGTCCTTTTCCTGTTTGCTCGGCCTGGAGAGCTCAAATCACATTTTCCCAGCTGACCATGATGGCTCCCCAAAGCAAACATGCTCCCACCTGCAGTACACCAGAGGAGGCTGTGCAGTTACTACTCCGCTCCAGCCATAGGCACTTTGATACCTGTGGGCAGATTGCTTGTGGCATGAAGGAGAAGGGGCAAAAAGAGACACAGCAATACTGTGCTAAGATCAAGGAGCTGAGGCAAGTATATTAGAAGGCAAGGGAAGCCAATTGTTGGTCTGGTGCATCGCCAAAGACACACTGATTCTACAAGGAGCTGCACACCCTCTTTGATGGCTACCACTGACAAGACCCCCAGGGCTACTTTTGGGGGACTGGAAGTAGCAGCCAGCACAGTGAACCCTCAGAAACAAAGTGGTTCATGAGGAAGTGGAGTTGAAGGATGGGGGACAGGAACAGCCATTGGCATGGTGAGCTAGGGCCTCTAACTCCTGAGGAGTCTAGCTAGTTCCAGCCCTCTAGCAGAATGAGCCCCAGTAAAGTGTCTTTGTCAAAATGCACCTTCAAAAGCCTCCCTGATTCAAACAGCCCCCTGCTGAGTCCCTCTATCAGCCCTGGTATCTCACTGGCCAAAAGCATCCACCAGCCAAACCACCCCTAGGGAAACTTTCCACCCTTAAGAAACTTTCCACCCTTTGCATCCGACGAAGTGGGTATTAGCCCACGAAAGCTTATGCTTCAAAACTTTATAGTTAGTCTTTAAGGTGCCACAGGACTTTTGTTACCTCTGCTATTCCAGACTAACACGGCTACCTCTCTGATTCTTTCCACCCTTAGTTTCACAAATGTTATGCAAAGCAGAAAAGGCTGTGATGACCATGGGAATATTTTCCTCATTGAGGTCACACCTGCCAAAAAGGCAGCTCCAAAGGCACATTCAAGCATCATTCTGCACCTGCTGAGCCTGCTGCCGTTACAATTCCCAGGGTAAGGTTTCATGAGCCACAGGAGCAAGGGGTAGGTTGGGTCTCCCAGAATAGCTATGGACATTTGCACATTCCCCATTAGAATCTTCTGGTCTAGAAAGAAAGTCCCTGCATGCAGCTTTCTATACAGGCAAGTGTTCTTGAAGATGTGTGTGTCATGCACCTTCCCTGACCACACCACATTGTCAGTGAAATGACCCCAGTGATCCTCCAAGGCTTGTTATACCACAGAAAAGTAGCTCTTTCTGTTGATATACACTGTCACAAGGCAGGCTGGGGGAAAAATGGGATATGCGTGCCATCTATCTCCTAGTTGCAGTCAGGGAATCCCATTGAAGTCAGTAGGTATTCTCACATGCTATTTAATCTCCTGACAGGATGAAGCACTGTAAAAGGGAGCATCTTTAGCAACTTCTTTACTTCTCACAAAGTACTTTTCTGCATTAGTAGCTCTGTCATAAAGCTTCTTAAAATGATGCACCTGAAGTCCAAGTGTGGAACAACCTATCTTTACAACATATACTGAGAGATTGGGAAAAATCCATTAAATAGTCAATAAACAATGGAAAACTGCAAAGAAAATGGTAACGGACAAAATCTGAAGGGACAAGTTCAGGGTGGCCTGTAAATCGATGCTCGCTCTAATTAATCCTGATTTGAGAAACTCTGCCTCTCATTACACTGCATGTTAAGAGTCATTCTATCCTCATTGAAGAATGAGGCTGAACTTTGTCAGAATATGCAAAATTTTCAGAATAGTAATCCTAAAAACTCCTGTTGCTAAAGATGCTCCCTTTTACAGTGCTTCATCCTGTCAGGAGAGTAAACAGGTCATGATCCATGTAGCAAAGCTTGCATTTTCAGCATGTTAAAGACAACACTGTGCTAAGTTTTGGAACTCTGAAATTTGAGCAAACAGACTGGGTTACAAAAAGCACAGGGGAGCCTCTCAGACCACCTTCCAGCAAATGTTGACATTTGTCATATTGCAAATAGTTTGGGGCTTTTCCTGTGGCTGCACCACACAAAGGTTGTGTTCTGCTGGCTTTTTGAATAAGTAGCCGTGACGTTTCTGTTGGAAACATGAAACTGTACTGCTATACTGAATTCTGCTGCTTTGCCTCCTTTTACTGAGCATTTATCACCACTTTAATACAAAATCTTTTAATATTGAAAATATTTGTTTAGGGAATAAACACTGCCCTAAAGTTTAAATCTCAAATCTTACTGTTTTGGGCACATTTTATTGTTGCCTTTCTCTGGTCTCTGAGAGTTAAAATGCCCCAGTACTTACTGCAAGATAGTCTGTCCTTATGGCATTTCAGGCCCAAATGGAAGGAGGAAATACTACCCCTACACCCGTTTTCCTAATGAGACTATCAGCCCAAACCTGTAGATTAATGAGGTTCAAACAAACAATGGAATCTTGGGCTCCTTGTTCCATTTCAGATGGCCATCATTAACATACACGATAAAAAAAATTAAGAATTTTACTCAGTTATTATGGACTAGATTAAAATTTGACCACAAACCTTAGGCAAGGAATGGAACTTTGCTGCATGTCCCCAAAAGCAGTCAAAATTCTTTTCCTGGACTAAGTCACAGTTTCAATCCTGTGTCCCTGTCCCCCGTCCCCCCCCCCCCCATCCCTACAGTCTTATTCCAGGCCTAAAGAGGCTACTTCCCCCTCTGCATCAGAACAGCTATAGTGAATGGGAAGGAGCAGAGTCAAGCCCACTCCCTGCCCATCCATCTGCTCTCTCCACCGTTCACAGTGTGGGTATATGAGTAGCGCACACAAGTAAAGGGGTGCCGTTTATGACCTTATTCAGAGCACACATGACAAGACACAATCTTTGCAAACATTAGTCATATGAATTAATCATTTTGCACTGAAAGACATGGTGGTCATTTTAAGCAAAAATCCTAAGTAAACAGCGAGGAATCATACTTATCTGGACTTTTTTGTCTTATTTTAATCATCCATATTGGTGTTTGTGAAGTCTTGTTCAAAAACTAGAAGAAGAAAGCAGACAGAGCTATTAATGTCACAAGTAAAACCAATATATATATTTCACTGTTTCTCTTGCGGCCAACTTGTCACTAATATTTTTTCCACTGTTTGACCAGGTCTAGTAAGTGTGTGTGTGTGTGTATGCTGGAAAAATTATTAGTAACAATTTGGCAGCAAGAGAAACAGTAGAATTTTTATCATGAATAGTATTCAGCCATTTATAAAGTTGGTGAAGTGAAATAATGAAGGTTTGATAATTACATGAAAAATAGTCAAAAATTAAAAGAGAGCCAAATTAGTGTTGAGTACTACCATTACATCCTGAGTAGTCCCACTGAATTTAGTGGGATTACTCAAAGCAAGGTTTTGCTCAACTTTAGTAAGTGTGGCAGAAGCTTGGTGCATTATTTGAGATAAAGAGGTCAAACAATGTTAAGGGCTCACACACAACGTAAGCACTAAGAGAAGTTCTGTTACTATTTGATGGTTTATCATTTTAGCTGTGGATATTCTTATTATCTATGTATAATCCTACTATCTTCTTGTTCTCAGTTATCTTTTATAGCAGTGAGTTGCACAGGTTAGACCAGTGATTCTCAAACTTTTTGTAGTGGTGACCCCTTTCCCACACTGGGCCTCTAAGCACCCCCCACACACAGTGCGCGACCCCCCCCCTCACTGTGGCAGGGGCTGGGATGGGCGGGTTCCAGCAGCCCCCCGAGGAGAGGGGGTTCCAGCAGCCCCACAGAGGCGCTGGCAGCCCACCGTGGCAGGGGCCGGGCTCAAGGGGGCACCGGAAGCCCACCTCTGCAGGGGCTGGGGCCGGGTCGGGCACATGGCAGTGCCGGCAGCCCGCCGCAGCAGGAGCCAGGGCCCGGACCGGGCTTGCAGGGCCACCAGCAGCCCGCTGTGGCAGGAGCCGCGGCCGGGACCGGCCTTATGGGGGCGCCGGCAGCCTGCCGCGGCTGGGGCACCAGCTGCCTGCAGCAGCAGGGGCTGGATGCCAGCAGCCTGCAGCATTGTTCGGGTCCAGCTGCTGGCAGCAGGGGCTCGCGACCCCCACAGAACTGGCTCGCGACCCCCAGAGGGGTCCCGACCCCCACTTTGAGAACCAATGGGTTAGACCATATCTATTTAAAAAATGTTTTACCTTCCAATTTCACTGCATGTCTGCTTATTTCCCTAGTTGATAATGGGTACCCAACGCCATATCTTGCATTATTTTATATGACAAGAGGAAACATGATAATTTCATCTCCTTTCAGGCCAAACAAGTTCATGTCTTTTCATTCTCTCTCATATCCTAGACTCACAGTGCCTCTAAAGATTTCCACTTCATATCTTTGAACTCCTTCTCTTTCTGCTATTTTTTCTGAGATGAGGTGCCCAGGATTCACGATGAGGAAGAAGTACTATTAATGCATGTGACATAATTTGTTATTTTCTATTGTAGGAGTAGGCAGCTTATGGCAGAGGCACCGAAGGCGGCATGCGAACTGATTTTCAGTGGCACTCAATGCCCGGTTCTGGCCACCTGTCTGAATTTTAATTTAATTTTAAATGAAGCTTCTTAAACAAACAATAGTTTAGTTATATATTATAGACTTACTAGCAAAAGTGCCCGGCGCTGCTTGGGTCAGTCGGAGGTGGGGAGGGGACAGAGAACTGACACTCCCTGACCAACCCCAACACCCCCCGGCTCACTTACCCCCCAACCAAACCCGACACCCCCACCTGACCCCCCCCCAACCAAACACAACACCGCCACCTAACCCCCCCGACCGAACAGTGTATTTAATAATCTGTGTGCTACACAGTGCACCGTGAGCCGGGGGGGTGTCAGGTTTGGTCTGGGAGGGTGGGAAGTTGTCGGGGTGGGTGAGGGGTGAGGTGTGGGTGTTGGGGTTGGTCAGGGGGTTTTGCGGTTGGTGGGGGGGGGGGTGAGGTGGGGGTGTCGGGTTCGGTCGGGGGGTAAGTGAGCCAGGGGGTTGTCGGGTTTGGTCTGGGGGGGTGGGAAGGTGTCGGGGTGGGTGAGGGTGTTGCGGTTGGTCAGGGGGTGTTGCGGTTGGTGCGGGGGTGAGGTGGGGGTGTCAGGTTTGCTTGGGGGGGTGAAGCAGGGGTGTCGGGTTCGGTCGGGGGGTAAGTGAGCCGGGGTGTGTCAGGTTTGGTCTGGGGGGGTGGAAGGTGTTGGGGTGGGAGAAGGGTGAGGTGTGAGTGTTGGGGTTGGTCAGGGGATGTTGCGGTTGGTGGGGGGGTGAGGTGGGGGTGTCAGGTTTGCTTGGGGGGGTGAGGCGGGGGTGTCGGGTTCGGTCGGGGGGTAAGTGAGCCAGGGGGTGTCGCGTTGGGTCTGGGGGGGTGGGAAGGTGTTGGGGTGGGTGAGGGGTGAGGTGTGGGTGTTGGGGTTGGTCACCCCAACACCCACACCTCACCCCTCACCCACCCCGACACCTTCCCACCCCCCCAGACCAACCCCGACACCCCCCAGCTCACTTACCCCCCGACCAAACCCGACACCCCTACCTGACCACCCCAAGCAAACCCAACACCCCCACCTCACCCACCGACTGAACCCGACACCCCCACCTGACCCCCCCAAGCAAACCCAACACCCCCACCTCACTCCCCGACCGAACCCGACACCCCCACCTCACTGTCCCACCAAACCCAACTCGGATCCGTCGCAGGTGGGGAGGGGGCCCAGAGCCGAGGGATTCCGGGGACCTTCGCAGGTGGGGGGGGGGGCATTACGGGGATTCCATTGGGAGGGGCAGAGAACTGAGGGATTTCCGGGGTTCCGTTGGAGGAGGGAGGGGCAGTGAGCTGAGCGAGTGCGGTGTCTGTTGGAGGGGGTATTATGATGTCATCGCCACCTAACCGCCCAGCCGATGTGATTGGCCCTGAAAGACTTTCACCCCTGGGGGGCGTCAGAGGTGAGATCCGAAAATTTTTCGACCCTTAGGACCATCTAGACCCCAAGACCCCTCACTGTACCAAATTTCAAGTCTCTGGCTCAAACGGTGTGGGAGGAGTTCGCACTCATACATACATACACCACTTGATTTCTATATATATAGATAGAAAGAGACCTTCTAAAAATGTTAAAATGTACTGCTGACACGTGGAACCTTAAATTAGAGTGAATAAATGAAGACTCGACGCTCCGCTTCTGAAAGGTTGCTGACCCCTGATGCATTCTCTTTACATTGTAGTAATCGCTTCTCGGCCTTTTGGCTAAGAAAGCATTATCTAAAAAGTTATTCCTGTTTGGTTGCTGCAACTGAACAGCTGTTTACAGTGAACTTCTCTACAGTGATGCTAAAAAAAAATTTCTGGCTGGTTATAGTTAAATTAGATCCCATGAATCAGGGCTGGCCCACAACATTTTGGCACCTGAGGCAGGGAGCTCAAGTGATGCCCCCATGTCCCCTCACTTGGGCCAAAACTTTGAAAGATCTCAATTCTGCCTTCCTCCTGTTCTAATCCTCTCATGGTACTGCTCTGCTACCTACCCAAATAAAGGAGAACTAACAACTTAACATGCCTTGTTCAAACATTTTAAGTAACACTTGACTTTCAAATGCCTGAACAGCAAATGTAACTTCTCTTTCTGCATAGTAAACACTGGCATTTTTACCTGTTTGAATAATCAAAGCGGTGCTCTGTGCCTTCTTGGTTGCAAAGGTTTTGAACTGCTTCCTGAAGGTCCACAGTCTGGGTCAGCTCATGCTCTATTGAGATGGTTGCAAGGCCAACCAGCCTCTCCTGTGTCATTGTGGAACATAGTTGTGTTTATATTAACTTCAGCTTGGAGACGTTACGTTCTCCACTGGCAACTGTTACAGGAAGTGTTAGAAGTAGCTTTTCCATGAGCATCAGGGCCTGTTTTACTTACGAATAGCAGAATAGCTTAGTTTGTCAGGATCAACGTGGGCTGGGTCCATTTGGATCTCAGAAATCCAGGTTTTGGCATGTTACATCTGTCCAAGATCTTAGTTGTGCCCATGATTGTCCTTGTCCCAGTGAATGTGGGATACTGTGAACTCATTTGCCTCCACTATGAATCACCGCTCCTTTGTCTCATTCCATGTAATGCTGCAGTCTGCTGACATGCAGTTTGAACCATAGTGGGAAAGTTTCAGGCATCTGGCTTCTGTTGCTTGCATGTCAGGGGTGTTGTTAAAGCCTCTAAAAAAGTTTATTTAGCTTTGATTTCCATTATGTAATATTTCCTTTTGAGCACTGAACCACAAACTGACGTCTCTCTGCACATTAAAATATGGTACAGGAAGAGACTGGGGTTTCAATTTAGCTCAATAACCTTTTGGAAGAGTCCTATAGAATTTAGTGAAAAGCAAAAGTACAATTTTCTATACATTCTGGAACCATTCAATAGAATTGTGTCCTAATTTAGAGAATTATTATATTTTAAATATATTGTATTTCTAGAGCACATGCATCACTTTTACAGTCTCAAGAATGTATACATAAGAGGAGAGTGTAGAACTGGTAGGACCTCCCCACCACCACAACAAAATTAAGGTTAGGTTTTGTTTAGCTTGTTTTGGTTTATTGCTTAAGATAAAAGTACTCTACACTCCAGTCAATTGCACCATAAGGGATCCAACCCTGCAGCCTCAGTCCAGCAAGATACTTAGTCAGGCAGATGCTTAATGGTCTCATGAACATCATTAGCTTAAATTGGACAACTCTTATGCATGCTTAAAATTAAGCTGGGGATTCAGAAGCTTGCTGAATGAGGGCAGAGTTCTCAGTACCTAGCAGGATAGAGCAGTACTCAAGCAAATGTTAAGCACAAATAAAGTACCCTTCTTAAAGTCAGAACAGAAGTTATTTTGTAATCCACATGCCTAATAGGAAGATCTCTCTTTAAGAGATGTAGTAGGATAATAGATCAGAGTGAGCTGTTTCTGGGTCACTGTTGCTAGGCAGATGCACAATTAGCACTGCACATCCAGACATTTCTGGAATTGGATGTGGTAATATTGGGTTTGTGCAAAACATTTCCTGTAGCTGGACTCAGACTCCATGTGGACAAGTAGTCAGGAAGCTGCTTTTAAAAGGCTCTGTGCGGGCTGGGAGGAGTTGAGCCCAGGATAGGCTGACCATATTTCCTTGAGACAAAAACGGGACATTGGGATGGCAAAAACGGGACGGGGTTGGGGGGTCTCACCAGGTGAAGTCGGTGCAGTGGCTGCAGAACATGGGCTGAGGGGCACTGGGGGGGTGGTCGGGGGGCTCTAGGGAAGCTCTGGGGGGGCTCTAGGGCCCTGGGGGTCTCACCAGATGAAGTCAGTGCAGTGGCAGAAGAACGTGGGCTGAGGGGCGCTGGGGGTGGGTGGTTGGGGGGCTCTAAGGGGTCTCTGGGAGGGTTCTAGGGGGGTCTCACCAGATGAAGTCGGTGCAGTGGCTGCAGAACGTGGGCTGAGGGGCGCTGGGGTGGTGGTCAGGGGGCTCTAAGGGGTCTCTGGGGGTCTCTAGGGAGGTCTCACCGGGTGAGGTCGGTGCAGTGGCTGCAGAACGTGGGCTGAGGGGTGCTGGGGGGGTCGGGGGGCTCTGGGGGGCTCTAGGGAGGTCTCACCAGATGAAGTCGGTGCAGTGGCTGCAGAACGTGGGCTGCTTGAACAAGCGTGCGGTGACTTTGTGGCTCTTGACCATGTGGATCACCTTCTGGCGCAGCGCCCCCTTGCGGCAGAACAGCGGCTTGGCCAGGCACTCCAGCTCGGTGGGCGAGGTGACCAGCGCCATGGCCCCACCTGGGCCCCCCAGCGCCGGGCGTGGGGGGGAGGCAGAGGGTGGACGGGGGGGGGGGATGGATGGAGGAATAAGCAGAACAGAGATGGGGGGATGGGGGATGAAGAGGATGGAGGGAGAGAGAGAAGGGAGGAAGCGGGATGAAGAGGATGGAGGGGACGGAGGGAGAGAAGGCAGGAAGGTGAGAAGGGAGAGGATGGATGGATGAGAGAAGAGATGGGGGTAGGGAGCAGGGGGGATGGAGGAGGCAAGGGACAGCGAGAAGGAGGGATGGAGAGAAGGGAGATGGAAGAGGAGGCAGTGGATGGAGGGAGAGAGAAGGGAGGAAGGGAGGGATGGAGGGATGGAGAAGGGGATAGAGAGAAGGGATGGAGGGAGCGAGAGGAGGCAGCGGACGGAGGGAGAGAGCAGGGAGGAAGGGAGGGATGGAGAAGGGGGATGTAGAGAAGGGAGAGAAGGGAGGGATGGAGAGAAGAGGAGGCAGCGGGCGGTGGGCTGAAGCCAACGGCGGAGCGGAGCTGTCCAGAGCCGCAGCCGGGGGCCGAGCGTGCCGGCGGGGGGGGGGGGGGGGCTGCCAGCTGGAAGTTTTATGAGACATAATCACATAATGTACCTTAGTACCTGGAAAAATCAATGTGTGATTATGTCTCATAAAACTTCCGGCCGGCAGCCCCCACCCCCCCCCCCGCCAGCACGCTGGTGCTAGGCTGGCAAGACGCAGTTTGCTCCTCGGAGATTTTGACATCTGATACTTGTCCTTAGGTAGCAAGATTCTTCACCTGACCTCTTGCGAGTCCTGCAAAGAAAGTACCTCCCCCTAGAAAGCAGCTTGCAAAGAGGGACCTGCCCAAAAAACGGGACAAAATTGATATTTATGTTAAAAAGACGGGACGGTCCAGAAATATGAAAAAAACGGGACTGTGCCGTTCAAAACGGTACGTATGGTCAGCGTAGCCCAGGAAAGCATGCAGAAAGCAGGCTGTTTTCCTTAGCGCTGAAGCATTTTTGAAGCAGACCAGGGATCTTGTTAACCCTTCAACAGGGAAGCCTGAGCATTATTAATTATGGAAAGGGAAAATTGTATACTTTGAGTGTTTGATTTTAGCCAAACTGCTTTAGTTAAATTGTCTGAACTAGTATGATTCACCAACTTTTCTTTAAATGTGATAATGGGAAAGTGTCTTTATTTTGCTATTCTCAGTTTTATATTTTCCTTGCTACAGTTTTTTTAAATCTATATAATTAATGGATTGGTTGGTTAATGAGTGAGCTACCTGGTTAACAGTGATTTAGCAGAGGGAGAGCCTGCATGGACTCCACTTGAGGATTCTTACAAGCAAGTGGAGGGATGATGTTGCTTTTGACAGAGCAGTATAGATTTGGCCATCAAGACTTTCATTGAGACTCACACAACCACAACTTAAGCTTTGGGGAACTCTGAGTTCCTTCTCGCTGTGTTTCTGTGAGGATGTTTAGATGTTTAGATGTTTAGATGTAACTGAAGGTAAATGTATGGGGATTATAAAATAGCCATGTTATGTTCTAAATTGTTTCTTTATAAGATTTATGAAGTTGATAATTAAATTCATTCTTCTTGGAACTTAATGTGGGGAAGTTGACCCTGTGCCATCCTTGCTGAAAATCCATAGAGACTGAATTCTAGGTCTCCAGCTGCTTTTCTATGGGAGTTGTGGTATTTTTAGGCACTGGAGAAGGGCAATGGCATAAACACTAGTCCACCCTTCACAGCCTATTATTCTGCAGAGTGCCATACTGCAAATAAGTGCATTTTCCCCTTCTTTCACTGTTTTAAGGGTCAGCTTGTACATCAGAGAATTCTAAGTTGTCCTGTCTGTTTTAACCACTCTTTACTCTCCACAGTTTGGTTAGCATGACCCTGAGTGTTAGCAATTCTCTTCTCTAGGTTACTAAAGTTTCTTTCCAAATAATGTGGTCACTTGGTTGGATGAAAAAATTAACATCTGACCTGGGAATTTAGGCTCGCTGTAAAAGTGCTGTTTTCTTGTCCTGAAAAAACATTTGTCTTCTTGACTTTTAACTCAAATTTCAAATATCTACTTAACCAATAGTTTTGTCATATTGTAGTGGCTGCCTGAGCTTGGCCTGTTTCGTGGCTACATAAGTATGCAGCTCTGATTTCAAACAACTTCCATGAAAGTGTGTGGGTTCATACGCAATTCCTTGCATTTACACATACAGCTCAGGTCACCACACCTAACTATTCAATTTGTGTTAAATATGCACAGGTGCTCAATTCTAATAGAGAGCCTCTGAAAAATGGTCTTTAAATAGTAATTTTTTATTATACTTTTCTTCATGAGTCTCTATGGGCTTTACAAGGGAAGCAAGTACCATTCTATCCAATTTACAGATGGCAAAAACAGGCAGTAAGAGGTGAAATGATTGTCCAAAGTCCTTTTGGAGGTCAATGGCCAGAGGCAATAACTGAACCCAGGTCTCCTGGTATTTGCTATTCTGCCTCCTCCCTCCACTTTTTTTTAAAGTGGTGTTGTAGCAGTGTTGGTCCCAGAATACCAGAAGGGAAATGTAGGGAAGGCAATATCTTAGAACAACTAAAAGAGGAGATAATGTAATGTTATAGTAACTTGGATAGCATGATTGCTACATTGAAACACTAGTGGATGGGTCAGGTGTTTTCCATTTAGTAGAGCTATATGAAATTCAGTTTTGTGGAAATGCTCATGAAAAATTAGTTTGATTTTCCTCCTTTATAATTAAGGTAACACCCTACTAAGGATTTCCATCCCCTTTGTGCTAGAAATATAAAAGTACAGTAAACCCTCGATTTTGCGGACGTCGATTTAAGGGACTTCGGATTTAAGGGACAAAATTTCTGGTCCGTATGTCATATGTGAAAATTAACAGCCTGTTAATTTTAAAATGCTTTTAACCAAGATTTGCTTATAATTAAATTAACAGGTTATTTTTTGTTATTAATTCACTGTTACAGTAGACTCCCGATTATCCGGGCGCAGGTTAACCGGGCTGCGGATTAACCGGGATGTCTAAATGCGTCGGTAGGGGAAGCCCCAAAGTGGTGGCGGGCTCAGCCTTAGCCTGCCACTGCTTTGGGGCTTCTCCCACTGGCCCCTTACAAACTGGGGTCTCAGCCTGTTTCCATCCTGGGTGTAGGAAACCCAGGCTGGCAGCGGGCTGAGACCCGGGCTGGCAGGAGCCTGGGGGGAAAGCCCAAAGCGGCAGCAGGCTGAGTGCTGAGCCCGCCACCGCTTTGGGCTCTCTCCCCAGGCTCCGGCCACCTGCCCCATTCAGCTACCGCTGACAGCCTGGGTGCAGGGAACCCAGGCTGACAGCAAGAGCAGCCTGGGGCAGGAGGCAGGACCCCAGCTGGCAAGGGGCCAGTGGGGGGAAACCCCAAAGTAGCAGCAGGTTGAGCGCGGGCGGGTCTCAGCTCCCGCTGCCAGCCTGGACTTCCTACACCCAGGCTGGCAGCGGGAGCTGACTGGGGCAGGCAGCAGGACCCCGGCTGGCAGGAGACTGGGCAGAGAGCCTAAAGCGGCAGCGGGTTGAGTAGTCAGTCTGCTGCCGCTTTTGGGTTTCCCCCGGGGGATCCTTGCCAGCCGGGGTCTCAACTTGCTGCCAGCCTGGGTGTAGGAAGCCAAGGCTGGCAGCGGGAGCTGAGACCCCGGCTGGCAGGAACCTGGGGGGAAATCCCAAAGCGGTGGCAGGTTGAGTGCTCAGCCCGCCGCCTCTTTGGGCTCTCTCCCCAGGCTCCTGCCACCTGCCCCAGTCAGCTCCCACTGCCAGCCTGGGTGTGGGAAGCCGAGGCTGGCAGTGGGAGCTCAGACCCCGGCTAGCAGGAGCCTGTGGGGAAACTCTAAAGCAGCAGCCTTAAATCTAAACTTCACTTAGTCTCAAGCACTTACCTGTGTCCACAACACCCCCAATCCTCAATAATTACTAAAGCTGAGTGTGGCTCTCGAGTGGCACAACAGCAGCCAGTGTGAAACACAAGATGCATCCAGAGGGAGAGAGATAGTCCAATGACCTCAAATTTTCCCCCTTATTTATACATTAGTAATACAATGAGATGTCACTTCACAAGTTTTCTTTAGCAAGCAGTTTCAACAGTCAAGCAAGAGCTTTTCTTCTGATTGTCGATTAACCAGGTGTGTTTTTTCCACTAGAATTTGCAGCCTTGAGGCCCCTAAAATGCATGCATCAGCACCTTCAACACAGATCTTATCAGGAAGGTCGTGGGGTCAAGCTACCCTTTCTGTGGCACCCAAAATCCCCTCCCCTTCTGCCTTGGTTAGGCTAATCCTGCTGCATGGCTCCTTTACAGCCTGCTGATTTGGCTGCTTTTAGCAATAAGCAATAGTCGTTTCTGGCACTTTACTGGTTTGTCAAAATCTCCCTGTACACAACAAGCACCTAGAACAATCAGATGATTGATGAAGAAGAAGAAAGTTGACAATAGCCAAGTAGAGGGAAATTTGACATATAGAGGAATGTGTAATTAAATGTTGGTTATGCTTTAATACCTGTAATTGTCACGAATTTATATAACTAAAGAAGAACGACATGAGTTTATCCTGCCAATTTAATACAGTCATTTTAAGAATCCAGATCATGAACTATATGGTAGGTACAGAATTACTCTGAAGTTATACTTGGATTATTGTTTGGGACAGATACATGCATCAGAAAATGAGATGGAACCAAAATGTATTATAGTGGACATAATCCAGTTACAAAGTTAGTCTTCTGGTTGTAAGATAGTTGAACCTCGCAGTAGGATAATGCACACACACACACACAAAATATATATAAAAAATTCGGGGTGGGGGAGGGTCAGATCTTGGCTTCAGTTCCAGAAACCCAAAGCTGGCCTCTTCAGAAGCCTAATGAGTCCATTTAAGAGCAGGCAATCACAAATCAATGATCCTTGAAGTCAAAAGGCCTGATAAATATTAGCATGGAACTGTAGCATCACCATCTACCTGGTTTGGGTTCAGGCTAGCCTCTGCCTCAGTACAAGAGCTGATTGCCTATCGGCATTCTCCATCACGTGGGACCTGCTGGCCTATTTTCACAACCCAGAAAGGACTCTCTGCCACTCTTTCACAGCAGAGTTTTAGTCTTATCTTAGGCAAAACCACTAAACAAATATTCGTTTCTCTGCTCGCCATGGGCTACAGCTCTGAATTTTTCTCCTAATACTGTGGCAGGGTGCTGGCCAGGAGTGCCTGAGCCAGCCCTGCGGGCCCTTTAAGAGGGAGCAGAAGCCTGCAAACCTCCCCTTGCAGAGAAGGCTAATTAGCCACCTGGGCTGCAGGGCAATTAGCCTGGAGGGGTTGCACCTGGCGGCAGCCTCAGGGGGACAAAAGGCTGCCAGGAAGGAAGCCCAGTGTGGTGGTGGTGGAATGGTAGTCTGGAGTGAGAGATGGAGCTGTAAGCTGTAGAACTGTAAGATATAGAGCTGTGTAGAGCTGAACTATATAGAGTTGTATGCTGTGAGCTGTTGAGCTGTAAGCAGAAGGACTGAACTGTATAAAGCTGTATATATTGGTGGTGGGGCCTGCACTGTGGAATAAAGAGCACTGTTTGGAGCAAAAGAAGGGTTTCCTGCCTGTTCCTGAGGAGGGGTGAGAAGGCGGTCTGTCACAATACGTTCCTAGTATTGACATGACAGACTTTTCAATCCTCCTACAACAGGAGCCCATCCCCCCTATAATTCCTCTCACAGGACAGGCTTGCTGTCTTTTATAATTCTTTGCTCCCTTTCCTCTTGCATCTGATAATTGATCATGTCTGGCTGGCCTAAAAACCCTGACCCTAAAAGTGACAGGCCATGCTGTTACAAGAGTCAATCCACTTCACATACAGTGAATATAATTTGAAGGCCAATACATCTGAGATGACAGATATTTTGCACAACCTGAAACAGTTCAAGATGGATTACATGATGTGTGTGGCAGAGGTCAAGTGAACTCTTGGCCATAGTCATCATAACCTATATGGATGAAATCTTTCTTTAGAAGGGAAGTTAACCTTGGAGACTTCCCAGCCACTTCTCTAATCTATGCACAACTAGTTCATCTCCTGTAATTTAACATTCAGACAGAGAAAAAACAAGATCCAAGAGCCTCTCCCAATTTTGAGATGAACTAATTCGTCAGATGACTGGACTAGGAAATCTGTTGTGACCCAGGAAACTGCAAAAAAAAAAAAAAATCAGTAAGCTCCATTGGGTTCTTTGAGTTATGAAGAAACAAACTAGTTCTCACACCTAGTTCTCACACCAGTTTTATATAGTTGTAAACTTATATAGTTGTAAACTTCTCCAG
The DNA here is from genome assembly GCA_032164245.1 of Sternotherus odoratus. NCBI lineage: Eukaryota > Metazoa > Chordata > Testudines > Kinosternidae > Sternotherus > Sternotherus odoratus. The sequence goes on along the minus strand of JAVMKO010000007.1, from coordinate 64,012,983 downwards.
ATGAACGCTCATTTGAAATTTTCCTTGCATCAAACAGTTAACCCACATGCTGAAATTCAAACAGGGTCTGATGTAGTGTTTTCCAAAAGCTGCTAAGTCAATAACCTTCAATCTTTCAGGACTTCATTAAAAGATTTTCTTTGACTGAATTTCTTACTGTGGAAAGCATTTTTCAGTAGCATTTACATTGCTGAATGATTAAAAGTTAATGGTACATTTCTGACACTAATTAAAATATTCCTGGTTCTGTTATCGTACATACTGTTTCTTTCCACCATTATCACAAATTATAATGCTATAAAACAGGGATTAAAATGTACAAAATCTCTATTTAAAATACAACATTATAATTAATCTCAGGGTTCTAAATAACTGTCATAACGATAAATTTATATATACATTGCCCTGTGGGGAAAAAACAAAAGCTGAAATATATATGGACATAACTCAAAATGCATCTATTTTTTCAACTATGTTGGTTTAAATGCCTTAGGCCCCAGTCCCACAAAGGAAACCACAGAGAACCATCTAAGCTGCATGGTTGCAGGGGTCTGCTAATGCAGTTTTGTTTGCAGAACTGAGGTTTTAAAGACAAGCTGGACCTGCATGCTGATACAAGATCTTTGCAGTGTGGCCCAAATACATGACTGGATTCTTATCCTATTTCTTTGCATATGCATGAAGACAGTTTGGTCATTTAAATTCCTCAGAATCAAGTTATATCCTATGTTTTTCCTTCTTCATTCCCTCTTTTTAACCCCAGTCTTGGATCCAAAGCCCTATGGATGGATCCACTGACTTGGATGAGATTGAATATAGGCATAAGGATGCACACGTGCAGATCAAATTTCAGGAATGCCCTTTTTGTTACACCCACTTGTTGCGTGTTGTTTTTAAATGAAAACATAAGCTCTCCAGAGTTCCACAACTTTCTAGATGTCTGCACCACAGCTAGGAGCACACCTCCCAGCCCAGTAGGTAGACCCTCACTAGCTCCACTTGAGCTAGTTACTAAAAATAGCAGTGTGGGATATTGTTGCATAGGTAGTGGCACAGCCTAGCTTCTCAAGTCCAAGCCTTAGGTGAGAACTGGTGACTAGCCTGAGCAGCAGTATCCACACTGTTTTTGTTGTTGTTGTTTTGGGGTTTAAGTGCACTCTCTCACGTGGAACTAGGCTGAGGCTGTCTACCTGTTCTGGAAGGTATGCTCCCAGTTGTGGTGCAGACTTAGCTGGAGACTTCATGTTTTTACAACATTGCATCACTGTTTACTTTTGTCTCCCGGCAGGGTGTGATCTAACTTGTATCCATAAATGATACTAGCCAGGGAATCAGATGACTTGAATTCTGTTCCTGGCTGTGCCACTGATTAGCTGAGTGACTTTGGACAAGTCACTTCTCCTCTCTTTCTCCTCCACAGTTTTTATCTATTTAGTCTGGGAGCTCTTGTGACAGGACTACCTCTCATTAAGCATTTGGAGCTTTACTGCGCATTGTAAAACTTCCACTTGGACCTCTAGGCACTACAGCAATAATAATAATAATAATAATGAATACAACACTGCCAGCTAAATTCCAAACATAACTACTTAATTAAGCAATAGGGGGAAGCAATGGAAAGATTTTATATATGCACATCAAGTTAAATGGACCATTGAGCAATAAATACACTAATTATTTTGTTTATATATAGTGACAAAGCTCCAACCTCTTCTCAGTGGGTCTCACACTTTCAGGCAGATTTACACTAACATCAGAGGCTCACTGTAACCTTTCACATGGCCCTGCTCTCTAGAGGCAAGGGGCGCAGCCTATTGAGCCATTTTCATCATAAGCCAGTAAGGGAGGTGGAAAGAAGTTACCCTCCCTCACACAGTCTCTGGGCTGGTCTACACTGGGGTGGGGGGGTGGGGTGGATCCGGCGGGTAGTGAAGATGTACCCTAAGTTGTCTCAGTCTCTGATTAATCATGGAGACTGGGGGAAGAGAGGGGAAACCTGAGCCCACCCTCTATTCCAGACTCCAATCCAGGGACCCTAATAGTAGCAGCTATTGGTAGCTGCTCTTTTGAAACAGGACAAGTACAATACCCTGTATCTACTTTACCCTTACCTCAGAGCCTCCTTCCTGATAGGACTTGTATTGCCCAATTTCTCCAGCAGCACAGCTTCCTCCTAAAGCTCCTGACTCTTTCCTTTTCAATGCTACTTGGCAGCATATGAGAATACTTTCATTTTCAGGTGTCATCTAATGTGCTACATCATGCCATGTAGCGATTGTGGGGAAACCACATAGCTGGATCTTCCCTTCAGACACCTTTGTATTATTTAACCTCCAGGTCTCCAGAAAGACAGCACCCCCACTTTTTCTTGAAAAGTAAATCTTTCCTTTTCTCATTTTCATCTGTAGGTTTGACTTCTCAGGTTGGTAGGGATACCTTCTGTCTTTAAAGAGGTCTCTCTGTTCAGTACCAGGCATCTGTACAGAGTTGGTGAAATGGGGAAGGCAAAATATTGCTACTTCATTTAGTGAAATCTGAAAATGGAAGCCTTCAACGGGGAGGCAACTTTAAAATTTGAGCAGTGTGGTCAGAGCACAGACTGGGAATCAGGAGACTTGGGTTCTATTTTAGCCTCTGCCACTGACCTCAGGCAACTTGCTAAGCCTGTTTTTTTCATACACATTAATTTTGGGTGCCTTGATTTTAAGATGCTAAGGTGAAGCTGGACACCCTAGTAGTAGTGGGCATCTCTGATAACAGTTTAACTTCCATGCCTCTAGATTTCCCAGCTGTGAAATGGAGGTAGAGGTATCTACCCTCTTTTATAACACTTTCAGATTTTGGTTTTTTAAAAAGCTATCTATATATATGCCAAAGGTGGGATTTTCCACAACTTCCTAAAGGATTCTGGGCATCCAACCCCCCTAGGCAGCATTGAAAAATACCACTGCGTGTCTTATTTTCATAAACATTCTCCAGTTTTAGTCCCTGTGATACATCCAGTTAGCATTTTCTTTAAAGTAGCAAAAGGATTGAGTACTCATGAGACAGGCACTTTCACATATCAGAATAAAGGAATCAGGGGGTTGAAAGGATCTTCTGCTGATCACATGTGAAAGTCTGCTGGTATCTGTGTTAATGCAAGAATAGTACTGGTGAATATTATATATATATATAAATGTGTTATATATATATATATATATATATATATATATATATATATATATATATATATATATATATATATATATATATATATATATATATATATATATATATATATCTCACATTTAAGATGCTGTCCAAGAGCATTTAAATGAGGATAACAAAATAATAAGCTCCTAATCCTGAGGAAAAACAGTCTTTACCTCTCATTGCAATAGAGTTATTTGATTTCACTGAGTATGCTCCTGCATACTTTGTCCAGTGCCTGAGGTTTGCACTTTCTGTGCTAGATATTGATACTCTTCTTCACATGGACTAGGACCTTACCCCACAAGTGGATCCATTCCCATCAATGGGATGACTAATGGAGCGAAGATGTACTGTTCAGTGTAAACAAGAGTATCCAAATCAGGCAACAAGTGCAAGTAATTAGAACATTTAAGCATTTTGTAAGGAAATTCTTTCAAACTGCCAAAATAGACTAAAATGTCACATATTGTTGCAACTACTAATCAGAGATTTCCAGTAGAATAAGATGTTTGAAATAGTCCTTTCTGCTTTTTCCTGTGTAACCTGACATGACTGTAAATTAATTTATAACACACCTTATATTGACCATGAAAAATTCTCTATCAGACAGACTTTCCCATGCTAGACTAATTCTATGTGGCCTGAATTGCTGATATCAATGCAAACAGCATTCTGTTAGTATGAACAGAATGAAAAGTGCATTTTCTGAGAAATGTGGCATAGAGAGAACAAAGATGTGGCAGATACTACAGAAAAGTATTATACATGCTGATTCAGAGGGATAAAGAGAGTATTGTTTTTCCTGCCTTACTACTTATCCACAGTGATGAGGACTCCTCTACCTCTCTCACCCAGCATCAGTTCCAAGAATAGTGCTCACTGGACACAAGGAATTGCATTTTCTTCCATAGAAATGTTAATTTATTAGCACCGTAATGTCAGTTCCTGAAATCCAATATGCAGTACTTCTAGGAATTAAATTACACAATAAGGAAAGTAATAAGGGGAAATGAGAGGTTATAGATAAAATGTCTAGGTATTGTTTTTTACTTTTAAACAGAAAAAGTCTATCATATTGCAAATATTGTGACACACTCATCTAATGTGTAAAAATGTATGTGCACAACTCTCAGGAACATTTACTGAACCAAATTCTTATACATTTGGATAAGAATTTAGCTTGCTATATGCTTTCTTAGCTCTTCCATTTGAGAAGCTTCTATACATTTTTGAGGAGAACACACACTGATTCTTATAGCTGGACAGATTTTTTTTTGAACTAGCTCGGAGGACTGGGATAGATAATCAGAATATTGCCCTTCACTTCTAGGTCACACACTTAAATGTGCCCAGTTCAGAAGAGAAAGAAAATGATTGCTAGCAAAGGTGTCAGTTGTGATGGTGGTTAACCCTAGGATCTCAACTCAGACCAACAACTCATTTCATGTAGCCACTGAGGAGCTGTCAGATGGCAATCTCAGCAGGAAGATCAAGAACTGAATGGCTGTTGAAATCTAAATCCCTGATGCTTTTCCAATTAGAAAGAAAGGTTCTGATGTCCATGCTATAACTTTGTCTGGGGATAAAGAGAGGATTTCAAACTCCAGGACTGTCAATTCAGGAACTATAAAGATCACTATATTCACTTTAAAGGGGGGCGGTGGGGAGAGAAGCACACTCTGTTTGGAATAGCTGTTTGTATAGACAAAATGCTGCATCACTAAATCTAAGAGTTCCTCAAACTTGCTCTTTTAATGGACCAATTTCATCCTTCCAACAAAGTCAATGGAGTTCTGCTAGAAATGAATACGGAACATGGAGTTAATTAAATAAGGGGATTATGTTAATACTAAATTCTAAGACATTTTAGCTATAGCAAGCCAATTTCATATATTTTTGATAGAAGTCATGTAACTTAAGCTGTTCTGTGCAGTGGCCATATTTTGGTTATATGTGTGCACAATTTCTAGTGCAGTGAGGCCCTGATCCTGACTGTAGGATTGATCACAACACAAATAATGAAAGGTATGAACATGATTCAATCAGAGCTATGAAAGAGTTCCAGTTTTTATACAGTATCTACTTAGCAGACTTAAGAAAAGGAATTCTGTTGGTTACTGGCATCCTTCTGCTCACTGCAATTGCTGTTAACAGAAAACTGTAGTGAATGCATGCAAGTTCTGAGAATGTGCACCACTCAGGGCCAGTGCAAGCTCTAGGCGACCTAGGAGGTTGCCTAGGGCAGCACAATTTGCAGGGCAGCTTGGCATGAATTGTGGGGCGGCTTTTAGTCTCCCTCGGAGGCATTTTGGCAGCAGCTCAAATAGGGTGGCAGTTTTCAGCAGCCATGGCCTCTTTGCCACTTTGAACCCCCTGCGGCAATTCGGCGGCAGCTCTACAAATTTTTTTTGCAAAACAGCTGACGCCAGCACTGGAACCACTAAGTACAATGTCTATTCAATTTCATAGAGTTAGCCAAAATCCCACGCTGCCTGCTGTAGCTTACTTTGAATGACTGCTGAAGAGCTCTTGTCGACAATATTATAAATGTTCTGGGTAATACACTGATAGCTGCTTTCTCATTCAATGTGTGTTGAAGTTTTCCGTTTGTATTTTAAGCATTCATTGTCATAGAACCTCTCTGTCCTTATATTCCTGGGGGATGGTCTGGTGTCCTGTTTGCTAATGCAGACTAAAGAAGTGGCGGAAGTAACCAATTGACTTGAATAGGCTTTCGGTTCCTGTGTGATGTTGTCAGTACAGTTAACACTTTACATGTACTTTTGTGATTATATGCAATATCTTATTTTTCATAGTGACCAGTTAAACTTAATTTAATACCTTAACACTTTAGAGAGAAGCCCAGTATATTTTACCTTTTTCCTGTTCTTCTCAGAGAGCATGTATACTACATATAATTGTATAGAGCAAAGTGAAAAAGACCGTTAGCTGATCAAAGGCTTCTAATGACCTTCAAAAATATGTTTTCCCTACCTGCCAGGAGAAACCTTTGAAATGTTTCCAAAAAATGTAGTATGCCAGAAGCAGGATTTGCAATATTTCCTTAATTGCTTCCTTTATATTTTGATATTTTTTTTCTAAATCGAATGTAGTCCATGTCAAACTGACTAGGCACTTAAATAACAGAATCTTCTTTACTGCACAATTAGCTGTACAAATGACTACAGTCACCCCCCTGCATAGTTCTAGTATATAACCTTGCAAACCTGAGGCAAAAATCTACAAATTGTACAACGGACATTTAGCATATGTACATGCATCTACTATACCACTCTCTTCTCCCCCCCCCCCCAGAATAATGCTGAATTAACTTCAGCTCACTATTACTGTCCTGGGAATATTTTCCATCATCTCATACATATTCTAACAAATCAGTGATCACACAAGCCTTCACAGTTAATGATCTGCTTCATAGATTTTTCACTGTAATCAAGGGAATAAAATTCAGGGCCTTCAGCGCCAAAAGATCACATCCTACTGCTTGGACATTTGAATGAGAGGAGAATGTCCATTAGTTCAGGACCTGGCCTGCTACTGAATGATTCTTACTCTGTCCAGTAAAGTATGGTGCACACAAATATTAGCCAGGTCATACCCTTACAGTACTGCTGTGGTAGGATGGGATTGCTTAGAAAAATGTCATGGGTTATTTTAAAAAAAGATGTTGCCTTGAGTCAGAAAATCTCTTTAAACTATGCACCAGAAAAAGTGAAAGAAGAGGCTATACCTGGGCAAAAGTATGGTTAAAAGCTAGGTACAGTCCTCAGCACTGATTAATTAAAATAATTAAAAAAGTGGCATGCTAATAAATTGGTTCAAGGTACCTAAAAGAAAGCATCTCTCTCTTCACAAAGATAATTTCCATAGACGTCTACATTCCTGAGGAGCTATGTAACTGTCAACCTCAAGGGTGAAGCTTGTGCAAAAGCAGAAAGTACTTTGTCAGCAGTTAAGCCAACACTATGGAATTCCTCTCCCAACAGAAGCAGAATATTCAGAGGTCTTATTTCTTTTAGAGCGAAGGGTAAGATTCAATTCTTCTACTTAGCCTTCTGCTGCCCTCAACAAAAGACTGATAGTGAACCTGAGATATGATGTCACAAGATCTCACACGATCCCCAAACAAAAGAGGGTCAGGATGCCATCTAAAGAGTTAAGGAATCTAGAATTCTGTATTCATTCAACTGCAGCAACAAAAAAGAACATATATGTGGAGATAGATGGATGAAAGTCAACAATTCTTCATATATTACAAAGAAGCGGTGATAGTACCAAGGTTTTTGTGGTACCACCAAATTGTGGTTTACTTTTTATATATGTTTTAAATAACCCATGAGCAGGCATGCCCTGATGTCTTTATAAATGCAAAATATCAGAGGTTTGTGAAAAGCACAATTATTTTTGGTAACAACTAAAGATTCTGTCTCTCTACTATAGGTAACAAAGAGTCCTGTGGCACCTTAAAGACTAACTAAAGTATTGGAGCATAAGCTTTCGTGGGCTAATACCCACTTCGTCGGATGCAAGCAGTGGAAGTGGGTATTAGCCCACGAAAGCTTATGGTCCAATACTTTAGTTAGTCTTTAAGGTGCCACAGGACTCTTCGTTACCTCTGCTATTCCAGACTAACACGGCTACCTCTCTGATTCTTTCTACTATGTAATTAGTGTAGATTCAATACGATAATTATTGTATATTAATTAAAAACCAAATGCTTATTGAAGACATTTAACAATTTTGTAAGTCTACTTTACAAAGCTAAACCCAATCTCTCTCTTATATAGCAGTTAATCTTCAATAATGTTGCCAATAATCAACAGATATCTATTTTACCTTAACTTATTTCCATATTACATGCCTATTAGAGATTCTGAATCAAAGAAATAGTTGCCAAATATTTGAAGAAGTATATAACCTCACATTCATGCTGACTCCTGAGATCTATTCACAAGACTTCCTATGGTAGAAACAACAAAAGAAAGAAAACCTCAGTTTCCCCATACTCTTGGGCAAGTGTTTCAAATGATTCAGATGCTTTGTGGTTTATGCATGGTCAGTCAGACATATCCTGTGAACAACCTAGCATGACTGCTAGGGGTGTCAGTGAACCTACAGCAAAACCCCTTGCATCTGTGAACTACGCACTGAGATATATTTGGATAGAACACACCAGACAGGATTTAATATTCCACATTAAATTCTCATTTTTTACCCTTGCAAATTATACTCTCCTATAACCAACAGAGACAAAAACATTTATTGCCCTGTAGGATATTTTTGTTAATAAAACAAAAAAATATATACTGAGGTCTGTACTTTAGCTAAGGAACAAAGATAAAGATAATCGAGAGAAACATGACAGGTAAATGATTAATTTAAAAAAATCTAATCCACATACTTTTTTTATTGTTGTCACAATCTGTCGCTACACAGACACTATGAGTGTTTTAGGCTCCCAGGCCCAGATCCTCAAATTTACGTAGGCATTCAACTCCCATTGAGCTCAGGTTTAGAGGCCCCTTTTGAAAATTTGGTCTTAAATGACTTAACTAAGAATCACATAGCAGATAAGCCGCAGGACTAGGTCCTGAACTCCTCACATCCAACCCTCAGGTTCTAAGCATTAGACAATACTCTCTCCGCTATGGGAACTCATTATGATAGATATATGTCATGGTTACAACTGTATTATTCCAGAAAGATAGTGACAGTTACAGAGCTGCTCATCCTCTGAATAGCAAGATTTAAAAGGGATTTAACACTTGACACAATATTATGTGAAATATCATGTAGTCTGAAAACATGTATTTTTCTTAAGCTTCATTATTGTCCTTCACTACTCTTAATTCATATTGAAAATGTATCATGACTGGAGCCTGGGTAGTCTGACATAGTGGTCAGAGGAGGTGCCAGGCCAGGTTAAATACCAGGAGGTCAGAGTCCAAGGCAAGCCAGAAAGAAAAACTGAGAGTCAAGAGTCAGAGAGAGTCCCAGACAGGGCAGAGGAAAAACCAGGAGTCAGTTGACTGGCAGGGTCAGGTTACCAGGAGGTCAGAGTCCAAGACTGGCCAGAGGGCAAACTAAGAGTCAGGGTTTCTGGAGATCTGTAGCAAATAGCAGGAGCAGTCCTAAGCATGGAGATCCCAGTTACATGGACAAATTCCTGTTCCTGTGCTAGCTTTATATCGACACTATGAACAGATCATGACACCCAGAGTTCTGCCAATCAGATTCCAGGAGTGGTGTCCTCTATTGCCATTCAACTTCTACTCTGCCACCTGTTAGTGGGTGACAGGTTGGAACTTACTAGTTCCTAAGAGTCCTGTGGACTAAGGTTCAAGAACTGCAGTCCCTGATATGCTTATGTTTAAAAATAATGTTCCCTATCTTTTCAAAGCTTCTATAGAAATCCAAAATGATGTGTTTGTATCACATTATTTCCATGGTAACATACTGCAATGTCATGAATACCTGATTATGACTTCACTGCAACTAGAAAAACAAAAATCCTTGTGATGCAGAAAGCTTTTATTCAAACACAAAGATTTTCAATTAGGTATAATAGCAAAGGAGATTCAAAAATTACCAACCAATTAACAAAAATCACTTTTTCTATAGATCTTCTCTTTTCCCATCACTGTCCCTCTGTGCAAGGACCCTTTTAAAAACATGATTCACTGATTGTACTTGTTAAAATACAATGGGCTTTTGTGAACTAGTCAATACAATGAACCTAAATTACAAATTGCTGGGCTGCTGAGTGCAGTTTGCAAATCCTATCACATTCCTCCTTGCTGTATGTGGCTGAGTATAATAGATCATAATATATTGCACTATAAATAAAAGTTTATTCTTAATTATGTCAAGTTATTTTTAAATACTAGGAACAAAATCAAGCCCTTACTTTACTAAGCTGTTTAAATGACTGATAGGAGCATAGGGTGCTATGTTACAGAGCTGTAGAATCATAGAATCATAGACTATCAGGGTTGGAAGGGACCTCAGAAGGTCATCTAGTCCAACCTCCTGCTCAAAGCAGGACCAACACCAACTAAATTATCCCAGCCAGGTCTTTGTCAAGATGGGCCTTAGAAATCTCTAAGGATGGAGATTCCACCACTGCCCTAGGTAACCAATTTGAGTACTTCACCAGCCACCTAGTGAAATAATGTTTACTAATATTCAACCTAGAGCTCCCCACTGCAACTTGAGACTACTGTTTCTTGTTTTGTCATCTACCACCAATGAGACCAGCTTAGCTCCATCCTCTTTGGAACCCCCCCTTAGGTAGTTGAAGGCTGCTATGAAATTCCCCCCTCACTTTTATCTTCTGCAGACTAAATAACCCAGTTCCCTCAGCCTCTCCCAGTAAATCATGTGAACCAGCCCCTTAATCATTTTCATTGCCCTCCATTGGACTCTCTTCAATTTGTCCTCATCCCTTCTGTAGTGGTGGGACAAAAACTGGACACAATACTCCAGGTGTGGCCTCACCAGTACTGAATAGAGGGGAATAATCACTTATCTTGATCTGCTGGTAATGCTCATACTAATACAGCTCAGTAGGTCATTGGCCTTCTTGGAACAATGGCACATTGAGGATTTATCTTTAGCTTCTTGTCCACTATAATCCCCAGGTCCTTTTCTGTGGAACTGCTGGTTAGCCAGTCGGGCCCCAGCCTATAGCAGTACATGGTATTCTTCTTTCCTAAGTGCAGGATTTTGCACTTGATGAACCTCATCAGATTTCTTTTGGCCCAATCCTCCAATTTGTCTAGGTCACTCTGGACCTGATACCTACCATTCAGTGTATCTACTGCTCCCCCAGCTTAGTGTGGTCTGCAGACTTGCTGAGGGTGCAATCCGTCCCATCATACAGATTGTTGATGAAGATGTTGAACAAAACTGGCCCCAGGACCCTGAAACTTGGGGAACTCCACTTGATACTGGCTGCCAATTAGACATCAAGCTGTGATCACTACCCATTGAGCCCGACAATCTAGCCAGCTTTCTATCCACCTTATAGTTCATTCTCTAATCCATACTTCTTTAACTAGCTGGCAAGAATACTGTGGGAGACCATATCAAAAGCTTTGCTAAAGTCAAGATATATCACATCCACTGTCTTTCCCATATTCACAGAGACAATTATCTCAACAGAGGAGGTAATCAGATTGGTCAAGCATGACTTGCCATTGGTAAATCCATGTTGATTGTTCCTGATCACCTTCCTCTCCTCCAAGTGCTTCAAAATGGATTCCTTGAGGACCTGCTCCATGATTTTGCCAGAGACTGAAGTGAGAATGACCAGTCTGTAGTTCTTCTGGTTCTCTTTCTTCCCTTTTTAAAATATGGACACGCATATTTGCCTTTTTCCAATTGTCCGGGACCTTCACCAATCACCACACATTTTCAGAGATAATGACCGATAGCTGTGCAATCACATCAGCCAGCTCCCTCAGCACTTGGATGCATTAGATCTAGACCCATGGACTTGTGCATGTCCAGCTTTTCTAAATAGTCCTTAACATGTTCTTTCACCACTGAGGGCTGCTCACCTCCTCCCCATACTGTGTTGTCCAGTGCAGCAGTCTGGGAGCTGATCCAAAGCTTGAATGGGTCATTCAGTCCTTTATTCAGAGCTTCGTTTGTAGAAGATATTTCAGAGGTAGGCAGGAATGAAGACCAAATGGAGATGACACAGCTGCCCTTTATATTCCTTTTGTCATGTGGCTTGTACTTCCTGTTTCCCAAACACAAGTTTCACAGTACACGGCATGGAAAAACTTGGAGTTCCCTGTCCATAAGCATGCCTCTACAAGTCCTGCTGATTCATACAATGTAGCCCCTGTCTCATTTCAATGAGTCCAATGTACAGATGATAACCACCTATGAACAGGCTCGGTGCTGATGCCAATCTGTCTAGGGGTGTTATTCAGAAACACAGTACGAGTTTGGAAATACAGATATACTATACATACCAATAACTCAATACAAAGGTGATACAAACACATAATCAAGATAAGCATAATTGGCAAATCACAACATTTTCAAAGACACCTTACATTGCATAGCTGGTCGGATTCCTTGCAATTTTATAATAGTGGTATCGACAATATCATAAATTCTCTGCCATATTCCATACAGTGTGTAGAATATGTATATTGTTGCAGGACCAGATCTTCTGTGAATGATGTTGGAGCATAGCAGTTTGGGAAGCACACACAGTGCTAAATTGTATCATTGAGGATCCTGGGATGGTGAGACTCCACATAACAGTTCTAGGTGGGGGAATCTTTTAAGGTGGTGCTGCCTACTTCTCAAGGTGTCTGTCCTACAATGACACCTGCATAGAGCACCGTTGTTTTCATTGGGCCACAGTGTGGGTGAAGAGGTCCAAATATGACTGAGCTGCTCTGTGAGTTAGTGCAGAGGTTGTGCCATATGATAGCCCCCCATGTTCCTTACCACTTTGGGTGTGATGTATCCCTTCATGGATTGAGTTAGCAGCTCTTGGTTTTGTCTTTGGCCTTTACATAATGTGTGCAAGAAGGGGGAGAAAGCTACTTGTGTCCTTCCCATGTATCTACAAGAAAAGCAAGAGACAATGATCCAGAAGCTCCAAAAGATATTTAGGCACCTAAGTCCCATTGATTTTATAGGGAGTGAGATGCCTAAATATCTTTGAGGATCTGAGCCTATACATCTCATGTTAGGAAGTATCCACATATGGACAATGATAGCTGATATAGCGTTAATCCATATATCACTAATACAGCACTGAAAGCAGAAATAATCTAAAAAGATGACTGTTTTCCTCAGCAGTGTTTTGCTATTACACACTCTCATTATCATCCTATCTGTTATCTTGGAAACACTAATATGATTTGAAGGTTACTAATACTCTAATTTTCATTTTCTATTTGTGACTGTACATAATGTTAGAATATTTCATTCTCACTACCACATAAAGGTTCAGCTTATTAGCAACTCTCTAAAATATTAAGTTCCTAGAAACAAAATTTGCTGATAAACTAGTGTGTGACATGAAATTTTCACATAATGAGAAAGTTGTTAATATTATGCCATAGAAAGTCGCTAATTGTATATGAGAGGAAATTGCTACTTGCTGAAAGTTATGAGGAAGATTTTCATAGCAGCAAATATAATTTTTGCTAATGTGAGCTGAAAATCACCTCTAATATGATGGTAGTAAGTCAATACAGGGACTCAGTAGATAGTGTACCATTCTCATGGGTGTTTAAAATGTGTGAGCCCAAAATATGCCCCAACCTGACTCAGGGAGAGAGCAGCAATACAAGTCATAAAAAAAGATGTAGGGTGTAGGGAAGTAGCAGACAATCCTCCTTTTCTGGAGTCACAGCCCTATCCTCTACTGCAGAGAGGGAGGTGAAGTATTAGCGACTACATCAGTTCTATGACAGAATGTCCCTCTACTCCAAATGTCCCTCTCCAGTAGCAGACTACACTGGCTTTAGGGATACTTGGGTCCAATAAGGAGACAAATTAGCTGTATCACAGTAAAGAGGGATACATTTTCATTGGATTCAATAATATGACACCAATTTACACCAGCTGAAGATCTGGTTTAATAATTAGGGGCAAGACACTTCATCCTTGGGACAGCTGAGAATTAATCTCTACTTTCATCCAGTTTTACTGGTGTCCCCCTAGTGTGGCATGATCCTTCCAGATATCATGATATAATCTATAAAGGTCAGTTATGTGCTAGCAAAAGATGAAGCTAGAAGGATTATTTAGTCATCTGCTACAACCTCCAGAAGACAGCCATTCTAGGGATTGGCGAAACATCATCAATGGATATTCGGGGAATAGTAGATCCAGGTTTCTTATGGTACATCTTATGGCTCAGTACCCTTTTTGAAGACTTCCCAGAATCTAAGCTTTCATATACAGCTATGATGATCTGGCTGTTAAACTGTTGCAAATCAACATAGCTCCATTGACCTCAATCTAGCTATCCCAATTTACACTAGCTGAATAATAGAAATGTAGGTGTAGAAGGATCTTAAGAAATCATCAAGTCCAGCCCCCTGTGTTTAGGTAGGACTAAGTGAAGCTAGAGCATCTCTAGTAAGTATTTGTCAAGTCTGCAATGATGATGACTTCATAACCTCCCTTGAAAGCCATTTCCAGAACTTAATTATCCTTATGGTTTTTCCTCATATCTAACCTAACTCAACCTTGCTGCAGATTAAGCCAATTATTTCTTTCAGTACCTCCACTGGACATGGAGAACAACTGATCACAGTTCTCTTCATAATAGCCCTTAAAATGTATCTGTTCCCCCCCCCCCCCCGCGCTTCGCTTCAGTGTTCTTTTTTCAAGGTTAAACATGTAAGGCTTAAAAAGGGGGGGGCAGCATTATAGCTCATATTTTCTAATCCTTTTTGATCATTTTTGTTGCTCTTCTCTAGATTTCTCCAATTCATCCACATCTTTCCTAAAGTGTGGTGCCCAGAACTGTACACTGTACTACAGCTGAAGGCTCGCCAGTGCCAAATATGGTGGGATTATTATCTCCCAAGTCTTACATATGACATTCCTTTTAATATATCCCAGAATATTAGCCTTTTTTGCAACTGCACCACATTGTTGACCCATAATAAATTTGTGATCCATTATAACCCTCAGAGCCTTTTCAGTACTAGAACTTAGCCAGTTATTTCCCATTTTGGCCTTCTGATTTTTTTCCTTGCTAAATATCATACTTTACACTTGTCTTTACTGAATTTCATTTTGTTGATTTCAAACCAAATCTCCAATTTGGCATGGTCATTTTGAATTCTTATCCTGCCCTCTACAGTGTTTGCAACCCTTCCCAGCTTGGTGTTATCTGCAACTTTTATATGCACACTCTCCACTCCATTATCAAAATTATTAATGAAAATATTGACTAGTACAAGACCCAGGCCTGACCTTTACAGGACTCCACTAACTACACTATCCCAGTGAACCACTAAATACTCTTTGTGTACAATCTTTCAATCAGTTGTGAACTAGGCTGACCATATTTCCTTAGACAAAAACGGGACATTGGGATAGCAAAAACGGGACGGGGTTATGTAATATTCTGTATTCATGAAAAAGTAAGATGATAAAAAAAGTTTTATTACATGAACATACAGTAGACTCTCGATTATCCGGGATGATCGGGAAAACCTTAATCCCGGTTAATAAAATCCCGGATAATCAAGCGTCTACTGGGGAGGGGGGGGGTGTTCACCGCCGCCCTGGGGTGCGGGGGGGGGGGGGAGGAAGGTGGTGTAGGAAGCCCAGGCTGGCAGTGGGAGCTGAGACCCCTGCTGACAGGAGCCTGCAGGGAAAGTCTAAAGCAGCAGAGAGCTGAGAAGCGGTGGCAGCAGCCAAGCTCTCAACCCGCTGCTGCTTTAGAGTTTCTCCCCAGGCTCCTGCCAGCCGGGATCTCAGCCCGCTGCCAGTCTGGGTTTCCTACACCCAGGCTGGAAGCAGGCTGAGACCTCAGCTCGTAAGGGGCCAGTGGGAGAAGCCCCAAAGCAGCGGCAGGCTAAGGCTGAGCCCGACGCTGCTTTGGGGCTTCCCCTACTGACCCGTTTAGACATCCCGGTTAATCCGCAGCCTGGTTAACCCGCCCCCGGATAATCGGGAGTCTACTGTATTGACTTGAGCTAACAATTATTCTTCAGTGACAGAACTCATACAAAAATTTAGGTAGACGTAAAGGGGGACTTTATTTCACCACGATCGCACCATGAATATTTCTCCGATGAAGTAATCTTACGCAGCAAATTTCGGTCTTTCAATACCTTATCATAAAACTTCTCATACTCCATGATTCTCTTCAGACACCTCAAATGACCCCCTATTTGCCTCCCCCAACCACATCAGCTTGTGGCTATGGCTCAGTTTCCTGCGTAGCATCTCACAGGCAGAAGCTTGTGCAACAAGAGCTTCCCTCAGGCCAGCCACTCTGCCTTCCTCCTCCAGGCAGGCCCCCAACCGCCTCCACTATCAGTAACCCTTCTGACTGACCAAGTCCTCTCCCTACATCTGCAGCAGAAACACGGCTTCTCAACAAACCCACCGCATCGCCCACGCATGCCACAGCCACCTGCCCAGGCCTTAGCTGTGCCTTGAAGACTGACGCCCCAAATGGGCTCTGAGGCTTGGCCCAACCCCCGCATCCATGTGTTCAGGGAGGGGGTTAACCATGGTACCCCTACCCACCTGCCATCTCCCCTACCCACCCCCTACCCCTCTTCACATCCAGCCCTGGACTCCCCAGTACCTCCCTTCACAGACAACCCTGTGCCCCCTACTTCCCCCCACACCTTCACACATGGCCCCCACCCCCTTCACTCACAGCCCTGGACCCCCCAGTACCCTCCTTCACACACAACCCTGTGCCCCCCATTCTATGCCCTCCACTCCCCTAGTACTCCCTTCACACACCGCCTCGTGCCCTCCACCTACCACCCCCTTCACAAGCAGCCATGCCCCCCCCCCCACTTCCCCTGTGCCCCTCTTCAAATGCAGCCCCAGCCAGTACCTCCCTTCACACACAACCCTGTGCCCCCCACTTCCACCCACTTTCACACACGGCCCCTATGCACCCCTCTTTCCCTCTGCCCCCCTCACTCCCTGTTTCCTCCACACGGGGGGGGGGACGGGGGGAGCAAGGCGCCAGGCAGCCCCAGCCCGGACAGCAGCTCCACTCCGCCCCACGTGGGGGCGGCCCAGCCAATCGCGCCGCGCGGGCTCCGCAGCGGCGGAGGGGAGGGGGAAGCAGGCCGGGGAGGGGGGCCCGAGACCGTGAGGGGAAGGGACTGAAGAGCTGTGGGGGGGGGGGGGGGAGGAGGTGGGACCCAGCCGTGGGTCCCTGCAAAAAGCAAAAATGGGACAAATTTGATATTTATGTTAAAAAGACGGGACAGTCCGAAAATATGTAAAAAATGGGACTGTCCCGTTCAAAACGGGACGTATGGTCAGCCTATTGTGAACTCACCTGTCAGTAATTTCATCTGAACCACGTTCCCTTAGTTTGCTTATGAGAGAAAAAATGGGAAAGTAGATCAAAAGCCTTACTAAAAATCAAGATATATCAAGTCTACTACTTTACAGCATCCACTTGTTATTTAGATGTTAATTAGGTTGGTTTGGCATGTTTTGTTCTTGATAAATCCATGCTGGTTATTCCTTATTATATTCTAGGTGATTACAAACAGATTGTTTAATAATCTGTTTCAGTATCTTTCCATATATGGAAGTTAGGCTGACTGGTCTGTAATGCTGTGCATTTTCTTAGTGCCAATCTTAAAAAGGGGAACAATGTTTGCACTTATACCTCTATCCTTCATATTTGTGAAGATATCCTTCAAATTATGAATTAAGAAAAAACAGATTAATTCATATCTGTCTGACTATGCAGAGAGCCTGAAATAATAACAGAAATGTTAACTGCCCCATTTATCTCAATAGAGTATTAATTCTGAATACTAATTAGATTTAAATATAGCTGTTAACTTTAAATATTTTATTTCTAACTAAACATGCAAAAGAGAGAGACAGCCGTAGCTGATATCATGGCATGCGAACAACACAAGAGAAGGATAACGTATTATGGAGATCTGCACAATTAATTGTGTTAGTACTGGGTCATTTTGTCCTCAAGTTGAGTGACACATTGTTTGTAGACGGAGCACGGTTTGCAAGCAGAGCTAGAGAGAGATGGTATATCTGGCCAATAATACTACCAATAAAGAGATGGGGGGTTAAATATCTGTCCAGTTCCAGGTCTTGTGTTTATGCTGTTTGACTGCTGAAACTTTCCAGTTTAGAGAAAGCAGAAAGAAATTCTCAAACTGGAGGCCAGGTAGGAAATGGAGATTTTGCACCTATGCAAACTGATCAATCATTATTGACTGGCTTATTTTGCAACTGAGTAATATTAATTGCATTCTATTTCTCTTATTTAATACATATGAACCTGGGAATGGATTGTTCAGATCATGCTCATTTTACAGTCACGAGCACTGGGAATGTTAATATAATTAATGATCTAGGCAAGAAGGGTTATTTATTTCTTTTCCCTCTGGATGAAGCTGTCTGGCAACATGTGGAAACATTGCTAGGTTCTTTGAGCTATCAATCATTTAATTTGCTAGGCAGACTTCATCCCTGGGAAGTCTTGATTGCATACAGGATTGATGTTTCTGTGAACCATGCTTGATTAAACGGAAGGAGCAGCACCTCACAGTGGTGTGATTCCTGTTATAGACATAGTAATAATGATTGGAACTGGCTTTTGTAAATAAGACATAAGCTGGGATATTTGATTTCTTTCGATATTATTAACACTGAGAAAAACAAAATCACACACTTATTTAAACAGCCACCCTCTCAGAGCTTTGTGCCTACAACATGAATGCATTAGAACTTGTTTCTCCTTCAATCCACAAAAATCAAAGTCATGAGGATGAAGAGGCCAGGACTGAGGGAGAAGTTGTTTGTTTGCTGCTGGGAAATTAATTTTTCTGACCTGCTACTCTGTACAGATCTCTTGGCTTTCTGTACTGAAGCTCAGACATATAGAAAATGTAATTGTTTTATGAAATGGCATTATGTAGACTGGCCCCAGATCCACAAAGGGTGTTGCAAGCCTCAGCGTCACAACACATACCTTTTAAGCACCTAGAAAAGTCACTGGACTCTAGAAAGCCTGAGTTAAGTGCCTAGCTTTCCTAAACAATGAACGGTGAGAGACAGGCATCTAAGAATGGAGCCCTAAAAGCCAGCACCGTAAGTGTGGAGCCACATAAGCCAGTCAATGGAAGTTGCTTACCAAAAGGATGTGTCTTAAGCTCCACCCCTGTCTGGGAGTTAGGCAACTTAGTGTGCACTACTGTGAGGTGTCTCTCTCTGGCCAACTTCACACAAAACAACCAGGGAAGAGGCAGCTGTGATGCAGGGAGTTTTCTGAAGCAGAGGGAGGTACCCGGAGGTGAGTTAGATTTCCCCCCAAGAGCAGCTATTCAGGGGAAGAGGAAGTCCTGTACTGCCTCAGCCTTGCCAGGAATAGCAATGAAACCCCCCCAAGTGGGGGCGCTCAGGAGCATGGGGGATATCAGACTCACATCCACCAGTTGCAGGAAGCTCTATGACTGCTACTTTCAGACCCTAGCTCTGAAGGCAGCACATCTGCAATCTCCCTGCAGCTACTGGAGATAATCAGAGGTGGGTTTGATCTCCCCTCCCCACCACCAAGAGCAGCCATGCAGGGGAAGAGGAAGTCCCAGCCCTCCCAGCACTTCTGGGACTAGCAGCTGGAGCTCAGTTCATGGTAGGAGACTCTGGTTGGGGCAACCCCAGCCCTACCTCTCCTCCCTATATTTCACAGGGAAGGCCTGATTTCATAGTATGGAACATTTTTTCATGACTGTGAATTTGGTAGGGCCCTGTACATTAGGCCAATCCTTTGTTCTTCACCTGCAATCAGGAGATCCCAGTCCACTTTCCTTTCTCTCCCTACCACCAACCTCTTGTTTATCTCTTCCTCCGAAGTCCCCACAATCTCTTCATTAGCATATGACTCAGTATGCAAATACAGACGCTCCACGAGTTACGTAAACCCGACGTACACAAATCTGAGTTTACTGAGAAAGTTCTGGAAGTTAGAAATAGGAGGGGTATTTTTTTGCCCGTAATGGTCGGAGATACATTTCCAACTTATGCAAAATTAGAGTTATGCAAGGAGTTCCAGAACAGAATGCTTGAGTAAGTCGGGGAGTGGCTGTACTCTTCCTTTGTAAGGCACAGAATACACAGTGGTTAGCTAGGGAGATTAATGTCTTTTGCCTGGTGTGTGGAACTTGTCCTGAGATATGTCACCTCTGGGGGATTTGCCTTTAATGGCAAAGCTTTAACATCATAATTTTCAACATATTCAAATCTCTTTACATATTAGTGGCACATGTATTTGACAAAGATTATGATGATCAGCACGACACAGGTTTTCAGTAAAAACCTTACATGCTATTCTTTGGTGAACTAGAATGTAAATATCAGAGCCATTGCATCTCTGTAACTTGTCTTCACTCCCATGGTCTCTGCCAGTTGGCATCAAGAGGTTCTTCAGACAGAGGCCTCCCCTGTAACCTTTGGCCTAGTAGTTAGGGGTGTGGAGACACCACTTCAACTTTTCCTCCCTCCCTTGGTAAGAAGAGTATGAATCTCCCATCTCTCAGGTAAGTGCTCTCACCACTGAACTAGAGAGTGATTTCTCTGGTCAATGTAATATTTAATACAAAGTGGGACAGCTTCCACAAGAGAAATTAAAACAGCTACCTATATCAGAATATCCTATAGCTCTATGGCAATTGCACTCTTCTGAGGGATGGGAAGCCCCTATTCAAATCCCTCCTTCTTATCAAGCAGAGGGGGAATTTGCACATACTCTCTCCCATCCTGGATGAACACCCTATTAAGTGGACTAAAGGTTATAAAGAGAGTTCTCTTTCTTGCTGTGTTCCATGGAGTTAGACAAGCACAACACATGCTTACCAGATCAAGCTCCATAGATGAAATAGACATTCCTCCACCTGGTTGAGGCTCATGCTAAGGCTTAGGCAAGAGATAGACAGGTGCTCAAGTGCCTCAGGCATCAGTGATTGTTCTCAGAGGCAGAAGTTTAGGCACTTAGGGACTATTACAATTAAAATTTAGGTGCCAAGCAAGTTTAGGCATCTACAGGGTTGAGTAGAAGCTGATCAGGGGTTGCATGGATCACAGTAGTACCTAGAGTTTGGATTTAGGTGTCTAAATCTAAAATTTAAAGACCTAAATCCCTTTGTGGCTCTGTCCCCTGGGGCTTTTCATTGCACTTTCACTTAGGCCCCAATCCATCAAAGCACAAATGCACTTGCTTATGTTTAAGCACACGAGTAGTCCCATTGGCTTCAATGGGACCATTCATGTGCTTGAAGTGCTTGTTGGACTGGGGTCTTAAGCAGTGGTGGAATTCTGTACTCTAAAAGATCAAATTCTCACAATTATTTTACAACTAGCTTCTAATTTTACCCCCACAATCTACTGTAAATAAAGCAAGTTGTTGGGATATTGTTTAAACCTTTAGCGATCTGACCACACCAGCAAATATGCAGGTAGATATCTAAAAAAAATAATCTATGAGTTGTTTTAGTGCAGGCAGATGTGGATGCAAAATTAGGAGGTAATTTCTGTAAATGTAACCCATTTTCAGTCAAGTGTTAATATGAGGGATGGACAAACAAATTAAAGTAAACAAGAATCTCTTCGGACATTTGCCTGAAGCACAAACAACGAAACTTAGCTCTTATGTAGTACTTTTCGTAGATTGAAAAAGCATTTTATAAAGGAGGTCAGCAAATACCAATGATGGTGTGAAGTTTTTTTAAAAAACAAAACAAACAACGAAACTTCAGATAACATTTTGCAATAGTCCTCATTCTTCAGCATGTCTACTTTTAGATGAGGCCAGAAGAACAACTTCTATGAGTAAAGCTATTCTATTTGTGTAGTATTTCTGACTCATCAAAACCAGAAAGCCTTCGAAATCTCTTGAGAAAAGTCTGTTCTCAACACGTTTCAAGAGTATTTTTTTAAACCAGTGGTTTGCATAAATATGTACAGATTTGGATACTTACCAGAATTGGATACACAACTCAGGAGGTTCATCTACCATTGTCATGCAGATCCCTACAAAATCTGAGCATGAGCCATTTTTTTGCATGTAAAATGGTCTAGATTATGTCCCACATGAGGACATGTAAGGAAGTAAGGTCCCCAACCCAATCCCCCTGCATGGTGAAAGAGGATCTATCCAGATCTTAGACTGGGCATCAGGAGGGGACAGCAAGAACAGTATGTGTAATACTCCCACTCAGAAAAGCCAGGGAATTAATAGAGCTAGGAGTCTTTCCTGCTATGTATTTTGCAGCAGAGCATAGCTGATCTGGCCATGGGTTGATGCAGTTTACTGTCCCATACAGAAAAAACAAAATGAAACCTCTCTGTATAATAAAGGACTTAAACTGTTCTATTGATAGTAACAAAATGAAAGTTATGGACTATACTCAAGTCCATTCTTTAAGTATCTACATAGGGAACAAATATTTAATAATGAGCACTTCGATCCAGCAGAGAAAGGTATAATATGAACCAATGCTGGAAGTTGAAAATAAATCAATGCACACTGTAAGGGAGGCATGCATTTTTAACGGTGACAGTAATTAACCATTGGAACAATTTAACAATGGCTGTGGTGTATTTTCAACCAATGACTTTTTTTAAAGTATATGTTTCAGGAATTATTTTGTGTAAATTCTAGGTTTATGCAGAAGCTCAGACTTGTTGACCACAGTTGTCCCTTCTGACCCTGGAATCTAGGAAATGTGCATCAAATGGGATTTCACTGAAACATAGTTCCTTTCCAGACATGTTCCTGGAGCAGCTCCTTACTCAAGGCCTCAAGTCATTACACAAAGAAAAAGCAATTTGTGCTACCAATTATGTATGCAGTTCCTATTCTGGTGACCACCTGCAGGGTTTTGGAGCATGCAGTCACACAAACTTTGCAGGGAAGGGCGACGCATCACAGGCCAGTTGAAATGTGTCCATTAGTGCTCAAAATATCCTTCATCAAAATTTCCAACAGAAACTTAAGAATCCCTTAAGTTTTCTTACCAGTTTTCAAGCCCCTTCATCTCCTAAAATGGAAAATTATGGCATGTAGGAAATTAGGGAAAGAGTTCAAATCCTTAACCCCAACATGCACCCAGAGTTACTGTCCACTATAAATCTCTCTAGGAATCATCTCCTTGGATTGTGATGCAGCAGCAAAACCACTTTGTGGCAACCACTACGGAATCTGGATTTCAACAGCCCTGACACACTGGCATGCTCCCTGTCTGCAACAGAGACTAGCCAGTGGGTCCATGTATTTACATATCAAAGAACCTCATCCACTCTGGACCCAAAATTTCCACTACAGTAGGGTGCATGGAGACCATGCAGATGATAACTCCTTGGTATACAGAGACCATAGACCTCCACTGTGGGGTCCCAAAAGTGTGCATCCTTAACCAAAGTGCAATTGCAGTGGCTCTGTTGGGTCGGTGTAATGCCACTAAATTTGTTATCAGATACAGAAGAAACTAACACAGAGACATCACCCAAGAGGGTCAAAGATAAATGTCTAATATTAATCTCTGAGAGGCTACAGTCCATCTTCAACAGAACCAGCTCCACCCAATTAACTTCCTGTGTGTGCCACTACACAGTCTCAAAGCCACTGCCATTGGGAATTTATGGCTGCAGAGGAAGTAGTGGGATTACAGCCCTTAGTTGCCTAAATACAGTTTTGAGGATCTAGACCTAACTCCCACGGAAGTAAATAGGAGTTACTCACCTAAATGCCTTTGAGGATCTGAGCCTTAAGCCTGGTCTACACTAAAAACTTAGGTTGATTTAACTATATTGCTCAGGGATGTGAAAAATCCACACTCCAAAGCAGCATTGCTAAATTGGCCCAAATCCCCATGTAGGCAGTGCTAGGTTGATTGGTGGTATCTAAGTTGATGGAAGTATTCTTCACTCAGGGAGGTGTATTACTTACATTGACAGGATATGCCTCGTAGCAGCATAGGTAGTGTCTTTACTGAAATGCTACTGTAGTGCTACTCTGCCACATAACATTTTAAGTGTAGACAAGTAGTTAGTGCATATGGAAGTATAACACCACTAAGGTCACCAGTTTCTTGGCACAGATTTTTCCAAAAGGCTGCATTTATTTACAAATGCTTGAAATTCAACTTCATCACTCTGCAAACATAAACTGACTCCTCATGCTGTGTATTTAATAGTTCAAGACACTGTCCATTGCTTTTATAGTCTTGTTTTTTTTAAAAAAAATATTTCCATTGTTAGCAATCCTCCTTAAAAGCCTGAAAATAAAATGACTATTTTTCTTTGAGAAAGTCAAGTCAATGCTATTAAACTCTTGTGTCAGACCTGATGTAGTGAAACTCTGTGAAAGTTTCCCCATACAGCTCTGCCAACAACCTGTTAATCCCGAGTTTCTGTTGAGCAGATACTGCCTGGTGTGCCAAATTGTATGATGCTTTTTGATGTAGAAAAAATGTCTGCAGGAGAACAGTGTGAGACCAGATTTATCTGTCCAAATCAGGGTTTGAACCCTGAACTCCAAGTGTGCCATATATCCTGTCCTAAAACAGCAATTTATAAAATTTCTTCTACATAATTTAGGCTCCTAGCTTCAAATTTCAAACTCATTTTAAATTGAACCACAACATTCCTTTGTGACCACATGTTAAATACTATACAATGTAAGATATATCCAGAACTTGGCCATGATGATTACACCAGGAACAGGGGAAAGAAGCAATGTCAGTTTCCCAAGCTCTGTCTAATAACAGACGGGGGGGATAGCTCAGTGGTTTGAGCATTGGCCTGCTAAACCCAGGGTTGTGAGTTCAATCCTTGAGGGGGCCATTTAGGGATCTAGGGCAAAAAATCTGTCTGGGGACAGTACTCGATCCTGCTAGTGTAGGCAGGGGACTGGACTCAATGACCTTCAAGGTCTTTCCAGTTCTAGGAGATTGGTATATCTCCATTTAAAAAAAAAAACAAAACCATTTCTTTGCACCTGAGATACCACAAGACAATAAAATAGGATACTATTCAAACTACTCATTAATCTCTCCTTAACTACATTCCCTCTGCCTTCCTGTGTGCTTTCATTTGCAGAGAAATGGTTATCACTGATATTTTCATTATCACAATGAAACTTTGGAGTCAACACCACAGTGAAAACAGCAGGGGCAGTTCACACAGCCTGAAAAAATATCTCTGAGATATCTATAGACTCAGGCAGACATAACTGTACCAGCATACATTTGGTTAACAACTGTACAGGTCTTTTCACAACCATAAGCAGTAGAAACTTTTTTTTAAAGTGAAAATGTTGTTTTTGTTTCCAGATAAGAGTGCCAGCTGTTGTGAGCTGTTCTGACATGACTTAAAGCAAACACTACTTTATGAAAATGAATGCCTGTGTCATGTAGTGATCATGTGTTTCCTAACCCCTCTTCATGCACCTTTTGAAAGATAAGAGTACTACAATGAAGTAATAGTTTTTAATAGCATGCAACTCACCAGCCAGCACATGGCAGATTCTTCTTCTTCAGCACTTCCTACTGACAGCCATTTCAGCATTGCTGTGGTTTGCTGTTTCTTGCCTTCAGGCCAGATCACAACATCTCACCTTTTCTGGGATACCAAAAGCCAAATTAATAATAGTTTGTCAACTTCACACCAGACCTTTGGTCTGAGTCCACACTCACTAGTCCTTACCCTATAATCAAGGAAGTTTCAGTAGTCCTTATTCCTTTTGGTGGAGTGGGGTGGGGTCTGCTCCATCTTCTTCTGTGGGCTAGTAGGTAAACCCAAGCTCTCCCTTTCCACTGGGCCCTGGTTGAAGGCCTAACTACACAATCACCTGGCTGATTCCTATCTCAGCCGGTCTTTGGTTTTTGCCTCAGCCTCTTCCCATACTCCTAGCAATCAGTTCTGCTCTCTATCTGAGCCTCTTCCACTGGATCACTGCAGAGCTTCTTTGCACTTTCTGCTAGGCAGTTGGTTCTGCTGGAGGAAAGTTTTGCTACTGACCTTGCAGGACAGTTACTAACCCAGCAGAAAACTTTCTGCTTTCTACAGGCCCTCCACCAGTGTGAAAAGTCCTGGCCAGACACTTCTTGACTATGTTCAGCTCCCAGTTGCAGATGTACCTTCCTTTAGGGAGGTTCTGTTTGCCAGCAATGTAACTCACCTCCCTGATGTCAATGAGGTGGTGGTTATTAAGTGAAAACCAAAATCTACTCTCCTCTCTGATCAGGCTCTAACTGACCCAGATTCAACCACTTATGTCTACCCTCCAGGATAGACACCCACTACAGGTGTAATCAGCCTCGGCCTGCTATAGGCTCTCATTAAACCCTTCAGGCTCACCGTGGTATTGGTACATCCCATCGCACTGACCAAAATCACACATGATATTTGGTAAAGAAATGCTTTCTAACTAACTTAAAATCTGATCTCTCTCTTTCTCTCCCTAGAATCTGTATTTAAAAAGAAGGGAGCAATTATCTCAATTTCCTGTGGTACATGAAATATCATGAAGAGTTTGCAAGAGTTCATTGCTGTCAGAATCCAATTCCAGCACTCTTTCAATCTCAAACCTGAAATCATAGAAGATTAGGTTTGGAAGAGACCTCAGGAGGTCATCCAGCCCAGAATACAATCTGGATTCGACACCTGTCTCTAGTAGTTTTTTTGATGCAATGTCTGAGTTCATAATAGAATCTCATGTTGTCTCTCTGCCTGAATGCTATTCTCTCCCCAATTTCAGGTCCCCTTTAGTTTTTTCCCCCTCCATTTATGTCACAGGGACAGTTGAAGGAGGTGGAGAGAGACTTAGATGCAACCAACCCATACACAACATTAAGAAACAGTCACTGGCCCATAGAACATAAAAAGAAGAAATAATGAAGCAATAAAATTATTTCATTTCAGTGCAGAAGTGTGGATGGAATTATTTCTTTGTATTTCACTCCAGCTCATCTATTATTCCGTACATTTTATTTAGTAGGTCAAATTTTATTATATAATAAAATTAATTGCCTCCTACCTGCTGTTAGGAATATTATTGCACAATATTTTGGCTATGTAATCTTCTCTCTGCACAACTAAAAAATACTATTCTAGCGAGCATAAAACATCATATGTGGTTACAATGAAACACACACTTCAGGTATGTTCTGAAGCAAAGACCAGTACCTTCAGCAATTGAAAATTTTAGTCATCTAAGCATAGTCACTTCACTGTCATTTTGTCTTTCTCCCCATTCCATGTCTTAGCTCTTCCACCTCTTGTTCTTGTCTTATTCTTAGAGTGTAAGTTATTTGGTGCATAGAGTATCTTCGCTATGTACATACAGTGCCTAGTACAATAGGCATGACTTCTGGCTAGGGGTTCTAGGTGCTTCTACAATCCAAATGCCAATCACATACAAAAATATGTTAAAAGAACATTGAAGGGGTGTGACGACTCACCCTGTGACACCTCCTGCTGGTCGTCGAGTTAATTAGCACTTTTGCCTTTGGAGTGCCCTCTGCAGGCCCCTGTCACGCTTGCAGCTGGCCCCATGTCCCTCCCGGACCTCGGTGCCTTTTTATCTGGGGTGCTGCCTCCTGGCAATACCCCCACGGTCTAGCTTTGGGTCCCCCCTCCCTAGGGAATCCCCAACCCTCTGAGCCCCACATTGCCTCAATCTAGGCTACTGCCAGTCATCATAAAGCCCCCTTTCACTGGGGCTGACTGCAGTCTATATAAGCCAGTCATCATAGGCAAAGAGGATTTGGCCTGCTGCCTCTGCCTACCCATGGGCTGCCCCCTGCAACTCCAGAACCCTTCTAGTCCTCAGCCTGGAGCTCCCCAGCTGCTCTGGCCTTTCCCCCCAGCCCTGCTCCACTCCAGGTACCTTCTCAAGCTTCCCCAGCTGCCAGGCCAGTCTGCTTCCACAGCTACAGAAGACTCTCTAAGCACCAAGCTCTGAGCCCTTTTATCAGGGCCATCTGGGACTTAAGTGACCCAGCCACAGCTGTGGCTGCTCTGCCCCAGCTGCTTTCACTTTTGAGCCCTCTGCTGGACTGCTTTAAGCCTTCTCTTTTAGGAACGGGGTAGCCACCCCACTACAAACATGATTATGGTTTCAACATGAATCACTCAAAAATTAGGCAATTCCAGAATTAAGATTGTCTGTGTAACCTTAATTAGACCATGTAGTGGGATGCTGACTCACCCCTGCGGTGCCTCCTGCTGGCCGTCCAGAAATTAGCTCTTTTTCCAGCCAGAGCACCCTCTGTAGGCTGTGTCTCGTCTCTCTCTGGCCCCTGTGTCCCTCCTGGACCCCGGTGCCTTTTTACTTAGGGTGCTGCCACCTGGCAATACCCCTTCACTCTCTGTGGGTCTCCCCTAGCCGGGGAACCCCCAAGCCACTATCCCCATCTCACCTCAGTCTACGGCTACTGCCAGTCATCATCAAGCCCCCTTCCCTGTGGCAGACTGCAGTGTAAGAGCCAGTCATCATAGGCAAGGGGGATTTGGACCTGCTGCCTTTGCCTAGGCCCAGACTACCCCTCTGTAGACCTCAGCACCTGCTTTGGGCCTTTATGCAAGGTCTCAACCTGGGGAGTTGCTAGGCAGGAGCTCCCCAGCCCCTCTTGCCTTTCCCCAGTGCTGCTCTACCTCAGGTACCCTGCTCTGCTCCCAGGACAACCAGGTTCTTCTCTCTCAGAAGCTAGAGAGTATGTGTGTTAAATTCCTGGCTCACTGGCCTTTTATAGGGCCAGGTGTGGCCTGACTGGGGCATGGCCCCAGCTGTGGCTGCCTATCAGCATAACACCTCGCATAAAGTGAACAGGATAATGGTATAGGCCAGTTTAGGCTATATTGTTTCACTGTTACAATATTTATGCTTAATGCATAGATTTTATATCTATCTATTTATCAATCTTAGTGTGGATAATACATATTAATATGATATGTTTATATGCTAGCCAGAATATATTAGTGAACTGCCCAAAAATGTGCGTGCATGCATATATATAAGCTATAGACTTGCCAGTTAGACACCTTACAGCAACTGAGAAAACATTACCTAAATAAAAAGTCTCAAGGACATAACATTGATCCTTGTTATTAGATGACATAGAAATTACCCCACAATTATGTGGATAGGTCGTTCGTTGCACCTTAAAGATTGCTAAGCACTAGTTCTGCCAGATCACCTAAGGGAGCAGGTTCCTGAGGCTTCCATGAGGAATATCTGGTGCCAGTCTCAGAGAACTTCATCTCAAGAAGAGTCAACAACAATAATCCAGTGGAAGCAATCTCTTGGGTAACTGGATCCTACTACTCGGGGCTTTGTAGATAGTAGCCGGCACTTTGAATCATACAGCGAGCGAAGAGCATAGAACACTTACATTTTGAGCTTTAATGGGTCACCTCATCCATCAAGAGATATGATCTGTAGTTCTCTAAGTAACCATTAAAATATTAGTATTGTGCGTGTTTCAATTGTCTGCTTAAATGAACTGTTAATAAAGATTATAGGCCTGGCTGCTCTCTTAAAGCCCTTTTACATCATTGTAATTTCACTTCAGTGAGTTACTCCTGATTTGTAAGAAGAGAATCAAATGATATGTCACTCTGCTCACTCGAAAACATTCTTTTTCTACTGAAACAGCAAGTGTTAAATAATGGCTCACTCTTTATAAGAAATCATGTAAACTCTCTGCTGCTTTTCCTAGTATGCTAAAGCACAGTTTTATAGTCCAAGTCCTTAGTAGTAAACTAAACTTGAAATGACAAAAGCATGAATAGCTGCGGTGGAGACCACAGCTAAGAAGAACTGTTTCAGCAGACAGGTCTGCTGCAAATGGGGAAAAGACGCCCCCCCCCCACCACCCCGGTCCAAAAAAATGTCAGATCATGCCACAGCTATCTGGCAACAGGAATAGCATGGGATCTCATCTCAACACAAGACTGCAAACCATGGGAGAAATCCCCAGCTGTTATATAACTTCAGATTGCCAGTGATTCTAGATGTGTTCAGTGTATATTCACAGAGTTTAAACAATACACTTTCAGAGCAGAGCTGAGCAAATACTTGAATTTTTGTTTCTGTGGCCAAACGGAATTAAAAAAATAAATCTGTTTTGTTTCTAACTGAAAGTGATTTTATTCCAATTTTTCCTCAACAAAAACAAAACAAAAACAGTTTGGGTCATACTAAACATTTCAGTCACCCTAACACTGCATTTTGGAGCAAATTTTCTATTTGACTGAAACATTTCAGAGTCTTAATCCACTCCTGTAGATGCTCTGCTCTGCCCATCAGCAATATTTATATTGCATCTGGAATGCCCTGTCGAAAAGGAACCCAGTAGCTTCAGTCAGCACTTCTGACTGGGCTGCTAAAAGTCCGATTGGCAGCACAGCAGAGCTAAGCCAGGCTCCCTGCCTGACCTGGCTCCACATAGCTCCAGGAAGCGGCC
Source organism: Sternotherus odoratus (assembly GCA_032164245.1). Lineage (NCBI taxonomy): Eukaryota > Metazoa > Chordata > Testudines > Kinosternidae > Sternotherus > Sternotherus odoratus. Next base: position 63,982,576 of record JAVMKO010000007.1, on the reverse strand, counting down.
GGCATGTCCGGCCCCTTGGTGCAGGGGACTCTGTGCACTGCCCCTACCCCAAGTGCTGGCTCCACAGCTCCAATTAGCCAGGAAAAACTGTCAATGGGAGTTGCAGGGGTGGTGCCTGCAGGCATGGGCAACGTGCAGCGCCCCTAGCCTCTCTGCTTAGGAAATAGACATACCGGCCACTTCAAGAGCCTGCAACCACACCTCCTTCTGAACCACTGGACATCTGAAACCCAAGGTTACGCCTGTGGAACCGAAATGTCATCCTGCTCAAGTGAGAAAAAAACTGTGGAGACTGTCATCCCTCAAATACATGTGGATTTTAACTTCATTCACCTCATCTAATGAGATGTTTTTAATTTGCTCTGCTAAAATAAATAGTTTTGTTACAGGTTCCTGAAGACTCTTGTGTTCATGTTGAATGATGAAGCAACACCTTCAGAATCCCACAGGTTCGGTTTTAAGGTCCTAGTACCTGAAGGTTTGAATACAGTTCTCGATGGCAGATTAAGCCAAACATTTTATTGGTTTTGAAAGGAATCTTTAAATAGATGTAACCTAAACATCATATTTTATTGAACCTGGCCCTTTTACTGTTGTTAACTCTTGGCAGAAGGGATATATGTGTGAACTGTCAGGGGGAGATTGCATTGGTATTCAGCCCCATGCTGAACCCACATTTAAAATCAAGTTGCTTTAAAATGAAAAATGACTATGCTGAAAATGTATTCTATAGTCAATTAAAAATAAAAGCCATCTTATAAGTGATATTTTAGAATACATTTTATACAAGCAGCAGCACAAAATGTTTTGATGTCTTACAGAAATGAACTATGACACATTAGCATGAAATGCATTAGTATTCTTAGTCTCATTGCCCATTTTAAGAATGTTTGCCCAATTATTTTTCTTCTCCCTCAGTTAAACTCTAAAGCATTGGCATCCTTTTTATTTCAAGTAGTGATTTACAAAGACATGAAAACTTGCATGTAGCCATTTAACAAGAAGAAAACCACAAATTTCAACCACAACAATACTCCATTCTTCAAACTCTCAGCTAGGCTGACAGTGGTAATGGAAATAAAACATGATTTCTGAAATCTGTCAGTCTGATTTTTAAATAGTACTTTATATGCTGTGGTTCTGACTTCTATTTTCATTTACATATTTAATAAACACATTAATCATAAAAAGACTAAAACATGTTCATGGGTTGCTTATTCTAATTAAAGAAAGTTAAACATGGAATGTGATTCAACAACTTTAAATTGACTACATTTAGCTTCATTTCACTGTTAAGCGTGGCATGTAAAATTGGAGTGGATAATGGTGTCACCGTTATCTGGGATAACAGCTGGGCAAATACTAGAACAAAGTTATCCTTGAATATTTTCTCAGATTCTTAAATTTGATCCTCCCTCTTTTGTGTTTGCTGTCTGAAATTTCTAGCAAATGGATTTACTTATAGAAATGGCCATTGAAAGAGCACATTTTAAAATGAATATTGGAGAAAATTCACAGAAAGGGAATTCTGAATTTATGAATTCAAGTATTAGAACCAGAAAGCTGTTCATCTTCCAATCCATGGCAGAATCATTCCATATGATATATGTATCCAATCAGAACTAACTAACACATTTTAAGTTCCAGGTTTTTTAAACAAAATTTTATTTGCAAATAATCTATAGGCTCAGAGTTACTCAGAGATTAATTTGCAGGAATTTTGTAACAATTAATGCACTATACACAGGCAGACAATTCACAAACAGGAAAGAGAAATTAAATTAAACAAGTTTTTCCAAGAGGATGATAATATTGCCTATAAAATCATAATTTTAGCTGGGGCCTTATCTATATTACATAATTATGTCAACATAAGTGGACATGCAGCCACGACAGTAATTAAAGTGGTGGTTCACATCCACACTATGTTCCTTCTGTCGGTGGTGTGCATCCTCAACGTGAGTGCTTCCATCATCTGAAGTGGTCAAGCATGAGGCTCACTGCTGTGGCCTCCCCAGTTTTGATGCTGACAGCCTGAGCTGTCAGCTAGATGTGGGGATCACAGCTGATAGCCAATGGGTGATGTAAATAACGCTGTGTCTACATGGACACTATATCACCCGAACAACATCGACCAAAGTGCTACACCTCTCACGGAAGTGGAGTTATTAGGCCAATGTAGTGGGTGACTTACATCAGCAGGAGCACCATTGTAGCGTAGACATTTACATAGTTAGGTTGACATAATCTGCCTTAAGTCAACCTAACACCGTAGTATAAACCAGGCCTAAGTGAATGAATTGGGAAAGTTGAGAAAGAGGAACAGAGATGTTGCATAGTATTAATTGACTGAAGAGGTGTTAATCTGCTATTTCACCTTGAATGGTCTCTTAGAATGTGTGTTAACTACTTATGCTAAATAAGCTGTTCCATCTTATATTTAGCTGTGACACTGAGGCCTGGTTTACACTCAAAAGTTAAATCAACCCGAGCTATGTTGTTCATGGGTGTGAAATATCCAGACCCTTGAGTTAAGCCAACCACCGCAGTTCTGGTTAGTGGAACAATTCTTCCACCCAGCCTAGGTAATGGAAGAATTCTTCCATCAACCTAGCTACTACCTCCTGAGAGGTGGATTACCTATGGTGATGGGAGGGGCTCTGCCATTAATGTACGCAGTATCTATACTGAAGCACTACTGTGTGCCACTGTTGCTTTTCAAGTATAGACAAGCCCTGAGTACCTTTCCCAGACCTGAAGAAGAACTCTGTGTAGCTGAAAGGCTTGTCTCTTTCACCAACAAAAGCTGGTCCAATAAACGATATTACCTTACCCACCTTGCTGCTATAATACAGCGTGGCATAGAGCTCAAAGCCACATTTTTTAGACACGAAGAACAATTTCTGGCTGAGGGAAATTTAGCACAGCTCCAGTCAGGTGAGGTTTGCTGTCAGTTTATCTGGAAGAACCATTACCAAGCTTGTTTCATTTGTAGGAAAGCAGAGGATGGATACTCACATCAAGGACTAACACTGGAAGAGGGATCTCCACAAACTGGCCAAGACTTCTTTAGTATTTGGCAGCTATAGTTTGGTGGTAACGACACAGATATATAGGAAACAAAAAGGTTAGAGACAGAAAAATCTGTCAGTCACAATCTCTATTGTCTCCTACTGCTATGGTGTTAATATCAGGAAGATTAAACAACAGCTACAATGGTAGCCATTACGAAGTCAATATTATGTAGAAAATGGTAACTGAGAGGCAAAAGTCTTTGCACCTAACATTTAGAATAGGAAATAAGTAAAGGTGAGCCAAGAATGGTTGGCGCCTTATGCTCCACCAGGAGCAAAGAGGATAAGAAGAAGAAGAAGAGCCAATAGTATTCTTTTAAATGGTAACCACTGCAGTGGGTGTTTTTTTTTTTATTATTATTATTATTATTATTATTATTATTTTTGAGAGGCTGGAGTAGAGCTGGGGTTAAAAATTGTAAAATCACATAAGAAACTTGAAGAATTGGCAGCTGCAATGTTTTCCTGAGTGGATAAGATTACTTAACCAGAGCAGTTTAAAGGAGAAGCGCCATGTGTATGTTTTGAGTGGTGAGCTGAAAATCCAGTCTTTCTACAGTGTTCATCCCATTTTTTATTGCTGCACATTTTAAGTCTGTCTCTTTTCAGAGTAGAATATAGCTTTATTCTGGGGCCAACTATGAAGTTGACCACTTTGCTCTATTTATAGACATTGTGTTAGCTTCCTTTCCATCATATGGCCCTTCAAGAAATAAGGAATTTTTTGTGGTACTTTAAAAGTTACAGTCATATGATTCAGGTTCCTTAGATTTTTTATTTGCTTTAAAGGTCACAAAGCTTATAGCTACATTACAGGTATCTGGGTTTTAAAAGTTACTTGAAACTCAGAAGATCGATAGCAGGCACCCTAAAGTCACTCCAGTTTCTCTTTTCTATAAGGGTGAACATCTTAGGGTACATCTGCACTGTAATACAAAAAAACCCAAACCCGGCACCTGGAGTTTCAGAGTCCAGGTGAATTGGCTCGGGCTACAAGACTAAAAATAGAAGTATAGATGTTCTCACTCAGACTGGAGCCTGGACTCTGAGACCCATCCCCCGCTTACAGGGTTTTGGATCCCAGGCTCCAACCCAAGTCTGGATGTCTACAGTGCTATTTCTAGCCCTTTAGCCGAATCCCTGTGAGCCCAATTCAGGAAACCTGGGCCAGCTATGGATCTTTTATTGCAGTGTAGATGAACCCTAAATAGTCTATGTTGCGGTTATAGATGCCTGCTCTATAGATGTGAGTGGTATTTATCATAAAGCCTTTCAAAACTTTTATAAGTTTTGGTGGCTATGTGAAAGATTTCTCAGCTTTATCTAGTAGGTCATTAACGGCCTGATCCAAAGCCTGGTAAAGTCAGTGGAAATGTTCCCATTAACTTTGGGTAGTTTTTGGATCAGATCTAATGTATATTTTGCATTACCAAGCTTCCTGTTTTATTCCCCTGTTCAAATACTCATGCTTAAGCAAATTTTAGGTTTTCCCACTACTTATTCAAAGACTAGATATATATTCTTGGCCAACATAAACATAATGATCATTGGCACCTTACGGACTAACACATTTATTAGGGCATAAATTTCCGTGGGCTAAATATATATATGAAAAGACAGGGGGTTGCCATACCAACTATATGAGACTAATCAATTAAGGTGGGCTATTATCAGCAGAAGGGAAAGAAAATTGTAGTGATAATCAGGATGGCCCATTTTAAACAGTTGACAAGAAAGGATGAGTATCAGTAGGGAAAAACATAGCAAGGGGAAATAGATTTTAGTTTTTGTAATGACCCAGCCATTCCCACTAATACTTTTAGTATATGTGCACATATATTATTTCTAACTATCAAATACAGTTTAATAATAAGTTAGTAGTTTTCTTTCTTTATTAAAATATCCTATTATCATCCGTTAGGACCAATTTTAGAGATTCCTTATACATTAGGGCTGGCTACTGCTCTCATTTAACTTATGTGCAAAAAAATCCACCCCCCCAGGCATAATGACATACATTCATATAGCGATATGCACATGTAGTATGGCGTATACTGAGTTCTTTCCTTGCAACTTTTATACTCTATAAACAGGCATTAACCTTATTACCGTATTTTTCGCCATATAGGACGCTCCGTCCTATAAGACGCCCCCGAGTTTTTAAATGAAAAAGCCGGACACACACAAAAAAAAAAAAAAAAAAAAAAAAACACCCCACCACCACACACAAAAAGCGCCTCGCTCTCCCGTCAGCCCGCCGCGCGGGCGGGATGCCGGGAGCGCGCCGCTCTCCCGTCCCCCCGCCGCACGGGCGGGCTGCCGGGAGCATCCCAGTTCCCCCCTCCCCGCCGCGGGCGGGCTGCCGGGAGCGTCCCGGTTCCCCCCTCCCCGCCGCGGGCGGGCTGCCGGGAGCGTCCCGGTTCCCCCCTCCCTGCCACGGGCGGGCTGCCGGGAGCGTCCCGGTTCCCCCCTCCCCGCCGCGGGCGGGCTGCGCTACCGGCAGCCCGCCCGCGGCGGGGAGGGGGGAACCGGGACGCTCCCGGCAGCCCGCCCGCGGCGGGGAGGGGGGAACCGGGGCGCACATTCGCCCTATAAGACGCACCAACTTTTCCCCCCCCGTTTTGGGGAAGAAAAAGTGCGTCTTATAGGGCGAAAAATACGGTAATACTCCTACTGAAGCTTGCCACCATGAGTTGGCAGAAACCAATCAGCATTTCCCAGTGCAGTGACAAAACCTGTTAACAGAGTGGATTGATAGAAGAACCTAGACAAACTTGTGCATTCTCTCTTCTAATTCTCCTAAAACCACCTTCTTCACATTATGATTATTCTTACTACAGTATTATCTATAGGAAGACCATATTTCCCTAATCTGAATATGGGACATCTGGTAAAATTACTCATATTCAAGCAAGGTCAATGATAATCAATCAGAATTATGCAGTACAAACATTCAAATTAACATCAAGTTGACTGAGCCCCTGTTAAAAAGAAATACTGTGTAGTTGGAATCTTTTTATTTACCTTCTTATCTTTTCAAGGCTTTAGGTTCACATGGGGAGGGGAGACACACACACCCCTACCCCAACATACACACACAGGGAGAGGTGACAAACACATACTCTTGTACACCTCTCTCACACAGAGGGTGAACGACCCTTCCTGCTTGGCGCTTTCCACCCTCCATGACTGAGATATATACCTAGTTGATGTTCCATTCTCTTCTTGTAATGTAATCTCCATATTCATGGATGCCTTGCAGTCTGATGTTCATTTAGTCACCTATCATTGTGTTGCTGGAAATCTCTGACTTCTTCTTGTGTCCTTGTCATGAACTAGATGTTTTTCCAGACTGTGTACAAGCGATGGCTCTTTCCATCACTACACTGAGGACCTCCTTCATACAGGTCTCCCAAAAGAGCTAGAAAATGAGCAGCTGCTCAGACTAATGTACTGAGTTTTATGCATAAAAATTAGATTTGGAGAAGCAAACTCACAGTCAGACTGGTCATATGGTCATAGGTGTGACTACCTAGACATGGGAGAGACAGGATAGGGGTAGTAATATCGTCTATTGGACCATCTTTTGTTGGTAGAAGGTACAAGGTTTGAGCTAAACAGACCTCTTCTTCAGGTCTGGAGAACAGAGAACAGTATCATGATGATCAATTAACAAAAACTAGCAGGTACATTTTCCTGTGTTAATACTGTAGTCTAAGATAATGGTAATGAAATAGAAAAAAAAAACCTGGCATACGTTATCTGTCTCTTTCAACATCCATTCACTCCCCCTCTAAATTGCCTTTTACAATTCACCATATGTTTTTTCCTTAGGAGAATAACCAATTTAAGAAAAAGAGAGGAAATAAGCCTTTTCTATTACGTCAAACAAAATTCTTAAATGGAATATAAGACTGGAAAATGGGGGGAAGGAGGGAGAGGGAAAGAGGAGGAGAGAGAGAGGGTTGTTGACATTTTCTCCCCTGAGACAAAGTTAAACTGAACATGCATTTAATTTTATATTAGTGTCTTTCTGCTAGAATGGGCTCCTTATCTCAGAGACAGCATATATGCACCATGTTCCTTAGGATGACACAGTAACTATAATGTTGTCATTGAGTTGACAAGTAAATTGTCTGAAGAAATACACAAAAATGGTGGGGGTGTCATTTAAGGTTATCTACAGTAGTCTGAACTCCCAAATGCTTCTTGTCATTTTTTTTCATCCAGGATGTTTTTAGCGAAAATGCTTAAGTTAGAATAGATCACACAAAATTGCTTTTGTCAGTATGAAAATACGCAAAATAATTTTTTGAACAAAGCAGAAAAGGATACTAATGAATTAAACAGCTTTCTTCAAAATAATAACAACAATCTTGCTATACTAATGCCAGCCTGTACATTAAGGAAACTGTGCATATAGTACCTGTTTATTTGATATCAAATAAACATGAAGTTCATACTGTGTCTACATTTATGGTGGTGTGTAAAGTACAGGTGTAGCTACCTGCCCTACTGCCACAGTAAAAAACTGGGCTACGTCCACACTTGTCACGGTGGTGTTTAGCTACAATACACATGGCAGTGAAACACTCTAGCAGCATGGAAAGGCTCTGGCACTGGGGAGCTCCTGGAGCCTTTCCCTGCTTCCTCCCACCTGCCAGAATTTTATCAGCTGTACTCTGATAAATCATCCCCGCCACACTCTTCCCCACTGTCTGTGCCTTTCCCCGATGTAGCAGGAAAAAGCTCCAGCAACTGGAAGCAGTGGGACATGACACAGCTAAAAATAGCAGTGTGCAGATGTGAGAGTACTGCTTAAGTGTATAGAGAGGGCTGTGTAGGGGATTTAGATTTTGCCTCACCCTCTGCTTTATACCTGTGATAGCTGAGCAGGTAGAGTCTGTACTCTACAGGCTGCTGTACATTTACCCAAACCTGTATAGTCAGAGGCCAGGTCTACACTCGGGGGAGGGAAGGTCTACCTAAGATACAAAACTTCAACTACATGAATGCTGTAGCTGAAGTCGACCTATCTTACGTCAACTTACCTGGGCATCCATACAGCGGTGGGTCAACTGCTGTCGCTCCCCCATCGACTCCAATTCCACCTCTCTCGGCGGTGGAATTCTGGAGTCGATGGGGAGAGCACCTGGGGATTGATTTATTGCATCTACACTAGATGTGATGCATTGATCCCTAATAGATTATTCACTACCCGCTGATCTGACAGATAGTGTAGATGTACCAAGAAGTAGCTTATCTAGTTGTTGAAATATAGGTCAATGGATTGAAAGACCTAGGTTCTTAGACCATTAAAGAACTGGGGCTTGCTGTAGCCTTAGGGACAAGTCACTTAGGTCAGATATTTAAAAGTGGGAGCCTAAAATTTGGTGCCTAAATTCATATTTAGGGACATAAATAAATGATCTAATTTTAAGAGAAGTGAGTGCCGAATGCTGTCATTGATACTGTCATTCAGGTCCCTAGGTGTATACACTGTCATAGCTTCACTGAAATCAGCTTATAGCTGATGAGAAACTTGCAGTAAATTTTCCATCTTTCCTCTACCCTTTTATGAAAAAATGACTGTTTTGATCTCCTCAATAGAGATGTCAGCATCCCTCTTTCATATTATACTATACATAGTTGTAGGATGAAGTCTGTAGGGATTAGTTTGTACCCAGCTTGTTGCTTTTGCTTTTTTGAAGCGTTTTTTATTACCTACAACAATTTTGTTATTGCAATGTTTGAATACAATGAAATCTCACATATCTAAGAAACCCATTATTTCATCTTTCATATTTGCAGTCAGTGTATGAAGTCTGCAAAATCTTACAAGTCTTTTACCATGATTTGTAGCTCTGGAAGTTTCTTTTTGCATTTCTCTCTGTTTTTTCTTAACCACTGGCCTGCTCTCTCGCATTCTTCTCCACTCTGTTCTTCTCCTGAATTTCAACATAATCCCACAGTCAACTGTGTTCCTTTGTGTTCTTTAATGCCCTTTCTTCCTTGCCCCATTTCTGATTGCCCCTTTCAGCCTCTTTGCTAATGAATGAGACATCCGAGTTAAGTATGCTTTGGGTAGAACATTTTCAATGGCAGAAAATTGCAACTTTCTTATACAGGAGAAGAGAAAATAAAACAAAACAACCCTTCTCCCCCCAAGAAAAAGAAAAGACAAGGAGGGAAAAAAAACAGCTTAGCAAACCATCCCTATGGTTTTTCTCATAGCCTAGCCCACTAAACACAGCCAAATCTTCTTGGCCCACAAGCCAAGTCGGGAAGTCCTAAAAATGTTTACCATAAACAACTCCCAACAATGGGAGTTAGGCATTTAAATACCTTTGGGGATCTGGATCACTGCCTGAACTGGCAACCTTAGCCAAGTGTCAGTCAGCTCATTCCCTCTGCATCTATTTTGATAGAGTGGTACTCTTCTTGGGAAAGGTGGAGAGAATTTGATCATCTTTCTGTCATATTGTGGACTAGAAGAGCCCACGTTTAAGTGTCCCAGTAGTGTGCTGCTTTAGAAACAAAGGAAGTAGCAGAGGTATATGAAGCTCCCATTGTGAGAATGATGCTGTGTGCCTCGCACAGTGAATATATTCTCTTGCTTCTCTGGGCCAGCTGTACTCTGATAAATCATCCTCACTGCTAAAATCCTGGAATTACTAAATGCCTGGTGGGTATGATGATGACCTTTCCAGCAGCCTGAGACCTTTCTAGTGCAGCTATATTAAAGGATATTCAGTACCAGTGTGGAATTTATCACTCATGTCTGTCTCTGGTGCCATTCACCAAAACCTACATCATGGTAATGAGAGTCCCAAATACCAGATGGAATAGCAGTGTTGAGGGAGCCCCTGTACAAGCAGTCTCCCTCACCCATAAAGGGTTAGATCCTTAGCTGGTGACAGCCATGGATCTAAACTAATTTACACCAGCTGAGGATCTGACCAAGAATCTTCACACCCTTGGTGCTGGCTCCTGAAATCCTGGCCCATCCCTTATGCAGCACAAACAAATTGGTTCCACATCTGGAGAAGAGGTAGTATCATGTTCCCCATGAAGAACTGGGTAACCAAGTTTCTATTTTATGCTAGTACAGCACACTTCAGATAACAGTAAAGTGGGATCGTCAAGACACTGGGATCTCTGATATTCTGTTTAGATGTTACCATAGAGAATTATCAGCAATGGCCTCTTATATTACCACAGCAATGTACTTGATTACAATATAATCCATGCACAAAATATTCCAACCACTATTCATTATGATTAATGTTGTTCTAATGAATACTAGGAGCTAATAATGATTTGCTATTTATTAGCAAATGTTGCTGTTTTAACTTTGTAACATTGATCAATAGACTTTCCAGAAAATAGGACACATTTTCTTTGGGGCGATATGTGCTTGGAGTTTAACCAAGAAAGATTAACAGAAATTGTTTCTCAAGTTAAAATGGATTTTTATGGAAAGGAAATAATTGTAACAAAATCTTGATCTGGATCTCATGAAGGTAAATTGATTTAAATGATTTCTGTCCTTTAAATGTTGACATTCTGGTTCTATCAACATCTTAGTCACTTACTTGATCACCAGTCACGATCTCTATTGTCTCCTACTGCTATGGTGTTAACTATGGTGTTAATATCAGGAAGATTAAATAGATAGATTAGATAGATAACAAATATTCATTCTTGCTAAATAGATTTAAACATTGCAATAAAAACAGTGTATGAATCCTCTATTATATGACAATTTCAAAAATCCTATTTTAGCAGAAAAATGTACTGATAGTGGAAGCCTTCAGATATATAAGAGGTGAACACTATTTACAATAAGTAGGCAAGAACCAGGTTATTTATTTATACCTACCTCTGAATACTTCCACTGCATGCATCCAACAAAGTGGGTATTAGCCTACAAAAGCTTATGCTTCAATACTTTTGTTAGTCTTTAAGGTGCCACAGGACTCTTTGTTGCTTTTGCAGATCCAGACTAACATGGCTACCTCTCTGATTCTTGACTGTTTACAATGAAATGAAAAAGATGGGTGGGTTCTGTCATAATCTTGCAGCTAAAACAGTGCTTATTGTGTGCCCCTCAAACTTCCAGCTTGATTTTTATTTTATTTTTTCAGTGTCTGTAACCTCTTGAAAATCCTCTCCCCCAACACAAACACACACAGTTTAAGCACTGGATGTGTACAACGGGTTAATAAAATAGGAACATAAGAACTGCCATATCAAGATATACCAATGGTCAATTACTGTCTGGTAATCTATGGTCTCTGGTCAATTCACAGTGCTTTGAGGGAAAGCATAATCCACAACACCCTCCCCACACACAGGCTGTAAATTTCAAATCTGAGTACCCAAAGTAAGATATTTAGGCATCTAACTAAAAGTGACCTCAGCATCCATTACTTTTAAAGAAGTCAGTGGGAAATGCAGATGCTAGACACTTTTGAAAATCAGACCACTTGTATTTAGCTACCTGAATATGGATTTAAGAGACTAAGGTTAGAGACACTCAACCTTGAAAGTGTTTGGACATAATGTATCTAATTTTAATAGGGCAACATTTCTAACTGACCGAACCTAATGACTATCTAAAAATAATGTGCACCACAAAACCATTTTAATACATATCTACAAATATATCTTATGACTAGCTTCTTTGGTGAAGACCATATATGAAGAAATCTTTTCTGTGTTCCATGCTCCTTTTATTTTCATGTTACAGCAAATGCCAGTTCTGCAATTGATGTGAGTGGACTGGTAATGCAGTGAAAAGCTTATTTTTAAATAAGTACGTTTTAATTTAATAAATCAAGTTCCCATGAACTTACAAAAGTCAATTGCAAACAAGCTAACATATTAACAGGATAAAGACTGTCCTGTACATAAGCAAAGGATAACTGACATTAACGCAAAAGATAAGGTGATTATGTATCCATATTATTGGTTTTTAAAAGAAGCCATGTCACTTAGGAGCACAAGTCCCACTGAAAGTCAGTTTTGTCACTTGTGCTTTTGAAATGCCTACCCTCTGATCATTACTCATGTCTGATGAGTTACTAAAAAATGAATTTTGAAGTTTAAGTGAGAAAAATAGAGGTAGGTAGAAAGGAGAGAGAACAACATAGAGAGGAGAAAACAGAAAGATATAGGATAGCAGCAGATATGTAAGTCTTAGGAGACCTGATGAAATTATGGCTTGCTCAGTGATAATTATGGCCAAAGTGATATATTTTTGAGTCTTCCAGTAGGAATAGAATTTATTTAAAGCACTGTTTTAAGTTGTACCAACTTGTAATGATCCATTAGGAACTACTGCATTGCTGGGAATAGCTGGAATAAAGGTTAGGGTATGGTCAGGACAGTCTATTTCCTCGATATTCACCATTAAACATAGGCTGGTTCTGAAGAGGAGTGCACACTGTCCTTATTTAAAGCCTTGGTGGTTACCACAAATGACCATACTCACTTCATGTCAGTGGTGGCATTCTTATGACCCTACCTTCTGCAAGCTGAATGCCTCTGATTACAATTACTCTATGGCCACCTCACTCAAAGCTCTGGCTGTCAAAGTTAGGATTTACTGTAGCTTCTGCTATAAATTTCTCTTTTAACACTTCTGAAGATGTTCAATTACAACAATTTGTTTCTCACCACGCTCTTATCTATCTTCTCGCTCTTATGAAGATTAAAGGCTGGGGGGACTGGGCTAGGCTTTTTGCGTTAGAAAACCACACAGTTAAATAGAGATTTCTAATTCCAGCATAGCTGTCTGCAAATCCAATAGGAAAGGAAACCTTCTAAATGTGAATTCTTGTACCCATAAAATATTGTACCATATTAAGGGAAAGCAACTCTCCCTTGATTTTGAAACATGAGCAAAGAATACAACAGATGCATCTTGTACTGTATAAACAACACACGTATTTAAATCTCTTATATTTTATTTTTATGGTGTAATTCTGAATTGCATTATTTTTGCATTTGTAATTAGAAGACAGAACAGATGGTGAAGTCTTAGTTTAAAGTGATGTGTCTATTAAAATTATGCTGCCAAGTAATTGTTCCCCATCACAGGGATGTCCATTTACTATAACATTATAGTTGCTCCATTTATGTACACCAGAAGGAACTGGTAATTTGGGAAATGTTTACTTTTTGGAGGGTGGGATTTATGATAACAGGAGGCAATGTTATAAGTGACCACTTTCTTACGAAGATGGAAACTTAGTGATTGCCTATTGTTGATAAAAGGAACATGTAACTCCCTACCTCTATCAGTAAAATATGCCTTGAATAGTTGTACCCATCATTACCTTAAATGGAAATACAGAATATGTGGGAAACATTTATGAATATGTAGCATGGTAAGCAAATTCTGAAAATGCCCAGGTAACAGGGCTTCATGTAAATAGGTCCTTGTTTGTTACCTTTCTGAGAGTGGTATTGAGGATCCAAATGGATTATATACTTAGCTAGTTTATACAGAAACCCTACAGAGCAAAGGGAACAGAATATGGTCGTATCTCACCTGCTAGAAAATGTCTCAGAGTGGAACAGTCCCCATTGTGCCCAGTGATAGCATGACAAGCTTTACACTGCCTCCCCCATAAGGCCAAAGATTGTGGGGGGAGGTATTGTTCTTTGCTGGAACTATTCGCTGAATTCATGTCTAAGTTGAAAATAGTTTCAGGTTGATGGAAACCTCATTTTTCAGTGAATAAACTATTTGTCTGAAAAATTTCACCCAGCTCCAATACTGAGTTATAGTTCTTTCAATAAGCAATACAGGCTGGAATCTTGGGAATTTCAGTAAATTTCAGCTGGTTTAATTAGGAGCTTCTTGGCTATCCTCTAAATGATCCTATGGTTTTTATCATAGATAGTGGGTTATCTGTCTATGGAGAGTTTCATCCTGAGGGTTTATATATGTTGATTAATTCACACATATGCATGGCATTAGCACCTTTTGAAAAAAAATGTTTAATTCAGAACAAGACACCATTACATGCATCACTAACTCCCTAGCCCCACCCCCATATTAAAAATTGAGAAAAATCACAAACTAAAGTGAATATACAATTCTTACATCAAACTTAACAGAGGATAAAATAAGACCTATATAATGCCTGAGAGAGGAGATGTAAGCACAATTTCTCCTTATGTGTTTAAGAGGAGCAAATTTAAACTTCTCTTCATGGTTTTCGGAATGAATTTCTTTTCTATTCTAATTTGGTATTTGGCTTAGGGATAAAAACATTAATTAGCAGTGAGTGTACTTTTGAAGTGATACCTTTCCCACAAATGCTATTATTAAAAACTTCTCAATATTTTCAGTGACCTGAGAGGAGCAAACCTTTATACTGAGAACACGATGTTTCAGCTGCAAATTACTTATGGTAATTTAGGCCTGTCTTGTGCTCTTCTTTTGCTCAGGTGTAAATGAGCTCTGCACCATTATTCTACTTAACTCAGTACAATCTGCCTGGAGTTTACATCCAGGAGAGCAATCCCTGTTCTCTCAATAGTGCTTAAACTCATCTGAAAAAAGGTGAGGGCTCTATCATCACCTCCTTATTGCTCTTTCTCACTGCTCTGATTTAATTTTCCTCTCCAACCCTCAAATCAATTCTGGCCCCTCATTTCCCCCTCCAATTAATTCTGAGACCAAATCTATTATTTTCCTCCAACCTCACTTCTCCTCCTCCAGCAGCTTCTGAGGTTCTTCACCCCTCTTTTCCAGGCTGGGGTGGGACTGCAGTGGGGTCCCCTCTCCTCTTTCCCAGGCAAGTTGTTGCTTGGGGGAAGGAGAGGGGCACATAGCAGGGGAAAGAACAGAGAAGGGCCACCCCGAGCAGCTGGGTTCTTTCTGCCCCATCTTGTGAGAATGATGTCAGTTCCTGCATGGTCGTGAGGTGTTGAGGGAGACCATCTATTCATAAAACAGCTGCTATACAGCCATTCTGCATGTTCAGGGTATAGAATGGAGTGACACACATACGTTTTGGCTAGCAGTTGCAGAAAAGTAAGGCATGAGCAGGCATTGCATAGCTCAGTGCAATATAGACCAATCACTGTTCCACTCTACACTTAAAGCAGCCTCTACCTCCCTATAGCCAGGTTTTCCAAAGTGTTTGGTCAGCATCCGGTCTTTTCCCACTGAGAACAGTGGGAGCTGCTGGGGGGAGAGCTGTTCTGGAAATGTAGCCCATAATGCACTCCACTTGATACGGGCTCCAACTAGACATGGAGTCCTTAACCCACTGAAGCAGAACCCCAGATCTGAACAACCCCTGATAATAATGGGGAATCTGAATCCCAATCAGAATTTTGAAGCCCAGGCTTATCATATGTAATTTCAAATGTTTCTAAATAAAATACCTGTCTACCACACTCCTTATAAAACTGCAACACAATATGGCACAGTACAGCTGGACTGGTAATTTCTTCTCAGGAAAGGATGCAGACTGGAACAGATGGGGTATTGCATGTTTTTACACCTGAGTTTCACTCTCATTGGCATAAATGAACATATTATTTGTCACGCCTCTCATTGCTTGAACTGCAATCAGCTGTACCCAGTGCTATCAGCTATTCACTTTCATGGACACTAAAATTCACTCCAACTTATGTTGGGGGGAACAGAACTAAGTAATATTAAATTAATAAAAACCGTGGTCAGTGTGGATGATTCACTGAGTCTTTTTAGTTCAGATCATACTTGCCTTGAAACTTTAGCATACAACGAAGCTACCTTGATTAATCCCACTGTATAAATTTGTCAGAAAATAAGTTGTTGGAAGCATTGTTGTAGCCATGTTGGCTCCTGGATATTAGGGGACAAAGTGGGTGAAGTAACATTTTATTGAAATAACTTTTATTGGTGAAAGAGACAAGCCTTAAAGCTACACAGAAGCCTTCCTTCAGGTTTGTAGAACTTAAAAGTGTGTCCTGTCACCAACAGAAATTGCCCCAATAAAAGATATTATCTCACCCACCCCGTGACTAGAAAAATTAATAATATTCTTGTGAACAGTATCCCCATTGTTTATATTTTAAACAAATATTTGGGCATATGTGTCTCTCAATATCTCATTTGCCTCTAACCTTCCATGCAATTAAATATCCTGTGAGAGCTAAGCACTACCAAGTGCTGTCATCCCTGAGTCAGAAAAGCCTGACATTGCAGGTTTCCGGGTATGAACTCCAGGCAGGTGACCTGTTTTTTGCTTCCCCTTGGGGCCGACTAGTGTCCTTGTTCCTGATTACCAAGGAAAACCACCTTCATGACATAATAAAGTCATATATCTGATCATTTCATTCCTTCCAAACTTCATGATCAACTCTGAGAAGTGAACCTGATGAGGAAGGTCAAAAGCTTAACATTGACTCTAATCAGATGCATCATCATGACCCTTCCTGACTGAAGATTGTTTTAAACTTTATCCATTTTGTTTATTCAATATGTCCCTTCCCCCCCCCCCTTTGGTTTCCAAGCAAGCAAAGGTAAACTTTTGTCACCAAAAGCGGAGCTGAGAGCCGAAAACAGAAATGATGTGGAAACCACAGTATTTTTCATTCACATAGGCCATTTTCACCATTTGCTGATTGTAATTTACTATTATTAATATTGTATGACTTTGTTAACAATGCTTATACTAATAGTCCTCCAGACTATAGAATCTACTCAGCTTCATTTGGACTCAGTGTAGGTGTAAGGGCCTATCTGCATAACAAGGTCTGGTTCAAACTCAGACCAAACCTGCAAACACTGATGCATCTTTTTAGCTTTACATATATTCACACCTATGGTGCTACTGAAATCAAAGGCATAAGAACATAAGAACATAAGAAAGACCATACTGGGTCAGACCAATGGTCCATCTAGCCCAGTATCCTGTCTACCGACAGTGACCAATACCAGGTGCCCCGGAGTGAGTGAACATAACAGGTAATGAACAAGTGATCTCTCTCCTGCCGTCCATCACCCCCCTCTGACAAACAGAGGCTATGGACACCATTTCTTACCCATCCTGGCTAATAGCCATTAATGAACTTAACCTCCATGAATTTATCCAGTTCTCTTTTAAACCCTGTTATAGTCCTAGCCTTCACAGCCTCCTCAGGCAAGGAGTTCCACAGGTTGACTGGCAGAACTCCCAGTTACTTCCGTGGGGCCAAGATTTCACCCAATTAGTTTAATGAGACTACTAATATGCTGTCATAAGTGTGGAGGGTGCCTTGCCTGGGTGGGGGCTACGTTATCTGAGACAAGTGACGTAAGAGTTTCCCTGCCTTAGGGGAGGGAGGAGCCTCCAGACCATGAGGAAGGGAGGAGTTTAAAGTTCAGTTCCATCTTGGCTAGCCATGAGGCCAGAGGCAGGAACCAGGGTCAACTAGCATCTCTAGCTATGGAGATCGCTTAGCTTTTCTTCTTTTATACTTCTACTTAGCTGATGTAAGTGATTTTGATTCTTCTATTAAGCCTGTGCCTTTTGGGGTGTTCTTTCCATTTCAGAAGGGAGCTAGAGAACCCCAAATTGTAAAGTGTATTGTATCTTTGTTTCATTCCCTTTTCTTTATTAAATCTTCTAGTTATAAAACTGTCTGGTTTATTTCCCTTAGGGTTTTCTCTGCTTCCAGTCTGGGAAGGGAGAAGGGAAGGAAAATAGGGACCAGGGCAGCTAAGTGCTTGGCTGGAGAGTGGAGACTGTCTCTCCTTACTGTCAGGTTAGACGGGGGAGGGGGAAAGCAGCCTCCAGGTGCCTGATTCTGGCTCCCAGGGAGGGGGACAGGGTGCAGGGGGGGAGGAAAAGCAGCCTCTGAAGGTCTGGCTCTCAGGTAGAGAGAGACAGGGTTGGGGGAAGTCTGCCTTCAGCCGGGAAGGGTGAAGGGAAGCAGCCCCCAGGTGTCTGGCTCTGGCTCCCAGGGAGGGAGACAGAGAGCGGGGGGGGGGGAGGAAAAAGCCTCCAGGTGTCTAACTTGGCTTCCAGGGAGGAAGACAAAGTTAGGGTGGGGACGTTCGGGGCCCCCCCAAGGTTTTGGAAGTATACCCGAATGGTGGCAGCAATTGGTAACCCCAAGAACCCCACTGGTAAAAAGGGGGGTGTCTTGGGGTGTAAAACTTAATTTGGCTGGAAAACAGCTTGGTTAAGTGGTTTGGCTAGTAAAGAGTCCCAGCTTTTGTGCTCGAGAGAATAAAGGCTGGGGGCACCCCCTCTTACACATGCAAATCTATTCAAGTGTTTGTAGAATCCGGTCTTGAAATTGTAGCCATAAACTGTTACTTGCAGCCTGTCAAAATCTCTTTGTGAAAAAGTTAAGAAAGAAACAAAGGTCATGACTAAAGATTTTTATCTGGTGAAAAGTATTATGACAGTCTGTATAATTACATGAACACCAGCCTAAAATATTACAATCTTCTCTACTTACTAACTTAAGGGTTGTTGTTTTTCATCTGACACAGCTTTTACAATTTGTCCGCATAGGTTCTTTGCAGAAATTAGAAAGCTCTTTCTGAAAGTTAAGTTAATCAAATGTTACAAACAGTTGGAATCAATACTTTCTCTTACAGAAGGCACCTTGAGGAACAGAGTGAAAGAAATCTCTAAGAGCTTCTATGTTTGGTAATTAAACAATATAAATCAGAAAAACATTTTTTTTAAAAAAATAGACCAATGAATAAACATCTATATATATAAAAGTCAAATGGTGTATGCGTGTATGTATGCGTGTATGTATGTGTGTATGTACGTTCACTTACTCCTTCCACACCGTTTGAGCTAGAGACTTGAAATTTGGTACAGTTAGAGGCCTTAGGGTGCTAATCAGGGTAAGAGTCGAAAATTTTTCAAATCTCACCTCTGACGCCCCCCAGTGATGAAATTATTTAAAGGCCAATCACATCAGCTGGGCAGTTGCTGTTCCCTGTGACCCTCCAACGGACCCCGCACTCGCTCAGCTCTCTGCCCCCTCCCCACCTCCGACGGACCCGATTTGGGTTTGGTCGGAGGGTAAGTGACGTAGGGGTGTCGGGTTTGGTCGGGGGGTGAGGTGGGGGTGTCGGGTTTGGTCGGGGGGTAAGTGAGCCGGGGGTGTTGAGTTTGGTCTGGGGGGGTGGGAAGGTGTCGCGGTGGGTGAGGGGTGAGGTGTGGGTGTTGGGGCTGGTCAGGGGGTGTTGGGTTTGGTGGGGGGGCAAGGTGGGGGTGTTGGGGTTGGTTGGGGGGTGAGGAGGGGGGTCAGGGTTGGTCGAGGGGTAAGTGAGGTGAGGATGTCGGGTTTGTTTGTGGTGGTAGATAGGGGTGTTGGGTTTGGTTGGGGGGAAGTGAGGTGGGTGTGTCAGGTTTGGTCTATGGGGGGTGAGGTGTGGGTGTTGGTCAGGGGGCATTGGGGTTGGTAGGGGGGTGACGTGGGGGTGTTGGGTTTGGGTGGGGGTGTGTGAAAATGTGAGTTGGGGTTGGTCGACGGGTAAGTGAGGTGGGGGTGTCGGGTTTGGTCGGGTTTGGTCGGGGGGGGGGTGAGGTGGGGGTGTCAGGTTTGCTCTCTGCCCCTTCCCCACCTCTGACGGACCCGAGCAACGCCGGGTATTTTCGCTAGTTTAGAATAAGAATGCTCACCTCAGGTGCTAGAGAATCTGATACTCTAACATAAGCCATTCCTACAATAATTTGTTGTTTTTTAAAAATAAATAACTTAGATTTCTTTACAATAAGGAACTTAGCCATTGTTACTGAGCTCTTTGTGAACTGAGAGGAGCTGTAGTAACTTAAAGTCAGGGGCTATATATCAGTACAATGAGCGTACAAGACTATTATATTCTGTTTTACCAGACAACACTTCAGGTGATATAACAAAGTTATGAGGACAAACTGTATACTTCACAACAGAATCTTGAACTTCCAGATAAAGCTTTAGCACCATCATCATTCATTATCCTGGGTATTCATGGCTTAGTTGGCATTATTGCATTGTCAAACAGATATTTGCTTTTTTGTTTTTCCCTGGAGCTACACCCAGGTTTTACCAGCCCTCTGATCTCTGCTAAACTAGCACCTCCAAGCCCACAAGCTTCAGCTGATTGTAAACACAGTGCAGTTTGTCATCTGAGTTCACAGTAAAAACAGAGATAAGTTATGAGTCTATCAGGTACCAAGACACCAGGGAATTTCCCAAGCACGGGAGTCAGCAGATCTGCAGCAGAAAATGCTGAGTACAAAGATACTGGACTTTCTCATCAGTGCTTTTATCTACTAGACATATGGTGTGGGGGTCATTTCCCTTTCCTGTTCCTTCCTCCTTGTAGCAAGACACAGGAATTCTTAGAGATACCATTTAGAATCTTGGCTGGAAGAGAGGGGGACAGTTATGAAGGTTTATTTTATAACTTATTCCTGATTAATGAATAATGCCATCAGCTCTCCACATAGCCAGAGGACATGGACACAATAGTGGGGATTTTGTAAATAGTCAATTATACTGTACTTTTATAAAGCATAGGCCTAACTCTGCTCCCACTGCGTTTAATGTGAGTTTTATTAAATAACTTGCATGAGAGCACAGATAGGCCATTCCTAAAGGCTTTTGAAAATCCTACTGATCATGTGCCATATGATATATGAGTTTTGTGGGGACAATGTCTTACTAGATGATCATCTATAGCCAATCAGTATATCTTAAAGCAATAGTTTGGAAATAGGGTGACCAGATGTCTTGATTTTATAGGGACAGTCCCAAGTTTGGGTCTTTTTCTTATATAGGGTCCTATTAACCCCCACTCCCTGTTCCGATTTTTCACATTTGCTGTCTGGTCACCCTATTTGGAAATCACTGGACCAGATTCTAGGATCACTTAAAATCGTGTAAATAGGAAGCAGGCTCTCCAAAGTGAATTGAGTTATACTGGTGTAAAAAGGGCATAAGGACTTGATCTGAAGTCCATTGACTCTTTCTACTGAATTCCAGTGAATTTTGAATAAGGTACTACATAAGTTGCCGGACCTACTGTATCAGGGCATCCTAAACTTTTGCAATCTATAAAACCTTAATAACAATAATGCATAAAGAGAGACAGATGGATTTTTCGGGAGATACTCAGAATTATTTCTTCTGATTGTGAATTCATACCATGGCTAAGATTATAAAGGAGAATCTTATGAGAACAATTTTTTATAATAGTTTTTAACAAATTTCTTATCAGGGGAAATTTTCCATGCTTAATCACTGTCCAAAAAGAATTTATTTTGTGTTTGAGCAAAACTCCTTCATTCACAGGTTAATAAGATGACAATAAAAAAATATACTTCTCCCATTTCCAAAAATTCTGGTTGGGATTTTCAAAGGCAATTAAGGAAGTCAGAAGCCAAATCCTATTTTCATTTTTTATATACAAATCTAAAGAAACCTGTCAGGCTTTGATTGTTGCTTTGTCGGACTCCTTTATTCTCCTCCCAAATAATGTTTATTTGAATATCTTGTAGTCCTGAACTCTCTGGTCCTTAGGTGCAAAATATACTCCACGACCTAGGAAATTTTAAATAGATGGCTGAGAAATGGATGCCTAGACTACTTGGGACTTCTTTTGGTCTGGGAACATTTTGGTGTTCTTCTCCCTACTTGGGATATAAGTCTTGAAGCCAGCACCTTTTTTTCTTTATGTTAAATGGCGTCCTTCCTGGCTCCTCTGGGATCTCTGCGGGGAAACAGATGCCCAGTGCACACTGCTGACTTTAATGGAGCCGCTGGTGAAGCTCTTGCAAAGAATGCACACCAGTGCCGCAGCTGAATGTGCACTTCTTGAAGTGAGCATACAGCTGAAGGAGTGCGCTTTCCATAGAAGTGCATGTCACGCTAAAAGAAATAGTCCTGTGCTCCAAAAACACAGGCAATCTAGTACATGAAATGCCCAGTGTTTATTTAATGATACGGTTTCACCAGCTAAAAAGAAAATAAATCAGGAAATGCAAAAGCTAAAAGTTCCTACAGCAATATTAACTTGTCCACAAAGAAGATAGGATCTGTAGTACCATCTAATGTTCTTTTTGTTGTCCTGTGTATTTAGTAGCTTGATTATAAATATTTCTCCTCACCAGTAATACTATTTGAATTAATTATTAGTATTTTATTATTTTATGAATTATGTTAGATTCCTGCCAGACTGGCTGCAAAGATGATCTTATACCCCTTTCATGACAAGGTTACTACACATTTTTCAACATTAGTTGGCTATAGATAATCCGGTAAAACCCAAGTAAAATTCACTTATAGAGTGACATCATCCTGTGCCTGTTGACCAGTACATCATGTCCATTGTGTTTACTCAATAAGGGATGAATTAGTAAAATGCTTTTCGTTCTTTCATTCTTTCGTTATTTCTTTCTGATTCCAAATAAGTTTATTTTCTGTCCAAAACTGAAGCAGCCAATATGACATTTGTAAATTATAAATTTTGTCAGGAATATGTCTGGAGATCTCAAATTCAAATGCAGAAAATGGAAGTGTCTGGCAGAATACACAGCAGATGAAAGTAGTGTTTCTTTGACTCCTAAATAATAAATAATAATAAAATGGAGATATGCCTGTCTCATAGAACTGGAAAGACCTCAAAAGATCATCAAGTCCAGTCCTCTGCCTATATTAACAAGATCAAGTACTGTCCCCTGACAGATTTTTTGTCCCAGATCCCTAAATGGCCCCCTCAAGGATTGAATTCACAACCCTGGGTTTAGCAGGCCAATGCACAAACCACTGAGCTATTGCTCCCCCCCCCCCCAAAAAAAAAAAAGCAAAAAAAAGCTGGTATTTATTGGTGACAGGTGGTATTTATTGGTGACAGGTGACAGGTGACAGGTATAAAAAGCTTGTATTTATTGGTGACAGGTGACAGGTATAAATAATATTTGTTAAGAATGTAGCCCCTTTTTACTTAGTAACCTGTTCATGAGCAGATCCTGATGTTCTAAAAGGTATTCATTATTGATATGCATTCACAGAATAGTTTGGACTAATAATTCTCAGACTACATCTTTTTGGTAATGTGATCAGTTCAGCTATTCACTATTAACTAGTCATTATTTCTGTTGCATGTAGCTGATCCTCTAAATCAGAGTATTTTTTTTTTCTGCTTCAGGATTGACTGACTGAAATATTTTAAGCAGAAGAATAATGAATAGTTAGTAGCAAATAGGATGCATAACTAATCATGCTTAACTTTGTGAAACTTACAGCAATTTCAAAGTTTTTCGAATAGCCAGAGGATCTCCAATGTGTGCAAATAATGAATAATATGACCCCATGAATCATAGTGAACTCTTTTATTATTATTTATTATTTATATTTACTTTATATTACCCTGAAGTCCCCAGCCAGGATTGGGTGCTTATGACATAGGTGCAGTTATGGTTAGAAATAAGAATATGTAAAAAAATATTCCCTCTTCTTCTCATAACAATCTGGACCCTGGGTGGATTTGAAAGTTGCATTATGTAGAAATAAGTGAATGATATAAAATATGTTCAGGAATACACATTTGAATGTTTAAATGAACATGTTTAATTGTTTGTGGCAAGCAAGCACAAAAGTAGTGCTCACGATGCAGAATATACTCCACAACCTAGGAAATTTTAAATAGATGGCTGAGAAGTGGATCCACACACTACTTGGGACTACTTTGGGCCTGGAGTAATATGGCTGGAATTACTGGCACTAATATTCATACAAAACATATTTTAAAGTTCTGTGTATTCTTTCTTGCAAAAACCACATTTGAAATCTGTACACACAAGTATTCCTGCTAGATGTGCTTGAACTCTGACCTACACAGAGAACCAGTGAAGGTGTAAGGATGCCATTTGACTGAAATCAGAGACCAATAGCTGGCTTGCTTATTAGCTCTGCCCACTGCACCTAGATAAACCCTGCAGTTTAATCTTATTAAGAGAAAGAGAAGGAAGTTGTATTGGGGAGCTGTAATACCTGCCAGAGGCTTGAATTACTGCTGGGTGGAACTGGTCCACCAAACAAAAATGAATTCACAATCTGCTGATACACTCTCTATGGGTGAGTGTAATAGGATGCTATCAGCAGCTCCCTGATCACTGATAGGGCTGCTGTCTGATGAAGGCTGTAGACTAAATTGAGGGTAATTATATACTTTGTTGGTGGATTCTGAGCAGCTGGGTGACAATCATGGGGCTAACAAAGTAATTGGGAGGGGGAGGGAAGAACATAAGGGAGGTAACAGGAAGAAAGGGGGAGTTCAGGAAGGGTTCAGATGTATGTGTGGTAGAAAGCTTAGTAGGTGAGCAAGACATACAGTGAAGTCTGCCCTTGTGTAAGTCTGGTGTTTGATGTAAGAAAAATACACACCTTGGTGAAAGATAAACAGCTTTATGGTTGTTTGTGACTGTGAAAGTACCTTAGCTGACCAGGTAGTACACTTCTCCAAGTAGCAGCAGAGGTGCCCTGTGATGGGGTAGGAAAGAGGAATCTAAATTTTTAAATCACAGATGATTCCTTTACTAACTACTTGTTTAACTTGAAAATAAAGCCAGAGGGGGAGAAAAAAGGGAAGAAAGTGGAATACCGAACTGAGTTAAAAGACTACTTTTACTTCAATTTGTGTTTTTCTTTTGGTTTTGAGCATTGTAGAGAACGTATTGATGACTAATTAAGCTTTTCTAAACAGCCACATTTGACAAACTGTTTTCTACTTTCTAAAGAAGTGATTATTCACAAAGTGGGATTTCTCTTAACCACCACAGCTATAGTTTGGCTGTTCTTAGCAAAGTCAATGTCTCTAAAGCAAACTAAAAAACAAGAGAAACAATGCTGAGTGCTTTTCTGCATGTGTTTTAAATTGCTGCCTATCTAATCTAAGGTGAATCACTGGGAAATTTTAATCAAAAACTTTCTGTTGGAAAATGCTGTTCTGATAAAAATGCAATTTCTCATATAATTGAAGTTTCTTGACAAAATATTCTGCATGAAGTGTGGGAATTTTTGAACTGGAAAATCTTTCATTTTAGAACATTTTGTTTTGAAATATTTTATGTTATTACTTCATGTCAGTAGATGTCATTATACATTTTAATTTCAGAAATTTACAGAATTTCCATTTCATGGTAAATTTTGAAAACATTTGTGAAATGGAATGAAAACAAACTTGAAAATGTCAGCTTTTATTATGATCTCTAATGTCTGATCCAAAACTCATTGACATCTATGGAAACATTCCCAGTAACATCAGTGGACTTTAGATTCTGCTTTGTGAGTTGAAATGTGGGGCCACATATTTTGTTATGAAATATGAATAAGTGGCCAGATGGTCATTACTAAATTTTTCATCACATTTCAGAAAGCCAGGTTATTACAATGTGCTGGTCTTCTATTAGCAAAAGAACTTAGCAGTGGTCATTTGACACAATTATAAGTAACAAAATTATCATTTTTTGTCTTTGCTGAGGCAACCTCTAGTTTTTAGTTGCATGTTCCTATGTTTTTGGATTCACCCTAATTTCTGAACATGAACCTTTTTGTGTCTCCATTTCGGGAAGCTGGGGTGGTCTTTGCAACAGCCAAGGGTATCAGTCTAACTAGTGAGGTCATATAATTGGTCCCTTCAAGGTTTCATGATGAGATGAACATCACAGAAATTGGCAGCATAAGGGTACTCAAAGGTACCTGTTGTGCAGAGAGGTTTGTACAAGTAATTCCTGTCTGACTTATTTCCATTTGTACTGACTCTGCTCAGATTAGCAAAAAAGGTTTGAATGACACTCAACACTTCAACTTTAGAAAATCAAGCTGTCTTCCTCTTCTATCCTGAACAAAATTAATCCTGGAATCTGAAGTGATTTTTAGTGATCTAAGTGGTGGTGATGACAGATGAAACACAGCCATGATTTAAATACACTTAAAGTGAAAACATCAATTAAATGATTTAACTGAAAAATTTAGCAAAGAGAAAACAGAAGTGATGCAAAGTCCTTCACGTGTGGCATATGTTCTATTTAATATTCTAGAGGCAGATTCCAATTTTTTATATCTTCTAGAAATACTATTCTTTTACTGAAATACTTTCCTTTCTTTAAAATTATCAATTATGATTTGGCATTCTTGTGAAGTTTTTTAAATTGCAATGGTTGTACTTGTAAAGCAGATCTTTCCATTTAAATTTCTGTAGATACATGATTTCAGAAGCTAGTCTCCAAGTCTTTTATAGTCTTACAATGTTTTCTTATACTCATATTGGAGAAATAATGAAACTGAACTTCACAAATAAGGTCAAGAGTGCAAAGCCTACTGCTTCAAACAAAATGCCAAGTATTGTCACATAAATATTAAGCAATTTAAAAATGGTGAAAAAAGTTTCACTGAATAGAGCACAATGCTGGGTAAGTAAGAGAGAGGTGCTAGTTTACATATACATTGCTATCTCTCTGAATAAATTATTTTGTTATTCCTCTTGCATTTCCTCTTCATCTTTGAGGCAATAAATGTTGATTTCCTTTGCCCCCCATTTAGAGATTTTAGATTAAACACAATAAGAAAAAATCTGCAGTTTTGAAAGTTAGACATGATTTATTCTTAGAATATCCATGCTGGTTGCTAGTGATGACCCCTTCATCCTTCAGGTATTGATAAATGGAATATTTTCTACATTGCTCAAATAGGTTCCCCGGTATTGAAGTCAGGCTAACTGGTTTATAGTTCCCTGGCTCCTCCTCCCCCCCCCCCTTTTTAAAGATGGGCAGTATGCTAGCTCTTGGCCAGTCTGTTGGGACCTTTCCTGTCATCTACGAGTTTGTAAATACTGATAGCAGTGGCTCTGAGATTTCTTCAGCTGCTTCCTACAGTACCCTCAGGTGAATTAACAGCTGGGTGTGCTGATCTGAATTCCTTCCAATGACTGAAGAGCCCTTCCCCAAGCAAGTCTTCATACCGTTGTTGAGAGACAGGGTGCTCCCACTTTGAGGTTCATAAGCAAGTGTGAATAGTGAAGATAAACTGTACAAGGACTTGGCCATTACACTTCCCAGCATAAACCCAACTCTAAGGTGATTATGCAGTGGAGGTGCCATGTTATAATTGCTCATGTGACATCGCACTCACTGAAAACAAGCAACCATTGACCTTTGGCTAGAAGGGAAAAAAACCCTCATAAAACTATGTGGTCGTGTGAGCATGTACCAGTGTTCCCTTGTGCGCTTCCAGCAGCTGTACCACATACGAATGTATTTCTTGGCACAGGCATGTCATCCTTTGGCTCACTGCTATGACAGGATGTACGTATATAAGGCATCCTCAATTTTCCTTGCTTACTGGGAGCCAGGGCCAGCATTCACTTGGATGACATCAGGCTTAATGTACAGAATTTGTAAACCTGGCATGTCCTGAGCCAGCTCAAGATGAAGCACTCCTCTTTACCCTCACAAATATTGTGAGCTATACAGCAGGTTCTACAAATGGCATTTACCATGGGCATCTAGAAGGGTGAATACACAGTGCTAATCAGCTTTCAGCCTACAAACATGAACTCCACAACCTTTCTGCAACTATGAACTTGTAATTGCATTTCCCCTTTCCAGTGTCATTGATGTCAGTTTACAGTTTCATGAGATAAGTTAGATGTGGATATGTGGGATCTCCCAAAATAACCATTGGCACAGATACTCTATTCCCAAGAAAAAAAGTATTGTTATGTAAAGTCCCATCTTCTCCTTTCAGAAATGGCCCTGATCTAGTCACCCTGGCATCCTGAATGTCTTCTCATGTTTGTATTTGTGAATTTGTCTCTGTGGTCCACTAAGCCTTTCAGAATGATTGAATAGTAACCTTTTTGGTTCACATATTCACTGGCCTCTGTTGATAGGGCTACTGTTGGGCCCTGCACAGTTCAGGAACTACATCCTCTGAAATCCAGTTATTACTTCTGGAACTCTTCTTATGGGAATCTCCTGGGGATATATCAGTGTTAATAGCCTCAATAATGTGCACAACCATGACCCCAATGGTAGACTTTCCAACCACAAAGAGGTTTGCAATGGATCTATAGTTGTCTGCTGTTTCCAACATCCAAAGGGCAACCTCAACCAGCTTCTGAAGCAGTATAGCTTCCCTGAATCAAGTGTTCTGTTACTGGAGGTTTGGTGCAAGCTCTTCACACAGATCCACAAAGCTCTTTCCTTATTTGGAAACTCTGAAGCCACTGTTGGTCAATATAAGAATGTCCATACTGCACCAATGGTCCATATAGCCCAATTATTGAATGATCCATCCTTTGTCATCTAGTCCCAGCATCTGATAGTCACCCAGAACACAGGGTTGCATCCCTGATCATTTTGGGTAATAGCCATTGATGGACCTATCTTCTATGAACTTATCAAATTTATTTGATGAACCCAGTTACAGTTTTGGCCTTCACAATATCCCCTGTCCATATACTGACTGTGTTTGTGTAAAAAGTACTTCCTTTAAAAAAAAATTAAACCTGCTGTCTATTAATTTCATTGGGTGACCCCTGGGTCTCGTGCAATGTGAAGGGTTAAATAACAATTTCTCCACACTATTCATGATTTTATAGATCTCTATCTCATTGTCTCTTGGTCATCTCTTTTCCAAGATGAACAGTCCCATTCTTTCTAATCTATCCTCGTATGGAAGCTATTCCATATCCTTAATTTTGATGTCCTTCTCTGTACTTTTTCCAGCTCTAACATATCTTCTTTTTTTAGATGATGTGACTAGCACTGCATACAGTATTCAAAGTGTGGGCATATCAGGGATTTACATAGTGGCATTATATTTTCTGTCTTATCTATCCCTTTCCTAATGGTTCATAACATTGTTCAATTTTTTGACTGCTGATGCACATTGAGCATAGTTTCAGAGGACTGTCCAAGATCTCTTTTTTGAGTGGTAATAGCTAACTTGGACCCCCTCATTTTGTATGTATAATTGGGGTTATGCTTTAAAATATGTGTTACTTTGTATTTATTAGCATTGAATTTCATCTGCCGTTTTGTTGTCCAATCACTGAGTTTTGTGAGATCCCTTTGTAACTTTTCACAGTCCGGTCTGGACCTAACTATCTTCAGTAATTTTGCGACCTCACCATTTACTCCTTTTTTCCAGATCATATATGAATATATTGAAAAGCACTGGTCAAAAAATAGATCATTTGAGGAACTCTCTGTTTACCTCTCTCCATTCTAAAAAGTTACCGTTTATTCCTATCCTGTCTTTTAACTAGTTAGTGATCCAGGAGAGTACCATTCCTCTTTTCTCAACATTAACTTGAACTCAAATAGTTTGTGGTTTGATATCCTTCAGTGTCAGTCTTGAAAATGATATAAAGTCATACTTAATCTCCAACAATGGGCCATAATTACTTAGTTTCACAGTCTTTTTAAATATAATGTCAAAGTGTTTAGTGTGATAGTGTGCAAGATCTGTCAATACTATGTTTATATAAAAGACAGAACTGAATAGAAACATAATAGAAATGCTGAGCACTGATTGAATAAAGTGTTCCATTGTAGGGTACCATCCTTTTTATCACAAATAACATAAGAAAAGCAGGTGGATATTTTGCTAAGCAAACTATTCATGGAGCAGTATATGGAATTCAAATAACATTTTAAATGTAGCAAGTACTGGCTTTTTTGAGCAGTAAATGATTTAAAATTGAAACCTGAAAAGAGGGGTGAGGTGCTAGCTCTAACATTTGAACTCTAAAGCACTGTGAAAAAAGAATCTGAAGGAAAAGGACAAGAATTGTTTATTCATGTGTGAAGTGGTTGAAGTGAAACTCAAACTTCTGACATGCTCTGTTTAAGAGCCAGTTTCTAATCCCAGAAGTACAGTGAGCGAGAGAACCTGCTACTCTGCTTGCGTGCATAAGCAGATTTTTTTTTTTTTGGAGACACAGGATGTCTGCACATCTAAGATTGGAAACTGGCCTTTAGACTCTTTCAGAGAGGACCTGCTCATTTCCAGCTGTTGCATATGTAGGAGACCAGTTAATCCTTGGTGTTTATGCCCCACAACAACTATTTTTTTAAAAAATTACTATTAATTGTCAGTACTGGGACTAATTCTCTGATTCTCACGGATTCCACAGGCTTGGAACTGGTCCACTTTTTCTAATGCCATCCTTTCCATTATCCATCTGAATCTGTTTATAAAATCCAAATGGTGTTTTCATTTGTTCTTCTACTGCTCACTAGAGATTGCATTGTGATCTACACCCTCTTACATGGAAGATGACAGCATTAGAAAAGCCTAAATTGTGTTGGGGAAAAAGAACACTCAGATTATTAATGATTATTATATTGTGGTAGCACCTAGAGGCCTCAGCCAAGTCAGGGCCCTACTGAGCTAGATACTGTGCAATTATGCTGTAAATGACAGGCCCCACCCGGGAGACCTTGCAGTCTGGAGAAGGCAGAACCAGTGCGAAACAAGCAGGCAGAAAGGGTAGGAGAGAGGATGGAATAATAATAATAGGGTGACTCACTGTAGACTAGTTGTGCGCGCAATTCATAGGTGCAATTAGCTATTCAGTAAGTAACCAAAGTTCACCACATCCCTAGCCATATTTCAATGACTAGTTATTTCAGGAGATGTTAAGGTTTTGTGGATTTTAATTTGCTCTCCTTTCCTTCTCTCTCTGATATACATTGTCTCTAAATGAGAACTAGGAATCTAAGTTTTTGCTTCCTGTCACAAAAAGCAATCAAGGTTGGCAAGATTTCTCTTTTATACACCCATGCTGCTATAAAACCGCTGATGAACAAAATGCTCGGCTGTGGTCTAATACATTCATTGATATGTTTGTTTTCTAATGTGCCGAATGTTCGCAAAGGATTAGTCAGTGGGCACAGATATAGGTATAGTATAGGAGGTTGATGAAAAATAAAAAGAAGGTGTTGAGAACCTATTGCCTCTATGTTTTGCCTATAAGTAAGATGAAGATAGTTTCAGAGATCTGAAAAAGATCTCTGTTCTATTTGGTTTGGGATTTGGGGTAAAGATTTTAGATGATTCTGATCTGGACCGACTCACCCATTCTATATCTATTTTGCTGGAACTGGGTACCATTGTGCTATACATTTGCATGAGTAAATAGCCTAACAGCAAAAAAGCTCTTAGCCTGCCTTTTAATGGTTCTTTGAAAGCCAAGAAAACCAAATGCCACCATTTTCAGCCTTTTTATTTTTGTTTTTGCTTTCTCTGAAGATTCACAGTCTTCTGCTGGAGAGACAGAATGAGCCAATGTCGTTTTATTGGTTTGACTTGGAAATGGAAGCCATTCCTCAGCCTAGATTTTGTTGATTGTCTCAGTTATTTATTTTGTGGGGGTGGGGCAAGAATATTGTTTGTTGCCTTGGTGGCCAGGAGTAACAGCTGGTATTTTCTATCCTTGAAAGGAATGCCAAGGATAAGAGCTATGTGGGGAACTGGTGGTGCAAAAGACTCAGAAATCTGTCTGAGCAGCTGTCACTGCTATGTGCATAGTGCAAATATGCAAAATGTTGCTTTGAGTTGCCAAAGCCTTCAGTGATTTTTGGCAGCTTGTAGTTATAATACTGGATGTTCTGTGGATGGCAACAGCAGTAGTCGTGTCATGTCTCTTTTCAGTGTGTAGGAAGATGCTGGGTCTTTCATTTCAGTGCATGTGCTTACTGAAGCATTGCCAGTGGGACAGCAGAGGCAAGACTGAAGCTTCAATATGCTTCACTGGCTTCAGATATGGTTTGTTCTTTG
This sequence comes from Sternotherus odoratus, assembly GCA_032164245.1. Classification (NCBI taxonomy): domain Eukaryota; kingdom Metazoa; phylum Chordata; order Testudines; family Kinosternidae; genus Sternotherus; species Sternotherus odoratus. The sequence continues at coordinate 63,950,711 of JAVMKO010000007.1, read as the reverse complement.
TTAATTTATTTTGCAGTCAACTGATCTCCTGGCACTTCTGAAGGCAATGGGAAGTTTGCCATTGACTTCCAAGGGTAGAATTTAACCCTGAGCAATGGGCAAACAAAATGCAGGCAAGATCCATTGTGCAGCTTGGACAATGCAGGTCCACACTGATTGGTAAGTCCATTGTAGTCCAGTACTAAGCTAAAATGAAATTGAGTTATGTCCAACTGTTTGGTGACCGTCACTTTTTCACATACAGGGACTAGGGTGAGACTAACACATTCTTTTTAAGGCTTTGCTCATGCCGTTAATATGAGTGGATTCATGCACCCTGACACTATCCATTGCAGGATTGGCGCCAAAGGTTTTCAAAAGTACACACAAAATAAAAAACAAAACCCTAGACCAATTTACGTTCCACTAATTTTAGCCTGTGTAGAATAGCTTTATACTAATGTTAGCCTGTGTAGAATAGTTATAGAATAGCCTGTCTTTTCCCTTGATCCACATCAGTCCTATTCTAATGGATACAAAAGAAACAGGAACTTCTGGGACTCATCCTTTTACAAGTACAACATACTAGACAAAGCACTTTTCCTATTAATCACTAAACATCCAGAGTACAGTGGAACTCCTGAGCAAAAAACAGCCTGGGTACATAAGAGAGAAATCTTGCCAGACAAGCTTGATTGCTTTTTTTGAAAGAGGATTACAAAATTAGAATAGAAAGTGGTAGTGGAATTTAGCAAAGCACTTTATAAAATCTTAAGCTCAAAAATAATTCAGATTGCCTCAGAGAGAAACTCTGACATGGACTGAACGTTGGATGAAGGAACATCAACAAAGGGAAATCATAAACTGCAACATGTTGATTTTGGGAAACGATATCTAGTCAGGTAACCCAAAGATCAATGTTGGATCAGGTCATGGGAAGCCTCTTTTCAATGTGCAGCAGCAATGAAAAAAGCAAACAAAATTAATATGTAATGCGGTGGAGAACAATACAGAAAATACTATATTGCCATTACATCAATCAGGGTTCACCCTCACCTGGACTACTGTGTACAGTTCTGCACACCCTAATTCAAAAAAGGATATTGAAGAATTCAAAGTGTTTCAGGTATAGTTATGCCCATCACCCCAATCGGGGTATGGGCCGCCAATCACAGATCTCCAGAGTCCTCTATCCTGGGCCATTCTCTCTAGCTGGTTCCAAGTGTAGCCCATTTTTGTGCTGTCAGCCTGAAGGTCACATTGCCAGGTGTTTCTTGGATGACCTATTTTCCGCTTGCCTTGGGGGTTCCACTGCAGTGCCTGTCTGGTGATGTTGGTTGGCTGCTTGCGTAATGTGTGTCCTATCCAGCCCCACCTTCTGATTTCTTCCTCTGTTGGGAGTTGACGGGTCCTCTCCAAGCATCCACTATAGTTAAAAATGAAGATGGTGTATATATTAGATACAAATAATTTTGTTATATTTGTGGATTATTATCCATTGGTACCCGAAGACAGTGCCTAAAGAAAGCTCAGTTCAGTCTGATCAATACCCTCTCTTAATGATGTGGAAGGATGGTATTGTGTATATCAGAAGACTATGAAACAAGTGATCTTTATTCATGGCTCTGCCATGGATATTTATTCACAACTACTTTGTGTCCCTGGGCAAGTTGCCTAGGCTAAATTTTCAAATGCCTAGGCTCTAATTTTGAATGCCTTAATTTTTGGGTGCCCAGCTTGAGGTACCCCAAACTAATGGCCATTTTTTGGAAAATGCTGGTCTGAATCTTCCTATGCTTCAATTTTCTCTGCTATAAAATGAGGACAATAATATCTATCTGACAGGATTTTTGTGAGGCTTAATTCATTTGTCACACATTTTGTGATTCTTGGATGGAGGGTGTCATAAGTGATTGAAACATTCTATTACTTTGATGGGCGGATACAGAGAAGTACATGGTTCCTTCCTATTTATAGGATTTGGACACTGTAGGATTTGAACTTATTTTTAACAGATTTATCATGTCCTTTCAAATACCCCTGTCTGAAATACTCAGTTTTCATAAGTCGTTAATTTGGGGATGTGTGGGGGAGAATTACATGGATCTTACCTCCCCCTGAATGTGCTCATACAACTCCCATTAGTGTTAATGGGAATTTTACTCTAATCAAAGTTAGACTTGACCTTTTTTTGTCTCTGCTTTCCATTTTGGATACACTTTCAGCCTACAAGTTATTACAAATTTAACAAAAAATGGTTGTGTTAAAAACCAGCAACAAACATTAAAAACAAATTATGTCCTCAAAATCAGAAGAGAACATATTACCTATTTGGAAGGCATAATTTGTTTTTAATGTGTTTTATACAGAGAAATTTATTTCACATGGGTGAGACTTATTTTCATGTTGGTAATGTTATCAGACTTCATTTAAAATTTATTTTTAAAGTACTCTGTATAAAGGGTCTTGCAGAAATTCAACCTCCCCTTAGGTAAGCCAGGCTAGCATAATGAGAATTAAATGATTTCCTTTAGCCACTTATAAAGGATAACCGCTGGACTGTTAGCTTCACAGAATTCAAGTGCTTACATTAAATAACATCTTTAAAAGTTATCATAGCTCCTTCTTTGCAATTACTTTCTTTCTTTCCCTTATCTCAGTTCTATTCAACCTTTTCCAAATCATGATCCTTTTTTCTATACCAGGACCTACTTCCCATCCAGGTGAGATTTAGCTAGGATTCCTCCTCCCTTCTAATTTAGCATTATAGGGAAGATACAGTTAATTGTAACCCCCTGACACATGTCAATGATCCCCATGTTGAGATGCTGCCTTACCTTATGGCTTTAAAAAGATCAGGCGAATTGGAGTGAGAGAGAGAGAAAAATTGTGGAGCCCATTTCTCCCAATTGCCAGAAAATAGTGAGAGGGTGGTGGATTCTTCCAATCATGGGAAGGCTGGGGGGTGGGGGGAATATCTTTCTTGTATCATCCAGAAGCAAGGAGGGGGAATAAAGAGAAAGGGATGTTTCTTTTTTCGTCCCATAAATTGTTGGGATATTGGTGGAAGCTTCATATATTTTTAGACACCTGTTAGTCATGGTTGATGTGAAAGATGGAACTTTCCAGTCAGGCCCCTGGACAGTGTCATGGTCACATACACAATGCACCCTTAGCCCCTAGATTTTTTTAAAGGTTAAAATTCAAGAAATGAAACAACTGTGCTCTCCCAGGAGCTAAAGATATCCAGTGAGCTGATAAATGAATTACAAATGCAATTCCAGTCATGCTAAAACAGTCCAAACCTCATGTTGTTTGTTCATGCTAATTCTTTCAATATGCCATTCTGCCTGCAAGGCAAAATTTATCACTTGAGCTTGGGTAGGCTGACCATATTTCCTTGAGACAAAAACGGGACATTGGGATAGCAAAAACAGGACGGGGTTATGTAATATTCTGTATTCATGAAAAAGTAAGACAATAAAAAAGTTTTATTACATGAACATACAGTAGACTCTCGATTATCCGGGATGAACGGGAAAACCTTAATCCTGGTTAATAAAATCCCGGATAATCAAGCGTCTACTGGGGGGGGGGGGGAGGTTCGCCGCCGCCCTGGGATGTGGGGGGGGGGGGGAGGAAGGTGTAGGGAACCCAGGCTGGCAGCGTGAGCTCAGACCCCGGCTAGCAGGAGCCTGCGGGGAAACTGTAAAGTGGCAGCCGGCACCCAGGCCTTAGCTGTGCCTTGAGGACTGATGCCCCGAATGGGCTCTGAGGCTTGGCCCAACCCCCGCATCCATGTGTTCAGGGAGGCGGTTAACCATGGTACCCCTACCCACCTGCCATCTCCCCTACCCACCCCCTGCCCCTCTTCACATCCAGCCCTGGACTCCCCAGTACCTCCCTTCACAGACAACCCTGTGCCCCCTACTTCCCCCCCACCCCCTTCACTCACAGCCCTGGACCCCCCCAGTACCTCCCTTCACAGACAACCCTGTGCCCCCCACTTCCCCTCCACACCTTCACACATGGCCCCATGCCCCCCCACCCCCTTCACTCACAGCCCTGGACCCCCCCAGTACCCTCCTTCACACACAACCCTGTACCCCCCTTCCATGCCCCCCCACTCCTCCAGTACCCCCTTCACACACAGCCTCATGCCCACCACCTACCACCCCCTTCACAAGCAGCCATGGACCCCCCACTTCCCCTGTGCCCCTCTTCACATGAAGCCCCAGGCAGTACCTCCCTTCACACACAAACCTGTGCCCCCCACTTCCACCCACTTTCACACACGGTCCTTACGCACCCCTCTTTCCCCCTGCCTCCCTCACACACAGCCATGACCCCACACCCCATACTCCCTCCCCCCTCCACCCGATGCCCCCCCGCCCGCCCCCCCCCCACCTTCGCGCGCCTTGAGCAGCATGGTGTTGTTGGGGACGATGTTCTCCAGCTTCATGGGGTCCGGGGTGGCGCTGCCTCCTCCCTGCCCAGGCTCGCACTGACTCCGGCTCCACTCGGCGCCCGCCCCAGCTGCTGGCCTCGCCCCCTGGCTCCCTGAGCTCGCAATCCCTGTGCTCATGCCTCCCACGCCATGCCCTCATTGGGCCGCACATGGCGTTTCCTCCACATAGGGGGTGGCGGGGGGAGCAAGGCGCCAGGCAGCCCCTGCCCGGCCAGCAGCTCCACTCCGCCCCACGTGGGGGCGGCCCAGCCAATCGCGCCATGTGGGCTCTGTGGCGGTGGAGGGGATGGGGGAGCAGGCCGGGGAGGGGGGCCCAAGGCCAAGGGGACGGGACCGAAGGGCTGCGGGACGGGGTAGGAGGAGGCGGGACCCGGCAGTGGGTCCCTGCAAAAAGCAAAAACGGGACAAATTTGATATTTATGTGAAAAAGACGGGACAGTCGGAAAATATGTAAAAAATGGGACTGTCCCGTTCAAAACGGGATGTATGGTCAGCCTAAGCTTGGGTAATATTACATAGTTTGAAAAATTCTTGTTTTGCTGGATATTAAAAGTGACATGAAAATCTGCAACCCTTTTGTAGCACGCATTGAACAAAACCATAGGTTAAGCACTTTCCCTCCAAAATAGCAAGAGAACTGGAGCAAAGCTCGGTGAAAATTGGGTGTGGAGCATAGAAAGGGCTGGGGAATAGCAGTTGCACAGCATGCTTTTTTTCCATGGGGGGGAAGGAAAGCTTTTTGCAGAAGGAGTATGCAGGGATAGGAAGAGACCTGAATATAGGCATAGCCATTGTCAGTGCCATTCTTCCTTCCTATCAGAATGGCTATTCACACAAAGGGGATTATGTAGAATAGGAAACCATTTAGATGCATGTGTTCCTTTAAAGAGTCTGAGGGTATGGCTAGACTAGAGATTATAGCACGTTTTTTTGTAGCGCTTCCCAATGTAACGCACTAGGTATCGCACTAGAGCCTGTGCAGATTGAAACCCTGTAGCGCTAAAGAATGGATACATTTGTAGCACTTCTGGCGGCAGTGACAGTAGCGGGATAGGGCAGGTATTCCAGCATTCAGCTGGGTGCAACCTGATTTGCAAAGGAAGGGGTTGAGGGGGAACTGGGAGGTTGTTCGCAGGGAGAGAAGATCAGGCTGTCAGTGAGTTTTCCTTAGCAAAAGCTGACAGGCTTTGTATTTAAGACAAACAGCTCTGTCCGCAAGCATTTTCACTGGTTATTTGCTGTGTGAGTTGTTGGAGAGAAACTGCAAAGCTACTTCCGCTTTTATAAAACAACACCTCACGTCATTTGCCTTACATGGCATGTTGATTGTCTTTAATGGCTTGCTGATGGCCTTAAATGGCTTGCTGATGGCTTTACATGGCTCGGAGGCATGCAAGAGATCCCATGGGTGTCCACATTCCCAACCTTGTGCTACAGCGCTAGCGCTAAAAGCCTTCTGCCTCTGGAAAAGGAGGTTTAATACTTGCGCTTTAAACAGTGAGTAAAAGCGCAAAATCTCACTTTGAAGTGTGTACGGTATGAAAATTATAGCGCTACTGGAGGGTTTTAGCGCTGCAAAGCGCCAGTCTAACCATGCCCTGAGGGATTATGCAGTTAGCCACTATAGCAAACAGACTAGAAAATATACTGCACTATCCTGCAGTGGAAGGGAAATTGGCCAGATGATCTAGCCAAACTTTCCCATCCCCAATTTGGATGAATCCAGGAAACAATTTGGCTTTTCCTTCAGGGTTAATTATTTTTATAATGGAAATCTGTACTGTTAGGTACTGTATATTTTACATGGGAGTTGAAACTGAACATAGTGCAATCCACTTAGGGCTTTATTAAGTAAACCAGTATGACTTTTATTGAAGAGTAGAACAAGGTCTTTTCAAAAAAGAAACCAGACATAATTCTGACTTAAATAATTTAGGTAAGAGCAAAATGCTGAAAATGGAGAATGTCACAAAAAGACAAATGAAAACAACCCCTCTGTAAAGTCTATAGCAGAAATCATAGCATTTATATCACGTGGCACTCCCCACCTTCTGCTCCCCTCTCCCTCCTCCCCCCCAAAAAAACCCACACTCTTCTTTAAAAAGCTGTGGATGGAGAAAAATAAAGATCCACAAAGGAAGAGAAAACCACTGATGAGCAATTCCTTCTTTTTTTAATTATAACCAAAATATGGTGGTAATAAAATGATCTTTCCCTTATTTTGTCTAAATAAACTTTGCTATGCAGTTTTAGGAAAACCAGATGATGACTTTGACTGTATATTAGTAAGGAAAAGGGAATTAAAAACCTCAAACTTGACCAAGGTAAATTTATCAGGAGATCAGATTTTCTGCAATCATTAGCTATAGTGCTAGCAGTCTGCAAATTGTGTCTTATGCATAAATGATATTTTTGGAACTTGAAAATTAGAAATAACAGTTTGGTTTTCAGCCTTTATAAACAGGATTGTGTAATTTCCTACAATTACTAAAATAGATAATGAATATAGACTGCAAACATTTATTCATTTCCATGCTTAAATAAACTAAACAGGAGGCCATGACTTAAGGGTGCTAATTTTAATCTTATGGAAACATAAAAGGCTGAACTAAAGTGCAGGTTTTAGTGGGCCATTTGATAGTCAGATTATTCATGTGGTCAATTGTACTACAGTATGCTAGTAGGATGGTATGAAAGATCTGAAAACGTCAGCATTATCTCTTTTTATAATGTGGTTACTCATCATAGCTTTAACTGCATAATTCTTAAATTCTATGGTTCCTAGGGGACAATGGGTGGGTGGTAGTTTTCCCTGTCCCAAATGTGTCCATAATTGATGGAGAAAGGTGTTCATGGGAAACACACACACACACACCATTTTTAGCTCCACTTCTCCACTTACTTCCATAGCAAACATTATAGATATTTATTGAACTGTTGTACTTTTTTACTCCACACTCATCTTATTTTTATATCTTTGTGATAAAATGTACTGTATTTCATATGATCTAAAATGAAGAACTATGATGTCTATCATAGCATTTATCAATGAGAGATGGGAGATAAATTGATTTGATCAAGAGTTTAGTGTTAGATGGTTGAAGGCATGTTAAGTTCAGTTTTCTTCCTATTTTGTAGGATCTCTTTCTGCTGAAAGTATCTCATTATTGTCCATATTATGCACAGTGCTGTCCAAGAGTATGATTGCTTTTTGCTATATGTAATAATGTAATGATTTCCAGAACCTGAGCTAGGCATGGCTGTTTTTCTTTTTTCTTTTCACATTTACTCTTATGTATTGAAACTCTCCAGTTATGTGAGTAGTTAACTTGAGATAAAGTATACCCACAAAACATATGAATAGGATTAACAGCTTCTTTGGCAAAGTGACTTCCCAGCTCGTATGCTGCTTTGTGGCTAGTAACGACACTGTAGGGTTTCATCCTTTGAAGTCCTTCCACCCAGGTCTGCTAATGCAGTGGTTCTCAAATGTTTTAATAAGGCAACCCATCAGCAGTATTTTTTTTGTGTGTGTGTGACCCACATTGGGCCTAGATTTGTATGCGGGGGTATCAAAATGATAATCCAGCATCTTTCTTCCCTTTCCCCCAAGATGGAGGGGCAGCTGGACCAAATTTCAATGAGTGGCATTGTGACCTGGTGCACAGGGTCACGTAGCTGATTTAAGTTTGGACTCAGGTGAGTGAGGCTCGACCCCCCTGGATAAGATCGAGGCCACTACAGATAAGTAGTTGCTTAAAGTCTTTAAAAGTCATTTGCAATTTCTATAGAAACCTATATTTGTATTTCATCTACCTTAAAAGGTTGTGAGCAACAAATTATTTAAATCTGCCTAATGTGGTCCTAATAGTACCTCATACTACCAGTTCCTAGCATAAGTGAAAGCAGCCCTCAAACTGTTTGTTCTAGCACCTGGTTATCAAAGGCCACCAGGGGCTATTACAACAGTTACATACAGGAGGAGTGTAGGTTGTACTCTCTTGCCCTGGGAATGTTCCCTTTGCTTGGGCCTGAGATAGGAAATAGTAGAGAGCAGTTGTAGTGGCTCTGCATCACATTCCCCTTATGTAAAGGGAATCCCTAGGTTGCCAGCTAAGCCAGATTTCTAGCTGCTTTGTGCTGATGTAGGAAGACTCAGAATCTGGCCCAGCCTTTTTATTACAAGTTTTACAAAAAATGAAAGTTTTGAATCCATTGAAAGTCTCACATGTACATTACATAGACAACCCAGTGATCATGACACAGACATAAATGCATGCCATATTTCAGTTTATTTTGGTAATTTGGTTTAATTAGGTTTTAATTGAATTATATTTCAGATAACACTTGAAACTGAAATTCCTAATTTTATAGGAAGCCATCTTACAGTGGAGAAGTCTAAAGCTATCGACTAATTAAAAGAGTTTTGAATGTCGGGCATTATACTAATAAAATTAATTACCTCTTTAACCTGCTCTTTTAGCACGGTATTGTGAACTATGTCCAAACCAGTGCAATAAAGTAGACTGAATGACTATAATAGAGAAAAATGTGTACATAATGACAATTCTTTTGTTCTATTTCTACTTCAGAAATCTTCAGATGCCTGCCTTGGAGCTCAGATTTCTTTTTTAATATTTACATTCATAACTAAGATGAAAGCAAAATTTGAGGATTTTTTGTGACACTTAAAAATAAAACCTTTTAAACTCTTAAGAGTTTGTCACTTATCCTGCTTCCATGTTTATGACTAAACTGCCTTTGATGACAATGGGATAAAAATGAATCAATATGTATTTTTTTTCCTTTTCTCAAGTTTTTGTCTAATTTTCTTAGACTGAAAAGATTTCCTGACCATGCAACTTCTCTATTCTCTGAGTTTCATATCTACTTGTTTAAAATATGTGTGTGTCTGTGTGTGTATAGAGAGAGTTCTCGGGTAGTCATTTCAAGAAGCAAGACAAAAATTTGCTTCTACTTGTGCATTCTGCTTGATTCTTCTCCTTTTTCTAATTGGACTTGATCTGAAGTCCATTGAAATCAGTGGGATTCTAGCCAATGGAGAAGACATTTGTGGATGTCTATAACAATCAAACAGATTTCAGGAGGAAAACCCTCCAGATACAATACTACACAGAATCCCAGAAAGAAAGTGATGTCACATTCTGTAAAAGGAGAAATGTTTATAATCACAACATGGAGCTAAAGTCATTGTTGACATAAAGGCTGATAGGAGTTGCATGATGGGGTTAAGTTAATCATGAAATCGGTATAAACATCAAAGTAATCTAAATTGTGCCAATCTTTTTGTACTAAAATGACCCTAATTCCACTTTGTCACTGTGGGATAGATCCTCAGTGTAAATTATTGTAAACCATAAACAATTGAAGTCAATGACAAGTTACATTAACTGAAGATCTGCCCCTTGGGTTTGTATAGAAGAAGACCAGCACCTGGAAAAGGGTGGGGAATCAGTCAAAATAATGGCATTTTAGGGTTGAATCAAGGGAGAAATCCCACAGAGGTAATTAAACAGTGACACAAGCAAAGCAGTCAAATGACTAGGAGGAAGATACGATCCACTTCACCACATACTTCCTTAATATTCTTGGCAGCACAGGAAACGTCCCCCACAAAACCCAGTGTTATGAGAGAGTCTGATGTCAGAAACCGGTTTGAAATATTATGAAACAGATACCCTTTTATAAAACTTAAATATGTGGCAGATATTGTAAATGAAGTGTACTCCCAATTCTGTATTTTTTATAACATTAATTGATACTGTGTTATTCATGCACATGCCTGATGCAATATCATTTTTTGTAGATGTTTCTTGCATAAATATAGTTTTAATACTATAACTATATCATTGTATAAAAATTGTAACTCAGACTTATGATGGAATACTGGAGATCTATTATTCAAACTACAGTCACAGTTTTATAAAATGGGTGCCTAAATGTAGAATTCTAAATCTTTATTAAACACTTGACTAAGTGGCCTGCAGCAGCTCCTACTGAAGTCAGGCTGTTAAACTGTTTTCTATCTTTCGGCACTTTTTACAACATTGGATTCTGTTATAAATAAAAGGATGAAGGCCTGATATCCCCTGCCCCCCCCCCCCCCCCCCCGAGACATCTACAGAACTAATTGCCTTTAACTGGAGTGTTAGGTTCTGAACATCTTTGAAGATCAGGCTCTCATGTATTTTCAGCATATTTTTTTCTGTTAAACATCAGCATCTCTTGGAATCAGGTCCTTTTAAAGTCTGTTCTGTCCAGCTGATTCCTGTTTGGATTTACATCCTTGAAAATGACAAATTCACACATGCCATCTTAGTTTACACTCTGTTATGCTACTCCAGGCATTCACTTTTTTTAAAAAAAAATTTTTTTAGTAAAATTTGTAAAGAACCACTTTTTCTGTCCTTGTCACTACCCCACTGAAAAGAGGATTAAGGAAAGGGAACCTAGAGATTTTAGGTCTGCTGTTCAATAATACATTCTAGTTTTGTCAAAAAAGACATGGATAAGTAGAATTGGAATGAAAAAAAAAAACCACGAGGAAAATATGTAAAATTCATAATCATAAATGCTCACCCCTACTTTTAATCTGCTTAACATCAAAATCCATGACAGGTGTAATACATGGCTCTAAAATTTGTCTTATTTCTTGTTTCTATGTCCACTCCAATATGAGGTAGTAAAGAGATTACATCTCCCTCTACAAACATTTATGGGAATAAATTAGCTTTTACAAATGATCTACATTTTTTTTGGCTCCAAAATGTCTAACATCAAAAGATTGGAGGCAATTTTCCTTTTATAGACAATCCAATTCACAACAAAATGCAAAGTTTCTTCCTGCACATGTAAAATAGTGCTAAACACAATCATTAATTGCAAAGTAACAGACTATATAGTAACAAAGTATTTTTTTTCTGTTTTCCTTCCATATGAATTTCTCACGTGCCACCTTTCTGAATCAGCACAAAGTTCTACTGTAGACCAGGTGAATCTTTATTTACCTTCTCAGAGAGTAGACAAAGCCTTAAGACTCCAATAGTCCCCTTGCTTCTGCATTCAGGAGAATAACTGCTGGACCAGCAAAAGTGCATGGTCTTTACCCCACTGATATCAATGGGGTTTTTACCAGTAGGGGCAGGATCAGGCTCTAACTGCAGATATACTAGGTCTGGGGTAGAGAGAGCTCTCTGAGTGGAGGGGGAGCTCTCTGACTCCCCCAATCCTTTCCCCACCTTTTTACTGGTACAGACCCTTCATGACCATAGAGAATAGTTTAAGATTTAACCTTAAATTAAAATATCTAACCGTATTTAGAATTACAAAGTTGGTATTACAAATTAGGATAAGGAGGAACCTTCTCATGTGGTGGGTGATTGTCAGAGGTGATGAACACCACATGAGAAGGTGCAAAGACCTAGTTCATGTGGTTTAGGTCAGGCTTGACCCAGGCAATGGTCACTTAAATCAAATCAATAAAAGGCAAAGTTCGGACATATACCAAAACCCCTTGGCTCTTAGGTCTTTCATAAACATTTCATTCCCCTGTGTTCTGGGAGGTTCTAAGTCTTATAGAGTATATCTACACAGCAGTGAGAGCCCAGAGTAACTGGAACTCAAGTCAGTGAACCTTGGGTTTGAGAACCCAGGACTTGAATGTCTATACTGATTGCTGATCCAGGGCTGTGACTTTTTGAAGATGGGCCCCAATCTGGCACTCCAACATTGACACAGCAGTATGCAGGACAGAATCCAACCAACAATATCCCAGACTTGCTGCCCTCCAGAAATGTGGCAACTCTAGTCCTTTGCTAGTGGTATAATGCGGGAAAACATGATTGCCCATCCTCTCCATGATGCAAAGTTTGAGCAGCCTGCCAACATTTCCTGCTGAGCAGTCATTTTGTTTAAATGCTCCCATCAATTGGAGGAATCACCATATGAAGAACTTCTCTCTAGTGTTATTACTCTTCTTTAAGGAAAGAGGCAACTTTCTGTGAGATATTGGTGGACATGCCAGTGGAATTTTCTGAGCCACCTCACAGAGCCAATGATGGAGCAGGATGACAACTGAAGTGTTGTTCTTCTTTCTTTTTCTGAATGCTGCCCCAGAGGGGCGTTTTCTTCTTTCACTCATGACTGCTGTTCTGTGCCAACTATAGTGGCTCTCAACACTCAGTTAAAGGGGGCAGATAAGCAGGCTGGTAGCAGGGCTTGAGTGAGGGAAGATATCAATGTTTTAAGGGAATAACTGGCTCCTATTACTTCAGTTGACTGCCTGTACTCCTCAAGTAGGTTCAGGGAAGCAGCAGGAAACAGGAATCTCCATGGGAAGCTGGTGTTAATCAGCTCCTGGGGGTGCTAAAGAGGTACATAAGAGGCTGCTCCTCCTCTCTTTCCCCACAGCTCCTGCTGCTTACTGTTCACGTTTTCGCTTGCCTGCCTGTTATGTTTCTTGTGCGCCCTCCTTCCTCCAGAAGGACACTCCACCATCTCGGTGCATCTAGAGAGGAGAGAATACATACACACCATCAGCAGACACAATTTTATACACTCTGGATCTTAGTGGCATTTCTCTAACACTGCACCCCCCCTCCCCCCCACAGTCTGGCATCTGATGCGGCTGCCTCAGTTTGCCTCATGGTAAGGCCAGCCCTATTCTCATAATGAAAAGTCTAAGAATTTCAAAAACATTAAAAACCTTCTTTTGTTCTATGAGGTAACAGAGAGCCCTGTGGCACCTTAAAGACTAACGCTTGCATCCGATGAAGTGGGTATTAGCCTATGAAAGCTTATGTTTCAATACTTTAGTTAGTCTTTAAGGTGCCACAGGACTCTTTGTTACCTCTGCTATTCCAGACTAACGCGGCTACCTCGCTGATTCTTTTGTTCTATGTTAGCTAAGTGTATAGCAGGGGCTGAAGAAACTTAATGAGAGTTTTCCTTCTTGTCCCAGAGGAAATGAATTGGTTTGAAGGATAGTGCTGTTCATGCAAGTGATTCAGGGCCGGCGACAGGGGGGTACAACGGTTACAGCTGTACCGGGCCCCGGACTTCAGGGGGGGGCCCCCTGAAGTCTGGGGCCGGTACAGCTGTAACCGTTGTTGCCGGGGCTGTGAGTGAGGCGCGCTCGCCAGCCCCCTCCCCCGGCACCCAGCAGCCAGCCCCGCCCCCCTTTGCTTCTCCCGGCCGGCCACGCGGCCGCAGCACATGCCAGGGTAGGTAGGAGACTGGCCAGGGGGGCGCGGGAGGCAGGAGACTGGCCGGGGGGGCGCGGGAGGCAGGAGACTGGCCGGGGGGGCCGCGGGAGGTAGGAGACCGGCCGGGGGGGGGCCGCGGGAGATAGGCCGGGGGGGGCCCCGCGGGCAGCGGGAGACTGGCGGGGGGGCCCCCACGGGCGGTGGGATACTGGTGGGGGGGGGCCCCGCGGGCGGCGGGAGACTGGCAGGGGGGGCCCCGCGGACGGCGGGAGACCGGGGGGGCCCGTATGGTCTGCCGTACGGGGCCCCAAAATTCCTGTCGCCGGCCCTGAAGTGAGTTGTACTACTTCTTAGTTGGGGATAAGTGGGGAAGTCAGCCTATATGTTTATATGATATAACAAATGCAATGGATGAAGGAAGTAGTAAAGGATTAATGTGTGTGATCATTAGCTGAAATTTACAGTTGCAAATTATTGTGTTTCATATTTAAGGGATCCGTTTATGAAAATCTTACTTTTTTCTTCTGTTTGGAGTGTATATTGTTGTTCTTTGGTAGCAAAGCAATGCTGGTGATGTAACTGATGGATTGAGAGTGAAGGAGGAGGATTCTCAGGAAGTGGGGAATAAATTGACTCCATTGGTGGTTCACTTCCAATGTTGGGTTTCTTGTAAAGACAGGGCAGTTTCCACTGAACAAGTTTTTCAATCTTAACCCTCATTTGTCCTTTTTTTGGTCTGTGAGAAGTTAAAGCAAGAAGGAAGAACTGAGTGAGAAACTCATAAGTATTCAGCTGTTGATAACAGATAAACGAAATAAAAACACTGTCCATGAACCACAAAGGGTCCAGTTCAGCACACATTTACACAGGTGCAACACCAGATGAGGTCAGTAAAAGTTGAATCAAGTAACTAAGGACATGATTGGATTCTTATTAGTTATAGGGTGGATCAGAAAAAGAAATCTGACTCCAAACATCTTCAAACTTTTCAGACCGTTAAAAGTTCGGCCCAAAATTTAGTTCAAACCTTGTAATTAGGGCCAAGATGTCTAAATTCAACCATCCAGGTGTCAAATCTCAAGCCCACACCTAGATCTTATTTTTACAGCTTGGGCCCATCCCTTTTAGGATCTGATCTTGTTGTTCCAGGATTTTTTTATTTTGCCTTCCTCGTGTATGCATGAGTCAAGAAAAGAACTAATTTACATATTCTTGTTGCAGCCTGGAGGCAGCCATGTGGTGCATGGATAATTGTGTAGGAAAAAGAAAATACATTTATGGGGATGTTCTGAAAATGGGAAAGCATCTTAAAGCCACAACATCATGTTTCGGGAGTTTTAAGCAAAATTAATGTAATTGTAAGAAATGGATAGATCTGCTTATATTAGACCTTTAGGAACAATACTTTAGATGCTTATAGCTGGCATCAAGTGAAATAGAGGAGCAGTGGACAAACAGAATGAGTGAGGAATGGGCAAACACATTTGGCCTAATCTTGAAATCCCTCAGATATTGTGGGGCCAAAAGAACTCTCAAACTCATGTTGGGTTTGTGGTCTGCTTGGAGGAGGGTCTGCCAAACAAAAGAAGAGAGAGAAAATTCAGCGAATTAGCAAAATGAAGAAGAGAATGAGAAAATTGAATAAATTCAGATGACTAGGTTGTCAAGTCCTGCATGAAAAGCAGTGGAAAATGACTTTTTACATGAAAACCTCACAAGGAATCCCTTTATACAGATTACCTCCCCAGCCTTTGTCCCATCATCAACTTACTTGGGGAAAAAGCTGCCTCCAAACCTGCTGGATCCCACTAGCCATGTGGGAAGCCAGCTCCATCCATAAGGAAGCAAAATACCGCTATATCAGGTGTGGGCAATCTTTTTGGCTGGAAGGCCACATCGGGGTTGCAAAATTGTATGGCGGGCCAAGTAGGGAAGGTGGTGCCTGGCTCTGCCCCCTATCAGACCTCCTCCCACTTCCTGCCCCCCCTGTCTGCCCCCTTCAGAATTCCCAACCCATCCAATCCCCCTGCTCCTTGTCCCCTGACCATCCCCTGCCCCTTATCCAACCCCCAGCCCCCTTACTATGCTACTCAAAGCAACATGTCTGGCTCCACACTGCCCCACAGGAGCACGCAGCCATGACGCTCTCCAACCCGATGCTGCCTGGCGCGCCGCCCGGGAGAGCAGGACTGGTGGCTTGCCGCGCTCCAGCCAGGTGCTCCAGGGTCAGCGGCTTGCTGTGCTCTGGCCCAGGAGAGAGAGAGAGCCAGCGCTTCCTGCACTCTGCCTGACACTCTGGCCTGGGAGAGCGGGGTCACTGGCCCTGCTTCCCCGGCTGGAGCTTGCAGGCTGGATAAAAACGGGCTGCGGGCCGCAGTTTGCTCACCCTTGTCCTATATTGATTCTGGCCCTCAAACACCCCCATCCCTGCACCTTTGTGTTTAGGTTTTGTTGTAATTTTCCTTAACTGCAGCAGCTCTCAGCAAATCTGGTGTGGTTGGAAAGGGGCTATTTGTCAGTTAATATAGGTTAGAGCTGTGTTGATTTTTCCAAGTCACTTTAATGGGGCTGGAAGGGAATGATGTGTTTGTTTCCCTGTCTGACTTTGCCCTGTCTCAGGTCAGCTCCACCCTGCTCAACTCCTTCCATTCCCATGCAGACTGTGGATTGTGCTGAAGAGGCTCTGTGAGTGATGAGAGATGTAAGGGAATATATCGGGGAGCCAAAGTGGAGAAAGGGCCGATCTGTGTAGAGGACCCCTGCACTGGTGGATCTAGGGGAGACCTGACCTGGTCTAGAAAGACTGAAGCAAGAAAAAGGAGTAGGAAGAAACTGAGTAAAATATTGTATGTACTGTATATTGAAAGCACCTAATTGTCAGTCTGGCTTTAGGGCTTGTTTTCCTATCCCAGTTACATAGAAGTGTGTGGGGGTGTGTGGGGCGCGGCAAGGGGAGAAGACACTAAGAACTCTTTAGCAAGAAAAGGTTTTACTTAAAAAATAACAACACAGGATTACCCATGGGGGGAAAATGAGTTTAAATTATAGAGAGGAGGAAAACAAGATTTTAAAATGTAAACTTTTTTTAACCAAAGATGTTTTTAGTGGTCTTTGTGTACTCCTAATATAAACTTCCCAACTGAGATGCTACTGATGCACTAAGACAGGCTGATTGAACTGTCATGTTGCCACTGCATATCTGAAACACACAGAGAGTGTTACTCAGCTTTTCTCAAGGGTTTGAAATGAATAATTCATATTAATTCACTATTATTAATTGTATTACCTTAGCACCTAATTGAATTCAAGTTCTCATTGTGCGAGGCACTGTACAAACTCATTTTAAGAGACAGTCCTTGTTATGGAGAGCTTCAGTTTAAATAGACAAGACAGATTATTTGCTACTAGAAGCTGGTTAAAAACAAAACAAAACAGTAAAGGTTTGGGGAAATATTTGGATTTTTTTTTCAAAATTGCTGAAATCTGATAAATATTGTTAACTACCAGAAAACATCTACCAGCTTGATAGTGCCTTGAAAATCCAGCAAGTTGTTTCAGGGATGTGTTGAGGAAAAATCTCTGGAAAAAAATCTTTAAACTCCCTCCCTCCCAGTATCTAATGAATAAAATCAAAAAGAAAATTAAAAATTTTCTATCAGCTTTACTGTTCACCCTTGGCTCTTTCTCCTTGTCCTATACACTCTTGAGAATACAATACTTTTTCTTAAGTGTCTAGATTTAATCATTTAATATTTCCATATGATTTTCCATAGTCTTCAATGCCACTGTCACTTATCTTCATCTGCCAATCAAATCTGTTTTGCCTTCTGTGTTACTCTTGTCAGTGGTGTAACAGGGTGAAAAGAATGGTCTTTATTTGCTGATCTTAATTCCCTGGTTTGAAGGGATGGTCTGGTGGATATGTTAATAGGCTGGGACTGAAGATAGCTGAGGAGAGATTTGGCTTTCTTTGCCACAGACAATCTTTTTGACTTTGGACAGTGATATTCAGATACCATGCTAAAGGGAGCTTTAAGCTACCCAAAATAAATAGATGCCAAGTGTTGTGGTTACAAAAGATTTTCCCCAAATTTCAGGGGTTAGTACCGAGCAACAATTGTAGTTTTGCCAGTTACAAATGTTCAAAAATTTGTTCATTAAAAGTCATGTGATTGTCTTAAAAATCATGAGATTTTAAAATACTTTGGATACTTTTTATTTACCTTCTGGCTTTTGAATGTTTTTACGGTTCTCATTTTCAAGGTGTTTTTTTTTCCTGCCACAATGAGGGCTAGATAATGCAGAGCAACAGAGCATGCAGATGAATCTGAACGCAATAACTTCATTTGGAAAACATATAGATAGAATCAAGGTTTACTTGTTCAAAAGAAAATGTTTTCCTAAGGATACATCTTTATTTATGCTTTTCTGTTTCAGAGCATGGAGAAACATCTTTTAACAGTGAGAAGATGGGATAAAAGGCCAGGGAGCTAATGTGGTGCAAAATTACAGTGCTTGACAATATTCTACTAATGAACAGGGGAAAAACCAACACCCTTCAAAAGACTTACAAAGGGACGTTTCCTATCTTTTCAAATTAGGATCATGTAAGGAATGATCAGGGTAGCTTTCCTGAGCACACAATTTGTTAAATGGAACAGATTGAAAATAACAGGGCATTTCACACTGGCATAGAGCATGCACATCTATTTCAGACGAAATGGGATCACAAACAATTTGAAAATACCATGTCATACGTTTTGTCATCCTGGCATACACACTGCCACCCTGAGCAAGTTACATTATGCATTGTTAATTCAGTATAACGGTTTTCCCTTTTCCTGATTAATATTGAATGTTATATTTCTAGAGGCTGAGGATCTCTTTCTAACCACCAGAAAGTTGTCATATAATGTGGAAACCTAGCAGCATTTTGTGGTGATGCCAATTTGGTAAGAAAGGAATATTTGGGCCATGTGTTATTTACAAAAATAATCAAAAGTGTCTGGATTCTTTTCTGCACCATATTTAGAGCCTCAGGAAAATAACCGAAGAAAAATCAAATTCAAAGAGCTAAATTTGTCAAAGTACTGCTCTTGAGAAATTAGACAGCCACAATTCTTTCCCTATTTCCTCCTATTTGCTATAAGGTGAATGATGGGCTACAGACCTTTCCTTGGTGTAGAGTACTCCTCATCTTTCACTGGCTGTCCCTGCTGGCTAACTTATTGTGGTAGTCAGGGTTCCGTCCACTCCTTGACCTTCTCTGCCCATCCTCACCCACTTCTTCAGGGATGGAGGAGTGCCAGAAATACAACCGCTGCTCGTTGTCCTCATGCCTGGACCAAGGATCTTGGGAAACCTAAGACAGCCATGTTGAGATACTTAATTGACATCAGGTACAATCTGTGTCTCTGTCAGGGGACTTTTGTAGTAATGGACTACTCTAAATGAATAAAAATGTGACTTACAGAGTTTTAGTTTCACACAATAAATGCTGCTACATTCACTGCTAATTGCACATTAACCTCTGTTACTCCATACCCTTGGGAAGACTATCTATTGCTGCAGCTACAGGAATGCATCATTACCTCTTCTGGACTATTTCATATACAATCTCCTGCACAGACTTCATCACCATGAGATGCTAAGAGACTTTCAGAGAGGAATGGTTAGGCTAGGAGATGGGATTTCTGACCTTCCAATCCAGGAACACTCAAAAAAGTAATCTTCATATAATGTCTGAATTTGTGACTCTCAGTAGAAGTTAGTTTCCTCATTATGGTTTTAGTTTTGTGGGCATCTAGTATGCCAAAGGATTCCTTGTGTGTTCACTCCTATTCAGAATGCTGTCTGCAAGTAGAGTGCATGATGAACTATCTCGAATTGCTGTGAAAAGTGATAAAACTTTATTACCTCACATCTAAAGTTAGTTAGGGAAGTCTGTCATAGCAAACTGAGAGAGAGACTGAAGTTAATGAGCTACTTTCAGAATGATGGGCTTTTTTGAAAGAAGCTGTTCTTCCACATAACAGTACCCTTGGAACAAAACAATCATAGAAGCTGCAGGAGGCATCATAATTAATAAAAGGCAATACCACAATGCTATTTAATCTAACATGATGATTCTGAACTGTAGAAAGTAGCAGCATGGGATTACATTTACAAAGCCAGTCTATCATTTAACTCTCCCCATAAAATTAGGAAGCATCAATCTCAACAGAATCTGAAATCATCAACCACTGCCAAAACCAAAAATATACCTCACAGCCATACAATAAGGGTTCAATACTCTCACATAAACAAAAAGTGGAATAATTTGTTTTTGGTTCTCCTCATGACTGTATTTTTCCCTTGTCTCTGTTTGCGTTTGATTGTATTGTTGCACCTGTTTTGTGCCTCAATTTGGAACAAGGTTCTGATGAAATTGGCCCAAAGGATGAGCACCAAAGTGAGATTTAATGTTAAATTGGTTAAATGTTACTGCCAAAATGCTCTGAACAAGCAGGACAGCAAAGTAAAAGCAGTTCCCAAACCAAGCATTTAACACCAAGTGCCTTACCTAACATTTTATTTTATCCCACATGCTGCTGTCTGTGCCCAGTTGTTTCAAAGGACTGAATAGTTACTCAGAGATGTGAACAGCTTTCATAAGAGAAAATAACACATTAAGACCATTCATTAAAGAGATGTCCCACTTTGTCTATGAATATCAGCTTTCTCATTACACAGATATGTGGAAAATGAGAGAATGATTCATGTCCTTCTCTCACGCACACCACTTTTACTATTGCAAAACTGCCATTAGTGCTATTTTTGTCAATGAAACAAGACAGAAAAGTACAGTTCTGTGGTTTTAATTCCATTTCATTTTATTCAAGCAAGAAATTAGGTGATGGGTTGGGTTAACTCATGTTTTCCATTATCATTTGATAGTGGAATAGAATGTTAAAATGTAGCTCTATTATTATTTTGGAGGCTCTAGAGAGGAGAAAGACCCTCAGGACCCAAAAGGTCTGCATTCTCAGAGGCCTGAGACACAAATAGCTTGTGGGAGCTTGACAAGGAGTCTGATATGCTATCACTGCCAACTGCCAATGGCTTGCACTGGCCAGATGACAGAGGAAAACAAAGTTATTTTGAAGTATGATAAATGTTGTACTTTTTGTTGTTGTGTTAGTCAAACATTACTAGAAGTAAATGGCCTAATACAAAAGCCCATTGACATAATAGAAGTCTTTCCATAGGACTGCAGTGGGATGTGAATCATGACCAAAGACCATATAATTTCAAAATACTATGGATGGTTTTTTTTCTTTGTATTCCAGAATAAACTAAAAATGTGTTAAGGGTTAATTAAACTACTCCATACTAGAATGATGTGAAGCCAACTCTCCCCTCATACATGTAGCAACTGAGGAAATAAGATACCTTGTGAGCCCCACCTTATGGTTCCTATCCAGGCAAAACTTGAAATAACTTTCATCCACAAGAAAAGGAAGTTAACTCACCCCCTTTTGTCTATGAAGCCTGCAGACGTCTCTGAAGACTTCATGCTTTTGTAGAACACAGGAAGTGTCAGATTGCAATATAACATACATAGGCAGCTGACTCGGGTACACGGATGTTGGGATTATAGAACCAGAGTCTAGACGCTTTGTCTTGGGCCAGAAACAGGACTCTGGGACCCTCCTCAATCCCAGTGTCTCCAAGCTCAGGCTTCTGTCCAAACATGTATGTCTACACTAAAATTTTATATCCCTCAGGTAGAGCTTCACAAACTCAAGGCAGCTGATGTGGGCCAGCCTCAGGATTTTTTTTAGCATATATATACTCTGTAGTGTCTGTTCCATATTACATAAACCAAACTGAATGAGATAAGGATTGAGTGGTAACCTGAGTATAGAATTTTCTTGTTTAGATTCAGACCTTTGAAATTGTTTTTAAGCAGTATTTTTTATTTTTTCTTAAATGTAATTTTAAAAACATATTTCCTACATAATATTGCAGCTACGGTTTTGGTTTTGAGTTAGGCTTTCTTCAGTGCCATGTGTATTTTCAATTTCAGTGTCGCAGATAGCCACTCCCGTGACACTTCTCTTTAAAATATTTATTATGATTTTCACCATTCAGGCTGCATAAATCTCAAATACAGTTAAATTCATAAGCTTTCTACCATTTGTGACCAAACTCTGGTAATTTTGGCATCATCAAATGCAAATTTGCAACTAAAATCTAGTTCTCCCTTGGCCCTTCAGCAAAGTGCTTAAGCATGTGCTTAAATTTTCTTTAATGTAGCCCTATTTAGTGAAGAACTTAAATGGATGCTTATGTATAGGCTATGTCCCATTGAAGAAAATGGGGTTAAAGCCAATTTTTAAGCACTTTACTGAATAGAGAGGTTTCAATTTATGCATGTTAAAGTATTTTCTGAAATAGTGCCAATATTACTACTTAAAGTCTTACATATCAAGCATATTACAATGTATAGCATGTACAGAATTCTTATTTGGGGGAAAAACACTATGGAAGCACAAAACCACTTCAAATGTAATAAGTACTCTTCAAGTGTAAACCGTTTCTTTGTAAATAGCAAATGCAACTAATAAGTAACATTTAAGGAATACTGTATTATAGTTCCCCATTTCTTCACAGACAAGATCAGCTCCCAGACTGCTGCACTGGGCAGCACAATATGGGGAGTAGGTGAGCAGCTCAGTGGTGAAAGAATAGGTTAGGATTATTTAGAAAAGCTGGACATGAAGTCATCAAGCAGGCTGGATCTAATACATCCAAGGTGGTGAGGGAGTTGGTTGACGTGATTGCAGAGCCATTGGCCATTATCTTTGAAAACTGATCGGGGCAGGTCCAGGATGATTGGAAAAAGGCAAAGATGGTGCCAATCTTTAATAAAGGAAAGAAGGAGAATCTGGGGAACTACAGACTGGTCAGATCACCTCAATCCCTGGAAAAATCATGGAGCAGGTCCTTGAGGAATCCATTTTGAATAATTTGGCTGATAGGAAGGTGACCAGGAACAGTCAACATGGATTCACCAAGGGCAAGACATGCCTGATCAACCTGATTATCTTCTATGATGAGATAACTGGCTCTGTGGCTATGAAGAAAATGGTGGACGTGATGTATCTTGACTTTTGACTAGGCTGACCATATGTACCGTTTTGAACGGGACAGTCCCGTTTTTTTCATATTTCCCGACCCTCCCGTCGTTTTAATCTAAATGTTAATTTTGTCCCATTTTTTGTAAAACAGATCTGGGCAGGTCCCTCTTTGCAAGATGCTTTCTAGGGGGAGGTTCTGATTAATTGGTTTTTTTTCTGCCTTGAGTCTGGAGCCTGACCCTGAAGAGCTTCGCTTCTTGCTGGGCAACCCAAACAAGAACAGTGTAACCTGGACAGGAAAACAATGCGGTGCTCAAACTCCGTCTGCTCCCAGTAGTGCAAGCTGTGGCAGGGTGGGCTTGACCCAGCCTGCCGCCCCTTTAAGAGGGAGAAAAGCCCTCTGCAAACCCCCGGTGCAGCAAGCCTAATTAGCCACCTGGCTTGCAGCCTAATCAACCTGGATGGGTTGCACCTGGCAGCCTCCTCTGGGGGATAAAAGGCTGCCAGGAAGGAAGCCCAGGGTGGTGGTGGCAGGAGCTATTCAGAGCCGAGTGAGTGTGTTTGTATCACTGTTAGCTGGACTACATAGAGTCCGTAGAGCTGTGTAACTGTTAGCTGGACTACATAGAGTCCCTAGAGCTGTGTAAACTGTTAGCTGGACTACATAGAGTCCCTAGAGCTGTGTAACTGTTAGCTGGACTACATAGAGTCCGTAGAGCTGGGTATTAATTAGCTGTTTTGACCTGTATATATTGGTGGTGGGGTCCTGCACTGTAAATTAAAGGGCACTGTTGGAGCAAAAAAGGGTTCCCTGCCTGTGTTCCTGACGAGGGGTGAGAGAGCGGTCTGTCACATATGGTGTCAGAGGTGGGATCGCTACACCAGCAATCCAACTGGTGGCCCCGAGATGGAGGGAACCCTGCAGTGTCTCAAGGAACCACAGAAGCGGACCCAGCAGGCCATGCATGCCTTGCCGTGAAACCACCAGATGCAGCAGGCTCAGTTGGAGCTGTAAAGGTACTGCGGGACTTTTTGAGAGGGCAGCCACCACAGCCGGGTGGGAGCGGACCACCCGGGCCCTCCGTCTTGCTCCGTACCTTGTGGGCAGAGGCCCAGGACTTGGGGACATTATGGACTCCCTGATATTAGAGCAGTTTTGCTCAGCCTCCCCGAGACTGTCCGTACCGGAGTCAAAAGGCACCAGCCAGAGACGGTGAAGTCTGTGGTGCACCCGACCAGAAGTACATGGAGACAGAGGGACCTCGGGGAGAAGACGGACCACGACGGGTCCGGGATTTGGGGCGATGGCCCATGGACTGGGGTTTGGGGGTGCCCACTCTGCGGGTACGGGTGGGGAGGAAGTCCCAACCGGGGGCAGTGGACTCAGCCTCCCCATCACGCTCCTCCGCAGAGCGTTGATCCGCCCTGAGTTACCCACTCTGCGGGTGCAGGTGGGGAGGAAGTCCCAACCGGGGGTAGTGGACCCAGCCTCCACCTGTACACTAGTCCGCAGGGCATTGGGGCCCTTGTAGAGCTGATCGAAGGCTTGAAGGGTCTGAGCCAGCCCTATGGGGCTAGGCTAAGGGGGGAGGTGTGTGGCAGGGTGGGCTTGACCCAGCCTGCCGCCCCTTTAAGAGGGAGAAAAGCCCTCTGCAAACCCCCGGTGCAGCAAGCCTAATTAGCCACCTGGCTTGCAGCCTAATCAACCTGGATGGGTTGCACCTGGCAGCCTCCTCTGGGGGATAAAAGGCTGCCAGGAAGGAAGCCCAGGGTGGTGGTGGCAGGAGCTATTCAGAGCCGAGTGAGTGTGTTTGTATCACTGTTAGCTGGACTACATAGAGTCCGTAGAGCTGTGTAACTGTTAGCTGGACTACATAGAGTCCCTAGAGCTGTGTAAACTGTTAGCTGGACTACATAGAGTCCCTAGAGCTGTGTAACTGTTAGCTGGACTACATAGAGTCCGTAGAGCTGGGTATTAATTAGCTGTTTTGACCTGTATATATTGGTGGTGGGGTCCTGCACTGTAAATTAAAGGGCACTGTTGGAGCAAAAAAGGGTTCCCTGCCTGTGTTCCTGACGAGGGGTGAGAGAGCGGTCTGTCACAAAGCTCATCCTCTCCCCGCGCAGGGTGCACCTAAGCTCCTCAGCTGCGTTTCTTCCATGACTTTCCCTGGAGATCTCCCCCACCCCACGGCCATGTGGCTCCTGGTTGATTTGTTACAGGGTTGGGATCAGAAGGCAGAAATTAGCCCTGCTTCACTCCGGGGGTTTTCATGCCTGAGAACTATTTATGTCTCATAACTTCCGGCCGGCAGTCCCCCCGCCGGTGTGCTCGGTCCCCGGCTGCGGCTCCGGACAGCTCCGCTCCGCCGTCGGCTTCAGCCCGCCACCCGTTGCCTCCTCTTCTCTCTATCCCTCCTTCTTCCCTTCTCTCCATCCCCCTTCTCCATCCCTCCCTTCCTCCCTTCTCTCTCTCCCTCTGTCCGCTGCCTCCTCTTCTCTCACTCCCTCCATCCCTTCTCTCTATCCCCCGTCTCCATCCCTTCCTTCCTCCCTTCTCTCTCCTTCCGTACTCTGCCTCCTCTCGCTCCCTCCATCCCTTCTCTCTATCCCCTTCTCCATCCCTTCCTTCCTCCCTTCTCTCTCTCCTTCCGTCCGCTGCCTCCTCTTATCTCCATCCCTCCCTTCCTGCCTTCTGTCTATCCCTCCATCCCTCTCTTCCTTCTCTCTATCTCCCTTCTCCATCCCTCCCTTCCTCCCTTCTCTCTCTCCTTCCGTCCACTGCCTCCTCTTCCATCTCCCTTCTCTCCATCCCTCCTCTCTCTGTCCCTTGCCTCCTCCATCCCCCGTGCTCCCTACCCCATCTCTTCTCTCATCCATCCATCCTCTCCCTTCTCACCTTCCTGCCTTCTCTCCCTCCGTCCCCTCCATCCTCTTCATCCCTCATCCCCCCTTCTCTCTCTTCCTCCATCCTCTTCATCCCCCATCCCCCCATCTCTGTTCTGTTTATTCCTCCATCCATTCCCCCCTCAGCCCCCCCTCTGTCTCCCCCCCCGCCCGGCACTGGGGGGCCCAGGTGGGGCCATGGCGCTGGTCACCTCGCCCACCGAGCTGGAGTGCCTGGCCAAGCCATTGTTCTGCCGCAAGTGGGCGCTGCACCAGAAGGTGATACACGTGGTCAAGAGCCACAAAGTCACGGCACGCTTCTTCAAGCAGCCCATGTTCTGCAGCCACTGCACCGACTTCATCTGGTGAGACTCACCTAGAGCCCCCCCCCAGCGCCCCTCAGCCCACGTCCTCCAGCCACTGCACCGACTTCATCTGGTGAGACCCCCTGGGCCCTAGAGCTCCTCCAGACTGCCCAGAGCCCCTCCCCAGAGCCCCCCAACCACCCCCAGTGCCCCTCAGCCTAGGTTCTGCAGCCACTGCACTGACTTCATCTGGTGAGACCCCCCAACCCCGTCCCGTTTTTGCCATCCCAATGTCCCGTTTTTGTCTCAAGGAAATATGGTCAGCCTACTTTTGACATAATCTCCCACAGTATTCTTGTCAGCAAGTGAAAAAAGTGTAGAGGGGATGAATGGACTATAACATGGATAGAAAGCTGGCGAGATCATCTGGCTAAATGGGTAGTGATCAACAGTGCCACGTCTAGTTGGCAGCTGGTATCAAGCAGAGTGCCCCAGGAGTTGATCATGGGGCCGGGTTTGTTTGATATCTTCATTAGTTATCTGGTTTACGGGTTTGCACCCTCAACAAGTTCATGGATAACATTATGCTGCTGGGAGAGGTAGCTATGCTGGAGGGTAGGAATAGTGACTGAGTGAGGTCCAGAGTGACTGAGCCAAATTGAAGGATTGGAGCAAAAGAAATCTGAGGAGGCTCAACAAGGACAAGTGCAGAGTCTTGCATTTAGGATGAAAGAATCCCATGCACTGCTACAGGCTGGGAACCAACTGGCTAAGCAGAAGTTCTGCAGAAAAGGACCTGGGGATTACAGTGGATGAGAAGTTGAATATGAGTCAAGAGTGTGCTCTTGTTGCTAAAAAGGCTAAAAGCATATTAGGCTGCATTTGTAGGAGCACTGCCAGCAGACCTAGGGAAGTGATGATTCCCTTGGGTTCGGTACTGATGAGGCCACATCTGGAGTATAGTGTCCAGTTTTCCCCACACACAGAAATCAGAAAGGATGTGGACAACAAAAAATATTAGGGTGCTGGGGAACATGACATGAGGAGAGGCTGAGGGAAGTGGGATTAATTAGCCCGCAGAAGAGAAGAGTGAGGGGTGATTTGATAGCAGCCTTCAACTACCTGAAGAGGGGTTCTGAAGAGAATGAAATAAGCTGTTCTCAGTGGTGGCAGATGACAGAACAAGAAGCAATGGTCTCAAATTGCAGTTGGGGAAATCTAGGTTGGGATATTAGGAAAAACTATTTTACTAGGAGGGTAGTGAACCACTGGAATGGGTTAACATAGGGAGGTGGTGGAATCTCCATCCTTAAAGGTTTTTAAGGCTTGGCTTGAAAAAGCCCTGGCTGGGATGATTTAGTTGGGGTTGGTCCTGCTTTGATCAGGGGATTGGACCAAATGACCTCCTGAGGTGTCTTCTCACCCTAATCCTCTATGACTCTGTGTTTTCTAAAACAGAGATAATACTTAACCATTTTCTAAAATACTTTGGAAGCCTCATATGAAGCGTACTATCTAAATGTAAACTTTTATTTTTATTTATTACTAGCGAAAATACCGGTGGTTGCTCGGGTCAGTCGGAGGTGGGGAGGGGGCAGAGAGCTGAGCAAGTGAGGGGTCCATTGAAGGAGCCAGAGAGCAAACCTGACACCCATACCTCACCCCCCCGACCAAACCCGACACCCCCACCGCACTTACCCCTCGACCAACCCCGACTCACATTTTCACCCCCCACCCAAACCCAACACCCCCACGTCTCCCCCTATCAACCCCAACACCCCCTGACCAACACCCACACCTCACCCCCCGTAGACCAAACCTGACACACCCACCTCACTTTCCCTCCCAACCAAACCCAACACCCCTACCTACCACCACAAACAAACCCGACACCCACACCTCACTTACCCCTCGACCAACCCCAACCCCCCTCCTCAACCCCCAACCAAACCCAACACCCCCTGACCAACCCCAACCACCACACCTCACCCCTCACCCACCCAGACACCTTCCCACCCCCCCAGACCAAACCCAACACCCCCGGCTCACTTACCCCCCGACCAAACCTGACACCCCACCTCACCCCCCCCCAACCAAACCCGACACCCCTACCTCACTTACCCTCTGACCAAACCCAACTCGGGTCCATCGGAGGTGGGGAGGGGGCAGAGAGCTGAGGGATTCCGGGGTCTATTGGAGGGGGGAAGGGGCAGAGAGCTGAGGGATTCCGGGGTCCATTGGAGGGGGGAGGAGGCAGAGAGCTGAGGGATTCCAGGGTCCGTTGGAGGGGGGAGGGGGCAGAGAGCTGAGCGAGTGCGGTGTCTGTTGGAGGGGGTATTATGACATCATAACTATGTCACAGAGAACAGCAGCTGCCCAGCTGATGTGAATGGCCTTTAAATAATTTCACCCCTGGGGGGTGTCAGAGGTGAGATTTGAAAAATTTTCAACTCTTACCCTGATTAGGACCCCAAGACCTCTAACTGTACCAAATTTCAAGTCTCTAGCTCAAACGGTGTGGAAGGAGTAAGCATACATACATACACACATACATACACGCATACACCATTTGACTTTTATATATATAGATTCCTTGAAGGACTATTTTTCACATGTCAATTGCTTTTGTTCTGGAGCTGCACTAAAGAATATCTGACACCTGATATTTTACATTCTATTGTGTTTCTGAATAAAGTATGGCCTGTGTGCTATTTTTTAAATAGCTTTCTAAAAAGAACTGCTAGTTACCCAGGCACCTGGTGAAAAAGTTTAATTTTAATTCAGTCATTTCAAATTACATTATTTTAACCCCCCTGGAAAGTGGGAATAAAGGTAAAATATCAACAGACTTGCACCACTACTGGACTCATGGCAGGGTTCTAATTAATTAGTTTTTAATTACAGATGGTTCGTGCTAATAAAATTGACTATAATCCAACTGCTATCATGTTTCATAATTGTTCATACTTGTAATAATTGTATAATGCCTGCATTTTTAAGATATTAATATTCAGAATAGCCACTTTTCATTTTCAGTCACCTCTGTAATTGCCCTGATGGTGGGAAAGTGTATAATTGAATAATACAAATTAAAAAAATGCACCTTATTTTAAAACAATATGTACACTTAAATATATTTTACATAAATTTACAGAAATAAGGACTGAGTTGAAGATGCCATTTTGTTTTTACTAACTGTTTCATATAGATATTGTGGAATACAGAGTGTTTGCCATTAAAATGTTGCTATATAAAGTCAGTGTAACTAACATTATGGCAATATTGGATGTATTCTAATCTAAATCACACACACACATTCTTATTCCCAGTCTACCATCTATTTTTCACATTATTCCATGTCTCTCCCGCCTTTAATCATAGGATCATGGAGGGCTCGTCTTCACTACTTGCGAGAAGGATCGATTTTCTGGTGATCGATTTATCGTGTCTAGTTAAGATGCGATAAATCGATCGCCAGTGGCTCCCCTGTTGACTCCGGAAGTTCAGCTTGTCAAGCGGCGCAAGCTGGAGTCAACAGGGGACCGTGCCGCCGCCCGCCGCCGCCGTGAGGACGGGAGGTAAGTCGGCTGTAGAGATGTTGATTTCAGCTTTGTTATTAACGTAGCTGAAATTGCGTATCTACAGTCAATTTCCCCCCCAGTGGAGACCAAGCCGGAATAGAATAGTAAGGGAATTTAAGAGGTAATCTATTCCAGTCCCCTGCACTCTTAGCAGGATTAAGTATTACCTAGACATCCTGAACAGTGTTTATCTAATCTGTTCTTTAAAATCTTCAGTGATGGAGATTCCAGAACCTCCCTAGACAAGTTTATTCTGGTGCTTAATCACCCTGACACTTGGGAAGATTTTCATAATGTCCAACCTAAACTGCCATTGCTGCAATGTAAGCCCATTGCTTCTTGTCCTATCCTTGGAGGTTAAGGAAAACATTTTCTCTCTCTTCCTTGTAACAACCTTTTATGTACTTCAAAACTGTTATCATATTCCCTCTGTCTTCTCTTCTCCAGACTAATCATACCCAGTTTTTTCAATCTTCCATCATAGGTCATGTTTTCTAGAAATTTAATCATTTTTGTTGCTCTCCTCTGGACTTTCTCCAATTTGTCATCCTCTTTCCTGAAATGTGGTGCCCAGAACTCGACACGATACTCTAGCTGAAGCCTTATCAGCACAGAGTAGAATGGAAGAATACTTCTCATGTCTTGCTTATAACACTCCTGATAATACATACCGGAGCAATGTTTGCTTTTTTTTTTTTTTGTCAACAGTGTTACCCTGTTAACTCATATTTATATTTTGGTCCACTATGACCCCCAGATCTCTTTCTGCAGTACTCCTTCACAGGCAGTCATTTCTTATTTTGTATGCTTGCAACTGATTGTTCCTTTCTAAGTGGAGTACTTTGCATTTGTCCTTATTGAATTTCATCCTATTTACTTTGGACTATTTCTCCAGTTTGTCCAGATAATTTTGAATGTTAATGCTATCTTCCAATGCACTTGCAACCCCTCCCAACTTATTATCTGAAAGCTTTAAGTGTACTCTTTATGCCATTATCTAAATCATTGATGAAGATATTGAACAGTACTGATCCCTGTGAGACCCAACTTGATATGCCAGTCTATCTTGACTCTGAACACTGATAACTATTCTCTGGGAATGTTTTTTCAACAAGTTAAGCACCCATGTTATAGTAGCTCCATCTAGGTTGTATTGCCCTAGTTTGTTTATGAGATCGTGTGAGACAGTATCAAAACCCTTACTTAATTCAAGATATATTGCATCTACCGCTTCTCCACTGTCCACAAGGGTTATTACTCTGTCAAAAAAAAAAAAGCTATTAGGTTGGTTTGACATGATTTGTTCTTGACAAATCCATCCTGACTGTTTATTACCTTATTAGCTTCTAGGTGTTTTGCAAACTAATTAATCCTTTTCTCCATTATCTTTCCAGGTACTGAAGTTAAGCTGATGGATCCATAATTCTCCAGCTTGTCCTTATTTCATTTCTTTTATAGAGTGACACTATATTGGACCCTTTTTCAGTCCTCTCGACTCTCTTATGTCTTCTATGACTTTTTTTTCAAAGATAATCACTAATGGCTCATATCTCCCTAGTCAAATCCTTGAGTATTCTAGGATGTATTTCTTCAGTCCTGGTAACTTGAAGCCATCTAAGTGGTCTGGGTAATTTTTAACTTGTTCTTTCCCTATTTTAGCCTCTTATCCTACCTCGTTTTCAAAGCCATTCATTATGTTATATGTCCCATGATACTATTCTTTAATTTCTCCAATAGTGAAAAGCACACTTTTCCATAGAACCCCTATTTTCTAAAGGGGTCAGTAGCATACATTTAATAATACAATTAATTTTAGTGTAGATTACTTAGAAAAACAGGTTTTTTTCTTTGTATCCTCTTGCAGTTGAAGCATCTAGGGGAATGAAGAAACATCCTATGCTATGTATTATATATGATGTGAGTCTATATCTATGATACCCGTATGCAAGATTATTTTTCTCCCTTTCTAACTGAGCAATAAGACCGAGGCACTGAATGCATTTTTATCAGTTGAGTATATTTACAAGACAGGAGGCTGAGGTCCAAGTAATTTCAGTCATCTGAGTGAAGTAATCTCCCAGGAAAAAATTGCTCGGAGTCTCTGAATGCTATTGTGAAATAGAAATAAAAAAAGAAAGAAAAGTCATACCTATGTAGTCAGCAGAACTTATTGATATGGATCTGACATCACTGGCAGAAAATCAGAAAACTCCATTTGTGTCTAGTATGTTCTTTTTTTTTCTGGAAGTTAGTTAATTCTCTACTGACAGTATCAGATAGAATGCCTTTTTTCTATATCCCACTGGATAGTGAAACTACAGTATGCAAATATAGTCCACAAGGATCCAGATGCTTCAACGAAGAAAGGGAGGCACAATGATTATTTGGCTGTAGCCAGAATTGAAGTAAGGAGATTCAGAAACACTCTAATTTGAAAAAAATACATTTTGTTTCAAGTCTTTGTCCCCAGCTGAAGTTCTCTGTGACTGACCCAAGAAATTAAAAGTTCGCTCTTACACTGTAGGGGAGAAACAGCCAAATGATGTCATGCATTCACTTCAATGTGATTACAAACAGGTCTAATAGCTAGTCAAAATTCTGAGCTGAAACCTCTTCTCTGGACCTAAAAGTGTGGAGTATGAATATTACACAAATTCAATGATCGTAAAATGCTTCTCCCAGTTACAAACTGAGCATAATGCAAATACTGAACGTGGTAAAATACGTGTGAATGATAAAAGTATCAGACATCTTAAAGCATGTGTT
Source organism: Sternotherus odoratus (assembly GCA_032164245.1). NCBI lineage: Eukaryota > Metazoa > Chordata > Testudines > Kinosternidae > Sternotherus > Sternotherus odoratus. Next base: position 63,918,380 of record JAVMKO010000007.1, on the reverse strand, counting down.
GGACTATTTGAGATCATTTCCCAGTTCTTGGTATAGTCCCATGGAACTGTTAGCCAAGCTAGTAACTCTGTGAAATAAGCATGTTCTAGTCAAGCTGATGTCTTAACAAGACCAAACAGAGCTATCCTTTTATTATTTTTTTATTATTAACTGATATAAATGATAGCTTTAGGTAGATATGACTGTTAGTCTCAGTGACTGGACTGGGCTGCATTTTCTTACATTTGACAGTTTTCTTGATTAAAAATCAGCCCATAGAATGGGTGATTTTCATTGTCCTGATTTTCATTGTCCTGACCAGAGGCCAAGATTTAAACAAACTTAAGTGGAGGCTCCTAAATTTACATGGCTGACAGGCTCAGCACTTTTGAAAGGTGTCTAATTATGGATGAAAGAATTTTTGAAAACTTTGGCCTCAATACCTAAAATGATTCATTTAGGCCATTACCTCTGACTAAACAAGGATTAAATGTACCTAGACCAGGGGTCTCAAACATGTGGCCCGGGGTCCGCATGCGGCCCGCAAAGCCATTCCCTGCGGCATGCAAAGCTCCCTGGTGCCCCCCCCCCCACATAGCAGTTTCCAGGAGGGAGGGGCCAGAAGCGGAAGCTTCTCTGCTGCCTGGCTGGGCTGCTGCCGATCCTCAGCTACCAGGCACTGCTGCTGCGGCTTCAGTGAATGAGCTGGGGCGGCGCTTCACAGGAGCCCTCTGCAGCGGTGGCCAGGAACAGTAAGCCAGGCTCCCCACTTCCCTCTGCGAGAGACTTACTGCTCCTGTCCGCCGCTGCAGAGGGCTCCTGCAAAGCACCCTGGCTGGGCTGCTGCTGAGTCTTGGCTTCCAGGACTTGCTGGTGTGACCTTAATGAACAAGCTGGGGCAGCACTTCGCAGGATTGAGGGGGGAGTGGGGTCAGTGATGCAGCCCTCGGCCCAATGTACTAGTCCTCATGTGGCCCTCATGGTCATTTGAGTGTGAGACCCCTGACCTAGACCATCACTAACTGGTGTTTGTGTAAATTGTTCTCAGATACTTCCAATTTAGGGATTTCAATCTCCCTAAATAACTTGTTCCAGTGCTTAATTATCCTTATAGATAGAAAGCTTTCTTAAATGTGAAACTTATTTTCCCCTCTATAGTTATTGACACATAACCAGTGTTCCAAACTTCAAAACTGTAGCCCAATGGACATTTTCGAGGTTAAAATCCGTTCACAAAGAATTATGACCTTTGGGTGACCGATAGGTGTAAAGTCAAAAATCAAATTATTCTTTTCCTGTTCTCAATGGACAACAATCAAACCATATGACCTATTTCAAGACATTGGCACAAGGAAAAGATAGGATTTAATTATGTCACTCATACATTAAAACAGTATGTATTAGATAGGATACATATATAGAATCATAAATGTGCTAGGTTGTTTAATAGATAAATAAAAGATGTGATCCTATTGCAAATAACTAGAACAAGAAGAAACAAATAATTGGGATGAGGGAACGGAAAGAAGAGAGTTATACAAGAAGAATATGAAAGAGAAGAGTGTGAAGAAGCTGTATTAATTATGAATGTCTGTCTATACACTTGTTATTGTGTTGTTGGCTCAAGAATAAATGAGGGTTACATCAGTCTTACTTAGCTTTGGTCTGTAGAAACCACAGTCAAGGGCTTTAGACAGCTCCTATTGCTGATAGTTAATAGACATTGTATGTGTTATTTGCTTTTAAATTGACCTCTATCTGTGTAGACAGAATTTGTGATGATGGGACCTACAAATTTACTCCAACTGGGAGATGAACTTGGCCTCACTATTAATAAAAAGTTACAATAACATATAGCAGCAAATGTTGATGAGCATGGCCAGATTTAGGGTCATGCAACTCAGCTGACCCTCTGTAGTGCTGGGCTTAGGGGCACCAGGCTCTGGGTGCCATTTTTTGTTGTTAGCGACAAAAGAAATAATCGAATGTTTGAAGTAAAATGTTTCCAGTATTGTGTGTGTATGTGATTCTTTTTTCACTAACCTCTTAGAAGAATATTCTGAATGTTTGTAGACTCTCATAGAATCTTCCAAGCCACTCGAGTATGGTCAATGTGGCTACTTTACTGGGGATGCTCCCTGTTACTTGTTAGTTCTGACAGCCTGCCTTTAATAGGGTCTAAAAACTCCATACTGAGCTTAGGCAGGAGGGGAAGGGGAGCTTCTCCTGTCTGCAGGCAGCAGCTCAGTCACCCCTATGGTCAGTTGCCAGTCATGTGGGCAGGCATTCACAGCTGCACCCTATGGAGGAAATAGGGCCTACTATCAAGGAAGGAGTACAGAGGAGGAGGCCGAAAGGCCTGGGACAGTGTAGGGGCAACAGGCTGCCCCCTAACCACAGCTAAGCAACTGAGGTACACTTCCAGATACTGTCAAAGTGAAGCATCAAAGAGCCACCCTGACCAGGGGAAAACTAAGAGAGTCCCACTGGGGAAAGGCATGACCCCCCATGGGACCAGAATCTGTGACAACATGGTACCAGAAGTTGGGTTTGTGTGCCGTGGACTCCAGTGAGCAATATGTCTTGCCCAACTCCTCACCAGAGAAGCCAATGCAGCATATTGGGAACTGGATGACATGGCAGCCATATTGGACAGGTTAGGTCTAGATAAAGAGTCCTACCATAGTGTTTCTGCCATGTACAACCTCAGGCAATTGCCCAGAGACTGAATGACTGCTGCTGGCAATGGTTAAAACCAGAATCTCAAACAGTGCCCCAGGTAGCTGAACTCATGGTGCTAGAACAGTTCATACATATTCTTCTGCCCGCTGATTGAGACCGGCTTAGCAGACACTGGCTGGTAAACCTTGCTGAGGCTACCCACCTCATGAAGGACTATATGGCTGCTCAAGCCATTTGGGAGCCCTCTATGGAAGCCTTTAAGGGACCTTCTAGGCCATATATTTTCTAACAAACCTTAGAACTACACTTGCAGAATAAAGTATTAAGTAGATGTAAGTAGACTCATTACAATCAGTGCATCTAAATGGGACAGTAAGGCCCCCAGGAAATATAAGTCAGTCCATGCATTTCCCATCATCTTAACCCTTCCCTCCCCAACCCAGTGTATTTATAGCCCCTATATTTCTTCCTTTTCCAAAACTTTGTTCAGCTTCCTCTTTGATTGATGAACAATATTTACCTCTGTTGCTAACTCTAGCACATTTTTTCCATCACAATAATTCAAGGAATAAGGAGCATCAAGGAACATCAGGTATATTATTACACCAGGGATCTTTCTACGTAGCTCCTAAACAATTTTAGTAAAGGTATTCTGAGATCTGAATAAAATAACAGGGGGGGGGGGAGGAAAACCTAATTACTGTCTCACTTTTTTCTGGGTAATTTGGTACATGTAGTCAGCTCACATTTATATACAGAAGGATGGATTAAAGTATGTTTCTTGGATCATTGAAACATAGGCTTATGGTCAGACAGGTCGCAGTTGGAACTCGCAGGAGAGACAGAATAACAGTGATAGTACAATAAATAGTTAATGGGTTGGGATACTTTATTGGTACCAGAATCACTGATTCAGGAGTGGGAATGCAGTAAGAACTTGCAAGTGGAAGCAAACTCAGCAGGATTCCCAAATTAAATAGGATTTCAGGTTTATTTGCTGCAACCAAAATAACATTAATGAGATACTTCTCTGGTCACATTCCCTTCACACGTTTCCTTCAAGCAAAACAATATAAAAACACTATAAACAGAGAACATCTCATACGTCTCCAGAGCCCATTGTTCTAGCTTCAAATCACCAAATCCTTGCTTGTGTCCCTGCAAGAAGCTCGTCCCATTTTTATGTCTCTGATCCTAGCAAGGTCCAGTCATCTTAGATTACCTCAGGTGCAGCTAGGAAACTAGTATTTAATCCAAAAAAATCTCATCAGCATATTTTGGTTGGGTAGGGACTCTTCTTAGGTATTCTTATAGTTATGGGGGATATCATGACTCCAGCCCCACTTCACAGGGCAGTAGAAGCTAGATACCTCCCAGTCTAAGGAAGGAATAAGACTAGGGTCTATCCTAGCATTTTAGGAGATAGAAGTAGGCTCTGAGATAGGAAATGACAAAGAAAAAATGTTTTTGGCGGGCTCGGATTGGGGCAAATGATTTGGGGGTAGAAGAATTTGATGGTTCTTGACCAGTTAGCATCCAGATGGATTATTAGCATTATCATTTTCTATCATTGGTATTTTGCATAGCAATGGTTATTTTATTAAGACACAAGAGGAGAAATGTCATGCCCAATACTGCATTTTAGTATCTTAAAGATAATAAGACTAATTAGCTAAAGCTATGCTATTCATTGTTCTCTGTGTTCAACGTCTATAAATTATTATCCATTTAAAAATGGAATGGACATTTTCAACCTTTCTGCTTGCTTGTGTTCTCTGCAATACATTATTCTGACATTAAGAGCTACAGTGATGTCATATAACCACCAGTCATATGTAATAAATATTAGGCCTTGAAATACAGCTTAATTTGTCTATGCTGAGCTGCTGATAAAAAGGATTCAAAGGACTGATCCCAACCTACTCATGAAGGGCATCATGTTATATTAAAATGTCAAATTTCTTATTTTGCATTTTGTACAATAAAGGAATTAGACATAGCAATTGTTCCCTCTGGGCTCATTGGTTAAAGAATTAGTACCAACAATAAACATAATGGTATTTCACAAGCATAACTATCATTTGTTTTTATGATCACTTCTATTGAAATTTTATAAAAAATAAAAAAATATTAGCTTTTACAGAAGAGTTCAGATAATGCATTCTGTTTTCAACAATCATTACAGATGGAGAAACAAAGCTCCATGTATCATAATGATGATAATAACTAGCTGTTCTACAGTTGTTTTCATCCATAGATTTCAAAGTGCTTTTTAACGAATCATTGTTGCCATTTCCTGGTACAGAAACTGAGCCACAGAAAGGGGGAAGTGAGTTGACCAGGATCACATAGTAGGCTGGTGGTCTAGGAATGCAGGAGTCTATCCATTTGGCTCCATTGCCTTCAAGCAGGAAGAGTGTAGAAAGCTCTCATGTTAGATTGGATATGTGAGCAAATTAACTAAATTCCCCATGAATCTCTGTACAAAAATCTCCAAGATACTTTGTGATTGAACCAAAATGTTTTTATCTATAAGTTTAGGGATTCTGTACTTTGGTTAAATTTAGCATGTGATCAAATTGTGAAATGTATATAATATTTTACCCTGTTGTCCTCTTGGAACATGTCCAAATGTCCAGGAAGAGACCACTTGCAATTGGTAATGACTACATGTTATTGCAAATGTATTTGATGGTCAATAAGTGTTTAATGGTCAATGAGCTAACAACCCACTGAGATATTTTAGCTTGTTAGGAATTAGTTATTCTGTTTTTTCCTCTAATAAGGATTTAGTTGCAGATATCTTTACCGTATAGATTAGAGATGCTGAAGCAGATTTCCTGGGAGTGAGTTAGAAATGAATAGAGTTGCTTCTCCAGTCTTCAAATCATTTTGGTAAATAGTAGCCTTCCTTTCTATATTGTGCTATGTTAATCTTTCATGAACAATCTTTGATTAATTAATTGTAATTGAGCCTGATGATTTGACCTATAGAAGCAACAAACCTAAGTAATATTTGGAGTATATATCTTGCTGGAATTTCAGACTTCCCTTTACTTTGATACTGTTGACTTGTTTCGTATGATTTTTGTATATGTGCTTTTTTAATCTAAATGCATTTTTATCAGTTGAACAACAAAGTAGTCAAAAGTTCAATTCAGAAAAGTACTTATGAGCTTAGCTACCATTGGCTGCAATACAATGCATGGGCATAAGTGAGCACATTTTTTTTTCAATTGGAGGCCTAACAAAGTTTGCTGTGTGGACATAGATAACATTCCTACTGAAATGTTGTGTCAGAATTTAATTGGAAAATTATAAAATCCTAGCATTCTTAAAAACTTTCTTCAGTTATTCTGTTCTGTAATGTTGGCAGAGTTTTGTAAATATCACACAGCAACGGATATGTCTAACTAAGAAGTAACTATGATTCTGATTCTGCAAATGTTTTATTCCAGCTACTCAAGCAAACAAAGATTATTCACTTGAGGCAGAGTTTGAAGGTTTGAGTACTTACAAATATAATTTGTATGTAATTTAGTTTAGTGCTATACAGCTACAAGTGAACATATTTTATTTCCTTTAACCAAATATTTTATGTACCAATGAGTGACCTTCAAAAAATGCAGTTAAATTCAGTTTAGATTACATTTCTAAAAGTTTGGATACTTATCCAATGATCTTCCTAATGATGAGATTTTATTCCATCCATGCTGAGAGTCTCTGGATTAAGTTTAGAAGTGTGAGCAACAAGGGTATGTCATGGTGGGAGTCTGCTGACCACCACACCAGGGGGATGAGGTGGACATAGGGTGACCAGATGTCCTGATTTTATAGGGACAGTCCTGATTTTTGGATCTTTTTTCTTATATCGGCACCTATTACCCCCTAGCCCCTGTCTTGATTTTTCACACTTGCTGTCTGGTCACACTAGGTGGATGAGGCTTTCTTTTGGCACCTAACAAAAGTTACTAGATCACAGGCCGTGGTTCTCATGGAGGACTTCAATCACCCTAATATATGCTGGGAGAGCAATACAGTGGTGCACAGAAAATCCAGGAAGTTTTCAGAAAGTGTAGGGGACAGTTTCCAAATGCTGAAGGAACCAACTAGGGGCAGAGCTCTTCTTGACCTGCTCTTACAAATAGGGAAGAATTAGTAGGGGAAGCAAAACTGGATGGGAACCTGGGAGGCAGTGACCATGAGATGGAAGGAAGAAAGGAGAGCAGAAGAATACAGACCCTGGACTTCAGAAAAGAAGACTTTGACTCCCTCAGGTAACTGATGGGCAGAATCCTCTGGGAGAATAACATGAAGGGGAATGGAGTACAGGAGAGCTGGCTTTATTTTAAAGAATCCTATTGAGGTTGCAGGAATAAACCATTGCGATGTGTAGAAAGAATAGTCAATATGGCAGACGACCAGCTTGGCTTAACAGTGAAATCCTTGCTGATCTTAAACCCCAAAAAGAAGCTTACAAAAGTGGAAGATTGGACAAATGACCAAGGAGGAGTATAAAAATATTGCTCAGGCATGCAGGAGTGAAATCATGAAGGCCAAATCGCACTTGGAGTTGCAGCTAGCAAGAGATGTTAAGAGTAAAAAGAAGTGTTTCTTCAGTTATGTTAGCAAGAAGAAGCAAGTCAAGGAAATGAGGGGGGATTTGGTAGCTGCTTTCAACTACCTGAAAGGGGGTTCCTGAGAGAATGGATCTAGACTGTTCTCAGTGGTACCAGGTGACAGAACAAGGAGTAATGGTCTCAAGTTACAGTGGGGGAGATTTAGGTTGGATATTAGGAAAAACTTTTTCACTAGGAGGGTGGTGAAGCACTAGAATGGGCTAACTGAGGGAGGTGGTGGAATCTCCTTTCCTTAGAGGTTTTTAAGGTCAGGCTTGACAAAGCCCTGGATGGGATGATTTAGTTGTGGATTAGTCCTGAGCAGGAGGTTGGTCTAGATGACCTCCTGAGGTCCCTTCCAACCCTGATATTCTATGATTCCAGGCTTTTTTGTGGGCTGTATATAACTGAGGAAGGCAACAGGAGGTCTGATTTTCTTATTTTCATGTGAACAAAATTAATACCACCAAATCATTAAAGTACCTAGTATGAGACTAGCTTTAAACTCGATGTAGCCATAATGTGTAGTTCTTTAACTGGGCCTAATCTACTTAAATATTTGAGTATTATAGGGCTTTTAAAATCTGATATGTTATGGGGAATTCTAAAGGATATTTCGCTCATCCTCTGTTGAGTACTTGCAGATACCAAGAATATTTGAATCTCTATGGAACTTTTATCTTAAATTTAGTGTACAGAATATATCCTGAGAGGTGAGGGTGCTTAGCATCTTCAGGTAATAGCTTATCCCTTACAGATGTCACATCTCCATAACTGCATCTGCCCTTCTGCAATTCTGAGAGATACTGTAAATTCAGTTGCATATACTTTCTTAGCCTGCCTACTTCCAAATTGCTCATTGACACAATTTGTTTCTTGTCACACGTGGATTTTCTATGTAAGACCATTTTATTAGTGTCAGAAAAGAACAGTTTGGCTTATGCTACAATATAGTTTCTGAAGGTTCTCTTTCCTGGAGGCAGCAGTATTTCATCAATGAATAATGCCTTGAAGCATGGAACTCATTGGACTTGGATGTAATGCTTAGAATAGAAATTTTACTGAGGCTATTGGACACAAACCCCATAGTTTTCTCTGGCTTTGTAGCTCCCAGACTAATTTAACAGAGTCTAAGCTGGTGAGTGAAATCTTATTCGATCTCCTGAAGCACCCTTAGAAGGGTCCTCTGACCAAAATATAGGTAGGATTTTGAAAAGAGCTAAAAAGTTGCTTAACTGTTCTTCTATTCTAGTCAATGGCTGAGTGCTTTTGAAAATACCAACCTACAATGCCAAAACCTACCACCTTCCAATGCAATGTGCTCTGAAAGAGTATTCTTAATGCTAGCCTAATATTTGTAGTATTTCTTGTCTCTGAATTATAAATGATCAAGTAGCCTACAGCAAAATACCAATTACCAAAAGATGTAGGTGAAAAAAGGTTCAGAAGCTTTTTAATTGTGGTTTTACAGTCTCTCTGAATATTATCATTGTTATTGTTATTAATGAATAGAAAACCATTGCAACAGAGACAAGTTATGATGCCTGTGTTTTTATTTAAAAAAACTGATTATACCAACACCATTTTAAAGTAAGATTTGAAGAAAATAAGAAAATAATGTATTGCTATCAATGGTAAAATTATGAAAAAATCACGGTACAGTAATATACCCCTTTTACACTCAAGTTATATTGTTTTATTAACTGGAAAATAGCTATATAAAATCAAAACCAAGTATTTGGAAATGCTAACATATGGTTAGGTATTAAATGCTGAAAAACTCTGACATTTGCTCAGAGGTAAGTAATCAGAAGCACAGATAGTGCAGGTTTCTCTAAAGGAAAAACAAAATGAGTTCACTTATCCAGTTATTTTTAGGGATATTAAGTCTGTTCAGTTGTCCTATATGTCCCTGTGAAAATATGGTGCTCAGAATTTTCAGTACAATATATATCAAGGACAAAAGATAACATGAATACATTCACACATCTTAGCCTTCTAAGGCACTGATCCTGCAATTGACTTTGCATAGGTATCCCCTATGTCTGGGTGAGCTCTTCATACTTCTCAGCAACTGGATTCTGAATGAGAAAGGAAGCATCTTATGGGAAATGAAGCAAACTGTGGCCTTAAACTTCCCCTCTCCACCACATATTTTACTCTTCTGTTCATTTATTTGCCATTTTTGGAAGAAGCAAGCCAACCTTCACTGGCCTTCTGAAGATGGTGGCTGGCGAAGGTCAGCGTAATCAGGAAAATGAGTGGCACGCCTATTTTCTTCATTCTTTGCCACCAACCCCAGGACTGAACTGCTGCTGATGCTGGACTGGGCTTTACTGGTATCTAGGCCTGAAATATCCCAGACTGTACCACACAATTACCATGTTTAATTCTTGTGCTATTACTAAATACTTGATCAGCACATGAAGATGCTGAGCAGGGGTCTTGGGGACAGGATGGAACAAGGCCTGCCTCTTTCACTGCCCCAGGTCCATGCCTCATGAAGTCATGAGAGCTCATCAACCTCTTCTGGTATTCACCGAAGTGGACCTCTATAAAACCAGGAGGAGGATGCTGGACAGTGAGGTTCTCTGTGACTGTGGGGCCTATTTCCATTTCTCCCTCCAATCAGAAGTTTGGGCAGCGTCCATCAGCTCCCTAAACACCCTTTCAGAGCAGTGAGCGCTGTCTAGGGTTCTCTGCCTGGTGTCCCTTCTGGATCTTTGATTTTGGTCTACACTGGGGTGGGGGGGATCGACTGAAGATATGCAAATTCAGCTACATGAATAACATAGCTGAAGTCAGTGTATCTTCAGCCGACTTACCTGCTGTCCTCATGGCGGCGGGGTTCGGCGGCGCACTCCCCCGTCAACTCCAGCTTGTGCCTCGAGGCAAGCTGGAGTTCTGGAGTTGACGGGGGCACTGTTGGTGATCGATTTATCACGTTTTAATGAGACGCAATAAATCAATTGCTAAAAGATCGATTGCTACCCGCCGATCTGGCGGGTAGTGAAGACGTACCCTCTTTGTAACCCTTGCAACTTTTCCCATTTTTTCATGGGTTATCCTCCAAATTTATTTGAATCCTCGGTTTAGTAGCTCCTTCCCTTTGTCTGGAGAGGTGTCTTCAGATATGGGTGGGCTTGTGCCCGCTCACCCCCAGAATGGAATAGGTGTTAGCACCTAGCATCCTATCAGATACTGTCTTTATCTTTAAATAGGTCCAAGTGAGAAAGAAACGGTGTAATTTTTAAAATGTATTTTAGGAAACAGAAAATGAAAAAATATTTTTAGTTAGCTTTAAACTTTGCTCATTTATTCCACCACAGTCTGCTGCTTGACTAAATTACGCATAATACTCTACAGAAAGGTTCCAATCTACCAAGTAATTACTTACTTAATATAACATACAATGAATGTATTCTTAATTAGTTTGCACCAAAAAACCACAATATTTTGGAATATTACTATCCAAATAAAATAAAAAATCTGACATACTTTGTAGATTATAAGCAAACCTTTAAATTATAAAAGTACAGATATGCTCCATTCACATTCTCTCACTTGGTAGCATAAATAGTTTAGATTGGAAAAAGCTTTATTCCTGTTGCTAGGATTGGAATCCACTAAACTTTGCTTTATTAAAATTCCCTTCTGCACGTACATTTAAAAATTAAGTTGTCTTTTATTAGCATTTTCTTCTTTAAACTGCCTACATGATTCAGTCTAATGCACAAAATGGAGGAGTCTTAAATTAAGTCCAGAGGATTAGCACTTCTGAGTTAGAGCAAAGGCAATTTTAGCCTAGCTTATTCTTCATATCCGCTCAATTAACCTTGTAGAGCTTTAGAACAAAAGTCAGCATGATGAGTGTCATTTAAATTGAACAAATGCCACCTATCTGTCAAGGTATTGACTTACATCAACCATTCCAAGCCAACAACTGGTTTTGAAACAAAGTGGACAAACTATGAAACAATAGGAGTTAATTTTTTGGCATTTCAGAAACCTTCTATTACAGATTGCATGAAGGTTGGCATTTGATAAGTACTTCCTGCTCATTTGCTGAGGCAATAATACTTTATATACTGAATATCATTTGCAAAAATAAGTATTTTATATTTTACTGTGTCCTCGTTTGTTGAAGATACACACCTTCATTTAGTCAAGGATGTCAACAACAGTTCCTATCTGAACAGAATGTCGCTGTCATTACATTCATTTGTACAGATTGGGGGAAAAGATACCATTAAAGAATGGCACTGTAATTAACTTTCCATTCAAAATTCTAGCTTTCCAAGAGACTTTCCCTATATATCATTGTTGTTTAAACCAAATAAAGGACTTAACACAAATTAACGGAATGCCTTCAGTTCTCCAGATGCCACAATATGTTGCAACCCAGCTATTTGCCTGGGTTGGTTGCCATCTGATCTTGCTTACAGAAGGAGATTGAATATACCAAACATTTTGTTTTGCGTTGTTAAATATATATACAATCAGATGATGAGATGTTTGCTCCACTGAAGTCAATAGTAAAACTCCACTTGACTTCAATGGGGCCAGGATTTCACCCTTTCCTCCCCCTTCACTGGCTTCACTCCATTTTGAGAAGGGGACCATAATCTATGAATGCCTCTAAACTCCTTCTTTTCAAGCCCTTTCTTCTGTGGTACCAAGGAGGAATGGAGATGCCCTGCATTCCCAGTATTTCTTAAGAGGTAGGCATGTTCTGATTGTTCAATGCAGATTAAGAGGATGGGATAAATATTTGATTTTGTTGGCAATAGTACATGATGCAAAAATGAGGTAGCATTTTCTACAGGTTAAGACACCTCATTGGGAGTCAGGAGACGGTTCTAATCCCAATTCCAATTTTGGCTTTTTCTATAGCTTTGGGCAAATCATTTAAATTGAAATATTTAAGTATTAACTAATTCTTAGTCCATTCTATGGGCCCCCAGAGACTTAGACACCAGAAATCAGCAATTACTTTTAAAATTTAGACAGCTTTCCCATGTCTATTTCCCCATCTGTATAATGAAGATAATACAACACCTTCCCAGGTATGGTGATCCAAACAAGTCCAAATCCTTAGATTAAAATATTCAACATGATACTTTACACTGATATTTTTCCTGCCCCACTTCAGAATATAGACTTGCTTCCCTAAAAAAAAAAAAAAGCTTCTTTGAATTTGATTCTCATCTAAGTTCCAGGAGGGAGTGATAACACTAACTGTTACAGTGAAGACAATTTCTTCTATTTCACAACAGTTTCTCTTGATCTGCCTCATTCGTGACCTATGCAATGTTGTTGTTGCTGTGCTGGCCCCAGGATATTAGAGGGACAAGGTGGATGAGATAATCTTTTGTTGGACAAGCTTGTTTCGCTTACCAACAGAAGTTGGTGCAATAAAAGATATGACCATATCCTCTTTGTCTCTCACTCCTGACCTGTAATACTAGATTTGCAAAAGTGCTGTAATAATGTATTACCTCAGGTACAGACTCTTGTTGGTCACCATTATATATGAAAATATTTTATCCATCCATCAACAACAAAATAAACACTGGATCTGGGGCAATTAAATGAACAGAAGATACTAGTCTAGGTTAACTGCTACAGGTCCAAATCACCATTATTTTCAAGTAGCTTTACAGAAAGATTTAATTATTTGAATCTGAACTAAGGACAACACAACATCAAGTTTCAGAGTAAAATTTTGCAAAATGTTTCAAAGCTTATCCAAAGCTTATCTAAACTTATTTGGTCTGAGAATTGAACTGTATCATCCATTAAAAAAAGTTCTTTGATGATTCCACTATGTCATGCTTTGGATCTGGCGGAAATTGTCAGCTTCAAGAGGTTGAAAAATCATGAGACAGACCCAATCCAAAAGCCTGGGGATGGCCCAAGCAATCATAAGATTTTAAAAAGGTAAGATTATATTGTGGGGTTTTGTCCTGACTTTTTGATTTTTGAACTCCCCAGCCCATCCTCAGTCTGTGTGAGGGACAATTAGCATTGCCTGCTTTTCCATATTTATTGGGAAAGATGATTTTGGCCTCAAGCTGTAGGAGCTCTAGCCCCCCAACAACTCCCATCACCTGACTGGCAATTAATGCTGCCTTTAACCTCCAAATAAATTTTGTCCTCTAGTCTCAGCATTAGATCAACCTTGTCACCCCTCCCCCACCACAGCTTTTCCTGGTTCTTCACTTCCTTCTCCCAGGTCTAGTGGGGGAGGTCCTCTCTCCCTCTTTCAGGCTGGGGGTGGGACAGCCTCAGTGGTTCTTCACTCTCCCCGCTGCCCTTTCTGTGTCCAGGTGTTGCAGGTGAAAATGGGGGAGGAGCAGAGGCGCAATCCTAACCCGGTTGTTCACAGGAGGATAGGGGGGAATAAGAGGGCAAAGCTACTCTGAGCTTCTAGGCTCTATAGCAGGGGTGGGGAACCTCTGGCCTGCGGGCCTTATACGGCCCGCCAAATCATTCTGTCCGGCCCGCGTGGCTCTGCGCTGAAGGTAGGGGCTGGGAAGCGCCTGGGGGAGCCACCAGCCATGGATGTGCACGGGCCGCCAGGTGGGGGCAGCTCCGCGAACGGGCCGCCCCCGCCTGGTGGCTCCGTGCTGAAGGTAGGCGGCAAAAGGAGGAGCCGTGGGAAGTCGACAGTCAAGAGGGTGTGGGGGGGAGGCTGGGCTCGGGGGCAGGCAAGGGGGCGGTGGGGGGGGAGGCTGGGCTGGGGGGGCAGGCAAGGGGGCAGTGGGGGGGAGGCTGGGCTGGGCAGGTCAGGCATGGGGGGCAGGAGGCTGGGTTGGGAGTGGGAGGGGGGAGGAGGTTAGGTTCGGTGGGCTGGGCCGGGAGAGGCAGGGATGGGGGAGGAAAGGCGGTTAGATGGGGGGAGGCTGGGTGAGGGTAAAGGAAGATCACCCCCTACACCCAGGCTGATAGCGGGAGAAGACTGGGGCAGGCGGCAGGACCCCTGCTGGCACGGGGCCAGCAGGGGAAACCCCAAAGCAGTGCAGGGCTAAGCACTCCGCCTGCCACTGCTTTGGGGTTTCTCCCGCTGGCTCCTTGCCAGCTGGGGTCTCAGCTCCCGTTGCCAGCCTGGGCTTCCTCGGGGGGGGGGGGGAGGGGGGAAGCGGCCTGCAAATGACATTATAAATGTCCAAATGGCCCTTGACAGAAAAAAGGTTCCCCACCTCTGCTCTATAGCTACCATCTCCTCTCCTATGAGAATGAGTTTAGGTTGCTGAGGGTGGAGGTATTGGAAAAGAGCTCTTCCTGTATTAATTAGAATAGTTGCTCAGTCACAGGAGAAGTCAAGTGGGTTAGACAGCCAATAAGAGGGATTTCCCTCATGAGAGGTCTGAAGTGTCTCTCATCAGAGTGAGGCTTGCTCTAGCCCCTTATAAAATCCTGCCAATCACAAAAATGTAGCAAGTTTTCAATACTGTAAAGCAACTTAAGTAAGAATAGCTCCTTTCAGTATTTTCACTTCCAATCTCTGGTGAAATTAGTAAATATAGAAACTGATTTTAATCTTTCCACATTTCACAAAAAAAGATCAGAATAGATAGTGATGGAGGAAAGTTTGGGCAAACGTTTAACTTATGCGAAAGTTTGCAAGTATCCAGTCCTAAACAGATCAACAATTTATAGATCAAGTATACTTGGAATAATTGGAGTTCAGCTGGAGCTTCATCCAAAGTGATAACATGTATATGAAACTTATCATTAATAGTAGAGATAGCTTTCATCAGGTCCATCTTGGTTCTCCAGCTTGAAATGACCACTTGTAATAACCATGCCTTTTATTCTGAAAGAAGCATCAATATAATAATGAATATTCATTTTATGATGATGTTTTGACAATATTTACATAAATGCAAACAAACATGTTTTGTGATTGCCTTATTAACAAAGGAACTGTTGTAAGTGTCTGAGGTATCTACGTATTTGTGTTTCCTTCACATTTGAAAATAATGGCAAATGTTAACCCCCTCTTCCCAGAAGCAGCAAAGAAATAACTGAAGGGAATTTCTGTTGACATGAAATTCTTTGTTTAAGCAGGCAGATAATGGTTAGAAAAGAAGTAGTTATTTACAGTAGCAAATTAAGGAGGTTTACTTTTGTCAGAACATATCTAAAAAAGGAGCATTAAAAAGCAGGAGATAATATTTTAATCATAAGTAATATGAGATTACTGAAGCAGCAATAATGCCAAACCCAAGAAAACTATGTAAACAACCTGAGAAACATTATGGACAGGTAAATCTGAACGCAGCAGATCAATGTCTGTCAGTGGATGGCAGAGAGAAATTATGATATTCAGTGCATGGAACTGGTATGTAAACATTCCCATAAACTCTGTTTATGAGATTTGTACTAATTTACTAATTAATTTGGTATGCTTGAGAACTTTAAGATGTCTCTAAAACTAGCATTACCAACATGTTTCCTTGTCTGTTCATTTTTTCGGTTATATTTTTGTAGAAAAATTTCATCTCTTCAAATATTGTAGGTACTGCAGCTAAAACAGAGACAGCCCTGGGAGAACTGTAAGATATTGATTAAACAAGATTCATAACTTTAACCTGAGGCAAAGACTGAGTGTTCAAAACAATGAGTTCCAAGTTTTAGAGGAGCAACTGAAGTTGAACCTGATAAGCAGCTTATTACTGATGAGAACAGGAGATGGGAACATTCTCCAGAGATGCAGCCAGCTGTTCGCTTGAGATTCAGACTCTACAAATGAGCCTCTCAATGCTTATTAGCTTTAGCAGGTGAGCTTGCTGTCTTCTTCTACCCATTATATTCACCGTTTATTGAAAGCTAGAAAAATAAGTCATTCAGACTTTACTCTTGAAATGAAAAGTCTAAAAATTTGTGCCTTCAAGCCTTTGGGGAAATGTATACTCCTGCCAAGATGGGAGCAAACATAACAGCTGAGACTACTGTAAAAACTAGCATGGGAATATGGTCCTTGGCTTCATTTGGAATAGGATATTTTTATTTTACTTTTCAGTATGGGTCCCTGCATCAACTGAATGCCACAGAATGAAAGAGACAAGAAAAGGGAGTTATGTGCAATCAGAGCACCAGAAGGGCTTTCTTTTTGAAAATAAAAGACAATACGGGTCATATTTTTAGAGCGGCTGTTAATTCTGTGGTTGCTCATTTGCTTGCCATGGGCATTTTCACCCCTAACTTCCAGATCTGCTCACATGCTCATATGGGGTTTGTGTTTCTGACTGGTTGTTTGGACAGAGGGTAATTTGGAGCCAGGTGGAAATTTGGCCTCTGAGAAAGAGGAAAGAACTTTGAACAGTCTACAGAAAGCAGAATAATGAAAATGAGATGAAATAAATGTTTCGGGCCTCTAATAGTAAACACTAAGGACTTTCTAATCCACAAATAAGATGCATTATGTAATGCAGCAGTTGTGGTTTTATTACCACATGAAATCAAAAGTAACACTGTAAGATGTTCAGTTAAGATTTAAAATGTAGTTAGAGCCGCCATGGACAACAGAAGGCCATTGGGTGTGTAAAGCTTTCTCTTGGTATTTATTATTCCATTATTTCCCCAGCAAAATCTCACCCCCAGCCCTAACTTCCTCTATAATTGTAGAGTCATAACCTTGGTATAAGTAGGGGTCTCTCTTGCTAAATATCTTACCGTGGACCCTAGTTCCCTTACAAAGGCAAAGAAGGCAGACCCATAAAATGAAGAATGCTTCGTGTCTGAAGGTAAGCTTCCAGTGTAGTTCAAAATGGAGATGACTGATCAAAGAGATACAAAGTGCTGTGCTAAATATGCCTATACTAATGTTTCTACTGTGCAAAAAAAGTCTATAAAGCAATTGCTTTACTTAACACAAGACCAAGAGTCACTGGAGTGTCACACTATGGGATTCCCCTTTAAGTGAGTTGACTTAGCCCCATCTGTGACTAATTAGTTCCTCCCAGGTGAGTTGATAAAAGGTCAACATGGCATTCAGTTAGGGACAGACAGTCCTGTAGGGAAAAGGTGGGCTCCTACAGCTGACTCTGAGTCAGAGGAAGGGGCATGCTAATGCCGGGGTAGAGCAGAAGCGTAAAGAGGCTTGAGAAACCTGTTTTTTTTAAATATTGTTGAGCCCAGAAAGGGGCTGAACAACCTGTAGACTTGGGGGAAGATTTGAATTAAGTTGATATTTTAAACTATAATATTGTTTTACTAAACCAGACCCTCAGAAAGTGGGGTGATGTGTGAGTTACCAAAGAATGCATGCAAGATCTCTGGACCCTGTATCCAGTATATTTAAATCAAGTGAATGTAATCAAGAGGAATTAATCCTACTCAAAGTTAAACATTAAAAAAAAGTGTTTTCACAACAGACTTATGCAAAACTGTCTGGGTCAAGACAGGGGAGGGTCAATGGGGGAGCAGTAGTTTTTTCTTTCTAGGATTTTCTGGTAATATAGGTCAATCATCAAAAATATTCTACCACTAGTTTCACAAAGAAATCTTTAAACAATTTTACAATATGACTTGCATCCACATATTGCAAAGAAAAAAAAAACAGTGTTCAAATCCAGTGAAACATATTCATAATGGAAACTCACCTATGATAATTTAGAATAGAAGCCCCAAATTGTGTCAGTACTGCAATGAGAAAATTAGAATTCCACATATTACAAGCCTCTGCTTATACTGAGATTCTTTTGTGAAATACATGATTTTACTATAACAAGGGTTCACTGTAATTAAATTTAAGGATATATTATTAATGTATTTGAAATATGTTACTTGGAACTTTAAAATCAAATGAACATTACATTAAAGTATAATTACTTTTTGAGGTACAATAAAGAATAATACAGGTGTATTATTGTACATTTTCTCTTCTTCATGACTTAATCTTTTTACGGGTTTGGTTCAGAGGAGTAGATTCTACAAACAGAAAGAAGATTTAGTCTGAATGGAAATTGTTAAGGAATACACAGTTGTAGTCACCTCATGCTATTTTCACCTGGGAGAATTATTTTTGAAAATTCTTTTCACTACAGCTAGATGTACTGTACTAAAACTTAATGCCATAAAGGACAACTCCTTGAATGCCATAAAGGACAACTCCTTGATGCAATTTCCTCTATTGATTTTATTTATTTCTTCAATAAAACAAATGTCATTTTATGTTTTTTTTCCCATTTAGAATAAAATTATGTTGTTGCTTAGCTGATTTCTTAGCCCAGCGTTTAGGATGATCACTTATCCCAATGAAGTGGAAGTGCAATTGAATAATAACCCAGCACCATGAATGTTCAGGTCTCTCTCTCGCTCTCTCTCTCTCAAAAAAAAAAAAGAAAAAAAGAAAAAGAAAATTTAAAGAAATAACAACTACACCGCCCACAGTGGGAAAAAGCAGACTTTTAGAACCAAATATGTAAATGGGCTAATTCTGGCACCTAAATTTATGCAGGTACAAAAAATAAAATCAATGTATTGTAGCTATAAATACTAAAATGTAAGATACATAAGCATTCAATTTATATATTGTGATGGGAATTTTGTGTCTGCAGTTGATGCCTCAAATATGTGGGTATGAAATTGGATAGGTTTAAAAATTTGGCCCATAATTTTTGCTGACTGTTATATGTTATAGTTTTACATCTCATATGGTAGTAATTGTTCCACCATTGTGACAAAAATGTGTTTTTCAATACCCTCTGACTGAATAGTGAGTACCAATTATTAAATAATATCCATTTAAAATATTGGATCTCTATAAATGGGTGGAACTGTATTTTTTAAAATGTAAGCAAACAATATAGTTCAAATTACAATATAGGACTATCTAAATAAGCTGGTTGAAAAAAGTTTAAAATATTTTGCAAAATTTCATCAAAGTTTCCCCCACCCTATTATTTTATTACAGTCTAAATGTAAAGGGCTGAATTGCTCCTGTTCTGTCCCTGGCTATGAGCAACCTGGGAAACCGGTTTTGAATCAGTCACATCAGCCTTCCAATATCAGCTTGATGGGAGAAGAAATGTATCCTGTGCCAGCCATATATCCTGGTTCAAATTTATGTCCCTGTGAAGGGATCAGTTCACTGCTTGATGCCTCCTTGTTGTCGAGCATAGCACGGCAGCTGTCTCACAGGGGTACTGTAGCTGTTATCCATGGTCACTTGAACCTAAAGCTATGGTAACTATTTTGGTTTTGCTTTTTAGACAGTGTCAGGAAACAAATTAGTGGGGGACACACTACCTCTATCTGATAAATGATTGGTACACACAAGAGTGTTTTCACTCAAAAATCCTTGTTTTTTATTGAGTTCCACGCACACACTTAAAATAGCAATAGTCTAGAGCACTTCAAAATATAGTTACTCAAAGTCCGAGGTGGTGTCAAATGGTGGCAGCGGCAGGTTTTTGGTGACTAGCCATTCTTCTAGCTGCTGGGTTTTTTTTTTGCTGATAGAAAATTTAAAGATTTTTAAAATATATTTTTAATTTTTTTTAGGTAACAGCATAACTTAAAGTAATTTTACTAGGCTGAGTTTTTTTTTATCAACTGCAAAGATTTATAATTTTTACTGATTAGCACAGCAGCTTCTAGAAAGAAATTTATAAATGGAGACACTTAGACCAAGGTCAGCTATTTACACCCCTTATGAATTTGTCCTTGTTAGTAACTGTGCAGCTGTTTTGTCTGCCTCAGCCAGGCTGAATTCTATGTGGTGTTTTTGCTTCCAACTTATGGTGGCCAAGTACACAAGATGACTTACTGGGAGGTGAAACCAAGACTTCACCCTGTCCCCATCCCTTCCCTCTATCTCTCTGCCTACACATATGGGGATGTTGCAGTACAACTGCAGAAGCAGCTTTCACATAACCATGCTATTATACATAGGCTGGGTAGCTGGTGCAGAGAGTAAGAGGGCTTACTTTTCTGAATGTATTCAGAGTACATATATATATAAATACATTCAGTATTTAGCCCATCTGCTAAATTGGCCAAGCAAAGAGCCACTGTGATGGTGGACTGGAGGACATCGCATAAGCATTCGCCCAACCAAGCTCAGATTTGAGGAATTATAATGACCATTTTAAATATCAAAAGATTGAAAACTGGTACACTAGTTCCCCATCCTGATGCAATAAGTGACTTACATGTCATTGTAAATGGCCAACTCTCAGCCTGGGATCAGCCATAGTCTCTTGCCTCTGTGTCCCTACTGGAGCTCCACCTCTGGACAATCTCTTTCTGTTCCTCACAGGAGTTAAGCTCATTCCCAAGGTCCTTTCTGAGTCCAATTGCTTCTAGTCCCTGGCAATGCTCCCCAGTTCTAACATGAGTCACTGGCTGGGAGTGCCCTTCCAGGTCCCCTCACCAGACCATCAATGTAGGGGGAATCTTCATACATGCCCTCTCTTCTGCCATCCAACCTTCTTTGTATTCATATTCCATGAATGGACACTCTTTCCTACAATGTCCCTGTTGCCCACAGGAGTAAAAGGTTATCGAGTTCACCCCTGGGAAACAAGGGACATATTAAAAGATTTTTAATATATATTGGCATATGCACCTTTACCTATCAGTGTGTTCAGAGGATTGTAATGTATATCAATATTTATGTATCACTGTCTACTGATCATATTTATAGTTCTGTGTTTCTGATATTTCATTAATGGTTCCAGTGGGTAAGCAGTCAGCATGTTACTCTTTACGCGACTGTCAGCTATTCCTTAAATACTCTGCTTTCATCAGCTTTGGGCTCTGCAACACTGCTTTCTACTAAAACCATACAAAGAAATTCATTTTAAAAGATTTATAGAGAAAGCACCATATCACAATAGTTAATATCAAACAAAAAACTATAAATATCTTAATGTGTCTTTCACTTTCCTTACATCACTGCACACCATACTGGAAAACACTGAATTTCAGTGCCAGGAAGTCTAATTTGATTGTGAGGTTACCTGGCAGTTCAGCATTACAACATTTCCTTGGTTAAAGTAACAGATTTGTAAAACCAGTCCAGAAACTTTATTATCACAACAGAGCATCAACCTCTTCCCTGCACATTTATCACAAAAGGAATGTTCAGAAGCACTGGGGCATGAATCATTCTAGATTACCTATCTAGTACTTGAAAGCCTTGCCAGAGAATAGCTGCAGTGGAGATTAGCTTGCTCTGGTCTCTGCTGAATTTACAAAGGCTATTGAAAAGGAATTTCATTCAATAGATCCCTAGCTGTGAAAGGTGTCTTAAATCTGAGGTGGCCTCATATAGGCATACTTTATGAACATGCATTATAGGTCAAGTTAAGTTTTGTAGTATTTTTTGGTACAGTATTTTGAACCTGTGAATTTATATACATTGATAAATTCTTCTGCCTATATATTCTGTCATTTTGAGACTACCAGCTAAATTAACCTTTAGAAGGTGTGAATGTTTGTCTTATATGTCTGTGTGAATGTGTTTATACATACTCACAAAGAAACACATATAATACATATGGCATTTTATATATACATGCCACATGTGCCTATGCACTTAATAGTAGCACATGTTACTTCACAATCACATTTTGTGTGTGTGTCTCTGTGTGTGTGTATATATATATATATCTACCTCCGTATAAGTATTCATAAATATAATATTACTCCTGAGGGAATTCTGCACCAAAAAATTAAAAATTCTGTGCACAATATTTTAAAATTCTTCAAATTGCATTTGTCAATAAATAAACATGGCTCCAGCATGGCAGTGGGGACCACAGGCCACTGGCTGCATTGAGGTAGGAGATCACCCTGAAGCCTCCATCTATCTCAGTACAGGGACTCGGCAATGAGGCTGCACCTGATCCTGACACAGTGAAAGGACTGGGCCTGCTCCAGAAACACCCCTCTGTGCCAAGTGCACAAGGTGTGGGTGGGCAGGCTCAGCCCAGTAGGATCCAAGTGTGAAGAGGCTTAGTGTGAGGGATCCAGGTGTGTGGTGAGAGGTTTCTGTGTGGGGCAATCTGGGACATAGGCGCCAATCAGCAGTTTGGAGCAGCAAGCCTAGGAGGGAGGGGGGAGAAGCGGAGCGGCGGCACAGTCAGGGAAGGAGGCAGAGTGGAGGTGAGCTGGGGTGGGAGTGAGTCCTCTGTCCCTCCCCCCCCACCACAGGTTATTTCCTGTGGCCCTCCAGGCTCCCTGTACCCCCCGAGCTTATCACCTCTCTGCCTCCTCCACCAGTCCCCTCCTCCTCTCTCCCTCCTATTTGGCACAGCAAGCCTGGGTGGGGGAGAAGGGGAAACATGGCATGCTCAAGGGAGGAGTCAGGGCCAGGGCAGGGAAGGGGTGGGAATGGGGTCGGATGAGGGTGTGAGCTCCCATCGGTGCCAGGGAAAGTTGTCGCCTATGGCCTAGGAGGTTTCTGTGTGGGGCAGCTCAGTGGGAGATCTGGATGAACATGGGCTCATTGAGATTCCGGGTGCAGGGGCAATGGGACTCTATTTTTGCCATTGTTTAATATTTTCTTTTGATTTTTACACTGTGCTAGCTGCACTTTATTGACAGGCATTTTACCCTTGAATCTTAATGCACTGTATCTTTTAGATAGTTGAGTGATTTTTAGTGTATTTATTTTTTAAAATATATCTCTTTAGAGCTAGTTAATGACTTATCTTTCTGTTTTAGTTGCTGCTTTAATATTATCCTCCTGTATACGTACCTGTGAAGACAATTGCAGTGATAAACTAGATTTTTATAACTTTAAGCAGTTCTTCCTTAAATAATATGCTGCTATGATTTCATTTATTCTGAGTTATTAACATGTATCCAAATGCTCTTCGCACATGTACAATGTGATCTAAGATATTCAGTAAGAATATGATCAGTGTACTACTCAAACTTTCCAAATGCATTTTGTCTTCCTTCCATCTTTCCCTTGCTCACACCTCTCTTGTCCACAAAAGTTTGCAAATGCAAGTTTGTTTGTTTGGGGTTCTGCTGTTTATCACACATTTCTCTAGATATAAATCTGCCTCTGCAATATTTCTATAAGTGTTTATTTTAACCAAATTTCTATTTAGAATTAGGAACAAATTTCTTCTAAAAATGACACCCAGAATATATCAGACTTTGGCCTTTGTTCTTGGAGTTGGATTAAAATTTGGAAAGATGATTTTATCCCACAACAGAAGGTTAATTTACTCAAATTCTTTATCTCTCCAAGTGTCCCTTTCCTTTAACTTGCCTACACTCCCAGTCTATAGAAAGTTGGTTTTTTAAGACAAGTTAAATGTATTGCCTAAGAAAAAAATATGTTGAGTTTGCTGCTCTGTGAACTCTGTCTCTCCCTCCATCTCATCACATTTTTACTACTTTCAAGCTCATTGTTTTGGATTTCCCAGAGATTACAAGCTGGGATCTACCCCTGTAGGATCAGCCAGACTCTATTGTATTTAGCTGAAAAAGTGGGCCAAAGGTGTTAACATAACAGTCATTGTCTAACATTAAACAGTTTCAAACAAGGTTCAGAGTTTGATATACAGAGACCTCAGTGTGCATAATAGCATGGCAAACACACCACTAAAAACCTTTAAAGATATAGAAAACAAAGGAAAAACATTAAAGTATTTGTAATATAAGGTGTTAAGTAAAGCTTTCATTTTAACATCCCTTTTTCTCTTTCCTTTTACTTGAAGAGAGATTTTAGAAGAAAAAAACCCCTTTGGTTGGCAGTCTTTTATATGGTATTAATTATGCTAATAACGGACTCTAAAGAAAACAGATGTTAGTTAAGATGGTCTGGAGCTGTTTATACAAACATCCAGTTGTGTTTCATACGAAGACAAAACAAGACAAGCACAAAAAAGAGGGAAAGGAAAGAACAGCAAAGACAGAAAATGCAGCTTCTGTCTCTAATGTTGAGTCTCAATAGCAACCTCACTGTTGGAGAAACACAGGCACAGCACACGGTGTGATCAGCCACTCTGAGACATGGCATATTTGTACCAGCATTGGTCCATTTAGCACACTGCATTTAGTTGCCTCTTTCTGGTCACAGGCTTAGAGCACTGTTGCAAAAAAATCAGTTTTGGCCAGCTAAACCAGACTCTTCTTGAACAGAAGGAAAAAGGAGAGAGATAGAAAAGAGGTGAAGTAAGGCAGGGAAAGAAAAGACACATGGGGCAGAGGGGGAAGGAGAGTGAGAGAATGAAAGAGTGAGTCTCACATGCATGGTTGTATATGGGATTCAAGTAGTGAAGGTGGAGGTATCCGGTGTCATCTGGTTTTCTCTCTCTGGCCTGGTCCAGTAGGGACATCTCTCAGGATTAGGATGAAGAAGGTCTCAGGAGATGGTGGTGGTGACAGCCCTGGTCGTGCAGCTTGTTCCAGTAGCCAGTTTTTCCTCACAAAGGTCTTTCTCTAAGAACCCCAAAAGGGAGTGGCGGATGGAATAGCCCTTCTCCTCATTATTTTGTTCACCAATTTACACACCAGTTTTGGTTCACTGATTTCGGTTCCACACTTTTCTTGTTTATCAAGCATGGTCCTAGCACAGACCTTGAGTGATATCAGTAGCCCTTTTTGCTTAGACTTACTCTGCCTGCCTCCCTTTCATATCTTTTCCCATCAACTGTGCTGGCCCTAAAGCAAATGATGTTCTAGGTGATTTGTTAAACTTTTGAATACCTTATTTTTATTGCATTTGTAGCCTATTTCACATATTTGATGCACAATTTGCATTCATGATCCATCCCTGTCATAGAAGATGATAAATTTGCATGCTAGGGTCTGTAAATGTGTATTTATTCATGCCATAGATAAGCACATAAAAAATTCATTTCCTCTAAGCTTACAGAAACTCTTAATTTTAAGAATAACTGAAATGTAATAACATCAAGAAATTGAACTGTGCCCCAACATTGGGTGGACCAATGTTAAATATTGTTTCAGTAGGTGATAGCTTTAGAATGTTAACCCTAGTCCTTTAGCATAAAAGGCTGCTTTTCTCACCTTTGCCCTCATGCACTGAAGCAGTGTCAGAGAGATTTAAAGAATGGCCAATGACATTTTCAAGTAATAAATAACAAGCAATGTCAGTCTCTTGTCAGCCATCATCAATCTAAGATATGTTATAAAGATCCTGAGCTTTAAAAAGCTGTGCTCACCACTCACAACTTTGACCAGCAGCATGAGCAAAATCCTCACAGCTATCCACACGTTAGGAAAAGTGTCCGTCAGCACTGCATCATTAATTAATTGGAGAACTTGGAGTGGAGAGTGGTTCCCATCTTGCAAAATTTGACAGATACTTTTTCAATTCAGCATAGATGTCTTTATCATTGATGTTCAAACATCAATCAGTATCAGTGTCCAGTGAAAGTCCATACAATTGTTCAGGAATGTTTTCCTGTCTGCTGGAAGATTACTAAGGTCATACAAAAACTCCCAGGTCTTTTTGTGGTGCTTCATTTGACCAAACCTTTCTTTGATTGAAACAAGAGCAGTGTCAACAAGCAAGCACAAAAGCCTTCCCTCATATCCTCAGTTTTGCCCAGTCCATTCAAAATCGTACGATCGATATTAGCAAAGTTTAGGATCGCCAGCCATAAATCAGAGCTGATGTATCAATTTGTGGTGTGCAATTTTTCCCATTCCTTTTTCTGTCACTACACGAGGCTGATTCTTCTTTATCATCACTCTCCTTTTCATATGAGCCGTATTCTTCTTTACTATCAATTTCCTTTATGCCACCAGGAAAACTAGACAATTCTACATCACTTTCCTCCTATTTCCATTTCTTATCTTCAGGTAAAACTACTAATTCCTTAGTAATAGGGCTTCAATCATTTATGCTTCACTCCTCAATTTCTTTTGCACTGGGGCAATTGCTAATGCCAAAAGCCTGAGCTATGTTGTTCTGTTTCTGATATTTTCCCATCAAATTTTCTCCTTGCTGCAAACTAGAGTGTAATTGAGTTTCTCGCTTCCTATACTGAGCTCCTGAAGGCTTCTTTGGGGGCATCTTTTATTTTCTACGGGGGGAGGGGAGGGGAAACAGACAATGGCAGGGAGAGCAAAATTCTATGTTTTGCAGTCTTAGAAAGTCATCAAACATTACATGTCAAGCATGGCAAAGGAAGTAATAATATTTATTTTATATTGTTGCATAGACAGTGGTTCGATAGATATCTCTGGTGCCTCGTTAAATGTGTCCTTTGTTAGAAGCTACTTATACTTTTCAAGTCTTAAAACACAATTACACTTTCACAATTACACTATAAAAGAAGGTTCACAATATTGCAGCTGGGCTTTCACTTCACTTCACATCATTGTTATATTTCACTGACTGGGGACGCCCTGCCCCTCATGTACATATGAGGGCATACAAAGGTTCAAGGAAAATGTAGTTCTCAGGAAGCCAGAAGGTTCCATGAGATTCTATTTCAAGCATTCTTTTTGTTCCATTTTGGTGCCCCCACCAACTCTGGCATCCCAGGCTAGATTGCATGTCCTTAAATCCAGTCCTGTCTCAATGGTATTTGATAGTGTTCACTATGTCATGCTTTTCCTCTTCAAGGTTTTCAAATGCCAGCAGTACAGATGAAATTCAGTTCCATTTTTCATTCATTTCCAGTACTAGCTGTACTATTTTTGAACTGTCTCAATTATAAGGAGACTTCTTGGATCACAAATGTACTAAAAGGACCATGTTTTACTGAAATCACTGTATACCAGAAGTCTTTACAGTTATTTACTTGAAGAGAAGACAAAGTGAAGACTAGGATGACAGGAAAATTAAAATTAAAGGAATAGATAGTACTGGTCAAAGGATCTTACCTGGTATTTCTTGGTCCCCAGTGATCACCCATCTTATCTCTTTCAGACAAGAAATAATATTGCCAGTACAAAGCAATTATTTGGTTACAACTTGAAACAAAACTACAGCTCATCTTATCTTATTTCCATTTATATGGCTACAAATTATGGGATATTAAAAAGCTTCAGTCTACCTAGTCCTGATACTTGACAGTTAGCCTTCTACAAAAAATATGTCTATAAAATATTGTATTAAAATTTTCATACTTTTCTTTTTAATTTCATTGCATACTAATAAACTAAGGGTTTAGGAAACAAACCAGAGTTAATTCACCTTATATATCTAGCTGAAACATGAACTAAAGACATTTATTATCTTGAATATGTAAAGTGTCAGTTTTATTTAGAAATTTTTAAATAAAGAGATTAGTAGAGTGTACATTTTGTTATCTGCCAATATGTGTTATGAAGTGTATTAACCAACTGGTCCTAGGAGGGACAGGACAAGGATTAGGTAGAAAAACTAGGAGTGAAATTCTGTCTGCATTTCAGCCAATGACAAAACTCCCATTGACAACAATGGGGGGCAACTAGGATTTCTTCCCTGATGCTTCTGACATAGTTCTGTGTGGTGAGATGAGGGTTAACCAGCAGGACTACAAAACAGCTGAAGATCATTAGCCTCCCTGGGAAGGCAGGGTTGAGCACATTACAGGGAATGTAAGCTAAGAGCAAAGAGTTGGGAGTGGCTGAGGAGTTGGATAAGAAATGCTCTGCTTTGCTCAAAGGTAACACTATTAAAGTCAGTATAAGGCTTTGTTATTTAAAGACTAGAGATTTTCAGCAATGCCTTCTGTTTCTGAGTGTTCAGCTACCACACACACCCATCCACCTTCTGAAAAAAACAAGCTCTAGTAAGGTATGTTAAATGGAAACTCTGTGTCACTATATATTTTTGAAATTCTTGGCACTAGGTGTTTTGAGGCTGATGTTTTGCTGCCTTTAAAATGTTTTTATTTTTTCTTGGCTATGACTCCAAAAGCGGTTTAAAGGCTGTGTCTGTCTGCCCCCTTTTTAAAGGTTTTAAAAGCACTCTGTCCCAAAGAGAGAAGTAGAGGGAGAGGAAATAGTTTGAGAAGGCAGGTGAATTTGGAGATCAATATTGTTGCCATGAATTCAAGGCCTGAAAGTGAAACACCAAAATGCAGCATGGTTGGAGTTCCCATCTTCCCTTAGCCGTGAAAAAGGAAAATGAGACATAACATGTTTGATATTTAAAAATAAATGAGTAAATCCTGTAAAATGTGAAGTTTGAAGAAATCCCCTGTTTAGGATGTGGATAAAGAATAGATATATTGTATCAAGAAAATGTTATGAATCTCCTAAATGCCTCCATGCTACAGTAGCTTTCTCCTGGTCAAAAAGGGGAAGAGTGCAACTCTGTGACTTGGAGGGCCATTCAGTCCATCCCTAAATACATCAGAGAGCTCCCATTCCAGAGATTTTTCCTTACCAGAGAACAAACAGTGCTATTTCTCCTCTTCCCTCCCTCTGCTCCTCTTTCCCCTCCTCCCCCCACCATGGTGTGCAACATATTTCAAAATCACATGGTTGCAGGAGGCACAGTAAGTGATGGGGAAAATATAGACCTAAAAAAGAAAAGTTATGGTACTTTTATTCTGTTTCTACTGCTCAATAGGTATTAAGAATATGGTGTATGCTTTTCTCTATTGATCCTTAAAGCTGACAGTGAAAAAAAAATCAACTAGGAATACCTAGAAGTTGTCTGTGGCCCCTAATTCACCCTATTAGCCAATATAGCAAAATAATTATTTTATGGCTTTTGAGATAGGGTGCTTAAGTAGGCATGGTGAATTTTGATTTGCTGGGTAATCATGTTAGTGATTACATCATTACTGATATAGAGTATTGTCCCTAGGAGAAAGACAGTTATATCTTTGTGGCAAGTAGAATCCAGGTTTGTGGCATCTAAAGGTCAATGCACAGTTATTAGGGTTACTAATTGACTTTAATTTTTTATTGGTCTGCCAGAAAGTTGTAGTGTGTATATATACAACATGCATGTCCCGTAAAAATGATTTAACTATTGGCTCTATTTCAAAGGCTTTAAAGAAAACATTGTCTAGACAAAGAACTGTGGTAGAGTATAAAATGTTCCCGCAAGGTTACAGTTACAGCTTAAGCTGTAATGAGAAACTTTCCATATAGTGTTACAAGCATGTCATAAAATAAATAGAAAGCGGAGTCACAACATATGATGCTGTCACCTGTGAAAAAGGTTGTGCAATTTTATTTTATTTGTACCATTTGTCTATCTCTAAATAAATTGAGAATGTACAAAGAAAGCTTCCCCTGAAACTCACTATACTGTAGTGCATTGATTCAAATATACCAGCTTATATTTTACATACATAACTATATCAGTCTCAAAGCTAGTTTTATATAATTATCAGATTTTTCTTCCGCTTTTATCCTCCATATTTATTTACGTTGGTGTCAATAGAAGGAGAAAGCTCTATTTGCATCCAATAACAGTTCTTCTGTTTGATTCAACTGATAAAGTATGTTACATAGTGATACATGGCTTAACGTGTGTGTCTTTCTGCTTTGACTATAGTATATATTAGGATGGAATCACAAGAGGGCAGATTCAGATACTTTTTGTTCTGTGTAAATAGAAGTATCTTTTATTTCAAAGGAACTATTTATGCAGTGAGATGCTTCTAAACATCAGTAACCAGAATTTAGCTCTATGTCACTTGTTTTTTTTTTTTATCAGGGACTCTTCTAAAGTTAAATGATCACAAATCTGTTGAGTTATATCAGCAATGCTGTGTGTCCAATTCACTTTTCATGCTTCTTGTTATATTCAACATTGCTTCAATATAGCAATTAGTTTGAAAAGAAAAATTACAAAATTGGTAATGGGAATTTTAGGCTTTCAGAGGAATCATATTTTCATACCTACAATAATTAATAGTGGAGATACCATATTCAGTGTAAACTCACATTTGGAGATCGAGTCCTAAATTATATAGACATAAAGGCTGAGATTTTCAAAGTAATGCATTGAATTTAGCCACTCATTTTCTATTTATTAAAGCAAAAGGTGTGAGAACTCTGCTTTAGAGACCAAAAAATCAGTATAGATGCCTAATACTGCTGCATGTTTTTATAACCATCTGGGTTTATCTTACTAAGTCCTTTTATCCAAGATTACAGTTCAAAAATAGGAAATTTCTATTAGCTAGTATTTTAGTGTGAGGCATATAATTATAATACAGAGCTGTCAAAGCAGAGCAAAATTGTACTTGGTAAACTTGATTTTACCTGCAGGCACCAAAGAAGCATTGCAACAGAATCTCTACTTAAAAATGAGGTTTATTGCAGGAGCCAAAATTCTTTGTCAAAGGATGCATGTGGGCCATCAATATTTATGGGGATTTAAAGGTGCTTTTCCCATTCATTCAAAAAGGTAATGAAAAACATCAGAGAAACAGAAATCCATTCATTTTTCTATTATTATTTTTAGTATCTACTCAATACTAATTCCTGTATACTTTACAGAAGCAGATATTGCTCATCCTTCATGAACAGTTCTGGTATCCTATTAGTCTTTATGATGACATAAAAAGGTCTTTGGCAGTCAGTTATGTCACAATCCTAGACTCTTGTAACTAGCATGTATATGGACACTGTTGTCTGGCATTGCTTAGTCTTTTGACTTCCTGTGACTGAGTCCACTGTAACTGTGCATATGCATCTCTCTCACATATTTTTCTGTTAATTCACCTGTGGTGTATTGTCTAAACCCTAGATTTTGATTGCTTTAACACAAGGACTATCTTACCATAACTTCTGTTATGTACAGTGCTTAGACAGTAGAACTGTAAATGCACATTTGGAGCCTCGAAGTGGTATCATCATAATAACTTGCAGATGAGGAACCTATTTTGTGTCCATTGTAAATCAGCACCTACTGGTTGAGTGCACACACTCTGGATTTGCTCATGCAAATACTCCTATGTTGCAGTATGTGTGCACATTTTGCCTTGAATTTGGGCAAAATTTGGCCAGCCATACTTCTGTCTGTTTTTCATCCCAAAGCAGAGTCAAGTACCATGTTATACACAGGAATTAATTGGTATGCAAAATCTGACTGATCATTTTAAAGGGCTATGCAAAAAGTCTTGCAGAAGGGTACTATAACCTGCTTATAGGCAAAAGTTTTCTTCTAACTTATGACCGAATAATATGTACCTTTTATATGCCACGTGTTTCAGAAAAGCTATTTTAGAAATGTTTGAGATCATTTTGAAAAGCTGATGATACTGTGCTTTCATATCCTTCTGCCTGTAGAGCCCAATGACTTAATTATCATCAATGAGATTTTTAAAAATTTGTAAAAACACCTAAATGACTTAGGAGCTTGTCTCATTCTCAAAAGTTACTTAAGCTTTTAAGAGTTAGGTGCCTATTTCTCTTTGGGGATCTGATGTTTCAGTGCCACTGAGATCTTCAAAACCTCCGCTGAGCTGCCATCTAACCTTGTAGCACCTCTTTTTCCATGGTAAAGTCTCCTACCTGTTTATGCTGCTTCTGGTGGGCACACATAGAGCCACCTAAATCTTGAGTCCTCCAAACATCTTGTCACCTAAGCCCCATCAGAGTTAAAAAAGTAGGTTTTCCCATGCCTGATCTGGTAGGCTCTCTCAGAGCACACTCACTTGCACGATATCCTAGTGCTTAGAGTACTCACCTGGATGGGAAAAATCTATATTTGAATTGCTGCTCTGCAGGATTTGAACAGGGATTTGAACCCAGGTCTTCCACAGGAGTGCACCAACGATTGGACTATAGAGTCATTCATTCTCTCACTCTCTCTCGTTGGTGTATATTTAGTATTTCATACAAAGTGGAACTATGACAGGAGAGAATGAGACACACTACAATGCCCTGTAACCTCCTGTTTGGGTACTCAAATACATCATGGAATCTCTCTCTTCTAATAGTACAAAGCTCCCATTTCTGGCCTTGTAGTTTCACAAGGTATTGGACCTTATAGATGTCACTAATCCAAGATTGATAATATCTCTTCTGTGCCTTAGTGCAATTTAATTTTTCCTGGAGAGGAAATAAGGCAGAACAAATGTTGTGATTGGTAGATTTTAAAATGTGGCAGGTCTTTTGAAGCTGTTTTTTTGACATTTGAAATATCTTCATAGTCCAAGCATAGCTGGATTAATGAACGTCAAGCAGGTCAAAAATGCATAATAAATATAATTTAACTCTTATCACATGGATATAACTTCCACATATGTGTGTAGACATGTGCATATCAGTAGATATAATACATTATATGCATTATATTATATTCATAGTCAACTATTTCGGACCAGCAGTCCAAGACTATCAACAAATATCTAAAATTCAAGCCCACCTCTGCTTAACTAGTTTTAATGCGTAGTAAGATTTCCTGTTAAGTTCAACTTTAAAATGTGTTACATTTTGACATAGCAGTTTCCTGCTGCCTTTTCATGTGTTCTCTGCTGTACCGCTATATTTGATATTACACCATTACTGTAGCAGAATATGAACTTGTATTAAGTGATGATGGATTGAGGAGAAAGCCATGAAAATGAAGCTTTAAGCCATAATACTACAGTACCACAGCATCTTCTAGGCTAACTCAGTAATGAACAGGTAAGTCTTTTTTTTTCCAGCATGCAACTAGATATAAAAGACCACAGGATGTTTAAATGTAAATTTACTGCTCGTTAGCATTTCTGTGACTTTCCCTAGAGAAGGGAAATCCTCAAAAGTTCCAGTGTTTGGAACTCACTGAAATAGGTATCCATGTTTCAGATGTTTCACAAAGATTTTCCGAATTATCAAAACATATTTTGTGGGAAATCTAACAGCGGAGGCTTTCTCAAAAGATTTCTGGCAATTCTACTTTTGTTCCTGGCTGAAAATACTTCAGACAATTATTATAGTCCTTCAAGCACTTCCAACTCTTTCTGAGAAATGCAGAGGGAGCGTGGAAATAAGGAAAAAGCTGGCTATGTGAATAGTAAATACTTTAGGAAATTGTGAATTCATAAATAAATATTATGATGGGGATGCTCGGTCTTGTATCTTCTGGTATCTGTATGGAACTGAACTCTGGATTTTCAGTTGTTTTAACAACATTCAGACTTGGTTTTTCAGTTATGTTGCCCTCTACATCCTTGCCCACAGAGGGTCAGGCAAATAAAGCCAGGTAAAGAGGTATCCAATAGGAATATCAGCATGCAGGTGTGTGTGTACATTTTTAAGCAAATAGGTGCAATACTTAGTGAACATTTGAGTTGGTCAAAGTTTAGTTGACTCTGAGTTGTGTGAAGTAGTACCTCCTTTTGTTTATTTTAAACCTGCTGCCTGTTAATTTCATTGGGGGGGGGGCCTGTTTCTTGTGTTATGTAAAGGGGTAAATAACACTTTCTCTACACCTTTCATGATTTCATCAACCTCTAGCATATCTCCCTCTAGCCACCTCTTAAGCAGTAGTCTGCAGAATGAAAACAAAAGTTAGAGAACCTCTGTCATATGATAAATGCAACCTATCCAAGGTAGCCCAGCAGGCAAGATATATTATTTCCATGAAAGAAGAAGATATAGATGTAAATTTTAGAGGAAGATGTAGTGGAGTCAGAAAAGAGAAATGATATCCCCAGTAAATTTCTTTATGCAGTACAATGTCAAGGAATGTCATATTTAGGTCTTCATAAAATATTACCAGCACCTTCAGTTTATAACAGTGTGGCAATTTTTGATCCATTTAAGATCAACTCAATGTTTGGAATTGCTTATTATTTGTAAATATGTTCACCTTTTATCCATTTTAGATTTGAGTGTTTAATTCTTTTTAAACGTTCATTATCATTTAAGAGAAGTGTATATTTTCAAAAGTGAAGTAAAGGAAGTGGTGACTTTATTGCTATGCTCAATAGCTTTTTGAACTGTGAAATTTTATTTCCCTGAAATTTCAAATTAGTAGTTTCTTGGCTGATTAGGCATAAGATTTTCAGTGGACAGGTTAAGGTACATATGGGATTTTTTGGTGTACACAACTCTCTCATATTCACGAGTTACAGACATTCAACAAGAAATAAAAGATCTGCAAATTCCCTGTGCATTATTTGTTCTTAGCCTTATTTGTTCTATTTGTTCTTAGCCTTATTCTATTCTGCTTGGGCCATATTTTGAAATTCTCATTGAGCTCTTGCTTAGAAAAAACTCTACTGCCTTCAGAAGAAATGGAGTTTTGATGCCGGGGAGCACAGAAAGATGCCTGCTGATCTTAAGGAAACCAGTGGTTTTTAGGGCTGCCACTTCTCCAGTTTATTGCATGATGTCAGCAGCAAATCCTTCTCTTACCCCTCCCCACAAATAAAGAATCCAGTGGACACTACTCAGACAAAGTACCCTATGATGTTTCTTGCTATCTCACAGGTTGATCCTACATCAATGATCTGGGGTCTAGTTGTTATACTTCAACCAAAACACAGGACTTACATTTGCTAGATGAATGGCAAAAATGAAACTGGAACAATGGTTGGTTTATATCAATGTATGTGAAAAGCTACTTAGCTTTTCATTTTAGTAATGTTTTAGCATTAGAATATATGAGTGACAGAGACATGGACGTATACCTTTCTGTTTGGTCATGGTGTGTTGAGTAAAAATATTGGCTCCTTCAGATAATCCTATAGGATAATACATAGTGCTAAGCACAATATTGGTGAGCTGGATAGAATACTATATGTAGAATTATAATAAAACATGTTAGACAATAAGTGTGGTGTGCACATGAAAATCACAAAAGTGCAGTATATGTAACCATAGGAATGCAAAAAGTGGGATGGTAGGAGAATTTCCCTATGGTCAGTAGATTGCTCATCTTTCCCTATATGTGGGTAGCAAATTGGTCATCTGCCAACATGGGTAGGGCTAGTTTTAAAAAAATGTGGAAACTATCCTATCTATCTATCTATCAAGTCAAATGGTGTATGCGTGCATGTATGTATGGGTGTACGCTTACTCCTTCCACACCGTTTGAGCTAGAGACTTGAAATTTGGTACAGTTAGAGGTCTTGGGGTCCTAATGAAAGTAAGAGTCGAAAATTTTTCAAATCTCACCTCTGACGCCCCCCAGGGGTGAAATTATTTAAAGGCCAATCACATCAGCTAGGCAGCTGCTGTTCTCTGTGAAATAATTCTGATGTCATAATACCGACTCCAACAGACACCGCACTCGCTCAGCTCTCTGCCCCTGCCCCCTCCCCACCTCCGATGGACCCCGGAATCCCTCAGCTCTCTGCCCCCTGCCCACCTCCGACGGACCTGAGTTGGGTTTGGTCGAAGGGTAAGTGAGGTAGGGGTGTCGGGTTTGGTCGGGGGGGGTGAGGTGGGGGTGTCTGGTTTGGTCTGGGGGGCTGGGAAGGTGTTGGGGTGGGTGAGGGGTGAGGTGTGGGGGTTGGGGTTGGTCAGGGGGTGTTGGGGTTGGTTGGGGGGGTGAGGAGGGGGGTCGGGGTTGGTCGAGGGGTAAGTGAGGTGTGGGTGTCGGGTTTGGTCGGGGGGGAGACATGGGGGTGTTGGGTTTGGGTGGGGGGGGTGAAAATGTGAGTCGGGGTTGGTCGAGGGGTAAGTGAGGTGGGGGTGTCGGGTTTGGTCGGGGGGGGAGATGTGGGGGTGTCAGGTTTGCTCTCTTCCCCCATCCAACGGACCCCGCACTCGCTCAGCTGTCTGCCCCCTCCCCCCCTCCGACTGACCCGAGCAACGCCGGGTATTTTTGCTAGTTTGCAATAAAAAAACAACAACAGAGAAACCAAAGTGGGGAAGGAGAAGGAAGGAAGGAAGGAAAAAATAAATCAGACAAAATAGTTTAAATTTTACATTGATTAATTACAAAATGGGGAGGGGGAGTGAAAAGGTTGATTATAATTCAAAAAGCCATTTTTGGTCAAAAACAGTCATTTTAATGAAACATTAAACCAGACCTATATGAAAAGCATTCCCTCTCCTTACAACAATGGAAGAGCTTTCTCACCCTTACTTTTAGTTGGGTTTATAACATTTATTTGTTTGTTCTATGGTAACACTTAAAGCCCCCAATTAGGATTTGAGGACTGATCTGCTAGGCACATTACATGTGTGTACACAGATAAAAAAGATGGTCTGTTCCGTAAAGATCCTATTTAACTCATTCTGTTAAACTGAAGTTGTCGGTTATCCAGGTGTTTCCATGCATGCTCCTAGAAAAGGCTGATTGCAATTTTGGGTAAGGAAGGAATTTTCCCCAACAAGCCAAGATTAGCCAAGATAACTTCTACCCCTGGGTTACCTATTCCAATTTTTTTTGAAAGTTCTTTGCACTTCATTACTGTAACTGTTTTTGAACACAAGCCCTTTGTGGTAACAATCTATTGTTTAGAACCCCTTTTGCTATCAGGGTAACAGATGAAGGGATTACTAATTTTGAATATTTTAATATAGTTACGGTTATTCACAGAAGACCTAATCCTGCAAAAACCTACTAGTACTAGCATCTGAGCTGGTTATGACAAGTAGTTACTTTTGAAATCAAAGGGTCTATTTATCTTTGCAAGAATGAATCCATAATCCATAACCAACTGAATGAAGTCTTCAGCGCGCTCTCAATATTTCAGTAGTCACAGGAATCATTTTATACCAATAAGATGGAGAATGAAAAACAAAAACATTTACACTTTTCAGGCTGACCAAACATGTAATTTTGTCAAGGTTGCAGCTGAAAAGATGAAATATATAATGTATGATTTATTTAAAATATTGAGTGTTTCAACTATATTTTTGATTTTTTTTTTCATTCATGGTTCGTTCTTGTAATCTAACATTTGACATTTTAAAAGTCTAGTGGGTCCAATAAACAGAAAATGAATACACACTTTACTGCTTTTCCCCATATTAGAGATGGATTTCAGCTGTTTAATTTATAATATTGAGACAATTTGTATCAGATTGCAAGAGAAGGGAATAATCTGCATTTTTATTTATTAAACAAATGAGTCCGAAATACCCCTAGTCCTATTCAAATGAGCTGTCTGCTTCAGGATATATAGCTGATCACAACAATAGTATAACATACAGTCACTGGTCATTGAAATGGGAAAGGGGAACTCCATATTAAATACTCCTGGGGGGGGACCCCATATACAATACTTAAAATAAAATAATTCTGAGTAATACTTCATATTACAAGCTGTCTGATTAAGATTCCATTAAGACAGGGGTGGTCAAACTAAGGTCGGCGGACTGCTTTCAGCCTGTCAGCTGTTTTTTATCTGGTCCTTGAACTCCCGCTGGAGAGTGGGATTGGGGCTTCCCTGCTCTGGTGCTCTAGCCAGGGAGCAGGATTGGGGGCTTGCCCAGCGGTCCCCAGGCCCCAACTCAGAATTTCCTTGATGAACATAATCTTCCAGCATAGGTGTGACTTCATTGCTGTGCTTGGTACGTCCAAATTCGTGTCACTGCTGGCAGGGCCCCTAGGAATCCCCAGTACCACTTCTGTAGAGCCACCCCCCCCCACGCTAAACCCCATGAGTCCCCTCGCCCCTCACATCAGTAACATCCCTTATAGAGAACCCCATGCTACATTCCATAGAGTCTCCCTCCCCCACCTGGCATTCATGGCCTGCCATACAATTTCCATACCCAGATGCAGCCCCCAGGCCAAAAAGTTTGCCCACCTCTGCATTAAGAGAACTCTTTATGACATTTCTTTAGCAAATCTGAGAGTTCATTTAAAGATTCTTTTCCAAAGTCTCAAAAAATGTGATCATTAAACATTCATTGCTATTTAAACATTCTGAAAAACTATGGAAGGGTCAAGACCTGCCAGCTCTCAGTATTTGCAAGTGAGTATCATTTATATTATTTTTTCACAAAGAGACATAGACCATGACCTCATGAGTTGCTCAAGGAATAGCATGGTTGATTGCCTGCCTGCTGCAACATTACACTGTAATCAAGTTGGTGAATACTGCTGTTGATAATATTGGAAGTCTTAGGAGTTCAGGTGTATCCTTGTCTTTTATTTTTAAGGTGGAAGTCTGTTCTTTGAAACTGGATCACCCCTAATATTTCCTGTGGAATAATGCAATTTGCAGTTGTAAATAGATGGCTTAGGAAGAGAATAATGAAGACATTTTAAGGGTAATTCCAGTAGTGAGTGGGTTTAGAATGAGAAGTGAACTCTCATTTTATATATGTATTTAAAGGGGGGAGGGAAGGTATCTCAATTTCAAGATATGTTA
The DNA here is from genome assembly GCA_032164245.1 of Sternotherus odoratus. Classification (NCBI taxonomy): domain Eukaryota; kingdom Metazoa; phylum Chordata; order Testudines; family Kinosternidae; genus Sternotherus; species Sternotherus odoratus. The sequence continues at coordinate 63,879,931 of JAVMKO010000007.1, read as the reverse complement.
CGGGATAGACTCTGACTGTAAGACAGAATTGTCAAGTGTGACTAAAGGAGTTTAAACACACAGTCCCTAACCACAAAAGAACGTACAGTAGAGAAGTATTTTGAAGAATTCTGGCTATTTATAAATATCTAATATTTGAATATAATATTTTCATATTCAGTAGACATCAATGTTCAGATTTCTCTGTGATGGACTGAGTACACATGTCCATTGTGCCACCATAAACACATGGGAAAACGGTAATTACTTTGTTTAGAGTGAATCATCTGTTTACTTGAATTCTCTAAATAACTGTCACAGGCTTCAGCCTCAGGTGGTTATTGTGCGGTAGTGTAGTGTTAACTACGTTGCACAACATTTTATAAAATAGTATGAGATATTTATACCGCTCCAACAAACATGTCTTTCACTCTCCCTCAGCCATCTTCATTCTAGTGTGAAGATGGAAGCTTTAGAACTGATCAGGCTCTAGAATAAGCAGATAAAACTCTACTTAAAAAGGCCCAGATTCAGTAGTGACATGAGTGTTGCTGTACATTATAGGTTTGGTATAAGCTGGTCAGAAAGTGTGTTTAAGTGATACAGCAGTATAATTCAGACTGGTGTGCCAATGGTTGGATGTAAAACCTACAGTGATTTGGCGTTCCCTAAAGGTACATGGGATGGATGCAATGTACAGCATCCACTTGGTTGCTTTTCTTGCTACAAACTTTTGTGCCTCAACATTTAAATTACTGGCACTGGTTGAAAAATTAAGTGATTTGGTGTGTGTATCCCATACAGGTAATACATGGCTCAGTGTGGGTCTGAGAGGCCAGTTATACTATCTGTCTGCACCTGGGGCAGTCTTAATTAAAAGATGAAGCCTAGCTTGTGAAGGATCTGCAGTGACTATAAAGAAGGGATGAGCAAAGTGGGGGCATGCAGGGAGAGAAGGAAGAACTCTGTGGTCACTCTTGGCAGTAGAGAGACCAAAGAGAACAGGATGGTTCCTGCAGGGTGAAGAGGAAACCCAGAGATGGGAGTGGGAGTGAGATACTTGAAACACCAATGATTGGAGCAAGGTTATGTGGCTGACCCTGACACAAGGACAGGAACTCTCTCTGGAGTAGATCTGGGAGGCTTTGATGGTAACAAACAGCCTATAAGAGGCTGGAAAGAAGGCTTGAAGAATGGCTAATATTAAGGAGGAGTCCAGGGAGACAGTGGGAAGGTGTCTGATGTAGCAACCCTTGGTGTCTCATCCTAGGGTCCCTGGACTAGAGCCCTGTGTGAAGGGTGAGCCTGGATTCCCCCACCAGCCACTAGGAAGGTGGTGTGAAGCCCCCCTGATACATGGGGCTAAGAATTATTTAAAACTCTGACAGCAGTTTGAAGTTTGTGTTTTTTACATTGGAATTTGGTTAAAAAGGATTCATGTGAACAGCTCATGGAGGAGTGAAACAGAGGAGATGCTCTGGAGGGGTAGAAAACATCGTATTGTAAAGGAGTGATGTGTGGGAAGCTGGGGGGTGGGGATGACGCTGGAACAGAAGATGTGTGGAAAGTTACCAGATCGGAAGGGCTGAGTTGCAAAAAAGACAGATCACTCTGGAACCAAAGCAACCATTGGCAGAGGGCACCAGAGAAGAAGGTGCCCTGCCCAGGCTTGAGGAAGTGCTCCAGAAGTGAAGCAACCTTGTTTCCCCACTTATAACCTGTTTTGTAAAAACTTCTGAATGAAAGGAAAAATATCTTATTTATTTTTAAATGAAAAACTTCATCTTGATTCAAATCAAATGGATTCAATTATTTTTTATTCCTCTTCCCAACTGTAACAATATTTTTCTTTGTATTCCATTTGAATCCAAATGGAAAATTTTCATTTCAAATCATTTTGTAGGAAAAAATTGGTAAGCATACACAAATATTTCCATTTGGTTCTAAACTCCTTTTGTAGGATAGCGTAGCAGGGATGATGTAAGGAAAAAACCCTTCCCAACATATACATATACACAAATCATACCATATATTCTCAGGAATTTCAAATGAAAATAGGGAAAGAAAGTGTGGGGAGTTCCCAAGCCTCAAAAACCCAAACCCCTGTTTTTTCTTTTCCATTTGAATCAAAATCATGTTTTGTTTTTTTGCTTTCATAAATAATTCAAAACAATTAAAAAAAAACACTTTTGCCAAAACATTTGAAAACATTTAACAGTACAGCATTTTTTGCACAATTCATAGGCATTTTTTTGTTTTTTGGGGGGGGGGGAGTGAGAAATTTTGTCCCAGCATTAGAAATGACTCATTTGGACAGTTAATGTCAAATTCACACAAATTACACTGCTCTGCCACTTATGCCAGTTTCAAGACCGGATAGTACCTGATGTGTAGCTTCTACTATAATTTATCATCATTTAATTTGACTAATCTGTCATGGAGCTTCTGAAATGAGTCTAGATCGATGGGAAACAAGCCCACTTAGGTGAGGGATAAGAGGTCTTTGGTCTAGAGCCTGCTATAAAACATCAGAGGAGTATCTGTGGTAGTCTGGATCTGCAAAAGTGACAGAGTCCTGTGAAACCTTATGCTCTAATACATTTGTTCGTCCATAAAGTGCCACAGGACTCTTTTTTTTTTTTTTTTTATTTTTTATTTTTTTTTTTGGTAGGTTTTAAACAGATAATGTGAGAGAGGTAATATCTTTTTCTGGTCTTGCTCGTCTTCAGATCTCGGCTACTGCATTGCAAACAGGTTTTGAATACTCGTTTCTACAAACTCTTACTTAAAGGTTTAACTGAAAAAGTTTACATTTAAATTAAAAATAAGAGCAATCCAGTCTGTTACTGCAATTCAAGGCAAAGACTAGTAAAGACTCAGTGTGAAGAGGAGAAAGAGAGCTAAAGGCTTTTGTTCCACTGAAAGCATTTTGGAAACTTTTAGTCAGTTTGGAATAAATATACAATACTAAGAATTTCCTTACACTGCCACTAAATCCAAATATACTGAGGTTTTCATAGTTTACTAGGAAGTCTATTAAAATACACAAAAATGAAAATATAGATCCTAAAGAAAATTTAATAAAGACAGTCTTTAACTGTAGCTAAAGAGTTTTAACCACACTCAGTTTGCTATCTTTTTTAAAAAAAGCAACATGGTTTTGGGGCCAATCTCATGATTTTGGGAAGACTTCGAGGACTTCATGACTTCGAGGTTGACAGTAGTGGGAGTGTATTTGCAATTGTCACACAGGGATTTGCATCATCCCAGAACAACTAGATCTGATTGTTAGCAATTGATTATTACTGGATCTGTTAATTGTGTTTACGTCCCTTTGTTGAAGTTGTGCTAAAACAGAATTAAATAGTTACATTATCTCAGCCAGATTAGGGGAGAGTATTTTTTATTGTGATTCCCAGTTTGCATTCTTTGATTCATTCAGTGTTGGATGCATAAGTGGCTCTAAGAGTTGGAAAGTCTACAGCACTTCCTGTCAAAATTAGTGGCACTGTTATAATGGCTAACAATTTTGACCAGTTTCCATGTACCCTTGCTTAGAGGGGCTCACATTTGGGCAGGGGACGATGATGTGATTTTTATTTTATAATTAAGAACTTTATAATGGATTACAATTTAAATTTAAGTTTATCAAGTGTTTCCAATTTCCTCCTGTGTAGTGTTCCTGCATGAGGTCTATTACCACTCAACTCCCACTCATAGACTATTCTGATGGCTTCATGTAAGTGGGATCTCAGTTCTGCAGGCCCTTTCTGAATTGTTCAATCTGACACTTTAAAATTAAGATCTTTCTTAACTGAATTGGTGTATTCTTAAATTACATAGAAATCAATCTTCATTAAGGATTCTGAATTTGTCATAGTTTTTTGTTTTTGCTTTTGAGGTGTAAGAAAAATCTGTCAGTCTTTTTCTGTTTAAATAAATCAGAACTTCGGTGGGCTTCCCCCCCCCCCAACCAATTTTGAAAAAAGCCTCAACCTAAGAATTCTATCTATAGGTGGTAGAGAAGAGATGGGACTATAATGAATATAAAGAACATTCCTTACTAAGCCCACTGAACTCAGAGAGCCAGCAAAATTACTGGAACTTGTCTAACACACTGATTGATTGACTAAGCAGAGCCTGAAGTGATTTTACCACACAGGGTTTGCCTATAAAATTTTGGCCTGGATTGCACAGACATGGAAAAGGGCTGCTGTATGCACCTCCAATTCCAATCTTTTTTTATCAACCCAAGTTATAAGCCTTTATAATAGAAACATTCTCATATTTAATCACATAAGTGTTTGCAGGCACTGCCATTTAGTATAACGTATAATAAATGTTCCATTTTTTCCTGGAATTATTTAGTTAGCTGTGGTGGATTCTGATGAGTACCCTTCTCTATCCTGGTAACAGTAAATTGGCATGACCGTTCTGCAGAAATTCAGCATCTCTGAATGTACTGTAATGTCTGCAGAAAAATAATGTTAAGCTCAGCCATCTATACAGATAAACAAGAATTATTTTACTGTTGCCTTAATAGTGCCCTTGAGCATAATCTCTTCAAAATTGGAAAGAGCTGATCCCCCACTGAGTGACCTGTCTACTTATGTTTGTGATATCTGACCTATTTTTCATCACTCTGTTGTCTGACATGGAGCGAAAGCTATCTGAAGTCCTGCAAAACACTCCAAAGCCTTTCCAATAAAACACCTTTAATATAATATAATAAAAAATTCCACCAACACTTGCCTGAAGCAGGATCTATATATTGACCTATACAATTGAATCCTAGCAGCACTATAGGAATGGTCTCACTGATTCAAAGTTCCTGAGGGTTTGATGGCAGCACCCATTAAAACGATTCTTTTCACTTGTGGCTGTGGTAATCACACATGCAAATACGATACCCATTTTTGCACTTGCAAATACTATTTTGCATGGGCAAATACTAGGTTTTATAACTACAACTAGGCCATAATTTTTACAGAACCAACTACTGCACTCTTCTTTTGGACAAAATTTACAATAATCTACTTGAAAACAACAACAAACTGAGGCTTAGAAATTATGCTCAGCCCATTCCTCTGGACTAGCCTAGACACATTTGGCAAAGCCGCCAAGGCAAGGTGTGGGGCAGATGGAAACCAACTTTAGTCATATTCAGTCTTGGCTCAGGTTTTTCTCTGTTAATCCTTCTCTTAAGGCTGTTATAAAACCTGAGGATTTTTGGAGTGTAAGACACTCCAGCCATGGTTCCGCCCAACCTATAATGCTTCTAGATGTCCCCTAAGAGATGATGGTACAGAGCTGGCTCTACACGTTGCTGGGGGATTCACTATTTTAATGTACGTGTTTTCTTGCATTTAATGGAAAAACAACAATGAATTATGTCATGAAGGAACTAGGCACAGTTCTCAAATTGTAGTACAGCAACCTCAATAATTACTGCACATTAGCTAAAGGTTATGACACAGCTATTGCTGAAACAGATTAACTACTTAGGAGGAAAATATTTTCAGATTCAAATACCTTGCTCCTAATGGCTTTCTTTTCTTTCTATAGAAAGTGAAACTTAGAATGAAAGAAAAATAGACTTGGCAATTAGAATACTAGTTATCCTCTCTGATGTCTAGAGCTCTAGCATTTTTCAAGTTCTATTTGAAAGGACTTTGCGACACTTTTTCAGGAGACCCAATTCCCATGGATCTCCAGGCATCTATCTCAAACATTGATTATGGGTCTACAACAGACAAAACATTCAGAAAACAGCTAATTGTTGGGTGTGTCTAGGGTGACCAGATGTCCTGATTTTGGGGTCTTTTTCTTATGTAGGCTCCTATTGCCCCCCCCATCCCCTTCCTGATTTTTCACACTTGCTATCTGGTCACCCTAGGTGTGTCAGCTTGACTTCAATGAAGCTATGACAGTTTACCCTAGCTGAGGATATAGCCCTTTATACCTGATTTGAGGGTGTAAGTGGGGCTGAAGTCGTGTGTAGGTCTTGAGGTTGTATTCTCTGTAGGGGTAGGTTTCATTCAGAGTTTAAGAACAAACAAACAAAATCCCACTAGTGCAATCCACTTGGTTGGTCATCTTGGTGCTCACACTTACATGATGCCTGAAAATGTGCTGCTTCCCCATCTTCTGCTGGCCAATCCTTGACTAATGAAACAAGGTTGGATATGCTCCAGATTTACACATGTATAAAAAAGAAACAGGAACTTCAATAAATATATTAGGAGTGGGATTTTCCTTGCAACGAACACAGTAAATACTCCTGTAAAAAGCGGAATCCCTGAAGAAAAATGAAAGACCATTTCTACTTGATACATGGGAGAAAATATTTGCAAGTAGCTAGTAAATGTTACTTGTGATACTATTAAAAAAGAAAAAAGTGAGCAATTTTCAGTGTATGTGACTGTTCCAGCAAGAAAGATGAGCTTCATTCAGTGCTATCAGTAATGTGATAAGAATCAACATTGTACCGTAGCTGGTAGGATTTGTATGCGTGTGTAGTGTATTTGTCAATACAGCAAAAAATTCTTATTGTGGCAAATTTCTTTCCATTGGTTGTTCTCATATTGTATTAGTGGATTTTGTGTTGACTCCAAGATAGAGAGAGATTTTAATATGATTCAGCCTCCTATAGTGCTAGCAATGTTCATGTGAGGTTAGTAGGGTGCATAAAATTCAGTACTGGGACATGTTTATGCATGTAAAATATATTTGTATAAAGTTAAAGCTAAAAATTCCCTGATGCTCCAACAATCACAATTAAATCAGTACTGATACAATAGCTCCAATAGGAGAGGGGAATTGAAATAATGGTAAGAATGCATCCAACTAGTATTTTTCATTGAAATATAGGGCTAAGACTTCAATTCAAGGTATAATTCTTATTAGAAAAACATATATTTAAGTCCAACTGAAATAAAAAGTTAAGCATTTTCCATTAGATTTTTCATTTTTAAACATAGGTTCCAATGCTAAATCCACAAAACATAGCTACTGAGGAGCAGGGTGTAACAAAAGTTACACTATGAAGTCTGGTAGGAGAAGGTGCTTGGGTATTTTTCCCTCTGACCTCCCAGAGACAGGAGGATTAGTTTGAAGGTTTGTTTTCCCTCTTCATTCTAGAATCAAGAGAAACTGCAGTAGGTCTTTCCATCTCTCTGCTATTGCAAGGCCATTCCCTATTAATTGTCTTTCATTTCAGTTTTAAAAGTACCAAATGATAGGTCTTCCATTAGTTTCTGTAGGGGATTTATCCACAGACTAACAGACTACTGTGGCAGTTCTTGAGAAGAAAAGAAAGGTGGTGGTGATGGGAAACATTCTGTTCTTAATATTTTATAAGCTAAAAAGTGCTTTAATTGCTAATGTCTGTACTTTGAAATATTTTAAAGGATTGACTGACTACACATTTTCCCGCACTCAAAAAATAAAAATAAAAAAACCCACCATCTAATGAGTCACATTGAACTAAAAAAATGAAACTGTAGATTCAGCATAACTGTAGACTCCTACTAAAAGCTTTTGAGTAGAGCATTTCCTCTGAGAGAATTTTCTTTAGCTAGCTCCCATGACTCTTTTTTACAGTCCCACCCTTGCCAGACATTCATTCTAAATGAGGCAGCAAACAGCCCTCTTTGTTCCATCTGGAATCAGTTCCAGATACTGAACACAGACAATCTGACCTCTCTAGAGGAAACTTTACCTTTAAAAAAAAAAAAAAAAAAAAAGTATAGTTTAGGGAATATTCTCCATCTTCTTCATAAACTGATGAATGAGAGTGCATCTTACACTGTCATGCTGAGGAAGTATTTCTGGTATTCACTTTCATATTCCTCTTCCGAATGCCACCCCATTGCTTCTATGTACAGCTTTTTTGGTAATGTCACACTTCTCTACAAACTATAACTTTCAAATATTTGTAGACACTGAACTTCTTCTGTTTAGTTATTTATGAGCCCAGTTACATATACATATGTAGGTACCTCTTTCTGTTTCTTCCTGAGCTCCCTTCATGTGGAATAACATTCTTGTAACCAAATGAACACAATACTCCTGATGTAGTGTTCCAGCAACATATAGAGGATGCAGTTGTGCTCTCTGTGATACTTTGCTGACAGAGTAGCTTTGCTATTTGTGATTACTAATTATTTAAAGGCTGCAGCCTGTGCAAATGGAGCTATACAGGAATGCAGCATATAGGCCCTGCACAGGAATGAATTTAACCCTATGTGGCATTTAAACCCTCTAGCTGCTGGTGGGTTTTTTTCTTCCCACATGGCATAAAGAGTAAGAGAGAACTTCAGTGACACAACTGGGTTCCAAATTGCCATAGAGCTGGATCAGAATTTCTGGATTAAATGTTTTGTTGGAAAATGCTGATTCCTCAGAACTGAAACTTTTTTTAACAGAAATGTACCAGTTCTGATAACTTTCCATGGGAATATTTTCTTCAGTTCAGGATGGAATTTCTGGTCAGACAGCCTGACTCCCCAGTACTAAAGTCCAATACACTGGTGGTCTGAGCATCCATATAGGATGTGGGAGATCTAGGTTCAAGTCCCTGTTCTGCCTTATTCAGAGCACAGACTTAAACCTTGGTCTCCTATATCCCAGGTGAGTACCCTAACCACCAGACTGTTGGCTCTTATGGGATGAGTCTCTCCAAAACTTTTCTGTTGGAGCTGTTCTACTCTGTATAATTTTTATTGCACCAGAGAGAGAGAGAGAGAGTGACTCTATAGCCTGCTTTTTAAGGAACTCACCTAGGATCGCCTCTGAAAGAGGAAATGCCTCCTACAATGAATGTTTGTTCATATAAAGTAGAACAGCTCCAAGAGGAGAACTTGAGGGAATTGTATCTCTGAATACCCAGTCATCTGGTGGCTAGGACATTCACTTGGAAGGTGGGAAAATGGCAGAGCAGAGCCTCAAAACCAGGTCTCCTACATGCCAAAGGAATGCACTAACCATCAGGCTGTTCTGTGGTAGAGTTATCTTTTGTGAAATGCTTTGCAAGGTCTTGGTTTCACCCTGTTGCAGAAAGGTAACACTTTTGAAATGGCAAAAGGGTTTGCAGCATGGAAAAACATTTTCTACCCCATTCTCCAAACATCTTTATTAGCTATCTATCTTAAACCTACAAGTCCTTGCTACTTACTGCTGCTCTCCTCACAGTATATAACAGAAATACTTTAGCCATTTTCTGGAAGAGAACAATACATCCCACTTCTCAAATCATGGGTAAGGTATCTTTCAACTGCATTTCAGTGAGACACCTCCCTAGTTCTCATGGACAGCCGTGACTTAAATGGGACGGCTATGATGGGACGGCTCAATGTATACAATTATGCCTTATTTCCAGTCTGAATTTTTAGTTTCAGCTTCCATCCATTGGATCATGTTCTACACTTCTCTGCTAGTCTGAAGAACCCATTATCAAATATTTGTTCCACATGTAGGCACTAATAGACTGTAATCAAGTTACCTTTTAATCTTTTTGTTAAGCTAAATAGATAAATGCAAGGCACTTATTTATTAAATCCTTTTATCAGTCTCATGACTCTTTTTTTCTGAAACCGCTCCAATTTTTCAACATCCTTCTTGAATTGTGGACGCCAGAACTGGACACAGAATCCCAGTAACACAGCATCACATCAGTGCCAAATACAGACGTAAGATAACATCTCTAGTTCTGCTCAATATTCCCTTGTTTATGCATCCAAGAATTAATTCTTTTGGCCGTAGCATTGCTCTGTGAGCTCATGTTCACCTGATTATTCCCCATGACCACCAACTCTTTTTCAGACTCTCTGCTTCTCAGGATAGAGTCCCCCATCCTGTAAATACAGCCTACATTATTTTTTCCTAGATTTATACACTTACTGAGATGGTTGTAGTAGTTTGGCCATGTCATCAGCATGACCTCTCACAGACGCACAAGGTACATCTTAGACAGAATTCCATCTGGAAGGAAGAAAAGCTATGGAAGTTAAAAGAATGACAGGACAAGGAAAAAGGATGCTATCATCAATGAGACAACTTATGTTGGAGTCCAACATCTCATTCTTGACAGTAGGAAAAGTGGGTTGCCTCATGTGACATTAGGAACAGGAGTTTAAGTCTAAGTAAATCTACAAAAATAGACAAGGGCTAATTTAGAACATATAACGTACAAGGTCGCTGGTAAACTCCGGGAACTACAATAATTTTTCATTCAAATGTTAATTTTAATTTCAAAATGGCTTTACTTAGTCTGTGTGTGTCTTTTTTGTGCACCCCTCCATCCCCAGAATAGTGTAGTAAATGAGTTTACTGGCAGAAGTGTAAGCAGAAAGAATGAATTTTAAGTAAATATGGCAGAAAATATGAAATTCATGATTGTGTTTATTTACACCCAAAAGAGAGTCTATTTGTCATGTTTGCAGCACTGCAAGCACTTAGGCAGAAACCTGATTCGAAGAGTTAGTCATCCACTCAGAGAACACAAATGTACCATTTTACCTGGTTATCTAATCATAACTGAAATTTTTGACAGTCCGTGAATACAATTAATAATTTCTTAATGTAAGGCAAAGAAAGATTTTCAGAAATCTAGCAAGTAATTTTGAATAACATGAATTTGAAAAAAATTGTTCTCCTAGGCAACTCGCACCCAGAAACAAAGCGTAGGCTAGTCTCTGCATACTTTATTGCATTGATATCATACTCACATGACTCTCATGAGTAAAGTTTAATACATACATTTTTTTTTGCAGGATTAGCGATATTTTATCAAATGAATTACAGGGAATTTTGACTGTCTCTAACATTTTGTGTACTTCAGTCTCTGTTCTGACTTTTCCTCCTGTTGTGTGCACAGTTTGGGGGAAGGGGAGATGTCGATTTCAGAGAGGATCTGTAACTGACTTCATCATCAACGCAGCAATATTACTTTTATGTGCAGTAATGACTTTTTTACAATAATCAGAATTATTTAAATCTCACTCTAAAGCTCCTTCTGAAGCTGAATAGAGGGAAGATAGCACTGATGGTCACATAATTTACACCTGAACTTCTATTCCAGTACGACGGAAGCAATACAACAAATACCAAATATTGGCCAACTTCATTACACATATCATACTAGATACTACCTTTCCTCATTATTTTAAAGTCCTTTCTATTGCCATGTTCACACACTGTGGAAAAAATCAAGGCGGTTTTGCTTACAGCAATGTAAACAATCAATTATAATTAGAGCTGCTGCTGCTTCTTTTTATGAAGGCTTTATGCCCATTAAATCTGTGTCAAAATATAACACAATTTTCTTGTTTCCACAAAGTAAAACTCTGGGAAAGGTTAGACTTAATTTTAAATGCTCTTTCTAACTGATTTCTTGCTCGTGCCCTAGAAAGCAACAGTAATCAGTCAACAGTCAGAGCTGGTACTCGGAAGTAAAGTTTGTTGATAGAAGCAAAACAATCATTCTAAAAAGTGATGAATGAGAACAGTCACTTTCTTAGAAACTATGAAAGATCTCATACTTACAGGGTAACAGGGTTCTTTAGCACACAGCTTAGAGGACATGTGAGTCCCATGGAGAGAGGGAGTTGAAAGGAAGCCAACAGTGACAGAGCCTAACATGAAATAGTGAACTGAAGAGCAAGATGTCTGGAAATGCATAATAACCTACAGACTCATGGAACCTTCACAGTAGGGTATAAAGTAAAAAGGAGAAGCAATAACAGAGCTCTGACAGAAGGGGATACTGGCATGTCCTAATCTTTCAGCTTGATATCAGGTACTTTGTAGACTATTCGTATTTTGCTGATCTTTGGCCAATTCCTTTTTAAGTTCTGGTCCATTTATGTAGGGCCTGGTAAATCAGAAATGACTTTTACTTGTGTGTACACTGACTTATGCATGCATGTTACCCGTGTAAAAAGGATCTCTCATTTTCATGTGCAAAGGCTAGAGTTCTGATATGAAAAATTAATGTGTCCAAAGAGCTGTTGCACATATAAATCCTATCACTTGTACATAAGAGATGTCCCCTGCCATTTAGACCCATATTGTCATGGTAGAAATGTCCACAGATGCCATATTGGACATAGAGATAAGTGACTTATTGCGATCGTAGGAGTAGGGAGATTTCCAATTAAAATTAAAGATAAGATGCTGTAATTGAATTACATAGGCAGAAAGATGTGAAATATTAAAGCACCATCTTCTAAAACAAACAAACAGAAACCCCTATTCTGTGCAGAAACCTTCTTTGCCCTTTTCTCATCACTATTTCTAATATTTGATGCCTACACACATTCCAAAATTACAGTAAGATGGAAGGACATTTGTAGAGAACAGTTGTATAATTGTAGAAAGCTCTTCAGTTATGCTAGTATGCCTATAGTTTAAAAGGGAGTGGGACTCAAGAGGTGCTTATTGTTAGAACATAGTCAGTGAAGAGATCCACCAGGAGCTTAGAGGGATGAGTGGGTGTGAAACCAAGCTGAAACGTAAAAGTTAAAATAAAAATCTTTAGCAAGCTTAGCCTTTTTGATGGAGGAAGCCTATGAAGATTGGTTAAAACTAGACTATTAAGTTACTATTTTATATTTGAGAGAGACCTGAGAATCAAGAAAGACGTTATTACATAGTAAAAGTAATAGTTTTGTAGGGAAGGGGAACTATTGAGAGAAGGTTACAGAAATCAGTTCCTGAAGTAACTATGAATAAGAATTTCAGCTACCTGCCTAATTAAATACTGGGATGTGAAAGACATTCCTCAAATAAAAAATATAGAGAAGAGAACTACTGAACTAATAGGATCCATAAAACTTGGTGTGGATTCTATTACGAGTTCAAGACTTTTTACTGCTTTAGAAAATGAAACAGATGTTCCATTGCACAAGAGTCAGAGCAAAAAAATACCCAACATATGCAAATATGCTGCTATATCTGTACAAGGTTTCCTTGACCCTGGACTTTAAATATAGGCAGTGTATTCCTACTATTCTTATGCCCATAGTATAAATTTCATGGTATTCAAATACAAAATAGAAATGTACATTTGTGCACATGAGGTAGTATTGAAGGATGGGATATAGTTTCTGACATTCATCTTGATGATAGACTTGACACTTGGGATTATTCAAATTAACTCTGTGTTCTTTCTTGTAGTATTTGTAATATTTTATATATTAAAGGGGCACTTGAAAATCCCATTTTTATAGAAAAAGGTTGTACCATTTTATGGTTACAATTCATACCTATACTAAAATTATATATAGTTCAGTGGAAGAAATTACGTGTCTTTTCCCACCTGCTCCCATTTTGTTTACTTTTCACATTCTGACTGCACTTTGTGTGTAATTTGATGAATTTGGAGCTGCTCTGTAAATTTATGAATACTGTATATTGATTTGGTTATTGGGATGTTTCCAGTCTGAAGATATTGATTTAGCTTGAGGGGGCTTTTGCGGGGGCGGGGAAGTGTCACAGTTCAGGGCAACTGCGCCTGTATTTGTTTTCTGGTCCCTTAAGGGCACCCACTCTAAGCTCCTAGCTTCCTAACTGTCAGTTGTCCTGGGTAGAGACCCAAGTCTCTTCTTCTTGACTGGGGTTTTTGGAGGCTGCACACCGCTTACTGCCTATGTTATGATATTTCCAGCAAACCAGGGCAGCTTCTGTGCTTTGCTTTCTTTCCAGAGGTTATGAACAACATAATGGCCTACATGTATGAGTGACTATACAGCTCTTTGAAAATAAATGTACTAGTTTTAAAGTGAAAACTTTAAAGATTTAAACCCTATTAAATAACCTATTCTCATCCTAAAAAGCTTAGCAGTGGTCACCCCAACTCCAAGCTTGGGCTCTGGTAGGTGTCAATCCTTCAAAACTCACAACTGGGTTGATCCCATGGTTACAGGTTCATAACTTTCTTAGATTCAGAACCAGAACAACCATGAATAGTTTAGTCTTTTTCTTTATATAGCTTGAGCCTTTCACCTTGACCTCATGTAACATGTGATTAACAGATAATGGCCACCTCCTCAGGGTGTTACACAAAAGGTGGTTTTTGAATAACCAGAAGTGGAGAATTTGCATTTGCCTCCCCATAAATATTTTGCCGTAGATCAACTTAACACTGTGATGGGTTCCTTCTGGGGTGCCACCAAGAACTGGGGTACCACTGAGCCCTCTGACCCACCAGCCTGGGCTCCCTTTCATACTGTGCTCCTGTGACAGGTTGCAAAGCCCTTGAAGCTTTCACATAGGTAGGGACACGCCCAGCTGCAGTCACATGCAGTCTATGTAACAACCAGCCTAGTAGTCCAGAGCAGCACTGTCCTGCCCTGATCAAATCTGACCAGTATATGGTTTAACACTTGGTCCACCTCTCCCTCAATATGAAGAGGACCATGCACACTTGTGGTAACAAAGCTAAGATTTCCCCCAGACCTTAGTCAAGTGGATTTGGATTAAAACATAGGATAAGTTTATTAACTACAAAAGGATAGATTTTAAATTTATTATAAGTGATTATCTAGTAAATAAACAAAACTGCAAACTGAACTTAACATACTAGATAGGCAGGATATTAATCAGCAAATTCTCACCCTGAGTGATAAACACACTGGCAGACCTTTTTTAAGGCACAAGCCCCTTGGCTTTACAGCTTCAGTTTCCCAGGTTTTCATAAACAGGCTAGAAATCCATTTTAAGCTGGGACCATCAATTCCTTCCTGTTCAGTCTTTATTCCTCAAGTCTTTCCAGGTTTTGGTGGTGTTGAGAATGAGGTCCCCTAAAATATTATTTCCCCCCCTTTTATATCTTCTTCCCACTTGCTGGAAAGGTCTTTTGCTATCACCTGGGTGAAACGGTTCCCATTGTGTAGTGTTATCTCTGAGAGTTTTCAACTGTACACAGTTCCTGGAGTAATCCTTGTGCTTGTGTGCATTTCCTCAATATTCCATTAAGATTGTTTGGCCTTTTTACTGCTCTACCTGAAAGGCTGTTTGTGAGTGTTTTCAACCTCACATGTTTCAATAACACATACATAGCCTAACTTCACATGCAATCCAATGAGAGATTTAATGTCCAACATATCAAGACTTTTAGTATGATACATCACAAGGCATACTTTGTACAAAAACACATCATAATTATGAGACTGGTGAATATTGGGGTGACAGGGTGTCACAAACACTTGTTCCACAAGTCCATTTTTGTATGGCATGTTGTTCCATATTGTCCTCTGAAGTTCCAGGTTTCTCATCTGTCATGCCTCCCACCTTGTGAAGTTACATACAATCCAAGCTCATAATAATGAATAAATCATTATTTTAATATAGTGGACCTCAGTGACACTTAAACTTAATTCAACAAGATCTCCCAAGGATATTGAAGGAAATGATCATATCTGTCACACCAACCAGAAAGGAAAAGAATGACTTCAGATGACCACCTTTTTGCATATGCTTATGGGTTGCACAAACTGTTTGCCTTGAAGATTATCACTTCTCCAGCCAACCTACAGAACTGGTTTTCACTAGAAGGGTTAAGACCTACAAACCTAGAAAGAGAAAAGAACTGTAGCAGAATTTTTAAGAATCTCCCTCTCCCTCTCTCCTCAAAGAGTTTTTGGTACTCCTGAGCTACCTAACTGAGAGACAGGACTTTGCTGAAGAAGATAGGCTGCACTGATCACCTTTGGGGTGGCTAAACATTTTAAGTAAGATAGATATTCATATAGACTATTATTTTAAAATCCTCTTTTGTCTGACTGCTATATTGCTGTTACAGACTCCCTAGGGGAACTGCAGGTGCTAGCACTCACTCAGACCTGCAGGGTAAGAATGGTGAATATAGTAGTCCAATGCCTGGTCTAAAAATGGGAAAATTTCACACAAGGACAGGCAAAGGCATGAGCCTAACATCCAGAGAAGGTGTACTCACTGAGACCAGAAATTGAAAATGCAAGCTTTGTAAGCATGGCAATTAGATCCACTGTTTCTTTGTATAGTCAGTTGGTTTCTCCTTGCTCAAAAGACCACTGAAGATTTAGCAGGAGAATAGAAAATGTTTATAATAAATGATAAAGAGATTTGAAAGAATATTTACCATTTAGAGTTTCTCTATCAGATATGGATTTTTTTTAAATTAGTCAACTTTAAAAAAAGAAAATGAAGTTGAGTGTTTCACTTCAATCTTTCCAGTTTGAAATATGTCCAGTACTGTCCTGCATCTGTGCCGAGTGAATGCATTATTGAATCACCACAAAATAAATCATTCCAGATGTGTTTTGTAATGATTTTCTGGTTGCATGTAGCTATTTGCATGCACAGCTACCACACAAAGTAACAGCAGAGTAAATAGCTATTTTAAACTTGTTGAATTGAGACATTTGTCTAAATTGACCCTTTTTCAGGAGTGATTTTGATAAATTGACATTTTCTGATGTAAAAATGTTTCTTCAGAAAGTTCCTGACCAGCTCTAATTTAAACACATAGGTTCTGTATTTAGATATCATGTAATAGCTTTAGATGAATTGAATTATGGTGCTGTGGGTAGAAATGTGACTATATAAAATCTCACCTGTGCTCTTAGTACCTTGTGTGTCCCTCTGTCACCTCTGCTTTATTGTTCAAAATATGGTTTCATTATATTTTTTTTCCCCCTAGTCAGCACAGCTCTTGAAAAGTGAGCTATACACTCCCCTTACTCCTTCATAAAGCCCAGAATTATTTACTAACCTCCAGTCGCAAAATCCTTCACCGGTTAGAAAGACCATAGCTTGACTTTCAGATCCTCAGATGAGTTTGAATAAATTAAAAAATATAACTTTTAAACTGAATGAGACAGTAGTGCAGACCATGGAATCTCCCAGGCTTAATTTACATTCTCCAGAAACAGATCCATCCACTTTCATATGTAAAGTGCTTGGTTTTCATTAACTCTATGGCCCCTTTATATACAGCTAGGCTCATTCTGTGCCTCTTTCCACTCTGCTGCCAGAGTGGTGTAATTTAAGATGGGTTCAATGTAAATGAGAATCAGGCCCAAAGAAAATCAGCTACGGTAGTTGCTGTAAAAGCTCTGATGTGATGAACAAAAAGGGTGCATTTTTCAGTCGTGTCTGCTCATTCAAGTTAGCACAACCTGATTGAAAAAAAGTCCCACTGATGCTGATTAAGAGACATGATAACATACTTGGAGCAGAATTAGCCGGTCATGTTGTGTTCTGGGTTTAACACTGGATGTACAAAGGGTAACAGCCAGCAAAATGTACACAGATGGAGGAGAAGGAAGGTGCAAGTAACAGCATCAAGAACACATTTATAAAAGTTAGAAAGCTATGTGCCTATCTTAATGGTTATAAATCATTTAATTTAAATATAGATTGGCAATCCTTTATAACAGTGGTGGGCAATATGCAGCCCATCAGGGTAATCTGATTGAAGGCCGTGAGTGATTTCGCTGATGTTGACCATCCTCAGGCACGGTCTCTGCAGCTCCCAGTGTCCATTGTTCGCCATTCCCAGCCAGTGGGAGCTGTGGGAAGCGGTGGGCCTCAGGATATGTTGGGAGCTGTAGGGGAGCTGATGGGCTGCATTCAGGGGGAGCTGATGGGCTGCATGCAGGCTGAAGGTTTGCCAGCACTGCTCTATAGTTATTAGCAGTTGGTGATTTTCTTTATGTTCACTAAATACAAATGCAGTGTACACATTACAATAAAATACTATTCTTACTTCCTATGTACCCAAAGTAGAAATATAGATGACTACATTTATGCACATGTTGATAATTGAGTTTTTTCACTTCTTGATCATCTAAATTGCATGAAAACTGGACATATGTAAGACTGGTTAGAAAAGTACTGTCATCTCTGATTAGCTTTTCGTGTGTGTGTTTCCCTTAAATCTGAAACTAAAATCAACCGCTCACAATGAAAAAGGCAGTTATATCATTGGCAGACAATTTTCAATAATGTCCATGGGGCAAAAAGTTCATGTCAGGATATGGAGAGAACATTCATAATTTGCCTAGCCTCTTCAGGTTTTGTAAGAGAAAACAAACACAAAAAACCCAGCTCTCAGACTGTCTTGGCTTTCTATTTTAAAATGTATGAACTCTTCACAAACACAAAATTGAATTTTTTACTATTGTCTGTACAGAACACACATCTGTGATTTCTACTACTCATATTGTTCTTTTGTCTCCTGTGCAATTACTGAGAGACTGTTTGACCTTTCTGGATTTGTCTCTCCTAGGCTTTCTTCCAGTTTGTTTCATAGTTTCTAAAGGGTTCGATTTAAGAGACTATCTTTTAAAGATATGATTTTCAAGCAGATTTATATTGCTCATTTGTGTTTCCATATCTCTGGCAGATAGAAGGTAGTTTGCCTGAGGTAAACAGACAGAGGGACTGCAGTAGATTCGTCCTAATTATTACAGGCAAACTAAACATACAAAGAACATAGGGAAATGTAAACCATAAAAGAGAATTGACTGAGTTCATTTAAGACTTCTATTTTTCTCAGAAATAATATTAAACTTTCATTATGAAAACAGCAGGTATAGGGAAAATTGTCTCCTGTTTAGCTTTTTTCATTATTTTGTCCAACATCTATTCTATTATAATTTCATAAAACACTTTTTTTTAGATCCACTTTCTCAATACCTGAAAAATGGTGGGTGAAGTTAGAGAGTAAAGAATGAAAGAATAACTGGGTGATATAATAGGGTTCCTACATTATTCACATGATGAGTAAGGACTACTTGCACAAATTAGGGGTTTTTTTTTTTTTTTTTTTTCAAGATCAGACCTAATTGGTATGTAATATCAAGATTGTGAAAAATGTGGCATGCAGTTTAAAGCTGGCTCTTACAAGTAGGAAATGCTTTGCTTTGATGCGTTTAAAATTAGTTAAAATTAGACTCCCAGTAGCAGCTTAGAGCAGGGAGGAGATAAGAATGGGTATTCCCAGAACCCAAATTAACCCACTGAAAAATGAATTTGTCAAGCGATCCCCAAACCATATGATCTATAATAACAAAGCCATGAGTTTAATAAAGAGAAGGTTAACATCAACCAGTCAATCAAATCAATTACTTCCTGTTCAGAGTCTAATCCATAATGAAGAGGACTAGAAGTTTAGCTATTCCTCTAGGATCGCTTCAAATAGATGTACAAGTTTAATGAATCTGAAGAAAGCCTTTATATAAAGAATGCTCTAGGGATTGTATTACTTACAAAATGTCTGAAATGCCCAAGGAATGCATACTGGCTTCACTTTCTCATATTTATCAAGCAAATAAAGTAAAGAAACACTGATTTATACATGTATAATATGGAAATATTTCTTTTTGAGTCAATTACTGTATGCATAAAGCAACCCAATAAACATGCAGAATGGTTTCATGGGGACACAGAGTAATTCCAAAATAATTGGTCTTATTTAACAAATTTGAGCTTCATAAGGACATAACAGACAGTAACAGATTGATTTCTACTATTTCACCCAAGACTTGTTATATGTTATCATGTGTCCCCCCCCCCCCCGCCCCCCATGCTGCAGAATGTTACTAACTAATTGATGAAGCAGGACTTGCAAACTTGGGATGGAATTCAAGTAAGTGAACAACTGGTTACAATGAATAAAAATATTAGTTCACCTACCTTAAACTTTGCCATTTAATGAGACCAGAGATGGAAGAATGCAATTTGGTTTATTCCACCTTACATCTTCTAAAAAGTGTCCGAATTAAGGAAGACCTTAACTTTTAAAATTTAAATTTCAGTAAATCTCATGGCTATGAAACATGTGGATTGAAAGCCGTAGAGAATGAAGGACTCCTTTTATACATCAGAAATGTAATATTGGTACAATATCAATGCAAGGTACACTGTCATTATGCCTCCCATGATATTTTGGAGGGATCACTGACACTTCTTCGGCATACCCAGGACTGTGAATCCTCTTGTTACTCCCCTGCCTCCAGTTAGAGACTTGTTTGTGCATAAGTGGGTATCAGCTCCCTGACACCTCAGTCTGTTAGCCACCCAAACACTCTTCTCTGGACAATACTAGCCATTACATTTGTCTTGCAGGTTAATGATAGGTGCACTCCAGTCCCCAAAACCCTAGCATTCAGCCTCTTATCCACTGTATACCAGGTTTCCTGTTCCCAAGATCACAACATACACTCCAGCTTGAATGATTCAACCGAGGATCAGTTCTTGTATTCGACCAAAGCACGGAGTTATTTTTACTGTAAAAAAACTCATAATTTTATTTTAAAATCTTAATCTTTGATGAGTTAGTGAGTGAGAGTTATGGGAACAGAGAGGTTACACTTAAAAAAGTCACACTTTCTAGAGACTAGGAAGGGCTAACCCACCTAAGCAACTCTCTCTCATCCAAAAGTCCTTTACAATGCTTCCAAATCAGAGGTGTCTGAGAACTTGTTTTCATGAATGCAGTCACAGCCCCCAGTCACTTCCTCAGGTGCAAGATAAAGGAGTGTCTTTTTTTTTTTGTGCATTATATTCCCCAAAATTCATAGTCTTCCCCCCAGAGATTGAGCAACCGGATGTGGTTCACTCTCCATTGTGCATGTTTCCTATTGACTTAGAATGTAAATGGGGCTTCCATTGTGTTAGTTTAATTTACATGTCAACAGACATACACATTTTACTTGTCTAGAAGAAACCTCTTTTTCTCTGTTTCTTTAAAACATACTTTCAGTATGTATACAACTCCTTAAATATCATATATATAAAATACTGATCTTCATAATCATTGCAAGGTGTTGGATATAAGCTTTTATTAGAGACCTCACATGATGTTCGTTATGGATAAATACCATGAAAATGGTGTGTTAGGTGTAGAGAATTTGTCCGGTCTACTAGGAATTGCTGTTACACACTAGTGACCCCTTTGATGGTTGTCACTGAGGGATCTTAGGATCACAGTTGCCTCTAGTAATGAAAGGGTAGTTTTTATCTCCTTTTTTCCATTTTGTATTCAATCACTGAATTCTCTGCTGAGATAAGGGTGCTAATTAATATAAACTGCATTGATGACTTGGTGATTGTGGATAATTCTTTGTTGGAACTGGAGTGCAACTATCAATTCATTTCAGTTAAGCCAACAAGTGTGTATCACATGGCAACACATTTTGATCCTGCTTGGGCTATACTTAGACTTCTGACATTCACTTAAAATGTTCTGTATCTCATTAACCAATCTCCCATGAGTTACTTAATTCTGTTTAACTTTTTTCTCCACTAGTGTATTTACCTTAATTAAGAAACTAAATGGATATAGGTGATATTATATTTTGCAGTTTCTGAAAATCTTTTCCTCTATTGCATGTTCTCTGCTAGTAGAAACATACTTAATTCATCCTAAATAAGCAATTTGAAATAAATTGACAAAGAAGGTGAATAGGGGAAATCTCATTTTTGCTTAACTAAACAGCAGAAAAATGTGTATATATATATTTAAAGTTTAGCTGTGCATTAGGTCAGCTGCAACTTAAAATCTGAATCCCTTGATAGAGTGATATTCCAGTATAAATTAGCAATGTTTTCTGCATATGTCCAATGCCATTTTAAAAGCAAATGGATAAATTGGACTGAGTAGAATATCCTGCTGAGATATTAACACTCCTGCTGCTCATCTCCTCCAGAAATGAAGTACCAACAATTCTTCATAAGTTTCCATTTACATGTTAGCGTGTATGCACAGTCTTCCGTTTCCGCCAAAACATTCAAATGGCTGAAATCACTTGACAGATTATTGCTGTCTCCCAGGTTTCTAGCTTTATTATTTATTCTGGGTTGTTTTCTGTTTCATGACATATTTTATTATGAATGCCATTGCTTTAGTCAAATTCCTACTAAGCACACTGCTTGGAATGATAGTTTGTTATAGATGTCTGAGGAAAGGGTTTTAAATGGCAGACTATTTTTTTAATGAAGAACTTTTATAAAAAGGTTTCAATGTGACCTTCAGATCACTTTTCTTTTGCAAACTGATTATCTCTACAAATGTTTTTTTCATCTGCTGATAATAGCTCACCTTAATTAAGCCACTTAAAAATGGCATGGCAACCTCCACCTTTTCATGTTCTGTGTGTGTGTGTGTGTGTAATTTTTTTCCTACTGTATGTTCCACTCTATGCATCTGATGAAATGGGTTCTTGCCCACGAAAGCTTATGACCAAATAAACTGGTTAGTCTCTGAGGTGCACAAGTACTCCTAGTTCTTATAGCCCCACCTGTACATCTGAGACCTAATCTTGTATTTAGGCACCTACATCAGAGCTCAGGAAATAAGTGCACTGATATAACTTTAGACACCCAATTTTGAAAATTATGGTGATGGTGTATCTCCTGAAGTCTACATTTGAGTGATTATGAACTATTTTCTATTAATATAGGACCATATTCTGGCCCACTTATGAAATGTACATCAGCTACTCTTCCCTCTACCAGCCACCTCATTACAGGTAGCTGTGCTTTATTTCAGGGGAGGGGGGAGGAGGAGGAGTGGTAGTGGACAGCAGCCTTCTTGGAGCCACTATGTCCCTCCTATGCAGGTGTCTGGGCAGTAGTTTGGGCTTTGGTTGCATCCTCCAATGGTCTGGGTAGCACAGTGGTATTAGTGCACTGAGAGCTGATACAGGGAGAAACTGGATGGCTCATATGAGGTTTTCTGAGTCACAAGCTGCTTCGTGGGCTGGTCCTGAGGAAGAACAGCAATACACCAAGCTTATGGGAAAGTCATATTTGAGGGTCTGATTCTCATTTATACATTGG
This sequence comes from Sternotherus odoratus, assembly GCA_032164245.1. Taxonomy (NCBI): domain Eukaryota; kingdom Metazoa; phylum Chordata; order Testudines; family Kinosternidae; genus Sternotherus; species Sternotherus odoratus. The sequence continues at coordinate 63,857,125 of JAVMKO010000007.1, read as the reverse complement.
CAACATGGAATGGTATTAAAGAGTATATACATTACATGTGGAGTTCCCTTTTCACTGCCAGCGGAGTAAATAAGAATCAGCCCTGCACCTGTAATTACTCTATTGTGAGGTTCTTGTAGGCTTTTAAGTTTCTGCTAGTAAAACACATAATTTCCTTTTTTTATTCTTTAGTCCGCCCAAATTACTCAACTTGTTATGCTCTTATAGTTACATTTCTATCTGTCAGTATGTATCCAGTCAACATCACTGTCATATCTAAGCATATGTGGATAGTACTCATCCTGCTTCCAAATGCTTTTGAAACACTAAAGAGCATAATATTGCACCACTTATCCCGGCCCTCCCATCACTGTATGTATGCATCCTCTAGAAAGTTCCTCCTGAATATCAAGGATGCATCCACCCTCTTCCTTTTCTCATGCTGTGATAATAGTGCAGCTCTGCAGGGAAACTGAATTAGTATGTTAGGTAAGGACGTTCACATCAGGACATTTTGAAAAGACTATTTTGTAAGTGTCTGCTAGATCATTGTGAAAGAATGAGTGATTGCATACCTATTGCACTATAAATCAAATTTGCAACAACAAATCGGCAAGAGTTATTAACAGTCATACTAGTCATTGAATAGAATAAAAGCTTTTTACTGAATTACAATTTTTCATCAATTATAATAATGCACCACTTATATTCACAAATGCTATATATCAAAATCTGAAAACAATTAGGAGAAGGTGATTGATATGTTTTAAGCCCATCTTTCACACATTTGGGTCAAGCTAAAATCACAATGGGTTTCCAAGGAGTTGGGTTATTTTTATTTTTATTTGGCTGTTTGTTTTTTTTAAAAAGCCAGTTGCAATGTTTAGTTAAAAAGGAAAAAAAAATCTGTGACTACAGTAATTCTCTTTCTGGCATGAGAAATTCTCACTGCTATGTTAAGCTTTGTATTAGCGGTTTTGGAATATTTCATAAAAATCCTCCCAATACTTAGGAACAAAGCTGTTGTTTTGGAGACAGCTCCAAATTAGCCTTGCCAGGCTGTAATGCTGTAGTGTTAATGAGCCCAATGGTTGGCACAACTTAAACTGCAACAAGAAATGGTAATCTAAAGAAGCAGAAGTTGTTGTTGTTTGTTGTTTTTTAACCACCGAAATCTGTAAGGTTAAATCCTATATATGTTCTGTTGACCCTTGGAGAATTTTTCAGAGGTTATAAAGATTTTCTCTTTCTGTATTTATCTTGATACTTTTATAGCTTATTGAGGGATACTATTGGCATTTTTGATTCACGTGATGGCAATTTGTCAGTTGCTCTCCATTTTATTATGTCAATTATCATACAGGAAAGAATTCTGGCTATGTCCATAAAACTACCTGGAATGTAATGAACACAAATAAGTGGAAAGGCCCAGGTTTGAATTCAGTAATAAGCATCAGAAGCTGAAATTCCAATATGAACCTTGTGGAACCTGAAAATGTTAAACCTCACTCTTCTACCCCTCCTCAGCATTAGTAGGCAGCTGTCACAATGTTTGCTGAATGAAATGACTTGAAACTCTTTCACACCAAATGTTCAAGCACTGTTGACTCCTGTACACAGACATGGCTGATACAAGGACAGAATGGATAAAATATCAAATTATCTGGGTTTGTTTAATATAGTGATAATATTGCTAATTGTACAAGCACAAGCATTTTCAATCAGTAAAAGAGGGTGTCCAATATACAGGACAGTAAGTTATTGGTTATTGTAATGGTACATTCTGTTACTATACACGTTATGTCAATTTATTTAAGCAGTGCATAACATTTTGTCCATCTTTTTCTTAAATAGTTCATTTTAATATAATACCGGCAGTAAGTTGTACCAGTTCCTTGAATTCTTTCATAATTATTAACCATGTTTCTATAGCAGGTACCTGTTTCTTACTCAATCAGCGTGAAAAGGTTTGCTCAGGTGGATTTCACTGCAGGATTAAGGACATAGGGTCAGATTTTTAAAGGTATTTAGGTGCCTAGGCACTTTTGAAAAATCTTATTTGCATCTTTAGGCATCTGAATACCTTTAAAAACTGCCCTGTGGTGATGAAATACATATTTGGGTTCAGTTACAAGGATCCAAATAGATATCTATCCATGTTTAATGACAGTAAATTTGGTCATTCTTCCAATCATTATGTAACCCTTCTGCCCTTCAGAATTGGCAGCAACAAGGGCCAGGTTCAGTAAATAGGGGTTCCCTCTCAACAATACAATGCAAACTGGCTCGAGCCCCCACCCAGTGACCTGGGAAAATCCTAACACACCCCTGGGCGCCTCAATGAGGCAATACTTCCCCTCTTGCAAGCACAGATCGGTGTAACAGAAGATCTTTATTAACATGAGGTAAATGACATCACTAAACTGGGAAAAACACCACACCTAGGGTTCATACACCAACCCGTGAGCAAATTGCCCCTCCCCAGCAAGTTTGGGCTGTGTCCTCTCCTGTGGGTTCAGGAGTCCAGCAACCCAAACGTCACCCAAAGTCCCACAAGTCCAATAGCCCAAAGTCCCTGGAGTCCAGCAACCCCAAAAGTCACCCAAAGTCCAACAGCCCCAAAGTCTCTGGAGTCCCTGGTGGAAAGTCACTCTGCCGAGTCTTACCTCCCAGGCTGGGTGGAAGTGGAGAGCAGAGTGGAGGGTACCTTCATGAGGTCCGAGGCCGACAGCCCAGTCTCTCCGTGGGGTGCTGGTGGCTCCGCTAGCCGCCCTGCTAGCCGACTCAGGAACTGCTCTGCCCGCGGCTCGACTCTGCTCGCTGTCTCAGGAACTGCTCAGGAACTGCTCGGCCAGCTGTCTCAGGAACGGGTCAGCCGGCACCGGGACTGCTCGGCCAGCTGTCTCAGGAACGGGTCAGCCGGCACCGGGACTGCTCGGCCAGCTGTCTCAGGAACGGGTCAGCCGGCACCGGGACTGCTCGGCCAGCTGTCTCAGGAACGGGTCAGCCGGCACCGGGACTGCTCGGCCAGCTGTCTCAGGAACGGGTCAGCTGGCACAGGAACCGCTCTGCTTAGGGCCCCCCACTTAAGATAAAGCTCAGTGATTTCCAGCTCTTAAGTGATTTCAGCTCTTGAGTGATTTCAGCTCATAGCAGGGGGCCTTAGTGCAGAGGCACCACCAGACCCAAAACAACTTCAGCTCCGTGGGCTGAAGTTAGACTCCTAAAGGAAGCAAAAGTCAGCTCTGACATTCCACAGGGGAGAGAGGCCAGGTGCAATAGGCCTGTGCGGCCCTCAGACAAGGCCCTGACCACAAGGTCTTGAGCCTGTCTACAGCCTCTCTCAATTCAGTGAGTTTTGGAACCCCTGTCCCTTGTTTACCGAGTGCTACCTAGCTGAAGGCGAGTCCCTCCAGCATGCCAAAGGCCAAATCAATGTCCCAACCCCTCATTCACATAAACATGTTAATCAGCACTCTATCATTCTTGCCCCAATACTACAGAAACTGGGGGTCCCACAGTAGCCAAAGTGATCATTTTGGCTGTTAGAGGGCAGGCCAGGTGCGGTGGGTGTGTCTAAGCAAATCAGGTGTTATTTTCCAAAAGCTACTGCAATTTCTGCAACTCACCACTGGATGTCACCCATACTGACAGTGCAAAGTCATTGCAATTCCTGCAATTCCCTGACACTGCTTACAATTATAAGATATAATCATTAAGATATATTGTCTCACATATACCTCTAGTAATTTTTTTGTTTTGTTTACATCACTTCAGAAGAGAAGAGGATAGCTCCTTACATCATGGTATTACCTCCAGAATACTATTGTAAATATTGCATTTAATGTATTTTGTAAGTCTGATGTGACAATATCCACTCATAATTTTTAACTAGTATTCACTCCATGAGGGCAGCTATTTATTATCCTCCTATTCACTGGAGAGACTTGTTGATTCATTTCTTTTTTTTTCAGCTTAGCCCCACATTACATATATAGTTTTGTACTGAACTGCATTGCAATATTTATAATGTGTTGTGTTTAGGACGTACACAGGCACACAGAAGACATAAAAACATAAATATTCTTGCTGGAACTTTACTTTATTTCTTAGAGTTCAAAGAGACAACACACACAAACCCAAAACAGAAAGAAAGAAGTAGTCTCCTTGATGCAGCGAGGCACAGTTCACTGCAGTTTGCTTTATTTCTGGATCTTTCTAGAACACTTCTGTAGACTAGAATTTCCTTCAGAGCTCTTTAGCCTTCAAGCAGAACCAGAAAACACACCTGCTCTTATAGTGGTAGCTTGCAATTCCAGTGCAGTCTTCAGTACACAACATAATGAATGAGAGCTTTAACCAGGTTTCATTATTTTTCAATTCTTTACCTTGTTTACATGAACTTTATTTTCAATAGAGGTCTATCTTCAATTCTTATTATGATTTTGTAAATATCTTAATACTAGCAAGATACAAAAATTCTCTCTGTCAATGTCTTAAATTGTGCATGAACTGAATATTTAATCTTTACATCATTTTGTGAAATTAGAAAGAAAAAGTGAAATCCTAGCCTCATTTAAGTCAATAACAAAATTACAATTTGCTTCAATGAAACAGGATTTCACACAAACTGTTTTCAGTTGTAAGAGACCTCTACATAAAATGTAGATGTTAAAATATGTAATAGAGTTTTGACATTTGGGGATTAATTTCTCAAATATAAACTACATATTTTATGATGAAGCTATATTTCTAAACTAATACATCTATAAATAATATATGTGCAGTTATTTTGGTATCTCAGATGCAGTATAAACCAAACTATTTTCTTTTGTTTGATATCTATTACAAATTGGATCTTCTGGTCATTTGGTCATGAGAAGCTTTCTACCTGAGGAGCAAATTAAAACACATCATAATACATTGAATAAAACACCACAAACAATATGTTTGTGAGTCCCTTATGGTAGATTTCTTAATTGCAGCATCTGTATCCCTTTTTTTTCCCATCTGTGCTGAACTCGATCTTTACTTAGCGGCCTACATAAGGCTAATTCAGAGAATACATTGAGAAGAAAAGTTTCACCAGCAGATAGCTTGGTGAACAGAAGGCCTTTTCAATGATCTCATTAACCATCAGCAGGCTTAGGTGGAGTGGTCCCAAGGGCCATTGGGCTTTCATCTGCACATTCATCTAACCTTATAAATATTGAAAAAAGGGCTGAGTTCTGTATTTGGATAAGAGAGTTTCTGTAAATGTAGTTTAAAGCATTAACTTTCTATTTAACTAGGCGTAGCCTAAAGCCACGTTTAAAACTGGTAAATACATATATATATAAAATAACCACATCATAATGCAAGAAGATTGATCTAGTTTTATCTTCTGTTCTTCTAAAGGAGAATAATTCCTGTAAATATTTGAGTGTGTTCTTAATAATTAACAACAAATAGTCCTTCAGGAAGCCAAACTAAAGAATAGAGCTAGACAACATGTTGCTGGATACAAGGCTGTAGCTTTACTTTCAGGCATAGCAAAATGAATAACGTTGATTCTATAAAACCACAGTAATGTGATAAAGGTCAGATTTTCACCTTTTGCAGTTTAGAGCACCCTTGCCCTGATTTTTCATACTATCTGGTCCCCCTCCCCAATAGGAAAGGAACCATTTATAAGTTATAATATCCACTGGAAGGATGCTCCTTGTCATTCCGAAGCAGGTTTGCTCTGCTGCTCAATGTGATTTGCATAATGGTGGTTTGTAGATGTGGTTTAAAAAAAAAATGAACAAAACCTCCATATTTTGTCAGGAAAAAAGGCAATGAGAAATAGAAACAAAATATGAAATATCAAATTTATGGATTCAGAAATCAAAGGAGTCACTGGGATTCATAGGTCTGACTGACAAACTATTGCCAAGAGATATTAATATAGTCAATAGTATGTTATGGGTTATGATTTACCTTTAGTTACCTTTTGCTTTAAAATCACATTGAGAGATGAGCAGTATGTTGTAAGCTAGAACTAAGAATATATAAGGGATAAATAAATAAAACTTTATATATGCGCAGTCTCAGGGTGTATTAGCACCTTTAAGAGAGTTTGAATTAAGCTGTCACTAATTTATTTTCCTGATCATGTGATAAAACGTGCTCACAGGGCTAAAAGAGGTAAACTCTGTTCTTAGTTGTCAGGAAGAATTACAGGGGACAGGAGTTGCTAGAAGGGAAGGCTAAGTAGGAGGCCTCTGGAAAAGGCCAGGGAGGATGTCTGGTGTACAGCCTCATAAAGGAAACTGGACAAACAACCAGGAAGAGTGAGGAAGAAATTTGCTTTCTCCTGTATGCTTCATCATTCTTCTTTGTATACATTGATCGTCAATGATAACGAACAATCTTGACCATTAAATTGCCATCCTATTGTTTCATGCCTTTAATATTAAGTTTACAAACGTGGGCTTTTCTTCAAATAAAAGCCATAGAATGTGGACTCCACCCAAAAAAATTACTAGTTTTATGAAACTGCTGCAAGGCAACTCAATTTGCTTTCTATACCTCCAGCTCATAGGACCCTCCCTCTAAACTTAATGTTCTCGGTTGGTCTTATGAGATAAAGTTGACTGAAGTACTATTATACAGGTTTTGGTGCAGACCTAGATTCAGTGTGTGGGTTCTTTACCCCATGTCATGTACCAGGTTAGATATAGAATTCCAGCATATAAAGATGTGATTTCAAAATGTCTAGTTTAGCAGCCCTGTAATGTGGCCCTGTCCTAAAAATTTGTAAATCTCAGGATTTTTGAGACACAAAGAGGGTGGTGTAATATCTTTTTTGGGGGGGGGCAACTTCTGATGGAGAGTGACTCAAGCTTTCAAGCTCACACAGAGCTCTTCAACCCCTACTGTCCTTCATTTTGAATCTGTTTCCCATTCTCCTCTATGCATGAATTGCATAGGGAATGCAATTTAGTCCATCTGAGATAGACCTGCTCCTCAGCTAACTCTTTTTATAACTTATATCTATTATGGGGGAACCTCCTGAACAAATCAGAGGCTCTTGTCCATTTACATCTTATAAAATGGATGCCATACTGGGCGGTCCTCACCCATTTTTTATAAGGGGATAATGAAACAGAATTCTCTGGAGCAATGGGCCTTCCTCTAGTTGGTTGCCACTTTTCATGATTCATGTGGACAAGGGGATGGGTCTTCAGGCCACACTGCCTCTTGGTCTCTTGGCTGCCTGTTACTGAAATAGGAAAGAATCTCTCAATACACTGTCCATCCCCCGGGTTGAAGAGACATTAAGCACGCTTAATACTTTGATCTCGTAAAGGCTAGAATCACAGACTCTGCCTTTATAGACACAGGCTTTATTCCACTGCTTCCAAGGGAGAGGGTTCCTTTAGAACACACAGACACCACAACTTCTATCCATTCTGTAGCTGTGGATCATGTTCTGCACTGGATAGGGCCTTATAAAAGCTGTTCTGCTTGAAAATGGTAGCAGATAGAACAGCTGCTAAATAACGCAGTAACCACAGTTACTCCTTCCCAGTTCCAAGTGTAGATGACTAATCCTAGGAAATTGGCCAAATGAGCCTTAACTGTGTCATTCTAAACAAATGTGGCTCGTGAGAACAGAATAATCAAGGGCAGTGGAAAGAAAGACTCAGCTGCCTGTATTTAGCTAACCAGTGAAATATTTGAGGAAAGATTGAGCAAATGGGATAAAATGATACAAAACAGATAATTGAATATAACTTGGGTAATATTCTCATGTTTTCATTGACTTCTGTTGCAGGAGATCAGAATCTATGAAAATCAGGTTCTAAATGTCTGTGTCTGGGCAACATCATTTAGGCAATCAAGGTTAGTGGAGACTTTAGAGAAGGAATAGTTATTCTGGTGAACACTTTCTAAGGTCTCATTTTTAATAGCTATTGTATCTTTAAAAAGTGGAATAATTCTCTCTCCCTTAATTGGATTCTTTTAAATTAGTGAATTGCATATCAGGTCTCTTTTTTTGTTTTCTTTTGGGAAACAGTAAGTACTAATTCAATCACTGTGCCTAAATTCTCTGTTCTCATTCATAAAATGCATAAAATTTATCATGCAGCTATACTGTTAGTATTAAATACGGTCCCTCCTGTTTAAGTGCTTTGAGATAATCTGATGAAAGATTGTATGTATGTGCCAAACATTAGTATTCCTATTGAAATACTAACCAACAGGATTTATTTAAGGTTTACCATCATTGTGAATCCTATGCTGCTGTTAAGTTTTTATGCTTAAACAACCAATGCACAAATATTATCAGCTCCTGTGCATCTAAATTACTAAAGCTAAGTCCATTTTCTTCAAATGACTGATGGTAGGTTAACAAGGGAGAGCAGAACACACCACAGTTTACGGTACATATTGACTAGAAAAGCTGCTCGAACTGTAACTTGTAATTTCTCTAACGAAATGTCATTAGAATTACATAGAGATAAAATTTAAACATTGATTTTTTTTTCTCCTTTCCAAAGGGGAATGAATCTTACTACTTAGATTGCTGCTGCATTTTTTTAAAAGAAGGACTTACTAAACCATTGTTAAAAATAACTTGAGCCGGTGCATGTGCGAATTTGTTATAAGAACAGACAAGGTGCTTTACTTGAGTACAATTAGAGTAATTAAAGTATGTTTCAAATCCTATAATCTAAGATGCAAGGCAGCTGCACTTTCATTGCTCTGATCAGACTTCTAAACAGGTATGAAGGCTTATTCAATTATGCAGCTTGTCAAGTTACATACATGCACATTTGCTCTCCCTGGAGGCTCTAGTTTGCACATAGCACCAGCCCTGCCCCTATTTGTCTGAACTCTGTGGATCACATCAGGCACTGAGTTCTACAGAGCCTCTGCACCATGACTTCTACTTGATATGCTTTTAATTTTCAATCTGTTTCCATTCTCCATCCTGCACGGATTGCACTTGGAATGGGAGTTGCACATTCTATAATCTTTTGCACTACATCTCTTCCTAGATGGTTCGCAAACTAGTTTATTTTGTATTTTATGGAACTTATTACTGGATTATATTTCATGCAAATGGTCTATGTTTTCTCAATATTATTAGGAATTAAAGTAACATATGGATGAAGGGCTTGGTGGATAAAACATTGTAATTTTGGTCCAGCTGTCATGTTTTAAAAAAACCAATAGATCCACAGTGCCATTTCATCCAGTCTAGTGTCGCACATTATGTTGTATACTGATTAGTACTAGCTAGAATGGAAAGTGTATTTCAGCCTTACCTAAGGAGCAGCTGTTGTTCTTAAAAATAAATATAGTGGGGGTCAAATTAATTTCAGACAGCCATCATTCTACTACACAGTAAAAATGTGATTCACAATCAATTCCTATTAAGTATACAAATGGGTGATAATATAATAGCAGATTAAAGTGTATTAGAATAGTATTGTCAGTTTTCACCCATTATCTTTTGAAATTTGTCTTTTTTAACTTGTTTTGAAATATCACTTTAGGATATTTATATTTAATACTGGAAGTACGTGAGAGGATATTTAATTCTTTGTAAGAAACTAACTTCTGCTTTTGATACTGGCTGAAAATATCCTGGGGTCATTTAATAATGTAAACTTAAAATATTATTCGGATCTTGAATTTGAGACTATACTGGCATAGATATGATGGCAGAGCCCCATTATGTAGAGTAGCCATCACTGACAGAAGAGGTAGGAAAACCACCTCTCCGAATGAAGTTAGCTGTCAACAGAAATCCTCTTCCACCAACCTGTCTGCATCGATGGGTTTCGTCAGGATAGCAATGTTGGTTAAGGATGTTCTTTTTTTCAGTATCTGTGCTAATATAACTTTTCAGGGTAGATCAGGCCTTGCTCTCTGGTGAGATACGTTGGAGGACAGAGTACCAAAGTAGGGAATCCTACACAAAGGGAAGAATAGAATAGTATAGAATAGCACCACAGATAGTGAAGAACATATCACGGTAGACTAATTTTAATGTCCGCCTTACTACTACAAAATGTTAATAGCAACTGCTGCTTAATGATTTATAGTTGAACTTCCATTAGTTTTTCAATGAAGTATCCGAACTTGCCTCACCTACATGAATAAAAGGGGTTATGACCTGCTGTTTTAAAATGGTGTATGAGCTACTGGGATCATTTTTGTGAAATACTCCTCTGTAACTGATTTAATTAACTACCAAAGCCTGAGTTTATTACTGTTAATTATATCACCATTGCTCACAAAACATACCTGCGGTTAATTCCATTATGGATTCAAGCAGTAGCCTCCTTAAAGATCAATATTCTGTTTTATATGCCTGATTTTCTGCTGCTGGGTATGCATGATTGATTAACCTTTGTATCATATAATTTTATTTAATGGATCTAAAACAGGACAATTTTGGGTCATGGAGAATAGACAGCAGTTTCAATGTGCAGAACATGGCATTAATTAAATATAATTAATATATTAAAATGACTATTTACTAGTAAGGTGTCAGCTCTGTTTGGTAACTAACTCACTGTTAACTACTTGAAAAAATAGGATTTTAAAAATATATGTTAAGATTGAGCTATCAGTTTTGGTGATTTCAGAATAGCTCCAGTTATATATTTGCATATATCCTGAATCATCAGCTACCAAGGTCTAGAGTAATTTCAATTGCAGGGGCCTTAATTGTACTATTATTAAAAGACAATCACTTTGACTCTTACACAATTATGTGACTGCATTTTGTAGTAAAATTATGCTGTTATGTGCATGAACTATGACTTTTTTTAGCTGAATCCTGAAAAGATTATCTAGCTGTTTTGCTCCCACAACAATAGGACTGCACCGTTACTATAATCATATGTGGATTAAAGTATACTGTTGTAGTTTCTTAGTTACAAAGCACATTACTGTGTAACTAATTAATGTCTTGGGTTGCAGTAGTTTATAAGCACCACCAAGTGAATATGCTTGTGGGAAAAATCCAACATTTAGCAATGATAAACTGGAAAAGTAAGAGTAAATTTGTCTTCTCAGAACACTTGTAATAATGAAACAATGATGGATTTCAATAGCACAGATGTCCTCAAATAAATGTAAAATGCCAAGAGTTTTTGTTTGTGAATTCTGTGCTTCTCCCAAGCTGTAAAAGAAGAAATAAATTTGTTTTCACTACAATATGCCATTATCAAAACATTACTGTATTTTCTGCAGACCTTACTAAAAGTACATTTGGTTTATGGGCCTTACTAACATTACAGCTAAACTACAAGCTAGGGGTGTGATTCCCCTGCTCATGTACACATATTTGTGCTAGCTCACATTCAGCCTACTCTAAGTTACAAGTTATATGGAGGAACCCTATACCATGGTGCCACTAAAATATCTGAAGCCAATGTATGTGTATTAACTATGGCTGAACTATGCCTCCGCTGCTGTAACACTTGCTACGACAGCTACATTGCTATCTATAATCATGCTAGCTGAAGAGAGCTTGTGTGAGTATATGTCTATGAGCAGTGGAATCACAACCCTAGCTAGAAGTAAAAACAATGAGAAGTCTTTGTTGCACCGTAGAGACTAACAAATGTATTTGGGCATAAGCTTTCAGGGGCTAGAACCCACCTCATCCGATGCCTGAAGTGGAAAATAAAGTAGCAGGTATATATGCATAGAACATAAAAAAATGGTGACGTGTCCTTGTCTGAAAAGGTGGTTTTGAGTGTGTTTAAGTAAAACGTATCGCCTCATCTACCTGTACTCTCTAATATCCTGTGACTGACAAGGATACAATGACTCCATAATACAGTCAAGACTATCTGTTTCCCCCCTTGTCACCACTTACCATTCTGTGTATGCAGCTATAATTAGTTTCAAATCCAAAGTGTGTATATATAGTTTCCACAGTAGGTCCACTTTTTTTTATTTATAACACTTTATGCTGATCCATCAAGCCCTTCTCCTTAATTCTTCTTTCTCCTCTAGCTTTCTAGTCTATGAAATATGTGAAATGAGTCATGTCTCTTTCAGTGATTAATACTGAGCTGTCAGACATGATCTTGTAATGCTGCTTGACAACAAGAATACTGCTGATGATTTATATTGCTTAATTAAAAATAACCACCCAAAACTTTTCAATTACGCTGAAATAGGGACCCCCTTTCAGAGGAAAACAAAATCTGTATATTGAAACTCCACAGTGAAGAACACTTAGGTCTGGATCTAGCCTTCTCTGTTACATCTAAAACTAGCAGCCAGAGACAATTTTGAATTATCCCCTCTGTTTTCCTGGCATGCTCTAAACAGTCGTATCAGATTTGAACAATTAGAACATATTCAACCTGCCTTAATGCCATGGTATATTGTTCATACTGTAAAATAGTGCTGTTTCATTTAACCCTGCAGGCTCTTACATCCTTTCTTCCTAATGTTTTTAAGTATTTCTTCATTAAATAAATTTACAGATGATTTGTTTATTCTATATTTAATTTTTTGTCTTTCCTATGTTCATCATCTCCATAAGAGTAACAAAATAAAACATCCCTTGCTTCAGTCAAAGCTAGGATCTTTTGAAAATATTAACATAGTTTTTTTTTTAAAAATGTACCTGCCATGTGTCCAGTAATTTTACCAAAATCCCCATTTTTTTTTGTTGCAAGGAGGGGCATAAGGACATTTTTTTTACATCAAAAAGATATAGTGAAGTATGGCAAATATTTAACTTTTATTTTGCTTTGTAGTTCATCTTTAAATAAAATTACATTTTAAAAATAGCCCAACACAAAATAGAGAGAAAAAGATCGGGCAAATAACTAAGACCATATTCAGTAATTAATCAAGCTCTAGATAAAAGATATCATTGCTGTATTCTATTTTTGTCAATTTCTCTTTAAACAGCTTGTGCAAGTTTTTAAAAACAGCTATAAAATAGCCAATACTTAAAAAAAAATAATACAGGTCAACTTAGGTGTCTCTTCAAAGTTCTGTAATGTCAAGTTAATTCGTGCTGTGCTTTTACTAAAACATCAGCTGATTTAAGATGTTTCCACATGGTGGAACTCCACATTCTAAAATGCAGGAGACCATAACATAACAGATGGTATAGTTTTGAGAGATGTCTAGTGGGATCAGTTCAGTTATGCCTTGTAGACTTTTGAGACTACTTGAGATTGTTCCTAAGAACTTGTGTGATGACAGACATAGCTTTACCCAGTTTCAATTGAGAAGCCATTTCAGTTGAAGAAAAAGTATATTTTCAGCAGGACTATTAACTGGTGCCTTCATAGTAAATTTGACACTGACAAACAACGAAGCACAATGTTAAATCAGTGGATAATTCCCTGGCTATGCCATTTGACCTGAACCTTACCTGTCAACAGAAACGCAGTACATGCCAATGGGATGTTGATGACTGCAGCCTGTGGTCAAGTTTGACTTCGCTTTATATCATACTTCCGAATCTTGTGATCCATAGCAGTTAGTTGTTGCCTCACTTGACAACTTACTTAATGAAACCATTAAAAAGAAAATCTGGGAAGGATAGATAGTTGGATAAATCACTTAAATTGTCTGCCTCAGTTTCCAAATTTCTAAAGGAGGATTGGCAATACTGTACTTATTGGACCCAGAAACTTGCGGTGAGTCTGTCAATCCATATTTTTCAAGCGCTTGGAGATTAACTGGCAGGTGCCAAATATGTACATAATATTAATTCATTAATATTAGTAACCTGCAGATGCCTTTCTTATTTCCATGTTAGTTTTAACTTTTGAACTTTTAGAAGTGAGTCTTGAGCAAAGAATATATGCTATATCAGAAAATACAGTAATTCCCTAACTATTCCAGATGTAAAAAGAACGAGAAGTACTTGTGGCACCTTACAGACTAACAAATTTATTTGGGCATAAGCTTTCATGGGCTGAGCTGTAGCCCTCGAAAGCTTATGCCCTAATAAATTTGTTAGTCTCTAATGTGCCACAGGTACTTCTCATTCTTTTTGTTGATACAGACTAACACGGTTACTAATCTGAAACCTATTCCAAATATAAGTGTTCCACAATTCAAGTATATATGATGCTGGAAAACAGGAAGGATGTGGCACTTAGAATGCTCTTTCCTAACTTTAATATTTTAACGCAGGGCTAGTGTGCAATTTATAGAAGTAGACAACTGCTAAGTTCCACATGTGAGATATTGTGTTACATTGGTAATTTGTAAAAAACTATGTTTGAAACAGAGGCTGTTTCTTAGAAGCATTTTATTTACTTGGTCTCTCTTGAGTCTTGACATTTTAAATTTCTGGAATTCTTTTTCAGCTTTCTCTCTTAATCTGATCTTTTCCTCTGCCTAAATATCACATTTTGTATTGTATTTTGATGATAACAAACAATTTTTAAATTTAGAAATACAAGCAAAACACTCATCTGAACACGTAAAATGTTTTGCTTGAAGGTATACAAAACACACTGATTTCACTGACTTTACTGATAATTATATTTGGCTTTTTAAATGTTTCATGTAGTAGTTTTCAATGTGAAAATCTTTTAGCCTGATATTTTTCCTAAACTATTTTCTGAAGGCTTTGATTAAGAAATAGAACAAATCTGTTTCTGTTACAGTAGCCACTACTAAATTGATGGCCTACTTCATTCATGTTGGGGCCAGTGTTCATGTTTATATGACTCCTCTACACAGTCCAACTATTGACTACATTCCATTCATCAACATGGGAATGATCTAATAATAATATATTTTGTACCCACATATCCCACCAAACACATGCAACACATTATAATGGTGTCTCATCAGGATGTTTCCTACATTAAAGAATGGATTTTTCAAAGTGGGCAAAAGGATTTGTTTTTAAAAAATCAAACAAGACCACAGTGAAAGTTACAATACAGATTTTGTCTTTTTTTCTCTTCCACAAAAAATGACCCAGTGACAGCAACAAATATGCAGGAACCAACTGGCTTCCAATAGTATTGTATGTACACAAAGAAAGTGTGACAAGATGCAAGGGATGTGGTTTAATTAGGCCACAACTGTATTATTTAACTGGGCTTTGAACTAATCTAAGTAATTCTCACAGTGAAGCTCATAATTCCTTCATTCATTTTTTCAACCTGTTGGAGGGATGCCATAACCCCTCTATCTCACCATAGCTGGGACCCCACCATCCTTCTCTCATGAGAATTCTTTAATGATAATTAAAGAGGTGGGGAAATGATGGTTTTATCCCTGCTGTACCAGACACTGAGCCCCCATCACCTTTCCACAGCTTCTTTAGGGGATGCCCACTTTTTTGAGGGGATTTCTACATTCACTTAAGTCCTAAGTCCACTTCCATTTCCAGTTTGTCAGGGACTCCCGGTGGAAGGAGTACCAACACTGAAAACCTGCCACCTGTTAAGCTGTGACATTTGGAACCTTACCTCCTTACCAAGCCCCTGGTTCCCTGAGCTGCTATGAGGAAGGTAAAAAATCCCAACCTGCCAATGCTAAACTAGTAAGGAGGAAAAAAAAATCCTTTACAGTCCCATAAAATGACACCTAGCACAATCTTCCCCAGCAGACCAAAAAAACCCCAACCCTGGGCTTTCAAAAAAACCTCCGATCCTGGGGTAGGAAGGATGGGAGTTGCTAATCAGACATTAGACAAAGGGCTAAAGTTGGAGGAACAGTGCATACTCTTACCCAGTTGTGCAGGGGCCACTAACTTACCCCAGGCTCACCAGTCATCCCACCAACTCAAGTGATTACTTCCACTTGCTCCCATTCTCCAAGGACCTCCTTCCCAATTTCTGAGGGATCAAGGACCCTGGAAGGAACCCCCAACCTTTTTTTTTTTTTCCTCTTAGTCTAGATGAAGCTTCCCTGTCTTAAGAATGTGGTGATTCCATTTTGTTGGAGAACTGTTTCCACAAACTCTCCTCATACAAATGCTGGCTTCAGGTTGCATAGTTTTAGCCACACTTTGTACTTGTCACTAATGAACTGCATCTTGTTGATCTCAAACCAACTCTTAAATTTATCCAAGTCATTCAGAATTCTACTCCAGTTCTCTAAAGTGCTTGCAAACCCACCTAGCTTAGTATCCTCTGCAAATTATGTAAATATACACTCCACAAAATTTAGTCATTAATGAAAATATTGAATAGTACCAGGTCCAGGACAGATCACTATGAGACCCTAATGATGCATCCTCCCAGTTTTACACGGAACCATTAATAACTGCTCTGGAAAAAGTATAGTTTTTCAAACACTTTTGCACCTATCCTATAGTAATTTCATCTAGAGACTATTTCCCTAGTTTGCTTATGAGAATGTCATATTGGACTATATCAAAAGCTTTGCTAAAGTCAAGATACATCACTGTTACAGTTTCCTCCCAACCCTAGGAGTGTAATCCTTGTCAAAGGAGGAAATAGTCGAGCTGATTTGTTCTTGAAAAATTCATGTTGGTTACTGCTTATTACCGTATTATCCTACAGGTGCATATAAATTGCTTGTTTAATAATTTGTACCACTATCTTTTCCCCAGGATCGAAGTTAGGGTGATTGGTCTACAATTTATTGGGTCCTCCTTTTCCCCTTTTAACATATAGCTAACAATGTTTGCCCTTCTCAGGTCTTCTGGGACCTCACCTGTCCTTCATGAGTTCTCAAAGATAATTCACCATACATTATGTTGGTATATTACTCGGTGGCTCATTTGGTTCCACCCAGCCTCTCTTGGTCTTTTTTTTTCTTTTTTCTTTTTTTCCTTTTTTTAATAGTTTAATTCTGACTCTAGCCCAGGTAATACTTCAGACTTACCTATACAACATAGCCTTATGTTTTCACTGTTTTGTATAAACACGCACAAGCAAATAATTAGTACCTAACAATCACTTCAGATTTGGCTAGTACAATCCATCAATACCCCAAAAGCACTTATAACATCTAGGATCTTTCAGAGTGTTTTCCATATTGTGCAGGGGAGGCTGTTGACATATGTTGATGCTGCACAATGAGTAGTTGCTTCATTGTAATGCAGATTCAACTGAGTCTGTAAATTTCAGTATAGTAACAGCAACAGAATATTTAGAATGATCTCTACTGAACAGTACAGAATATTATATACTTTGAAATCTTCACCGCGGTAGATGGCATTGTGTAAATCATTCCAACTATCCACATTTATTGTAACTTAAGGTTACATAGCAGATACTTGACAATATGAATATGCATGTATTGTAAAATGACTACTGGAATATTCAAAATGGTTGTGAATATACCATTATATCTTCTTGTGCCATTGTTCTAGTTTTGTATTTCTTTCTTTCAAATGATGTGGAAACAAATTGTGGTTTTCAAACCTGACAATATGTTACCTGAAGCCAATTTAATTATTGTTAGAATGCGTTAAGCATACTTATCAGTACACTGGTATGTGTGCAAAATTAGAATCTGTGTGTGCAAATACCTAATTTGCACAAACACCGCTCATCTTGTGCATGCAAAAATAGAAGCTGGCAGAAAAAAAACACACTGAAACACCCAACAGATCTTCCTAAAATAGACGTTACTATGAACACTTGAAAGTCACAAGATATGATGTGGAGAACATTTCTGAGTGACTAAAATGCCTCAAGCACTGTTATAAATCAGTAATTCCAAAGGAATGAGGTCTTTGATTTGTCTTATTGCCATTACGAACTGTATTTTACATGTAAATCCAAAGAAAATAGTCAGACCTGTATAACTTTTACTGGGAGTTGGACAGAGTCATGACATCACTCACATCAAACGGGAAAGTTCTAATTTGTACCCAGTCTTCTAAAGCCAAATTAATAATTTAGAAGAAAATATTCACATGAATGTCCATTACTAACATGTACAGATGTATTTGTCTGTGGTATTGTGGGAAATGTTCTGGAAATATTCTGGGAACAGAAGCTTTTTATACGCTATTTGTGTTTTCATCTTCATGCAATAAAGTTGAAAAGACAAAACATAATATAGAACATGGAAATAAGTGCATATACTTTCTATATTTTTCAAAAGCATCTTAACTCCTCTCTGGATCATGGAGTAAGGCATGTCCTAATTTTATCACTGATTGTTTTTTAATAGAAAGATGTAAACCAGATCTGTTTTAAGATTATGCATTTTAATTTATTAAATTAGCAGTAGCTAAAGTACAATTCATATGTTGAAACATGAGCCAGTAGCCAATTATGCAAAGTTAGATTATTTCTTGTTCAGTGCTTTTGAGATTAGTTATTAAAAACTTAATTTAAAAATGTATTGAAAGGACAAGATGAAAACAGTGTGTAGTA
Source organism: Sternotherus odoratus (assembly GCA_032164245.1). Lineage (NCBI taxonomy): Eukaryota > Metazoa > Chordata > Testudines > Kinosternidae > Sternotherus > Sternotherus odoratus. The sequence continues at coordinate 63,838,799 of JAVMKO010000007.1, read as the reverse complement.
GAAAAAAAAATGTCCAATAATATTTTCCATCTAGTGGTGACAAGCAGTTTCCATCCCGAAAACTCTGTAAACACCACATAAGACTAGGTGTAGCAATGATAGTCACGCTGTAGTAAAGATTAGGTAAGAACTTCTATCAGACGTCCTTACGAGTTTGTAACTTGGATGCAATAAAGTTGTGATGGACACTTTGGAAGTAAACTTACTTATTTATAGTATATAAGGGAAAATGCTCTAATTATAGAGCTCAGCCAGAAACCTTGAATCCAAATCCTTATGTACGTCTGAGATCTACAGAATCCAGACCCAAATTTTTCAGTCGAGAGCCCTTTTGACTTCAGTGGGATTTCTTATGAAACAGGACAGTGTATGTGAGTAAGAGCCTTCAGGATTGGTTACTATCTTTATCGTGGGCTGTATGACGGTGTTGGGACTCACTACCGTGGCACCTCCCACTGGCATATCTGGGAATTAGCTCTGTCCTCTGTGGAGCACCCTCTGCTGGAGGTGTCCTGTCTATTGTCTGCTTCCATGTTGGTATCCAGACTCGTGTTACTCCTTTCTCGGCAACGTCCGCTTCAGGTCATTGCCCTCCATCAGTACTCCCTAGTCTATCCTAATCCCCTTCTGGTGTTGAGGGGCTTTTAATCACAGTCTTTCTGCTTGCTACAGTGGCCAACCACAACCCAAAGTCTAGCCCCTCATATCTGGGACACATTGCAGTCTGACACAGCTGCTCTTCAATAGCCAGGTGCAATGCAAGGGGGACCCGGGCCCACCTGCTATTCTGGACTGAGAGGGTGTATGTGTGTCTTGTTCTGATCAGAAGTTCTATCCTAGACCTCAGAAATCTTCCCAATGAATTTTTTATCAGAACCAATAAGTTCTGCGAAACACATCAGTTTTGATTAAATGAGTTGTTTTTTAAATGGAAAAATGCATCATAAAAAATGTTTGACCACCTCTAACTGGAAGTTTTGTCGGCAAAAGGAAGGAAGAAGTGCAAACAGGTGGAGAGAAAATTATAGTGGTGTTCCAGAGAAATTAGAATGGTGAATGACTTGAAAGTAGGAACTAGTTGCTGACCTGCACTCATTAAATCCGTTCAAATTTTGTTTCTGGAGCTGGGTGAATGGCAGAGGATGTGATCCTGCTCGGATAAGAAGTGGGTGAAAATAAAGGTAGGAAGCCTTTGAATGAGCAATTTTTATGAAAAATTGCAGCAAAAAGTGGAGTTTCAAGGCAGTTCCCAGAGGAAGTTCAAAAAGGGGAAAGAGCTTGCAAGCAAGCGTTAACTATGATGCAGAATAGCTGCTGAAAAATCCAAAACTTTCTAATGTGGAGGTTGTGCAATTGCAACTCAAAGTGATTTTGAGTGGGGTTACATTATTTCTCCCTTTTTTTAATGAAAATCAAGACCATTCTTTTTGGAATAAAGGGAGGTCTTAAACAGCAATAGGAGATAATGGGGAGAAAAGCCCAAGAAGACACATAAGAAAGAATATGAAGGAAAGCACCATCAGAGAAAATATAGGTTGAAACCATGGTGTATTTATATAGGAGAGAAGACCAAAAAAAGAGAGCATATGGTATTTAGGAAGAATAAATAGGAAGAGCATAGGGGAATCATTCATGGTCATTTCAACCCAATTGAGAATAGCTACTAACCAAGGGAGATGACAGACCAACCAATCACTAAGAGTAAGGGAGTTTTCATAAGAAAAGGAAGAGGAATCATGATTGTTAGCTTTATGGTGAAAGGCCTGGTCCAATACACCAATGGCTGGGATAAAGAAAAAGTGGTCTCCTAAACTATGTGCACGTAAGTCCCATTAACATGCCCAAATAGACAGTGGGCACAATTATATGCTTTGCCCATCTCTAAGCTCAAATGTTGGAGTTGCACATACAATTTAGAGGACCATTTTTGAAAACTGGGTGTCGACTTCCTTTCCTGAGCACACCTTTTTTTACATAAAAGCAATTTAGGATTGGAACTTTGTTCTTAATTAAAGTTGTGAAATTCAATTAAAGTTAGGTCAGGTCACAAAAGGAAAATCTGCAACAATTTTCTTCTGTGCAGTATTCTGAATGTTCCTACAAGAACCTGTCGCCATGTATTAAAAATGAGAAGACCTTTTTAATTGGCTTTTGAGATGACTATTTAAATAAACTTAGCTGAGGCTACTAATTTGGGCAGGAGTTTTGAAAGCATCTGGCATTTAAACCGTGGAACCCTGCATAACCTTCAATTTATAGTCTTTCAAACCCCACATCATGTGGTAGTGAAGTGTCTAATAGGGTACATCTTGAATTGGTGTTATCACTAGTCTCCTTTAATATCTTTGCTGGTGATCTGAGAAAGACTGAACAGCTCATTGCTGAAATACATATGTGATATTTAAATGAGAGGAATGTACGGACACCAAGGTGATCGGTAAAATAATGCCAAGGAAACCAGAGATTAGAAACATGGAAAGAGAAAAGATTTAGATACTTATGATTTTTGATTAACTGTAATCTTTTAGATGGAAGACTTTTTTTGTAAAATGCAATCTAATCCATTCTGAAGTACAAGTTCCCAAAGAGTAGCTAGCTAATTGAGAGGAGAAACCTGAGGTGTATTAAATTGTAAGCTGTCACTTTAAATGTTCAGGTTTTTCCCCAGTCTTTCTTGCGGATTTAGGATGCTATGAAAGATATTGCAATTGAGGCAGTAGTTTGCAGGGATGGGTCATGCACAACCTGTGAGCATGGAGTGAGCTTCTCAGTACCAGGGTTGAAGGTCAGACATCAGTTAGGAACAGGACAGGTCAAAACTGTAAAGCCAGAGTATGTTACTGTTGCAGGGTACCTAGGGAGTTCCGTAGAAATGAGGCTCACACACAGTGGCTAGATGAAATAAGTGGTGAGTTTATTGAAGGTCACGGCCATCTGGCGCTGGAGGCCCCGGTCAGCGCGGCCGTGAGTGGGGGCCTGGCACATCGAAGCAATGGCCAGTGAAGAAGCCCACGGGGGGAACACAAACGTGGGCTTAAATCCACTTACACATTTACATCTCATACATAAACATATCTCATGAATAGCAAGCAGGCAAGCACCTGTTGGTTGATTACACACTGTCCTGCACTTGTTGATTATATGCCATTCTGCTTTGTTTGGCATTCCTGCCTCAGTTTACCTATTTAGTGTCACACAAGCTAAAATTCACACAGACCAAGTAAACAGCTCACACAGCTGAGAAGCTCTTAGACACATACACACAAGATAACAGGAACACAAGGCCATTCCCAAGCTGATAACCTTCATTATATGTTACCCTGGAGACGACTTAGAAGCGTAACTGCACCCCCTACCGATTGCCGTCACAGTAATCTTCCGCTCAGTACAGTTACTAAATTGAAAATGTGAGGCAAGAATCAGGATCTGGCTGGGCCAGTGTCTTTCACTGGGGTCAGAAATGGTCTTAAGCCAGAGACCGTAAACCAGGCTCACATTGGAGAGCTGAGCCTCAGTCAAGAGCCACAAGTATAGGATCACGGTGAGTTTCAGTGAGGAAGTTGCAAGAGAGGTCCAGGGCAGAAGCACACTGCAAGTCTGAGTTGCTAAGAATATTCCCCAAAATGGCGTCCTGGTTTATAAGAAGAGTGCCAGCCAATCCAGGAATCACGGAGGTCTGTTTCTCATGCCCCTTAGGTTGGGAGTTCCTGCAGGGTATAGCCTTTCAATTCCTTTTGGTGGCAGCCTTTTGATAATGTGGAAATGGCACCTGCCTTGAACCCCACAGACCTGATTCTATGCCTGTGGGTTCTTACAAGATGGTACCCAAAAATATTGTATTAAATCTATGAAGAGTTTATCTCTGATGATAATCCACGGGGAAGAGTCCCCACAGCCTCTACCGAAACTAAAAATAATGTGTGGGGGAAGGGAAGAGGGCGTGTAAGGTAAGTCACTGAAACTAAACAACTCTAGAGAGATACCATTCCCTGGAGTGGTTTGAATATTTGGTTCAGACTGTGTTCTCCAAAGACTAGGAGACAAAAAAGGGCTTTTGGTCTGAAAGGATGAGCTTGAACTGATACATGGCCTTCATTTTGATTCAGCAAATACACAGGACTCTCTGTCCAAGGGAAGACCCAACTCTTGCTGAAGGGTTCGAAGTGATGGTTGGCCTATCAGACTCCCCAGATGGAGGATGGTTGATTTCTGGTATGTTTACATATTGCTTTAAATCTGTCCATTTGTTATTGTGTGTGTGTGTGTGTGTGTGTGGTGTTTTTTTTCTCGGTAAGGCCTTAAAAATAAAGGTGCGTGCTTAGAAAGAGTTGTGTGGTAACTTGCGACTGCTGACAATGCATTGTTTGTAACCCTCAGAGAAAGCAAAGCACAAATGTTGGACTTTAGGCATTCTGATTTTCTGGGCATATCTGGGAGTAAGGTGGGGAGCTGTGGAGCCTTCAAACCCCCTCAGTCAGAAGAGAGCGGGACCGTGGTCTCTACTCATAGACAGGTGATGGCTGGAGACCTGACTAGGAACAGACCTAGAGAAAGGTGAGGTGAGCTGTGTGCGCCTCTTTGTTTTAGGCAGCGTGTGTGTCTGTTTTTGTGGAGATTAGTGTGTCATCATTCTGAATTCTAAGAAATAGAAGTGTGTTACATTGCATCTTTCCATCAATAGTGTTGTATATTTGTATCTAGTGTCTTTGTGTATATGCAGTGAACATAATACAATTGATGCTGAAAGAGACCTGGCATGATAGAGGGTAGCAAATTTAAACAAGAGTTTTCAGTGTAATGTGAAGAAAGAAGAGATTAAAGTAATATATTCAATAGGCTGACTATCTCAATAATGCCAAGCAAGTTGCTTCCTACAGGCCAGATTGTGACCTGTCACTTGAACAGGTACTATGTGGGAGGGGATTCTCGAAAGACCTGGACTTGTGTTACATAGAGAAGTCTTAATGATTTGGAGGAGTGTGAGGGCTGCTTCTTCAATGCTTTCCAGGGAGCCTTTGCCCAAGGAAAGGCTGGGCAGGATACTGGTGGGGTGGGGAGGATATTGGGCTGTGTCCATATCTCCATCCACAGTGGTCCATGCAGCAAGATAGGAGCACGGTGGGGAACTAGCATCTCCATTCAAAACAACACAGTCTTTATAACCACTTAACATAGTGGAAAGCCTACAAACACATTTTATAAACTTTTCTACAAAAGGTAAATGAATTTTATAAACAGGAAAGAGATGAATAATTATTTTTAGATAACTAAGTCAGAAAGGAAATGGGCTTAGGATACAACACAAAAAATGTAAATTAAATATTAAAGAAAAATGACTGCAACAGCTAGACAAATGGTTGTGGAATAACTACCACTTGATATGTTTAAGGCAAGAAGTAATATGATCTATCAGATGGTTTAAGGAAAAGGAGGAAGTAAATGACCCATTAAGGAATTCTTACAACTCAAATGATTGAACACAAGCTGAGTGATATTTTTTTTTTAATTGTCTCATAATTTCCCACCCATTATTAGTGTCCTTAGTGTCTAGGTCAGACTGACTTTTCTATAATTTCTGGCTCCTCCTTTGTAAAGACTAGGATTATGTTTGGTTCACTTCAAAGTACAAATACTTCTTCTTCTGTCCAAGGCACTATTGAAAAACTTCATTATTGGATTTGTATTTTCTTCAGAATTGTTGTGGTGTGATTGACCTTAACATTCCTTCAGTGATTTTAATTGGCAAGAAATAGAGAAATCCAGGCCTGGATAAATTAAAAAGTTAATTTTGAAAGAATTGTTAGAAAAAAATAAAGTTTGGATTTTAAAATTTGACTTTTTGGCTTTGTCAGTTTCCCATAATTGTTTATGGCTTTGGGGGCATTGAATGTACTATATTATGCTCAAATGCATTTCAAAAGGGAAGAAACTGAGAAAAGGATTAGAGAACTATGTGCTTTACATAAAAAAATGTTTATATGATCTTGGCACAAACTGGGTCTCTACATCAAATGTTTCATTGTTTTGTTACTGAACTCTAGCTAGGAGGAAATAATTTAAATAATAAGTTTTAATTATCTTGCTGATGAACTGAAACATTTTTCAAAAGCCTTAAGGAGATTAAATCAAATTTTATTTTTCTGTATCCTTAGAAAATGTGTTGTTGAAAAGATGTGACATGTTTCTTTAAAAAAAATATCAAATATATATATGAGAATTGGCTAAAGGAATGACGTCATGTGGTGGTCATTTGTGGGTTATCAGCTGTCACTTTAAATCTAGTGTCATATGACAAAAATGCTGATAACTTCAAATCTATAAATAGGGATTAACCTTCCGAACTGAATATACCCCCCCAACTTTATGGAGATTTATGGGGTTTATTTACTGACCTACAACTAAGAATTTACCTTTCAAAGGGATGTTGAGCCAGCCATTCTGCCATCACCAGCAAAGCTGCTTTTTCTTCCATTGCTAAAGCAGTCAATGGTAACTGTTGGAAGGCTAATATTTTGTGTTCAAATCTGAAAAAGATTAAATTCCTAACTATAAATCCTATAGTGAATATCTGGGGAATTAGAATAATATTCCAACTTTAGACTCAGACATGAGCTTTCTCTCCCCCCAGCCCTTCACAAATACCATCCAGTACTAAAATGAAAATACTCAAATCTCTTTGAACACTCAATCATTTTACGTGGAAGGTCTCAAAGACTATAAAGTCAAGTTTTACTAAAAGTCTATCTAGCAAAAATATATTAAAGAAAAACACACTGTCATTTTAATGCATCCAAACTATAATAAATTCCTAATATTACCCTTACTAAAATATTATTTTAGGACTCTGTCTCTTGGCTGCTACTGGGGACCAAACAGCCACTGCTAAGAAAAACATTCCTAGCTGTGGCCAAAAAAACCCCAAAAAACCAACCAACCAAACAAAAAGCAACAAGAACCACCACCCTTCGTCCTGTCCTTTAGACTTTAAGTTAAGTCCACTGGAACAATAGAACTGTCATCTCCAGAAATGAGACTTGTATGTACAGGAGACAGATTGTTCTCAGAGACTAGCCCATGAATCTATAACTCCCTTATTGAAGAGGTCAGGATGCCCATGAACCTCTGTATCTTCAGTGAACATCCAAACAATAGCGCCAGCACCAGCCAAAAAAGCTCTTCTGCACAGCACCTCTGTGAGGAAGCCTTCGAATGGAATGAATGTCATTGGATTTTAACAGGATTCTTCTGTCTGAAGGAATAATACAAGTCATTGTGAATTTTCAATCAAAATGTTTTTAACAGAAAATCTGGCTTTGGCAGATTTCTGTAGTAAATATTGGAAATATTTTGTGAAATGAAAATATTTGTTTGTCAAACTAAATCAGTTTTCCATTTATCGGTGTCTAGGAGTTGTAGTTTACATTTCATATCCCCTTTCTCACATATGGGAAGCATTCTCTTTCTGGACCACATGTTCCATGTGTAATCACATTCTACCCTCTCACTGAGTCTCATAATGGGAATCTAGCCACCATGTGCAGCTCAGCAGTGTTATATGCTTATTCATTTACTCATTAGGTTAGTGTCACCAGTGTGTTTAGTGCCATGCAATGAATAAAATAGAGTCCGCCCTCCAATAAAGTTAACTTCTAAAAGATGTATGTACTGGATAATCTAGAGAAGGGGATAAATTAGACATTTTCCCATTGCCACTCCATTAGCATACTCGCTTATTTTTGAGAATTATGAAAGTAATGAGTTTGCAGATTTGAATGAGAAAAATGGGGTGGATGGTGATAAATTTGTCTCCCATCTCAGCCAAGTGGAAAGCGTTGGAGAAGAAATCAGTAATGCAGAATCTGGGTATTATCTTAGTATGACTTGTTTATTTTGCACTATATTTACCATTCTGGAACAAAGGCAGCTACAAATAGCATGCAGGCAATCTCCTCTTTCAGGGATTTGATGGCAAACATCATTTGGTTCTCTGGATGCAACTTTACCTGAAGAATTGACTCTAGTCAGACATTCAGGCAAAGAGCAAACATCTTTGCTACTTGCCACAGCTTCCCCAAAAGAAATAACAGAAAACCAGAAAAAACACAGCATTTTCTTTAATGACTAAAAACACACACAGAAAAAGAACTTGTAATATTGTATGAAACAGTATTATCTGATGATCCCTACAATAAAATGATCTTTACTATACTTTAACTGCATATACCAAAGCTTCTTGACCCAAATGAAGAGAAACTTTCATCTTTCTTTTCTCCCCTCTAGAAAGAATAAGGATAAAAAAAAAATCAGATCATGGTTCACAGTCTGAAACAAGATAAAGTTTTCTTGCTTCCTTTGAGTTATGCAGTTGTTCTGAGTTCTTTATATGTGATCAATAGTACCTGAATTCCTAGGTTTCAGAGATACTTATTAAAAAGAGACTCCAGGATTTCCAGTGAGATTTGGTACTTCTTTCTTCCCCAGGAAGTCCCTGAAATTCTAATCCACAAATGTATGACACTTTAGCTATGTGATGTCACTTTTAAAGGGTTATGTATCTTCCTGTGAGCCCTGCACAGGTAGATTTAATGGCAACAAAAGACCCTGTCTTTAAAGGAAGAAGGGGATAAAACCTGTCCACGCTAAAAGCAAATAAAATATCTAAAACGGGTTCCCAAATTTGTTCCATGGCTTGGCCAGGGTAAGCCCCTGGCTGGCCGCAAGATGTTTAGTTTACCCAAGTGGCCATAGATTTGGCTGCTTGCAGCTCCTACTGGCCACAGTTCTCCATTCCTGGCCAATGGGAGCTGTAGGAAGTGGTGGCCACTCGGATAAACAAAACATCTTGTGGCAAGTCAGGGGCTTACCTGGTCAAGCCACGGAACAAGTTTGGGTACCCCATATCTAAAACATTTGCAAAATCCACTGTTCTGTAACATGTGGCATATACAGAATACCTTTATACAACTGTGGGGTGGGGTGTATTTGTTTTTACCTGCAATCATTAAAGATGACCTGTATTATATACTAAGTGGTGAAACAGGCCATTGTAAACTTGTGATAATGAAATTTACCATGCCACCATGTGTGCTTGGTATAGCATTTACTAATTTCACCTTCGTTCTGTGCTCCAAACATTCTTTTCCTTCTGCTGATTGGAACCCGACTCCAGATTCCTTCTGCTCCTCTCCCTTGTTGTCTCTGCATTTCTGTCTCCCTCTGCCATTCATGCTTTTCTGCTTCCTTGCCTCCTGCCTCTTCCCATTCTTTCTTCTCTTCACCCACCTATTGTATTAATTTAGATGGACTATGTGAGTCAAGGTGGTGTTATAACCCAGTCACTGTCCAATATTAAACTATGTTAAACAAAATGTGCTGTTGGTATACCGATATCTCAGCCTGCATTAAACATACCATTATACATTTTTTTAAACCTTTTATTAAAGGTTTTTCCTTCCTTTCTGTATCTTTAAAGCATATGAAATATATAGCTTTCAGTATGGCTTCCATTGTAACAACATCCCTTGTTCCCCTTCCCTTTAGCTGGAAAAGGAGCCTTGTTTGACAGTCTTTTGGATGGTGTCAAAGATAATGATATATGTCCATCTGCGGAAAAGAGAAGTTAGTTGAGATGAGTGAAGCTGCTGCTTTTTTGTTGCTGTTAAAATCCAATCCCATTTCATCTTCGTTGTTGGGTGGGGTTCAGCTGGAGCTGGAACGGGTGACAATGTCATCTCAATCCCTTCCTTTGGCCTGGTCTGATCAAGACATTCCTCAGGATTAGGATGATGAAAGCCTGGGGTACAGGAGATGAGGAAGGCAGCCATGATGATGTATTTGTTTCAGTAGTCTCCATCTGTTTTTTCTTCTGTCTTCTCTTCCTCTGTTATCTGTTCTTTTTGTAACGACCCATAAAGGAAATGTGTGGATTTTTGTCCTCAAATTGGGCCTAATGTCAGATGCATCCATTTTGGTTCATTAATGTCATGTGTGGCAGGGCAGGGGTAAAACCCCTTGAATGCTCTGCCCCTGCTGGCTAAATCCAGCTTGCTGGCAGGAGGGCCGGGGCAGAGGCTTGGAGCAGCCAGCAGGGAGCCCAGATGGGAGCCCTAATGAGGCCTAGCTCACAGCACCAGGCTGGGCTAAGTGAACACAGCTGAGGCTGGGAACTGAGAGGGCTAGAAAAGCCCTGATCTTAACTCAGTTGGGAGGCAGGCCAGGAAGGGGACAGGAGGCTGCTACGCTGGCTCCTTGCTGCAGGCAAGGTGCCTCAGGGGCCTAAAGGCCCTGGCCCTAGGTACAAAGAGGGTAACTGTTGGGGGACGAAGGGGAGCACTTTCTTCCACTGAAGCCACTGATGTACACTGTAAATAAAGGACACTAGGGTGAAGCTCCAGAAGAGGGTGTGAAGTCTTTTATTTCTAGTAGCCAGAACACAGGGCACAGGGGAACGAGAGTGAGACCTGTGCAGACCCTGCAACATCATGTTTCACATCTTCTGTTTTTACCAAGCATGATTTCAACACAGTCCTTGAATTACATCAATGTGACCTTTTTGTTTGGTTTAATTCAGTCTGTCTGTCTGTCTGTCTGTCTCTCTCTCTCTCTCTCTCTCTCTCTCTCTCTCTCTCTTTCTTTTGCGGCTGTTTTTATAACATTCATGATTTAAATTAACTTGTTTTACTTCTGCTACTATTTACTACTATGGGTTATTGGAACATTCTGTGAACTTTCATATGCGTTTTACAGTTGAACTCACAATTAGGGTAAATTTATAGGCCCAATTATCACAATATTGCTCAACCCTACATTACATTTAATAGAAAAAAAATAAGTAAAACAAAAATTAAACCACCAAACAGTAATCATAATAATTAATTATTCTTAAAAGGGAAAAATTAATGGCAAATCATCACTCTGTCCATTATGCTTATAAGTTATATCCCATAACATACAAGTTCCCACCAACTGTTGTATATCCTGTCAGTTTAGAGTGTAAGAGTCAGATTTTCAAAAGAACCTTCTTCTTAGCACAATGTGCCTCAAATGGCATGTGGCCAGGATTCATCACTGAATTTGGTTTGCTGGTTGGATAGCTAGTCTCCCAATGTGGGGTCAGGCACTGATGAGGCGTGCAACATGAGTGCTGATTCGAGCCGCCTCCAAGGTACGTAATGGTGCAGATAGGTTCTTAGAAGAATTTTCAAGAGTCTTTTGGCACTTAGTTCCCAAGTTATTCTGGTTAGGAGCCTTTGGAAAAATCAGTCGTGTGCCTACTTGTGTCTTCAGATGCTGATATACTTTTGAAAATCTGGTCCTAAACTCTTTGTGACTTGTACCATCTACTATTACATCTGTACAGTTCCTAGACCAATGGGGTCCTTGGAGTTCTAAGCAATCTATATATATAAAAGTCAAATGGTGTATGCGTGTATGTACGTTCCCTCACTCCTTCCACACCGTTTGAGCTAGAGACGTGAAATTTGGTAAAGTTATAGGTCTTAGGGTCCTAATCAGGGTAAGAGTCGAAACATTTTCAAATCTCACCTCTGACGCCCCCCAGGGGTGAAATTATTTAAAGGCCAGTCACATCAGCTGGGCAGCTGCTGTTCTCTGTGACATAGTTATGATGTCATAATACCCCCCTCCAACGGACCCTGCACTCGCTCAGCTCTGTCCCCTCCCCCCCTCCAACGGACCCCACACTCGCTCAGCTCTCTGCCCCCTCCCCACCTCCGACGGACCCGAGTTGGGTTTGGTTGGAGGGTAAGTGAGGTAGGGGTGTCGGGTTTGGTCGGGGGGTGAGGTGGGGGTGTCGGATTTGGTCGGGGGGTAAGTGAGCCGGGGGTGTTGGGTTTGGTCTGGGGGGGGGGGTGGGAAGGTGTCGGGGTGGGTGGGGGGTGAGGTGTTGGGGTTGGTCAGGGGGTGTTGGGTTTGGTGGGGGGTAAGGTGGGGGTGTTGAATTTGGTTGGGGGGTGAGGAGTAATTAAGGAGTAATTAAAGGTGTAATTAAATCAGATATTACATTACATCAAATAATATTACATTATATATGGCAGCAGTAAGCATATGTCTGAATGGTGGACATTCCATATTATACTCTTTTAATGGTATGACTTTTTTTTTGTATAGCTATAGAAAGTTATGATTAAATGTTTATGCTAGTTACTACTTCTCAGATATAAGCATCATCATTCAAATGTTGGTTTCTATACATGGGAAAAGAGATTAGTCCATGCCAAGTTACATGCCAAGTTTCATTTCTAAAATGAAGTATTTATGTTGCTTGGAATACAAAGTATCCTTAATATCTTTTAATCGTTTTGCTATCCTTTAATATAAATGTAATCAAAACCCATTTTGATCCAATTTGTTTAAAAAATACTCTGAGATCAATCTATTTTCATATTAAGGGGAGAGTAGATGATTGAAAACAGAAGCATGTGTTGCAAACCCATTTGAACTTTTCCTATAATGTAGTATCATTAATGTACAGCTGTAAGAGAGAGCGCTTTGGTTTTACTTTTTTTTTTTAAAGTCCAGTATTCTGGTAAAAATTTTAAAAAAATGAATTTTTGTCCACATGAAAGTGAGAATACTAGTATAAGCTAATACTAACACATCAGTGGAATGTCCTAGTTCTGTAAATAATTTGCATTTTTATTAACTTCTTAAGTACTGTATTTGCTTGTAAATGTTTCGGATTAGCGGATGCTAAAATGCATACTTCATCTGCACACTTGACTATTTGTCCATTTAATAAGTTCATAGTTATTAGGAAAAATGAGATAATAGTTAATTACTTTTCTTTTTTCCATTCTTTCAGACTTCATGAAAATAAATTAATCCTTCTTTAATGGCCATATTACCAATGAGTTCTGTGGCTCATTGATTACAAGTCGGGCATGTAAAGTTTTATATAACCCTTTACAGGAAGATCATAGATTGGTCATGAGTCTTGTAGTTAAAACTTTCTTATTTCTTAACTGGCATTATGTAATAGAGAAAGGTGCAATGCCTTCATTTTTTTTTTTAAGACATATGTTGAAAGGGGAAAAGAAATCTTTAGGATTCCCTTAATACCTATTGTAAATGCTTTTCTAGCTTTTCTTTTCTGCTTTATGTGCACTCTGGCAGTTCGTTGATGGAATGTTTTATTTTAAAACAACAGCAATAATAAACCAAATGAAGGCCATGTTTGAGTTACTGACAACTATTCAGACTGAGTTGTTTTATTTTCCTATGTAGTTCTCAGGAAAACAGTACAAGATGCAAAATACAAATAAGAATTTGGTGGCTATGTTAGGAATGCATTTTTCAGGATGCTGAGCAATATGGCCAATATCCATCAAAGCCTTTAAGTATGTGCTTAACTTTGAGCATGTGCATAGTTCTATTTCAATTCACACGCTTAAGTACTTCACTGTATGGATCACCTTGCAGCAGGCAAGATGATTCTGAAGAAAAGCCAGATTGCAAGAAAATTATAGTGAAGATGATATCAAATGTTGATCTGTACTTGCCACTCAGCAGGGGAGGGAAAATGTACAATGAAAAAACCTTATTAACTGAGAATCCATAAAGAGACCTTTTAAAAAAAATTTTGAGAGTTGGCTATTTGATAGATCATGATCTTCTGAAGTCTCTTTCTGAAGAATGCTAGTAGTATAGTACTGAGTAACTCTGGTAATCTGTTTCCTTTAAGTGAGCCCACAGGAAGGGCTTTGATTTCAGACTCTGCTCATTCTATTGAAAGTCATTGTTTTCTTTTTCTTTTTCCTCCACTGGAACAAATACCTAGAGCCCATCAAGCCAGGTGGTCTCGGTGATGCCTATTCAGTTTGAACTCTGGAGTCATATGCAATGTAGTCCAACCTATGTACCATTAATTATCAGTCAACATTCTTAAATAATATGACACAGATATTGTACATTGCCAGGGACAACCTTTAGCAAGACTAATTTCCTCTTCAGAGTTCTACATGGAAAATACACCTTTTGGGATTTTTGCCTTTGACTTCAGCAGAACCAGGATTTCACTTGCATCCTTTTCTGTTGCTCAACACGACTCCCTCTGCCCTCGTCAGGAGAGCTAGTGTGCACACAGTACCTTATCAAAAGTATGTTGCTCCTGCTATCCAGGAGGCCTTATTTCTGCACAGTGGCCCAGAAACCAGGGATGCCCTTGGACCCACAGCAATCATGAAACCAAGGGTTCCAAACTTGAGTGGTGCTGTGACCCTGCTTGCAAGATCTCAACATTTGGGGAGCTGGGTCCAGCCCCATAAGAAAGGAGCACCCACTGCAGGGCAAGTATGGGGTGGGCTCACTGTCCAGGTGCCTCCTCCCTGCCCAGGACCTCCCATCTGCACTAGGCCAGGATTAGGGTTGTGGTGCCAGAGTGGAAGGTGATGCTGTGAGTGCTCAGTGACCATCTTGGCTAGAACTCCGTCATAGTGCACCCATTGACTGAAGAGATTACATTGGCCCCTGCCAGGAGCTCTTCCTTTAGCATGGAGGCTACTGGCACTCATTGCTGAAGAAGTACTTAAAAGGCCAACCTTATCCCTGTACGATGCAGGCTTTCAGGGTCATATTATAAAGTGGTGGTAGTTTTTCTTCTGTGAAAAAAAGTTTCACTTAATCCATTTGGTGACTGTTATTACTTGCAGACTAGATAAAATTGTACTTTGGACTAAATGTTGCTTGCCTTATTCAGACAAATAGTATCATTATCCTCAAAGTAACTACCCAAATTGTAGAAGGTTAGCAGGATAAAGTATTTTATAAAGCAATTTCAAATTGTTAAAATAAATTAATTACTTTCTGCTTCTTGCTCTACTCCAAATAAGACATCTCCTGCAGTCCTTGACTTCCCTCAGTAAGGCCTACAAAATTTGGCGAAAATGTATTTTTCTGTGTGGGGGCACACTTTTTAACATAATGATTTCTTTATAGAAAAGAGATGTAAGGGGTTGAGGGGGAAGGGACTTAGTTTTTGAAAAAATGCATATATAATTTCCGGAATAAGAAGATCCTTTTTGGTGTAACCACTGCCTGAAAAATGTTGCTATGAAGCTTTCAATTTTACGTTGAGTTGCCATAAAATGATCCATCTTAAGATCTTGTAGTGACTCCAGAGGAATGTATGCTGTGCGTATGAATATGCACATGTGTATATAAGCATGTGTGTGTAAAATAAGATGGATAAGAAATTAGTAGCCTGAATAGAGTGTCTGCTGCCTTGCAGTCTGCTGAAAATTGCTGCCATTGAGTTGAAACCAAGAGTCTCAGGCAGGCTTCGATTAAAAAAAAAAACATTATTTGATTTTGTTAAATAGAAATAATTTATTGAAAAAGCTCCAATGAGGATAATAAGTAGCAAGAGCTGAATCTAGTTTCTTTGTCGTTAACTCCAAATTACAAACACAAACAGTTAGAAAGATAAGGTGGGGAAGGTAATATCTTTCACTGGACCAACTTCTGTTCATGAGAGAGTCAAGCTTTCAAGCTTACACAGAATTCTTCTTCAGGTTTCAGCTTTGTGTAAGCTCAAAAGTTCCCTCTCTCACCAATGGAAACTGGTCCAATAAAAATATTACTCCACCCACCTTGTGTCTCTAATATGCTGGGACCAACATGGTTACAACAGCACTGTGTAAAATACAAACAACTACAATAGATTATTTAGAGATAAATATGCAAGAAATGTTTAAGCATTCTTAGGGCCACACATTGTTCTAAATCTAGACATAATTCTGGATGCCACTGGAAGTTTTGTCTGAATAGGGGCTGCAGGCTGGGATCTCAGGGGCCTAATCCAATTTCCTTTTGGAGGTAATGACTACAATCACTGACTTCAAGTGAGAGTTGGTTCAGGACCTGTGAGTGTTTCAGAATGTTAAGGAATCCCAAACGAGTATTTATTGATGTGTAGAATTTCTAGAGATTGGGTTAAATTCTTAGTTTCCATCAGTTCATTTTTCTGATAATGTAGTGCTTTAAGCAATAGCCAAAGAAAGGGACAAAAGCCATTACTAAAGGTTTTGGGGGTGAAGGAGGTTTGAGGGCCCATTCTCAGAAAGGTAGGACAACTATCAGTGATATTGATTTAAAAAACAACAGCATAGTAGTGAAGAATATTTCCACCATCTTTCCTGAAAAGGGGAAGAAAAATACACAAATTGTGACTTCATTTAACTTCACCAAAGAAACTGAAGGGTAGATATTTAACAACAACAACAACAAAAAACTGATTTTTTGGAACATAACAAATTTGTTTAAGTAACCATTTAAAATTAAGTGATCACAACACATCACAAAATTAAGTGATCACAATCAAGCACATCATTCTATATACTGGAAAAGCATAAAAATACATATTAAAAATGCCTGGGTCCGAGGGAAGGCATTGTATTTGTGATGAAATATGCTTTAAAAGAACTTAAGAAGGGCAATGTTTGTGTTTATTATGAAGGCAGGTTAAGATTTTTGATGCCCTTAATTAATTTACTGGCGTTTAGTGCTAGATTTTTTTCATTTAGGAACTTGAAAAAGATTTTGTATCCAAGCCTGATAACACAATGTTAGATGTACAAAATACTTTAAATCTGGGTTTTTGATATTCATGTCTGAAAGTGGTTGAGAAATAAGAGAAAACAAAGAAAATTGATTTTTTCCAACATGTGTATTTGTGGATTCCCCTCCAGTATTTTTCATTAAAAACCGAAGGCTAAAATGTCTTGAAAATGGAGGGGGAGGCGTAGGTATTAGGATTTCACTGGAAAACATGAAAAATATTACAAGGAATTTGCATTTCCCTTGTAAAACTTTCATTTCTGTAAAAAGCTCTTTTTTTTTTAATTAAAGAGAACCCAAATAGAAAATTTTAATGAGCTTTTTCATCCGGTCAGATAGGGGGGGGGGGAAAGAACTCAGCTGAAAAGCAGCAGCCAGATCTTCATAAACTACTATACAGCAGCTTGCTTGAGGAAATATTACATTATGCAATAGATCCTAATAGCCTGGATTAAAAACCTCCAGTCTTTTCAATAGGGTTTGAGTGTGTATTACCTCAGAAAATGAGGTGGTAATTTTTAGATAGCTTTTTTTAAGGCTTCCTGCCTTATGTAACTATTGAACTAACAGAATTTTTAATATCAATTCCCAGAGGCTTTCTAACTTTAAAATCACATTATATATAAATATAAGTACAAATCTTTCAAAAGTAAAATCCCTACAGGGAATGCTCTCTCTTGTTCCACAAATTTCTGCATAGTTATTGTGTCCATCTAAAGTCTTTATGATACCTGAAATGTTATAAAGTTGGAGACAAACTTCTGGTTACAAGAAACTAAGATAAATGACATTGACCAATGAAGTTTAGTATGGAACATCTGCAGATAGCCATGATGATGAGCATGTGGGATTAATTCTGAATCATTATTCAGCAAACTGTTTATCAGTGATTAGTGGTTCTCATGCATTCACCACCTCTTCCGGCTTTGTCCTCTTCACCTAGATACCAGAGAATGAGACTAGAATAAACACAACCTGGCCACCTTGAGTTGCAAGGGAGAAACTAACCACATTTATAAAGCAGATTGTGAGTAAAAGCACTTTTTTTTAAGACTAGACACTCTTTAAAACAGGGATTAGGTTTTCAGCAGTGATTGGTAAGTGCCTAGCCCAGGCTGGAAACTACCACACACATTAAATAATTATTAAGTTATGACTGATAATGTAGAATTAAGATATTCTATTTTATTGATTTTAAAAAACAACAAGTCTTGGGGACACTCCCAGTCTGCTGGGTGGTATATTCTGGGAAAAAAAATCACATATGAGGACAGTAGATGTGAATTTAAAGAAGTGCACTTCATGGCAGAAAGCTGCTCTATACATCTGAGTGATGATTAAGCCAGAGAAATGTTTGTCCGATCCTAAGGTGTATGCTTGAGCTACACACTTTATGCACATACTGTACCTCTTGCCTTAGGAAGAGAAGTTAACAACAATCAGACATCTGTTTTGTCAAACAAGAAAAGGTGCCAGGCTCTATGGATGACTACTTCCTAAGGTAACCCCAAAGAATATGTATTAGATTAATGCTAGCATGAATACTATTCCCAGGTTCCCTCTGTCAGCCACATTTTAAGTAGATGAGATGAACTCCAGACAATAAAGATTTAAAGATGTATAGATATTTGAATAGAGAGGATGTGCTATTCTGATGATCATGGCAGAGGCGATGGAATCACAGATCTGAGATGGTTACTCACCAGGCAGAATGGTCAATGTCACTTGGTTGCCATAGATGTTTGAAGCCTCAACAGGAAGGAAGGGTTCTAACAAAAGGGCAGTTGTACCAAAAAATTGCAAGACAATACAACATTCCCTTTAATTTCACTTACCAAAATGATAATTCTTGGCTCTTGTATAGAACTTTTCAGCAGTAGATCTCAAAATACTTTATGAAGGGAGGCCAATATCATTATCCCATTTTGATGATGAGGAAACTGAGGCATAGTAAAGCAAAGTGGCTTGTACAAGCAACTAGCAACAGACCCAGGGCTAGAACCTACTTCTTTTGAGTCCCATTTCAGTGTCTTATCCACTATACCAGTGAGACTCATCCTTTCCAGACAACTGTTACCCATTTCAGGAGCCTGATTTGTTTTGTGTACCCCCAAAGTTTCACATCACTTAACTATTTGCTTACAAAATCAGACATAAAAATACAGAAGTGTCACAGTACACTACACTGAAAAAATGCGTAATTTCTTATTTTTACCATTTAATTATAAAATATATCAACTGGAATATAAATATTGTACTTACATTTTCAGTGTTCAGTATATAGAGCAGTATAAACAAGTCATTGTATGAAATTTTAGTTTGTACTGACTCTTCTCGTGTTTTTTATGTAGACTGTTAAACTAGACAAATTTCTAGATGAATTAATGTACCCACTAGAAGACCTCCGCATACCCCTAGGGATACACATACACCTGGGTGAGAACCACTGTACTAGACTATGCTGTTTCCACTGTGTCAAATAAGGTGGCTCACACACTGCTTGCAACATCACCTCTATGTAGTACAGTAGGATGAATATATAAACAGAAGCATAGCTTATAGGAATAATCATGTATTCAAATATGGATGGTTGGTAGCTAGCAGATATACACAGAATATGTCTACCACTCCAGGGTGAAGGAAAAGAGCAAGTGTGATGACACTACATCCAAATATTTGTATTGTGACTTTTGCTTGTCTGTCACCTGAATCAGAAAATCCTATAATATCATGGTTGAAAGGGACCTCCTCTAGTCCAACCCCCTGCTCAAAGAAGGGCCAATCCTCAACTAAATCATCCCACCCAGGGTTTTGTCAAGCCTGACCTTAGAAACCTCTAAGGCAGGAGATTCCACCACCTCCCTAGATAACCCATTCCAATTCTTCACCACCCTCCTAGTGAAAAGTTTTTCCTACTATCCAACCTAAACCTCCCCCACTGCAACTTGAGACAATTACTCCTTGTTCGGTCATCTGGTACCACTGAGAACAGTCTAGATCCATCCTCTTTGGAATCCCCTTTCAGGTAGTTGAAAGCAGCTGTCAAATCCCCCCTCATTCTTCTTTTCTGCAGACTAAACAAACCCAAGTCCCTCAGCCTCTCCTCATAAGTCATGTGCTCCAGCCCCCTAATGATTTTTGTTGCCCTCCACTGAACTCGTTCCAATATTTTTCACATCCTTTTTGTAGTGTGGGGCCCAAAACTGGACACAGTACTCCAGATGAGACCTCACCAATGTCAAATAGAGGAGAACGATCACGTCCCTCAATCTGCTGGCAATGCCCCTACTTATACAGCCCAAAATTCCATTAGCCTTCTTAACAATAAGGGCACACTGTTGACTCACATCCAGCTTCTCATCCACTGTAACCCTGTAACTGTAATCTTACAAGCCTGTAGAATCTATAAACATTTCCTCCACATATGTATCTGAAACATCTGAAATGTGGTGCTGTTTGGCGCCTGAGCCTTTATTTGCTGCATTTTGACAAAGGTATTCAGGGTGTGGCCTTGTATGCTTGTGCTAGATTTGTATTTTTACATAGACAAACATATTAAGCTTATCTTTGCTGAAGGGGTACACAGTTGCAGTGGTGCTTTATTTTTGTTGTTGTATCCATCACATCGAGGGAGTGTTCAGAACAGGGTCTTGTTAGCTAGTATTTCTCATGTTCAAAGGTGGCCACTCTGAGGTCTATATCCATGAGTGTATTCTGCCATGTATACTGAAGGGAATGTTGGGTGGGGAGTGCATAGTGTCTGGGGTTAGTTTACCTGCATACTGTGAGCACTGTTCAAGAGAAACTGACTTGGAGTAGTAGGGAATTTAGTCCATATTGCATTTGAAGAACCAAACATCCTACATATTAGTACACTATCAAATGAATACATTGCATGCTGGTGAGAAGACAGAGTTGCCTGCATTTGTGAGTTTCACCATACATCAGGACCACAGGATTGGACTGTAGGAAGTTTTGACTGCGTTCAGGTTTCATCAATTAGTTGTGATCATATTTTTGACAGTTGAAAAAGATTGCAAATTGTCAGAAATTGTTTGACTGGCAGACAGAATCTTTCTGACTTCTCATTGTCTTGCCCACACTTTTCTGAAATCTGCAACATTATAGTGTGTGGTGATAACTCTTTCCTTCATATTTTGCTGTAATAAAAGAACCACATTTGATTTTCTTGTCACAAAACCTAAACAGACGGTTTCTTTACTATGAATATGCTATACATGTTCCTGAAGGGTATTGTTTTAAAAATGCAAATTCGGAATAATAAGGGTTTACCTCTTTTTGAAAAATGATCCCTGTTTGTCATCTTTATCTCTTCTGATTATATTGAATATGACATGAATATTCATCATAATCATTTGACAAAGTACACCTTCACACATGTTGCTCTATTCAGTGATAGATTTTTTTCTCTATTAATTGTTTAGAAAGGTAATTAGGATTGATATACGTAGAAATATGCTGAGACACTCCATAGCTGTTACAGTAAAAGAAACTTATCTATTTTTTAAGCATAATTGAGCAGGAGTAAAATAAATTAAATTCTTAATCACTGTGGTATTCTTTTCAGCACTTCCTGTTGCTTTGCATCTGGAAGGTCTTAAGAGTCTCAAAATTAATTTGCCAGGCATTTGACAGAATCCTTTCCAGAAGCTAGAATTCTTCCATTGCATACAGTATTAGGCTATCTTCATTATGATGATTTTCAATTGAATGAGATTTGATTGCCTGCGGTATCTGGTACTTTTTTCTTTTTTTAATTTGATTTCTATGAGCATTAAGTGGACATTTTTATATGTCCCAATTTTGTATCTACAATGTCCAGGTGCCAAAATGAAAAGTTGAAAGAGTTCTTATCTTTCAAAATATTAATTTTTTTTCACTTAATTAACCTCTTGACTCAGTCAGATCTCACACTGACCTTAGTAAAAGTCAATTTGTTTATAATAAATTGAAAATGCTAATTAGATACCAGGAATATTCCTTCATTTATACATTTAAATGAAGCCTTATCATGTCCTGCTTCTTCCAAAGACAAATATCAAGGGAATGTTCATTAAGTTATCAAAACAGGAAGCAAAGATGCCCATGTACTTTTGAGGTGAAATCCACTCTCTCTTGTAACATACTGTCATACTGACTTTTATGTGATGAAAGAAATGTGTCCACAAAATCAGATTTTTTTTTCTGAATTTGTTGGTTTGCAAAATGGACATACCTCCTATTACTGTTTTGAGCAAAGAGAGAAACTAAACAGAAAATGTGGCATCACACCTTACAGATCACAGAAGCCCTGAAAGCAATTGTGTCAAAAGATCAGGAAAAAAAAGTTTCTCTCTTGAGTGCTGTGCCAATTTGTGTGACTGTTCTGTTTCCCAAGCTCACTGAAATCTCTTAAATGCTTTAGAAGTCATTCAAAGCCATTGTCCCAGTGTTACATACATACGCTGTTTTATCGCAGACAGAACAATTTTGGTATGTTTTCTTAATTCTTAAGCCTCTGGAGTCAGGTGAATATATGAGAATCTTAGATTCCAGCATCATAAATGTATGTTTTTAGCTCTCTGGTTGTGGAGAAAATCTTGGAAAGATGAACCCTAAGGCCCAAATACAAGAAGACAAGTAAAAAGAATTTTAAAATATACATTTTTAAAAATCACATTTGTTTTAGCCAGTCATAATTTTCGGGGGGGGGAGGACAACATCATGGTTTTTCAATAATTGAGGTTATCCTTCACATGGCCTTGGATTTCTGAAAACCAAAAGGAAGCCTATTTCATTATTATATGAAGAACACACAGAAGGGGCAGAGTTCTGCCTTAATTAAGATGCAACTCCAATGTGGAACATGTAATTAACAACAATGAACTGGTTTAAGTCTTGCACAGGCAAGGCGGTGCCAGCATCCCTCATATGGGTGATCTCTGCATTGTTGCAATGATCACTCACGCCTTCCACCTGCTGACGTGCCTGGACGCCATGGTGAGGAACATCGCAGAAAGTGCTATCCAGGATGTTATCAAGAAGCGAATCCCAAGGATCCCTTCAAACCAAGATGTTGCCACCTACCTGAGTGGCTCACTGGAAGGTGAATTTGGAAGAGACAGGGGAGACTTTTTCTCTCTGGACTCATGTCCGCAATGCTACATGATGACTGGAGAAGCATATTGGCTGCTGCTGGACATGGTGCTAGGAATGCCAGGAGTTGAGAATCCTGGTGACATAGGTAAAGAACATGGACTAAACAATCATCACTCCAAGAGCCAAAACCATGCTGGAGAGGATACTGAAGGACGCCATCCACTGCCAGTATGTGGTAAACCTTAAGTGGAAGCCACCGGACCAGGGCAAGGTGTTCAGGGTGATGCAGGAAGTGTGACTATGCTGACGAAACACTATCCCCCCATGTCCTGTGTAGCTGCAAGCCCCATTCCAGAGCCTGGTAGCTGTGGCATAACATCATCCAGGATCACCTAGTCAGAGCTATCCTTGTAGGGAAGGTGGCCATGAACTCTGCCATCTACGGAACCTTTCCACACCAACTCTGTATAACTTGTCATGAGTGATGTACCTGAATACTTGGATGCTAATACCTAACTGCATTCTTAAATGTATTCACCTAAGTTTGGGTTATTGCTGATTATGCACTATATGTACCTTATGACTTTAAAATGAGTTTATTTGTGGATAATCTAAGCACTACACCCAAGTGTACAGACACTCTTTTCTTAACTGTGTGATTACACAGTTGACTGTGCCATAAACTGTAAGGTATTTATCTCCAGGAGGTGGGTGGGGCTTACTCCTCAGTCAGTATCTTCCATTGGATACCTTAGGCCAGGGTTTCTCAAACTGGAGGTCGCGACCACCCAGGGGGTTGCGAGCTCCTGCCGCCGCAACTCGCGGCGGGACCGGGGGCCGCGGCGCAGCCAGCAGCCCACCCGCTGCCGGGACCGGGGGCCGCGGCGCAGCCGGCAGCCTGCCCGCAGCCGGGACTGGAGGGGTTGCGCCGCGCCAACGGCGCAGAAAAAGGGGTCGCGGTCTCAAGAAGTTTGAGAACCGCTGCCTTAGGCAGCTCCCTGCCTAGTTTGCTGGATTTTGTGAATGCGAGTGTTAAGATGGCGATCTTTTCCCATGTATTGTATAGGGAGCGTTAGGTGCCTAACTCAGGAATTACAGTGATTTTCTAGACATCACAACTCTTCTTTCCTTTTATGCATTCAGGCCTCAGATACTTTTACAAATTTTACCCCAGCTCTAATGACATCCGCTGTTATAAGCAGAGCACACTTTTTTGTTTTTGGTTTTGGTTTTTTGGTTTGTTACAATTGTAATGTGATATGTTACATTAGAAATGAGCCTGAGCGGCAAAACTAAATGTTAGCCAAGGCAGTGGAGTTAGGGAGGTTTTGATATTACTAGAGTAATGAATAAGTATGGTGTATATAAAATCAAAATAAGACAGCCATATAAAGGAAAGAGGGAGGTTTTTAAGTGCTTCTCCTTTTTTCCCCACATAACTTGTTAATAGCTAGGAATTAAATATGTTTACTTTTTTCATAATTCTTAATAGTTTTAAAACCTGAGGTTCTCACATAGGCCGTAAACTGAAAAGCAAAAGCAAACTACAGCTGTATGTGTCACAATCCTAGTTTACTCATTCCCTTGTACTTCCTAATATTGGGGTTGGGAGGTGTCTATTCAACTGTAGGAAAGGACAAAGTTTTATTAGAGTTAGGTTTTCAGAGACAGAAAATAGAACTAGGTCTGCAACCGCCATTCAAAATCAGATCTTGTGGCCTAACTCTGTATCACCTTCATAAGGACCCAACTAGTACTTCATGAACCATAGTTGACTTTAGCTGCTCAAACCAGCATTAGAACAACTAAATAAAACTATAAAAGGCTTCTAATGTTGCATGTGACTTCCTATTTCATGTCACACTGATCTCTCAAAGCTGCTTTTTAGCTTATCTGTGGCAATAGAATAGAAAAAAAATGCTAAAAAATTAACAAAGTAAGGGTTTTTAAATATATATATATAATATTTGAGCTAGTTGTATAGCTTGGTAGCAGAGCTGGTAAAATAAATGTAAAAATGTTTTGACAAAAAAGTGAGGTTTTTTGCCATTTGTTTTTAAATTAGAATGTTAGGGTAACCAGATGTCCAAATTTTGTAGGGGAAGTCTCAATTTTGGGGTCTTTTTCTTATATAGGCTTCTATTACTCCCCACCCCAATCCTTCTCACTTGCTGTCTGATCACCCTAGATAATGTCTCCCTTTTTCTTTTAACAGATCTCTTTACATGCAGTTTTATGTAAGTTTGTGTGTATGTCTGAGTGTGTTGGGACATTTTCTACTGAAAAATTACTGATACCTGATTATACCAACAGAATCTAGTTCCTGCTTCAGATCGTGTAATAGGACAATATATCAAAGATGAGGTGAAAGCGTTTAGATATTTATAGAGAATTCAATTTGAAGAAACAAAACCATGTCAGCCAATCAACCTCAGCCTGCTTTCAAACAAGAACAACTGCCACAAGAAAAATGCATTCAGTGCTGGTGTGGCTGTATTGGTCCCAGGATATTAGAGAGACAAGGTAGGTGAGGTTGTTTCTTTTATTGGATCAAGTTCTGTTGGAAAAATTGGCACTTGACACAATGTCACAAGCATGGTCATACAGCCTCAAACATAAACCCCGGGTTGCACTCAATCAAGGAAGAAAATGTTTAAATTAAAAATATTAGACCTTATGTCCAGAAAAGGAAGCTTGCCTGCTCAAAGCAGACAGGTGATTTTTAAAGAAACAAAACAGTGTTCTGTATGAATTGACACCTAGTTGTAATTTCCCCATTGTTTCTATCAGAACAAAACATCCAGGAGAAAACTCCTCAACTGACCAATGTATTTTACCCTGATTACTAATGTAACAGCAGTTTGATATCCAGCAGCCAATCATTCTCATTTGAGTGATCAGCATATCACTTAATAGTCTGGTGCTGCCTAGTTACTAAAGTGTCAGGCACATAAGATGTAGCACAGTAAACTGATGTACTTAGATGAATAAGGACATAGTTGGTCCCAGTACATTATTTGCTCCCCTTGGCATTATTCTATAGCCAGTGTCTGATCCAAAACAATGGAGGGTTGGGGTGGGGCCCTTGGAGAATGGAAAGCTATTAAAGGAAATGGGTAATCAGGAAGGGGAAAACATTTACATTCTTCACTACAGAGTTAACTCAAGTTATAACTTGAAGGTTGCCCCTAACTTGAGTTTTATCCACACATACAAACCCTTAATGTAAGTGTAGTGCTGCTTGCAACTTGAAATGGCTGTCCCATCAGGAAGTATAGGTGACAATTTGTGTTAGCACACTCAGTCCCTAACACACGAGCACACTCAGTCCCGTGTCTGTAGCGGTGCATGGGATTCTTCTGTCCCAAGTGCAGGACTCTGCACTTGTCCTTGTTGACCCTCATCAGAGTCTGGGAAGTTTTCTCCTATGGCAAATTCTGAATATTGGTAAAGGCTGTAAGAATTTTATTGAAGAAAAGAATTCTTCTCACTTCTCTTTTCAGACATTACTATTTTATTGATTGTTTTTCATGGGGGGTCACATTCTACCTGGTTCTTGGGTACACTATGTGGGGGAAGTGTGCCAAGGTGTCCTTCTCCTGCAGATTGAACAGACCTACATGAAGGCCAAGAAGAACTAGAGTCCTTGCATGTCATCCTTCTCCAACCCCTATAATGTGTACGCCTCTTGCCACCTCTTTCCTCTCTTCCTTTATTATTTACTAGCATAAGTGCCCGGCGTTGCTCGGGTCAGTCGGAGGTGGGGAGGGGGCAGACAGTTGACACCCCCTGACCAACCCCAACACCCACCCTTCACCCACCCTGACATCTTCCCACCCCCCCGACCAACCCCAAGACCCCCCGGCTCACTTACCCCCCGACCAAACCCGACAACCCCACCTGACCCCCCAAAACAAACCCGACACCCCCACCTCACTCCCTGAGCAAACCCGACACCCCCACCTCACCCCCCGACCGAACAGTGTATTTAATAATCTGTGTGCTACACAGTGCACCGTGAGCCGGGGGGGGGGGGGTGTCGGGTTTGGTCGGGGGGTCAGGTGGGGGTGTTGGGTTTGCTTGGGGGGGTCAGGTGGGGTTGTCGGGTTTGGTCGGGGGGGTAAGTGAGCCGGGGGGTGTAGGGTTTGGTCTGGGGGGGTGGGAAGGTGTTGGGGTGGGTGAGGGGTGAGTGTTGCGGTTGGTCAGGGGGTGTTGCGGTTGGTGGGGGGTTGAGGTGGGGGTGTCAGGTTTGCTTGGGGGGATGAGGTAGGGGTGTCGGGTTCGGTCGGGGGTAAGTGAGCCGGGGGGGTGTCGGGTTTGGTCTGGGGGGGTGGGAAGGTGCCCAGACCAAACCCAACACCCACACCACACCCCTCACCCCCCCGACACCTTCCCACCCCCCGAAGCAAACCCGAAACCCCCACCTCACCCCCCCGACCGAATCCGACACCCCCACCTCACTTACCGTCCCACCAAACCCAACTCAGATCCGTCGCAGGAGGGGAGGGGGCCCAGAGCCGAGGGATTCCGGAGACCTTCGCAGGTGGGGGGGGGCACAGAGCTGATGTAGTCCGGGGTTCCGTTGGGGAGGTGGGAGGGGCAGAGAACTGAGGGATCTCCGGGGTTCCGTTGGGGAGGTGGGAGGGGCAGAGAACTGAGGGATCTCCGGGGTTCCGTTGGAGGGGGGAGGGGCAGTGAGCTGAGTGATCTCCGGGGTTCCGTTGGAAGGGGGGAGGGGCAGTGAGCTGAGTGATCTCCGGGGTTCCGTTGGGAGGGGGGAGGGGCAGTGAGCTGAGGGATCTCCGGGGTTCCGTTGGAGGAGGGAGGGGCAGTGAGCTGAGTGATCTCCGGGGTTCCGTTGGGAGGGGGGAGGGGCAGTGAGCTGAGTGATCTCCGGGGTTCCGTTGGGAGGGGGGAGGGGCAGTGAGCTGAGTGATCTCCGGGGTTCCGTTGGAGGGGGGAGGGGCAGTGAGCTGAGTGATCTCCGGGGTTCCGTTGGAGGAGGGAGGGGCAGTGAGCTGAGTGATCTCCGGGGTTCCGTTGGAGGAGGGAGGGGTGAGCTGAGCGAGTGAGGTGTCTGTTGGAGGGGGTATTATGACATCATCACCACCTAACTGCCAAGCTGATGTGATTGGCCCTGAAAGACTTTCACCCCTGGGGGGCGTCAGAGGTGAGATCCGAAAATTTTTCGACCCTTACCAGCATCTAGACCCCAAGACCCCTCACTGTACCAAAATTCAAGTCTCTGGCTCAAACGGTGCGGGAGGACTTCGCAGTCATACGTACATACATACACTCATACATACACCACTTGACTTTTATATATATAGATTGTGCTCCTCTCTCTAACTCTGCACCATACCTTCTATTCTTCTCTCAGACCTCTTTCCCATCCAATTTTTTAGTGGCAGTAAAGGCTTTTGCAGCAAAGCTCTGGAATATGAAAAAATGAAATCCAAATTCAGTCTATACCATCCCCAGTTTTCAAATCTGTTTGGTTTCAAAATGTGATTCTCATTTGCAGGGCTTTACAATACCAAATATATTAACAGATGTTAAAATGAAGTGTTCCAGACCCAAGTAATCTGTTTGATTTTTGCAGTACTTTTTCCTACTCACATATGTCAAAACAATTCAGAGCAGCATGATTTCCAAACTGCTAGTAATTCATGAGAGAAAGAGCTTAAGCAGTAAATGTAATTAACCAAGCAAGTGAAAGAACACACACACACACACACACACACACACACACACACACACACACACACACACGTGTATTCAGGAGAATAGAAATTGCTGTTAAAAAGCTATCAGGGCTTCAAAAGGAAAACTTATTTCTAATTCCTTCTGTATTCTCTTCTTCAGGGCCTTGTTTTTTCTAAGGGCTTGGTTACACTTACAGCTTTATAGCAGTTTTCATTATACCTGCCCTCGTATACAGCTATAGGGATAGCGCTATACCATGTCCACACTGAGACCCACCAGTGGTATAGCGTGACCACATTTGCGGCACTTGCAGTGGCATGGGAATGGTGCATTATGGACAGCTGTCCCAGCATTCAACTGCATGCAACGTGCTTTTCAACTGAGAGGTATGAGGGGGAGTGTGTTGTGTGTATGCGGAGGGAGAGACCGAATGGCTTTTTTTTGCCTGCTGAGAGTGTGTCAGCAGAAGGTTTTTAGGCTCTGCATTTCAAAGACATTCTGCTTTAAGCTTGTTCACAAGGTAAACATTTGCATTGCTGATTTGCCAAGTTAAAGATAAGCTATGAAAACTTATTTCCGCATTCCTCCAGTCGACTTCAAAACAAAGAGAACAGAGGCTTAATTGGCTTAAATTGCTTAGGGGCATTTCCAGTAATCACTCAAAGCACTGGATTGTTAATACCCATTCAGACTGGAGATAATACGGAACACTGAATACGCTATAGCTGTTGATCCTCGGGGAAGGTAGGATTACCAGAACAGGTACAACTGTGGGTTTATAGCGCTCTACGTGCCTCACCAGTCTGGATGGGTAGGGAGTTATAGCACTCCGGGAGGCTTTATAGCGCTATAAAGTGCCAGTGTAACCAAGCCCTAAGTGCTCTGTGTCTATCTTGTGTTGATAGCCATTCTATAAACCAATCATGGTTGTGGACCTGTGGCAATAAGTGTTTTTACCTGACTATATAAATTCCATTGTGTAAATTTTAAGAATCCTGTGAGAGATGGCTTGAGAAATTACCACCACATCAACAGTCACCACAATATCACTGCAGGAGCCATCAAATGACGACAGCATGGTGCTAGAAATAGCCAGATTTGTAATTCAACCATTTTAATAGTTCAATCATTTTTGTGTCTACCACTCTGATTCACTGCATATAGATGGGCCTGTTTGGAGACTAAACAATTCTTGCAATTTTCTCATTTCTACTTAACTTTTATTATTATTTATTTCTATTACTGTATCACCTAAAAGCTCTAGTTCTGGATCAGGACTCTGTTGTGGTAGGTGCTGTACAAACACAGAACAACCAACTGATGACAGTTCTTGACCCAATGAACTAACAATCTAAATATCAAACAGGACACAACAAATAGATGCAGACAGACGAGTGGGGAGGTACAAATAAAACCATATCGGTCAGTGTGACAGGCAGTGGTCTCAGTTTTTTGTAGGCTTTAGAGTAAAAGAAAGTTTTGAGGATAGATCTGAAGGTGGATAATGAAGTAGCTTTGCAGATCTTGACAGAGAGCGTCTCCCAAGCATGTGGAGCAGTACAGCAAAAAGCTTTTATTTAGCTATCAATTCTTGTGTAAGATGACAATAGTAGATAGATTTTTTCCCCCCAGCTTTAATAGTAATTTAAATACCTGAAATGCCAATATAATCCTGCAGATTAAACTACTTTTATGCCGAAAGAAGGTAATCTGCATTAATGATTTTCATTCCTATTGTACCAGGTAGAGGGTTTTCTTTTTATCTTAAAATATTTTTGATACTTCATCTACAAATATAAATCATTAAAACAGAAATGGAAAAAAAGTTGTAATCTTTTCTGCATAAAACAGGTTTATGAGGTCAACAGGTTCAAGCTAAATGGTTCAAAGAGAACTATAGGTACAAACCGATATCATTTAGGAAAAGATTTTATATATGGACAGATACACACTTCATCATAAACTCTGAACATCATTTAGTCAGGAATTTAAAAGCTTGAAAAGCAGCCCATGAAAATAAGATTCCATTAATCTGATACAGAAGTGCACATTGGTTAATTTTTTCCACAGATATTCTTAGGTTTATATTTATTATTCACAGAATTCTCTTTTAAGTAAAAATTTATGGCTGTTTTGTTTTGTTTACATTGTATTCTGAAAAAATGGTGTTCTGCATCTGAAAAAAAAAGATTCTGCTACCTTACATAGGACATCCTTCAAATTTGCATATGAAAGCAAAATACTTTATGAAAAATGGTCCTTATTGTTCTGTCAAACAGTGGCTAGTGAAAGTAGAGTGAAGTGTACAATTCACTGGATGAGACTTCTTTTTTTATTGGAAGATGAAAAGAGATTTAACCTACACATGAACCTGATCTCTGTGTGTGACTTCAAGTCCTCTAAAAGGAATAATGCACCTTAATATCTTACCTATACCTGTAGATTTCAAACCACTTTACAAAGATGGTAAGCATTATCTTTGTTATACATAGAGAAACTGGAGCACAGTAAATTGTACACAAATTTTGCAAGGATGGCCTTTCCTTTGCATAATTTCTCTTAACAATGCCCAGCTTGCGTTCCATTATTCCAACAGGCTGATTTTCAAATGTGGAGACCTCACAGCTACCTTTGACTTCAGTATGTAATGGCCAGTACCAATGAAATGAATCCCTAAAGCCAACATTTTCCAAATGCCTCAATTTTTGTGTGCCAAACATGAGACATCTTTGATGACCACCCAAATTAGGAGACCTTTCTAAAAAAAACCTGAACATAAGTGACTTTCCCAAAGTCACACACCCTGGTCTCCTGTTAGCAATTTAATGCCCAGTCCTGCATCATACTGCCACTCGAGTTTTTACTTTTCCATGATCAGGGGTTGTCATATCATAAGTATTCCAAAGATGATGATCAATTACAGTCCCAGACTTTCATACATTTGCTGTGAGGAGCTAAGATGAAAAACATTTCTATCTTTTTAGCACCAGACTAATAAATTTGTTTATGAAAAGTGACAGGAGCAGTTCTGTGTGAGAGAACCTCTACATTACTCCATATCACCGATCAAAGATATTGACGCATTTGTTTTAGTCTTGGTTATTTCAGTAATTCTGCAGCTGCTTTGATATGAAATGCCATATGTAATCAGACACAACACAGCCTATATTTATCTCTGAACTCCAAGCTCCATCTAATTATCTAACAAGCTATTTCATACAGTAAAAATAAAGTTATTTCTGTGTTAAAGATTCTACTGCTGCTTTAAATGAAAAAACAAACCAAAAAACAACAATGGATTCAATCCAATTGCATTTTCAGTTTCTGTGTGTGGTAAAAATGATGAGATGTTGAATAAGATCTGTAAGGATACAAGGTGCCCTTTTTCCTGAGGAACCATTTATCTGAATAAATAAAATAACTCTTACTTTTGTAAGGTTGGGTGTTTGTCTTAGCACAAATGGCACTACAGCATAAAAAATTAATTCCGTTCATGAGAGATTGCTAACAGCTGACAAATTTTGCACTAAAAATAAAAATCTGTTCCTGCAAATTTCTCTAGCTTTTGAAGACTTTCAGAATGTACAATTTCTGTAATCATATTGAAAAAGAATTACTGATGGAACATTCACTTTTATAATGTGAATATTTCCTTTTTAGTTTATAGCTTTCCTGCTGTACCTTTTGCTTGGTCCTTCAGCTTTTATGCAGTGGAAGCACTATTGTTATGCAATTGCAGCTTTACTTTCAGTAAGGATCTGCCAGTGCCAACTCCAAAATATAAATGACTGTGCCAATTGTAGCTGAGAACAAACTGTAGAATAATTGCTTTGTTTATGCCTTTAAGGTGGAGATGCTCACATCTAATTTAAACTGCTAAAATTGTTCCTAAATTACTTGATTCAGTCTGCATCTACGATAGACAAGCAAACCACTGGTGACTGAACTAGTGGGATTGCAACAGTGAATAACAAAGGAATAGTGCATCTATGCTAGCTATCTCATACAGTCTTCCCTGCATCTACATTAGCACTCAGTAGCAGGATAGTCTGTTTCTATTCTGCAGTTCCCAGTACAGCTCCTTGAAGGAGGGATTTCTGGGAGTCCAAAGGAATTGTAGAAGAAGGGGGTCAAATGCTCATATATTCCTAGATATCTCTAGCATTTCTGAGGCAATTTGCAAAATGTCGGTCAGGGTGAGAATCTACTCAGCTCAGCCAGATGATTTTGTTCCTGAGTTTTTAAGGTGGCTCAGGTAATCCTTAAGAGACAACGGAGACTGTTAGAGACATCTTTACTGATCTTAAACACAAACAAGAAGCTTACAAGAAGTGGAAGATTGGACAAATGACCAGGGAGGAGTATAAAAATATTGCTCAGGCATTCAGGAATGAAATTAGGAAGGCCAAATCACCCTCGGAGTTGCAACTAGCAGGAGATGTTAGGAGTAACAAGAAGGGTTACTTCAGGTATGTTAGCAACAAGAAGAAAGTCAAGGAAAGTGTGGGCCCCTTGCTAAATGAGGGAGGCAACCTAGTGAGAGAGGATGTGGAGAAAGCTAATGTACTCAATGTTTGGGTTTTTTTGCCTCTATCTTCACAGACAAGGTCAGTTCCCAAACTACTGCACTGCACAGCACGGTATGGGGAGGAGGTGACTACCCCTCTGTGGAGAAAAGTGGTTTAGCACTATTTAGAAAAGTTGGACAAGCAAAAGTCCATAGGGCCAGATGCACTGCATTCGAGGGTGCTAAAAGAGTTGGCGGATGTGATTGCAGAGCCTTGGCCATTATCTTTGAAAACTCATGGTGATCTGGGGAGGTTCTGGAGGACTGGAAAAAAGCTAATGTAATGTCCATCTTTAAAAAAGGGAAGAAGGAAGATCCGGGGAACTACAGGCCAGTTAGCCTCACCTCAGTCCCTGGAAAAATCATGGAACAGGTACTCAAGGAATCAATTTTGAGGCACTTAAAGGAGAGGAAAGTGATCGGGAACAGTCAGCATGGATTCACCAAGAGCAAGTCATGCCTGACTAACCTAATTGCCTTCTATGACAAGACAACTGTTTCTGCAGAAAGCAGTGGATGTGATATATCTTGACTTTAGCAAAGCTTTTGATATGGTCTCCCACAGTATTCCTGCCAGCAAGGTAAAGTAGTATGGACTGGATGAATGGACTATAAGGTGGATAGAAATCTGGCTAGATCGTCGGGCTCAACAGGTAGTGATCAGTGGCTCCATGTCTAGTTGGCAGCTGGTATCAAGCGGAGTGCCCCAAAGGTTGGTCTTGGGGCTGATTTTGTTCAATATCTTCATTAATGATCTGCAGGTTGGTGTGGATTGCACGTTCAGCAAGTTTGCAGATGACACTAAACTGGGAGGAGTGGTAGATATGCTGGAGGATAGGGATGGGATACAGAGGGACCTGGACAAACTAGACAATTGATGAAGTTCAACAAGAACAAATGCAGAGTCCTGCACTTAAGATGGACAAACCCCATGCACTGCTAGGGACCGAGTGGCGAGGCAGCAGTTCTGCAGAAAAGGACCTAGGGGTTACAGCGAAAGCGAAGCTGGATAGGAGTCAACAGTGTGCCTTTGTTGCCAAGAAGGCTAATGGCATTTTGAGTTGTATAAGTAGGGGCATTTCCAGCAGATCTAGGGATATGATCATTCCCCTCTATTTGGCATTGGTGAGGCCTCATCTGGAGTACTGTGTCCAGTTTTGGGCCCCACACTACAAGAAGGATATGGAAATTGGAAAGAGTCCAGTAGAGGGTAACAAAAATGATTAGGGGGCTGTAGCACATGACTTATGAGGAGAGCCTACGGGAACTAGGTTTGTTTAGTCTGCAGAAAAGAAGAATGAGGGGGGATTTGATAGCTGCTTTCAACTATCTGAAAGGGAGTTCCAAAGAGGATGGATCTAGACTGTTCTCAGTGTTAGATGACCGAACAAGGAGTAATTGTCTTAAGTTGCAGAGGGGGAGGTTTAGATTCGATAGTAGGAAATACTTTTTCACTAGGAGGGTGGTGAAGCACTGGAATGGGTTACCTAGGGAGGTAGTGGAATCTCCTTCCTTAGTGGTTTTTAAGGTTAGGCTAGACAAAGCCCTGGCTGGCATGATTTAATTGGGGATTGGTCCTGCTTTTTTTCAGGGGGTTGGACTAGATGACCTCCTGCAGTCTCTTCCAACCCTGGTATTCTATGATTCTATGATATCAAGGCTAGCAGTTAATGGATTTATTGCTGCAGGGTTCCTTTTCTACAATAAAGGTTCATCATAATTATGTTCTAATATTTAACAAAAGCATTTAAACAAATGCACGGTACACATTTTTTCGGCTATGTAGGAGGAAGGACAGGAGACTATGGACATGGTTACATTAGGCCATACCTTTATTTCTAAATTTCTAGGAGTACCAGACAGATAAACATGTACAGTGTGGGTAATTCCGTAATCATTTACAAATTATACCCTGGAAATGCTGGGATTATTCCCTCGAATGAGGGTTAAGGGTTGCAGTAAAGGAGGAGTGTTTGGCTCTCTGCTGTACCAGTCATTGCAATCTTAACCTCCCACCCCATTTCCACTTCTTTAAAGAATACTGCCTTTAAACCCTTTACCAGGGATCACCCTACCCCTTCCCTATGAGTATCTGTGTTGGATATAATGAACACCTTAGCTAATCTGGCAGTGAGCAAAAAGGTTCTTCCCAGACCCACAAGAAAGGAACAACTAGCATAATGCTCACAATGCAAATTTGACCTGAAGCCCTATTCTTCTTTCCTCTTTTATAGTAGTCAGTTGTGCTTTGAAAGCATTAATGTCTTTGTCTATTCATGTTCTCCATTCATGGTTTGCGTGATTTTGGAATACTTAGAAACACTCCTTTTAGTTCCTACACGAAAAGTAGACTTTCAACTTACTAAATTTCCTTTTAAAGGCATATGTATTCACTTCCTTCCTTCCTAGCTAAACTCATCCAGAGTAAATGTTACTGTAATGTCATGTCTGCATATATAGGTGATAAATTGCACCTTGCAGTATCATTTGGAACTTTATTATTCTCTGTGCTACCTTGCTCTGGTAAACCCATCATTCCTTGGTAAAGGCTTGTAACTTAATGTTTTATATATCCATGACAACACATACTCCCAGTATGGACCTTGTGTAGGTTTATCACATATTTGCTTCAATTTTAATTGTTTTGCACACTTGATTTTCCAGATGTGAGCTTCTAATTTTATTTATTGCCAAGTGTCATGAGACCTATCTTTGCTAGTGCTTACCCAATATACTATAACATAAAAACAACAGTGAGTTTTATACGGCCAATAGCAAATTTTCAAGGAGAAATTTGGCAAAACAAACAGGAAGGTGGGAGGGATAGCTCAGCGGATTGAGCATTGGCCAGCTAAATCCAGGTTGTGAGCTCAATGCTGGAGGGGGCCATTTAGGAATATGAGGCAAAAATCTGTTGGATGATTTAATTGGGGACTGGTCCTGCTTTGAGCAGGAGATTGGACTATATGATCTCCTGAGGTCCCCCCAACCCTATGATTCTCAAATGTTTTACTATGGTTTCTGTTTTATTTTAGTAGTGATTCATATGATTGTTCTACATAATGCAAAAGATCATCAAATAGTTTTTCTCTTTTAAGCAATTAACTGAATCTGTTACAAATTATTTATTATTCTCTCAATTGCTTACCCAGCAATTCTTTCCCCACAGCATTCAAGAGCCTGAATTGTCAATAATTTTAAACCATTTTACCGAATAAGGTATTAGCACCTTTAGCTTGAGATTGTCAATATTTTCTAGCTGTTGTGCTTAGTATTCAGCCATATTTAGTAGGAAAATGAATAATTTCATTTCTTTATCTGATCTGTTAAAGTATGCATTTGAAAAAAGTCACTGGGTTTGAAACAGTTTTTAACACTGAAGTAGATCGTGTCTACTACTCTTCTAATAGTGTTGAACTAACTAATTGAAAAGTGTGAGGAGCAGGGGCATAGCTAGGTTTCAGCAGCAGGGGGAGCGACCAACCAAAAAAAAAGGTGCCATGAAAAGAAAGGCGCCATGTCCTCCCCATCCCCGTCCCCCTAAAAAGTGCCACTTCCACTTTTCAAGCGCAGAAAACAAATTTTTTTACCTGCTGGGGCTGCTGCCGAAGCGCCGCCGGCGGACAAAGCGCTGAAATTTCTTATTAAAAAACAGCTTTAAATTCCAAATAATTAACATCTCTAGATTTAAATTTAGTTGTATAAGTAGGGTATTTTTTGGGGGGAGGAGGGTGTAAAAAAATTCTGAAATTGATATAGATTCTTCCAGCAGTATGGTCTGTTTTATAAAGGACTATGCTTTAACTTTTGGGTGCCCAACCTTTGTAAATGTTGCACTGGCAAATTACCAAGAGACAATGAACTGCAACTGATTTTCATAAACACTTAGATCAGTTTCTTTAACAATTTTAATTCATACAACCATACAACTCTGTGAACATGTAGTTATGTTCTTCATGATATTAGCAAGAGAATATAAGTTACTTGCTGCTTGAGTTCACAGGCAAAAAACAAAAAAACCCTCTGAAGTAGTCATGTCCCCTAAATGACCATACTTGACCCTGTCATACAGTTAGCTGTTGAAAGTGAAACTGAACTTTTCCTTCAAACTCTATATTAACATATCTAACCATTTTGGGCCCAGTCCTGCAGTTTTCTCAATCATGGAACTCTCTTTGAAGTCAAAGGCACAGTAGTGTAAGTACAAACGCCTAATATAAAGATGGTCCCTGCATCAATAGCATAATGTATTATCATGAGGTGGTGGAGGAGTAAGAGGGTAATGTGTCAGATACCTTCGCATTGTGACCCCTGTTAGTCTCCCATTGCACTTAAACTCAGGAGAAACCAAATATGATAAGATGCACACTAGAAGTAGAGATAGATGTTGATAAAGCCAGCACTCAAAATTGTCAATTTCAATTTGGAGGGATCAGGCAGATGTTCTTTCTGGCATGAAAGCAGACATCATGTGCCTGAAATAGACACAAAGTGAGAAAACAGCAGCAAACATCCCTGGCACGCATACTGTGTGGACATCAAAAGCAACATTTATGGCAGTGTGACACTTGTAAGAGACCAAGGACTGGTGAAAAACACTGTTATGAAACACCAAATGTTGTTTCTGGTTGTTTAACCACCAGGTGAACAACTGGCTTTTCCCTTCCAGAGAAACCATGCCTTGTCATATGTGAAACCATGCCTTCTCATATGTGACTTCAGCCACCACAAAACCTTCTCGGAATACCCCAACAACAATGATGAAGTTCAGAACAGGTGACAAGAAACAATTTGATCTTGCTCTGTGACTTTGAGGACAAATGTACCTTCCGAAGTGCACAATGTAACAAGGAGTACAATCTTGACCTATTTTTTCACAGCAGTGAAAATACAGGCAACTTGAAAAGCATAGACTAATGCAAGTGCCAATAGAGGCTACACTACAACCCAGAAAAATAAAGTATTTGCTGAGGTTCAGCTTCAAAAAGGTTGAGTGGAAAGTCTATCTCTGAACTGGATGAATCCAGCTGCAATATTATCCTTATATTATACTTTGGTACAAGAGAACAGAAGTGGCTGCTTGACTTCTTTATCTCTTGCATGAAGACAATACAGATAACCAATCAGTTAGGAAAGAGTGACTGCACTATCCAAACCACATAAAGATGTTAACTCTTCAGAGAACTACTGCCCAATATCCTTACTCTGCTCAAGCTACATGAAGGGATGATAATGGATAGAATAGCGCTAATAGTGGAAGGGAAGCTGATGGAGTTCCATGATATTCATGCCGTGGCCAAGTTAAAAACCTAGTTCAATACATCTAAGAGAGTTTAAAACTTGAAAAATTACCTCTTCTCCTTGCTTGAGAATGGATGTGCAGTATGTTTGGTTTTTTTTGTGGGGAATAGTCGAAAAAGTTGACAGCGTACTCAACGGAATGGATTGCTTCAATGGTAAATTGTAGCAGATTTTCTGTTTATCTCCACAAGTGACTCACCAGAATTCCTCAACACATAAAGATTAATTTTGAAAAGAAATGTTGGCAACATAGCACATCTCTATCAGTAAGCATTTTTGGAAACATAACAGAGAGCAACATACTTGTGCATCTAAACTGATAGAGTAGTTTAATGAATGGAGTACCTTATTCGGTAGCTAGGGCAAATGACTAAAGCCAAAGTTAAGATTAATTCTCCCTTCCCTTCCCTCCCCCTGGAAAGCCATTGCTACTTCAGTGTGAGTTCATGTCAGGAGGAAGAAGAGAATCAAAGGACTGTTGCAGTGGAATGGCAGCCCAGTGCCCAGACCTTTTCTAATCCCTTTCCTTGAACTGAGTAATTATCATGCTTCGAAGGAGGTTGTCAGCCTTCATGGATATGGGTCATAATGCAGATTGAGCATTAATTTGAGGAAATTTTCCTTTTGTCTCTTCACTGTACAACAAAAAACCTCCATTATGACTTCATACTTCCCCCACAAGCACATTGCACAACATATGTTTAATCTGTGCACATATGTCAGAGCTGACTGTTTGCTGAGGATGCTGAGGTGGCAATTAAGGTTTTGCGTTATATTGGGAGATGCCTATGAACATAAGAATGCATGTCCATATGTTGGAGGCTGAAGGGAAGATTGAGAAGATGCAGTCTGCCACTGTCAGTTGAAACATGCTGTGTGGCCAGTAAGGTGTGATTAACAACTTTCTCTTAACTTGGCATGTCCTTGCATTGAAGGGGTGCCTTAGAGGGGAATCATACCAACCTTATTCCCTTTTTAAAATTAAGATTATTTTTGGATTATCACATAAGTCTTTCACACTTATTATTCATGAAACCAAATTCTATATCATACCCCTAGGAATAGATGTGACTTAACATTATTTTAACAGTGTGGGGAAGGGGGAGAGGAGGATATACCATTGGTGGCTACTTTTGAAATTTGTGTGTGACCTCAAGTTCCTTTTTTTTAAATGTGCAAAAAGCTTCCTCTGAGAGAAGTGAAGAGGAGTTTTGTAAACTGTACCTGCTACTGGTTACAACAATAATTCTGGTAAAAAGCTCAGGGCCAATCATTTCCTTTGGATCATCATGTAAAGGGATGTCCTGCATGTGCAGATCTCCACCACCTCCACTAGTCATGGAGGCTCAATGCCTTTGTGTCAAAGAGCCCAAAGAGGTCTTTTTTTAGACCTCACATGGGTCTGTCAATACATTCAGATAGCCACACATGAAGCAAGAAAGAAGTACATCATGGGAGGAGTGGAAAGGTGAGAGACTATATTTACTTTCTCTGAGGACCTTCTTAAAGAGGCATTCCAAGGCAGGCACTAGCCAAGGACCCTCTGGTAGTAACTGTCCATTATAGCCATCAACAGAGCCCCAGAGCTGATATGTATTCAGTGAATCCCTGAGAGGATCCCTGAGATGTGTGTGATATTGGGGAATCTGTGGGATTTGTAGGCCAGACTCTTGCTTTCTTACAGATGAGCCAGTCTCCCGCTACTCCTCAAGAAGAATTTAGAAGAAACTCAGCAAGGGGAACCTCCCGGGTCTATATGTAAAAACAGTGTTGTCAAATCTTTCAGTTTTATAATCTTTTTGTGATAAAAGGTGTTTTCCTTAAAATCCCAGCTCAGCTTATTAATTCAAAAACAAAACAATTTAATTAAAAAACAAAACAAAAAACCCACACACACATTTATAGACTGCATGGTTATGGAAAAAAGGATGGAACCTTAAAGCCTTCAAGGGTCAAAAACCAAGAGACAACAAGATCTTGCTACTGCATTTATATTTTAAATCACTAAATAAAAATGATTGACTGTTTTTTGAAACTCCAAGTTAATATCTCAGTTTCATGAAAGTTTGCTGGAGTATTTGTAATTAAGTTTAAGTGTTTTCTGCTTTCCAACCCTTGTGGTAATGTGTTATACTATATCAGGACAGTTGACCAGAAATCAGAATTTCCAACTGGGGCAAAATTTAAAGATTTCAATTAAAATAAAATCATTCTGATTCAGGAGAAAAAGTAAAATTCTGAATTGTTTTGTGGCACATAAATTCCAAAAAAAGTTTGTTTCAGGAAAACCAACTTTTCTGTTCTTTTATCTTTTTGGTTTGCCAGGCACCCTCATGAAAGATTCTTGTAAATTTATATTTCCCAATGCATGCTGAAAGTAAAATTGACAAAAGTCTTCCAGGTGGGCCACCAAGGAATTAACCTTTCAATTTCCATGTCAGAAAATTGACTTTTGGGGGTAAAATTGAAATTTGCTCGTGAAAATTTTCAATTTTGCGAAAAGGGCATTTTCCCATGAGAAAAATATTCAGACAGAAAACTCCCAACCAACTTTATAACATTTCTGTCACTGCTCTTCCTATTAAATCTTTCATCATTAACAAATGAAATTAAGATGGAAAGTGTGATTGATCTTTTATATTCTTCTTGCTGTATCACCAACTATTAGGCGTGATCATGTTGCTAGTTCATTTGGGAATGTTTCTGCCTTTTTCACTTGCTTCCAGTGGAGGAGAAAAATACTATCAGTAATATCTGAAACCCAGATCATCCCCCTGCTGTGTAACACTTATATTTGAACACTTGGGTTTGGCAGTATTATAAGTCATCCCCTATGCAAAATCAAGAAATTCTCTTGAAAATCTAATGATTAAAAAACATCCACTTGAAATTATATTTATATTATTAGCATTTGAAGATGAGGCTACAAATCTATCACCCTTAGTGTGATTCCCAACCATGACTCCCCCTTGGTGCTGACTAGCAAGTCAGACCATCCCATTACAGGTCCTGACAATTACTCAGCTCTGAACTTAAAAGAAGTTGTAGCACACCTTGCTTTATGAAAAAGGCAGCAGGTGAGTAACAGTGTATTCCAATTTAACCTTCCCTCTCTTCTGTTAAGCAGCAGGATTTACTTTTTAAATAATTTGCCTATGTCAGATTAGTTTAAAAATAATTGTCTTCTACATTAGAAACAATCTGAATGTTATTACAAAGAAACAGTCATCTAACTACACAAAAGGAGCCAGTAATGAGTTTTGTCATCTTTCTTACAGCCTTTTGATAGCTTTAGAAACCTTTATTTTGCTTATATTGAAAAATACAGATTCTAGCTCTGAAATTATGGAATAATATTACTGACACACTTCTACTCTAGCTTTCTTAAGTGAATTATTATAGATACATGCATTCCTCTTCCAGATCAATATTTCCCATCAATGATTTATTTCTGAATTTTTTGTATACTTCCATTTTCATTCTCTAATATCCCTTTACTCCCTTTTGCAGTCAAACACATACTGTTTAGAGAATGCAAACTGTTCCCAAATTGGGTTGTTGATTTGGTTGATAGTTTTTGTTTTATATCCAGGTGGGCCAAGAAGAGGACTAAAATAAACTCTGTTAATAAGCCTGTTTTATTATTTTAATTTTTTAAAAAATTCTTTACTTCAGAATAGTAAAAGGCTAAGATGCATGGAAATTGCTCACAGCAAACAAATAGAGAAGATTTAAAAGTACTTTTCTTGAAAAAAAAAGAAATCAGCCTAAAGAAATCACAATTTTCAGAACCCTAGTAAAAGAATATCTTAAGTAATTATTATTTATATGGTGATTCTCCATATAAAGTAGTTAATTTTTTTAGCCGTTTATTATTTACAGGTATTGAAAATCAGCATGAAAGGAAAGTGTGTGTGTGTTTTATCAAATAAGCATTAAAAATGCTACTTTGTTGGCAAGTTTTGCCATATAAACATATAACTTGTAGCACCAATGATCAATTTGGTCCTTAACACAACTCCTAGCTGAAAAAAATTCATCCTAGTGAAAATCTAAATGCTGATATAAGTTAGTATTGATTTTTCCTGAAACGAGTGAAGACATGATGGGGGGGAAAGAGAAAGGAGAAGACTGATGGCTTTATGTCCTGCCTTCAGAAACTGTTGGAATTCAGTCATTATTTATTGATCCACTGAAAGCTGAACAAGCAAATGTGCTTAAGGTAAAATCCTCCAAAGTAGACAAGCCATAATCAATGTGAATTTGATGTTTCTTTTGTTGGGTGACAAAACAAAAAGGCTCTGAAATACAAACCTATTGAAGAAGCATTGAGGTGAACTCTGGGGCACAAGGCTTTTAGGCACACTCCCTATCATGCGAGGTAGGAAACAAGAACACATCACTAGTGTATCTGATCAAAGAAATTTGCTGACCAAATGACAGTGACTGATCCACATAGCACCATTCTCCAAAGGGTTAAGCCTAATAAAACTTTCTTAATGACAATTGATCACTGGTAAATAGGTTTAAAGACAACTGAACTAGAGCTTTCATAGAGGATAATGAGATCAGCACAGTGACCTCAGGATAGGAAAGCATCTACCTCTAAGGATGTAACAGTATGAAAAGCGGTCAAGTTTGGCATCCTACAATTTCTGCAGAAATTTCTTAAGCTAATAAAATAGTTTCACTGCACTGCATTCTATCTTAACTTGGCTAATTATAGCAGTGCCCTTTACCACTTCT
This sequence comes from Sternotherus odoratus, assembly GCA_032164245.1. Classification (NCBI taxonomy): domain Eukaryota; kingdom Metazoa; phylum Chordata; order Testudines; family Kinosternidae; genus Sternotherus; species Sternotherus odoratus. The sequence continues at coordinate 63,795,805 of JAVMKO010000007.1, read as the reverse complement.
ATCGTTAGGCATCTGTAACTGTTCCATCATAGACCCCTTCATAGGTGTGTAGCCTCAGCTTCAAATGCTAATAATGGGGATATCTGTGGTGGAAACAAATGTTGAGGATAGAATTTAAAATGAATGGGAACTGGTTAACAAACTGTGTTCAGAAATACTATAAACAGCTCAACCAGCATTATATGTATCTATATTCTAGCCAGAAGAAGTTACTTTTCCTTCTCAAAATGTTCCTATTAGGAATTCCAAAACAAATTATCCTGGAACACTAGTTTCAAAGTGGTAGCCATGTTAGTCTGTATCAGCAAAAACAACAAGAAGTCTGTGTGGCACTTTAGAGACTAATGAGTTTATTTGGGCATAAGCTTTCGTGAGCTAGAACCCACTTCCTCAGATGCATGGAGTGAAAAATACAGTAAGTAGTATTTCCACCTTAATTGAATTGACTTCCTTAGCACTGACACCCCTACTTGGAAAGGCAACTCCCATCTTTTCATGTGCTGTGATATATATACTGCTTATACTATATTTTTCATTCCATGCATCTGATGAAATGGGTTTTAGCCAACGAAACTTATGCCCAAATAAACTCATTAGTCTCTAAAGTGCCACATGGACTCCTTGTTTTTTTGTGGCCCATGTCTCAGCTCCTAGGCTCTACAACTAAATACTCATCTGTTGCACATTTCATGTAGGGCTTGCGAAGAAGTGCTTGAGGTGAACCAAATAGAGCCGACTCAAAGTGCAATGAGCTCTTTGGCATGTCCTTATGCACAGTGCATGGTAAAATTTGGCCCTAAATTAATTTTTAAACTGCTATTTAGTTGCTTCTTCCCTTAACAAATGTCCTGTCAGGCTTTTTCTCAAAAGTGACTCTGTAAAAATACTATAATAGGTTTCCATATTTGTGTCTCAATGGTTTCCCAATCAAATATTCTCAGTTTAAAATAACCTGCTTTCCCTGCAAACTCAGACTCATAAGAGTCAAGCTCATGCAAAACCATCACTGGTTCTGCAACCCAAGTTTAATTTTCTGCAAATGTATATTGATTCTTGTGTATAAAAGTCTATAAATGATTAAAACTTCGTGGGCAATTTTGTTGGTGTACACATGCAATAAAATCTACAGTTCACTCAATTTTAGCTGTGTTGGCTCTGCAGTGGTACCAGGAATAGAAAGCAGTAAACATTTGTTTGTCACAAAAATCAGAAGTTGTGCCTCTGAAAATGCACAGAGAGCATCTCTAAGAAGCAAGAACCTACTATTTTTAGAGTAGGAGTGCACTTTTCAATTATTGACTTCGCTATGCATGCACAGGAAGAGCATTACTTAGCAAAAATCTAATGATTGCAGATCTGAAGGAACAATGGATGGATTCTATATCCATTATGGATGTGGTGAGCCTTAAAAAGTTCAAGTTCGGTTTGGTTTGAAAGATGGTCAAAAGTTCTGGATTTTTTTAAATGCAATTGAACCTGATCACATATCGCTAGTAGGCATACAACAAATCTAAAACTCATTTATGCCAGCTTTAAACCACGTGACTACTATTACAGGATCTCTAGGGTGCAGCTTGAGACCATAGGATCACTGTGCCCCCTGAAATCTCTCCAGCTTCGGCTGTCTCTCACAATTCCCTGATAGTGATCAGCAGCAAACCCCTCCCAGTGCTGTTATCACTAAGCACAATCACACATAGACCCAACACCCAGCTAAATTGCATGAATGGTCCCAGTGCTACTCATGAATCTCATAGAGATAGGAACCAGAGCCAAATACCCCCCAGATCCCAGCTCTGTATCCCAGGACTATGCCGTTTTGCACTGCTCAAGATGAGCAGTAAAAAGGGATATTTCAGTCCTTAATATACATATTTCACTCTTGAAATCTGAGCCAGTCCCCTCAGTTGGAGTCTTCAGAATGCCCTTGTTATTTGCAGCATAGGTGGGTGAAGGAGAAAGGCCAAGTATGGCCCACCCTGTGTTTGGTTTTATACCCTCAATCCCATGTGTTTGAAAACACAAGTCCAAGCACATCGGGGGGGGGGGGGGACGGAGGGGAATGGGGGGGCATTGCTGAGTCTTCAGGCAAGGTTGAGCAATTCCCTTGTTGTGGCCTCATGCAGGTGAGTCATTGTATTATAGCTCCCTTGCTAGACAGTGGTTGTTGATGGATTGATTGACACCCTGCCTGGATGTTGGTTGTGTTCCTTGCAGTTGCCTCTGGGGAAGTAATGTCTGACTGATTCCCTAATTTACAGCATGTTTTAGTGACAACCATATAACAATTCTCATAACTTCATATGTATTAATGATATACCTATATGGATAGAGAAATGACTTTCAGCAGATCATAACCTTTCCCCTGATATCTCACAAGGCATGCTTTATATGCAAGATCATGATTGTATTAAAAATGAGGAAGATGAGGTTCCAGGATCCTCCCCAAAGTATAGAATGTCAGGATTTTTGATGACCCATCCCTTTTAGACATACAATAAATCTAAAACTAATCTCATTTACACCAGTTTTAAACCAGAATACTATATTGATTTAAATGCAACTACTCCTAATTTAAACCATTGCAGCACTGAAAGAATAGAGTGCCTTGCTTACTAAGCAGGGCATCTCATTGGGAGCATATGACACCAGTTCTCCAGGCACTCACTGGCTGCCTGTTTGTATCTGCATGAAATTTAAAAGGTCATTTATGACTTATAAGGTCTTAGGCTGGTCTCAGACCATGTATCTTAGGAAATACCTTTCTTCCCTTGCCATACTGCCACAGTACCTGAGTACCTGAGGTGGATTCTCTTCCTTCTAAAAGAGGAGTGGCTGGCAGCACATTTTCTGTGAGGGCTCTAAGATACCAAAATAGCTGGAATTTGGTGATCTTCTGGACATGATGCAAAATCTGTTTGAGAGAGTATGGGGATAAGGCAAAGGGGATGTTTCCCATAACAATGAAAGAGGGGGTAGGAGTTTCTTCTGTATGTGTCTAGCTGACTGAGTTCCAGTTAAAATAAGTACTTCAGTGCTGCTGGAATTTTAGTTATGTTGTTATTCAGGATGTTAGGGCATGCAGGGTACACCTACCCTGCAGCCAAAACAAAACAAAACAACAACCCATGGCAGTGAGTCTCAGAGTCCGGATCTAAAAATAGTTGTGTAGATGTTACAACACAGGCTCTGAAGCCTGAGGTGTGGGGTGGGCTTCAGAGCCCAAGCTGCAACCCATCTGGAACATATTCACAGCTAATCTTAGTACAATATAATGAGGCCAAGTCTGTAAAGTGGCTCTGAGGCTCGCTACTGTGGATTTTTTTTTTCAGTGTAAACATACTCTTGGAGCCCTGGAGATGTGTAGGGTTATTTTTAATTATGTTAAATCAAAATATAAAAAGTACATTTAGACCACACACGTGATATCAGAATTGGGCCCTGAATTTCCATCTTTTGCTCATGCCCTTTAGCTTAGATATTGTTCCCAAACATGGAACAATACCTCAGGCTGCAATATTCTGAGATCACAAGTAAGGTTATGGAGAAAGTTTTACCCTAAACTCTGGATTTCCTGGGAGTTTAGACCAGACTGTAACAGAATCAGAAAAACTTTTATTAGTGAATTTCAATAATTGTATAATGTTTAAGAAAGCAGCAAAGAAAAGGGGAAGAAAATGTAACCTCCAATCAGAGAAGCTGTTAGTATTCAAATCAGACTAATAGCTTCAGCAGTTTATTTGTCCATTTTACTCTTGAATATTCAAAACGATTGTAGGAAAACATTATCAGAGCCCAGTGTGGCAAGGTGGCCCCCCCGGGCACCCCAGATTCAGGTTCTCGAGCAGCTCTCTCTGGCTGAGTTTGGCTCCTCGCCGGTTAGGGAGGGCAAACCCCCTCCTGGGAAGGGACTCCTTCCTGCTTCTCTGCCTGCTGGCAGCCTTTCTGTGTCTGACTCTCGCTCTCCCTCACTCTCTTCTGCTGTCACAAAACTCACTCTTCCAACTCCTCCTGCCTCCAAACGCACTCCTCAACTCCCACACCCCCTTTCTGGGGAGGAGTCTCTTTAAAGGGCTCTGGCAGCCTCCTTAACCGGTCTCAGCTGGCCCTGCTTCTGACTGTGGCAGCCTTGCTCAGCTGGACCTAATTTAACCTGCAGTTACCCCTCTCACCACACCCTTCTTTGGCAGTCTCTAGCCCTGGGTTTACCACACCAGTAAAATAATACAAAAAAATGAACTTCAGCATTGTTAAAATTGTGGAATATAATAGAGGAGACTTGGCAATTGTTGTGGTCTAAACAAATAAGTGTCTGTGTCTTTCATAGCTTGTTTAGTGCCTACTATACCTAATAAGGGCCTTCTTTTATATGAGTTATACAGCAAACATTTACCTAATCAAATTAATAAAACTAGTTTTTGACCTGCGCCTGTTTAAAAAATATCTTGATTGCCATAAGAGTCAGAACAACACAGAATATATTGCAGGGATCTGGACATAACAGAAATATCATCAGAACACTGCAATAATCTGTACAATACCAAAACAGACAGATTGAGTAACATGCATGTTGCAAGAAGAGATTTAAAGAGGAGTTCCAGGAATACTCGCATATCATGGCAGGGTTTCAGAGAGAACACATAATGTGTGAAGACAAGAGATTATTTGGGACTTAACTGGCTTTCAAGGCTAATCATTTGGGTTGTTCAGTTGTTTGATATGACAGTGGGAGCTGCAGGAGGCACTGAGACTCAGACAGGAATAAAGGTCTGGTGTGCCTGTGTTTCCAAAGATGCAAAGATCACTGCTCACTACAGAGGGCCATCTCTTCTTCCTGGTGCATATGGGGACTAGGATCAGGGCCACTGCCATACTTGTCTTAGCCAAATACCTCGCAAATGTATCCTGTTTTGAAGAACATCCCTCATTTTAATTCCCAAATTAGACTATATTCCACACACACTTCTTACTCTCTTACTTCTAGGACTGAAAGATGATTATTTCTAATCTAAATAATGTTCAGAAGCTATCAAAAGATCTCTTTACACTAAAGGAAGGAATCCTACAGCATTTTGCTTCCTGCTTAAATATTTTATTTCTCTGTTCTGTCAATTTGGATATTTTTGCACATTACATCCCATGTTTGGGCTTTGTCACGTTGAGAGGGACTATTTTCACACACACACACACACACACACACACACACACACACACACACACACACACACACACACACACACACACACACGCTTCCCAGCCCCAGATATTAGCACCACTTGTGAAAATATTGCCTTCCTAAGTCCTTTTGGTATTGGAGCATACAAAATTTGTCCACTTGGAAGATATGGGGTATGCGTTAGGACAACACAATTTTAAAAAGAGGTGTAATGGCAATGCAAACACCCCCTAACAATTTAGATTTCTTCCCAAATAGTTAATTCCCTTTTATATTGTAGGAGAGAGCCATCGCTCTTGAAATATTCAGTAAACTTAAAATGTGAAAAGTTGCATTTATAATCGGCTCTGAAGTTGGGCACTCGACAATGCTTAACTAAAAGAAGCTTCTTTTCTGGCTGCCTATTACATGTTATTCATTCAGTATCAGAGGGGTAGCTGTGTTAGTCTGGATCTGCAAAAGCGATGAAGAGTCCTGTGGCACCTTATAGACTAACAGACATATTGGAGCATAAGCTTTCATGGCTGAATGCCCACTTCGTCGGATGTTGTTCGTTGTCTCTATTGATGATAGTATTGGAATAAAAGCTTGACATGAGCACAGGGCTCAGCTCCTGGTTCTTTAAGTATTGCTCCAGGACATACAGCTCTGTGAAATTCTCCCATGTCATATAGTTTTAGAGAAAATTTTCTTAAATAAAAAATATTGTAATTTCCTTTTCTCTGTACCTAGTCCATGGAGCGTAGACATCTTAACCTGACTACATGCCACTATACAGTGGCATACTAATTGATATCTCTGCTGAGCTATTAGTTCTTTCAAAATTTAAGCTTTCATTAAAAGGGAAAAAAAATCTTCTAGCCCTCTATGTATGAAGATAACCTTCTGAAGGTATATTGTTGTCTTGCTGAATTTGACAATAAAAATAGTGTCAGATACTGATTTCACTTACACTGGTGTACATCTGGACTTATACTTTTAGGAAGATTTTGCCAGTGTCAACTAAATTTTCCTCAGAAAATATTGTTTACAGAGTGGTAGCCATGTTCGTTTGTATCAGCAAAAAGAACGAGGAGACACCTTAGAGACTAACAAATTTATTTGGGCATAAGCTTTTGTGGGCTAGAACCCATTTCATCAGATGCATGGAGTGGAAAATACAGTAGGAAGATATATATATAATACAGAGAACATAAAAGATGGGTGTTGTCATATCAACTCTAACAAGACTAATCAGTTAAGGTGGGCTATTAGCAGCAGCAGAAAGAAAAACTTTTGTAGTGATAATCAGGATGGCCCATTTCAAATGGTTGACAAGAAGTAGGGGGGAAAATAGCATGTGGAAATAGTTTTTAGTTTGAAGAATCAGTGACTTGAACATGGGTCTCCCAAATGAGTGCCAGGTTTCTCATTCTCTCCTTTGGGAGCTGTTCCACTTTGTATAAGTATTCGTTGGGCCAGAGAGTCTGATTTTATAGCTCACTGGTTAGGACGCTCACTTGGGGTTTTGGAGACCAGTTTAATTCCTGGCCTGAATCAGAGCAGGGAATTGAATCTGAATCTCTCACATCATAATTGAGTGTCCTGACTGCAAGATATTGGCTATTCTGGGGTCTTTTTTGGAATGTTTGTGAAAAACTAGAAACAAAGTCTTGGTTTTCATCCTGATGTGAAATTTGGAGAATTTTGGAAATCTCCAACTTTTATGCAATGGAAAAATAGAAAAAAACAAAAACACCCCACTTCCCTCTATACTCTGGGACCCACTCCTTAGAAATTAATTGAGTGTGATCAATCTAAAAAAGTGTGTGGGTGAGATTGGAATCAGGCCCAAGAGATCTAACCAAGGTGAAAACAGCCCTATTCATCTCAATCATGTATAATTGCTAAAGTGTAATGATGATAATCCTGGGGATGTTTGGTGGTAAGTGTTAAAGTATAATCCAATGCAGGATCTCCTCACTTAACGTTGTAGTTATGTTCCTGAAAAATGCAACTTTAAGTGAAACAACGTTCAACAAATCCAATTTCCCCATAAGAATTAATGTAAATAGGGGGGATTACATTCAAGGGACATTTTTTTTCACCAGACAAAAGGCATTATATACATAGGAGGCAGGGGGAGCCTGCTCGCCCAGTTACAATGAGGAGTCTGGTGGCATCCCTCTCACACACTTTATTCCCCCCCACCCCATCAGCCCCAATACTTGCCATGACCTGCTTGTTTGGTCTCCCTTTGTTGGTACATTCCCTTGTAAGGATGGAGAGAAGCTGCTCTGCTGACATAGCACTGTTTATACCTGCACTTAGGTTGGTATAATTTATGTCGCTCAGGGTGTGGATAATTCTAACATAGACAAGCCCTAAAGTAAATCCTCTGCCAGGGAAGAGAACAAAGTTCTAGCCCTGCCCCTAACAAGCTTGCCTCCATAATTAAGAAGTGGCAGCAGGTCTAAAGGTTTTAGTCATTCTGGAGTTGTTATAAATGGTTTAATTTCAGAGACAAGCAAAGGTTTGGTCCTAATTACTCCATTGTTAGACTATAAACATAAGCCCCACATTAAAATATAATTTTAAAGATGTATTCTCTTATTGAGGGAAAATGTACTTTTTTACCCAAAACCCAGTATTTTATCTAGCGAGCACTGTGCTGCAACAAGATACAGCAGGAATGTTTGATTGATTGTAGTGATGAAGAGTGTGTATGTTCTGTTCTTTAATTTATAGGGCATGCAGGAGCAGGGCCATAACTTCCTTGGTAAGCAGGTTATTTGGGGTCAATTATTCCCTCAAACACACCCATTTTAAACCAGTGTAGCTCCATTGACTTAAAATGAATTGCTCCTGATTTACAAGTGAGACAAAACTGAAATATTTTAGTTTCAACTATTTCCTGAGATATAGCTGTGCTCGTATGTATTTTTGACGGGCATAAGTAAGTAAGTAATACTATATGAAATAAGTAGTGATGGGGATGAATAACCAGGAGCCCCAAAACTTGCAGCCACACATTGAGATGTGAAACAGTTCAGTATAACTTCTTATTTTTTAAAAGAAAAAAATTGTTCCTCTGCTATCTGATTTGCATTGAAAACACAGCTAGCTACACCACAATATCATGTGAGGTTATTCTTATGCTTTTCCCCACAGGCCAGAAGCAGAAAGTACTGAAAATCTCCCACGGTTTCTATCTCAGTTTTTTAGATCAAAGTTGCTCAGAACTTTTGAATGCTTATCTGGAACTGCAAAACTTTTGAGGTTCACAAATCACATGAAATACTACTAAAAAGACCTAAAACTATTTTCCATCTCTGAGTACCCAGCAGTCCACTCTTGATGACTGGTATCATTTCTGATCCTAGTTTGGTCCATATTTTGGTCTAAACTGTCTATATTTGTGCAATGTTCATATTGCATGTACATCTCAGTTCTCAGTGAATTACATGAATATCTTTTACTAATCTCTGACAAAGCTCGCATTCTCTTTTTCTATGATCAGTAAGAGAAAATAATAAATAGGGCACTGTAGTATTTCTCAGAAATTTGTAAAATAAGGATAATTCTGTCTTCATTGGTTGATTGGAGGATACTATCAATATGTTTTTGTGATGGGCTTCTGTTTTTATTAATAAGGTTGTGCTATTGAGAAAAAAACTATAAATCTTCAACTCTAATTAGATCAGCTAATCCACATGAGGATGCTTTCGGTACTTGTCATACAACAATATTCTGTTTGCCAATATCATTCAGATCACATAGCCTACTGAGAGCAATTGTGCCTATTAAAAAGAGATCTATAAATCAAACTGTTTACCCAAGTTAATCAGACTTTAGTGCAATACAACACACAGAAAACATCTATTGCACAATTAATTTAAAAATAGATAGAACGCATGCCATTTAAATCTTTCCCCACATCCCCTTGTGGCTTGTGGGATTCTTGCCCATGTGCATATAAGATTTAGTGACCTGTGAGAAAATAATCTTGCCAAAGCAATGGCTGGGTCAAAGGTTGAATTGTTAAATTTTATTATTTGACTTCTTTGCTGCAGCTGAAACCTGTTTACATGTTTTGTCACAGCCTGCCTCTGGAATGAATGCAATACTGAGGTTGTGCATGAATATTATTTCAAATAGCAAGGATATTATGAACCAAATTTTGCCATCTGCTACAATCACACAACCCCACTGGATTCAATGGGGTTTCGTAGATGTAATGGAGGGCAGAATCTCTGTATGGCAGAGATGAGTGAGTACTAGCGATGAGTGAATTATCTAGTACAAATATGATATATTCAATAACTTTTACTGTTTCTTCTGTACATGAACTGTTTTTGTAAATGGATTTGAAATTCACAAAGGTAAGAGTTGCTCACGAATATTTATGAATTTCTATGCAGAAATGTCAGCCTTTTATGCCTAATCCTTAAGCAGTTCCTTATTCTATTCATGAGATGTTAACTGCTTGCACAAGTCATATGATATTGTTTCCGATGTTGGGATATTTAATGTAAGTAACAAATACACCATGAACTGCAATTATTGAATATTCGAACAATTCAAAATTCACTTGTCTAGTATTTTCAAATATTTATACTAATCGTAAGGCTTGAGTGTAGGATTTATCAAACTCATACATGACTTAGGAGGACACATCCATGGAAAAGTCAATGGCTTATCTGCTCCCAAATTCCTTAGTGCTTTTGAAAATCCCACTCTGAGTTCTTGAATGTTGGTGGAAAGTGAATATGGTCCACTACAACTTTTGCTTCAAATTCAAATGAATATTCATAGGTGAAAAAAGCCTCACTATTTCTTAGTTCAAACCATTTAATGTTTGCCTTTTAAAAAAAAGGCTGTTTTAGAAATGGTTTCAGGATACAGTTATCCTTATCTAAATGACCATAAAAAGGAGAAACATGTCAGAGGGAATTAAAGGTGAGTAGGCAAGGATGGTATGTCAAAATGTTTGTTATTCCCATGTTGAGTTTGTGATGAGGGATGGCATCAATAACATATTCAAAATAGTCTGCTATTAAAAATGATGAAGACCTTTTAGTTGAAATATGCCTCTGCAAACAAAAATCTGTGTTCAGCTTTGAGTATCGAGGCCCGGGCACATTCCTCTAACAGAAGTCTGACAGGCCTGGGCGACTTTCCCCCCACTCTAAACTCTAGGGTAAAAGTGGGGGGTCTCTTATGCTGCAGACCAAATAACTTCTAGCTACTTTCCCAGCCTAGGTTAAATCCTTTCCCCCCAAAACCCAACTACTCCAGCTGGGGATTTGGACCAGCTGCCACCACCAATGTTCTTATTCCACACCTATGGAATGGGGCACATTGGAACCCCGCAAGAGTAATACCCCTCCCCCTACCTAGGAGAGATTGAAGCACAAAGACTCCACTCCACCCTTCTGACTACCGAGGAGAGAATTACAACCACACAGGCTTTCACTAGCCGTGAGCCTGTGCCAGATCCAAAGCTCAGATCACTTTAATGGAACTATAGACAATTCTTATAACAAAACAAAAGGTTTATTAAAGAAAAGAGAAAGAAAGCATACACTTATACAGACTTCCCAGTTACTTATTTCTCTAGCCCTAACCCCTTCCTTGAGATTTCTCCCTCTGATGAGATCAGAGACACCACAGATCAGTTACAAAGCATATACAATCAATAGTTCTACTCACTGTTAGTCTAACTTTGGAATTTATGAAGGAAAAGTAGGAAATGATTCTCCATAGCTGGAGAGCAGATGGCGTCAGCCCAAAGCCCGGGACGAACCAAAGTGAAACTGAAAACTCCCTTTGTCCCTAGAATTTGCATTCTTAATACGTCACAGCTTCTTTGTCTTCTGGTTAACCCCTTACAGGTAAAACAGTAAGTCCAAGGCACTTCATACTTATGACATGCACATTCTCAGAATACCTATTATGTTTTTGTTCTCTCTTTCCTTTCTGACTTTTTAAATTTTCCCTCCTAAGAATTTAAAGATAATGGAAAATCTAGGTCCATGACCAGCTTCCCCACTTTGGAATGACCACTAGACTTGCTCTCTCCTCGGAGGAGGGGAGCATATTTTAGAAAGGTGGGTGTGTTGACAATGCTTCTCCAGGGCTCTAGGACACATCAGGCCTGCTGGAGGCAAAACACCTCCTGGAGTGTCCCCCTTAACACGACTTTCACATAGATTCACACAAAGCTCCTGTAGTTTAACTACAATCAGATTGTAAATTAGCTTGGATAAAATGGTTTAAAATTCCTTTGTGGACGCTATTAGCATATGTCTATGCTGCAAATCTGACATGGGATCTGATGTGCGCTTAAGCCCAATCCCCTCTAGCATGCACCCACACAGATGCATGGACACAAGCCCATAGGTGCTCTTAACATGTGCTTGCTGGGTCTTCTGGGAGTACAGCAATAAATTTGATTTCAACCTGATTTATATCAGATTAGCTAAAGTAAATTCCTTACTGAATTGAGCAAAATTGATTAGATGCCAATCTAAAACTGATTTAAGGGTGTCCACATGGAGGTTTGCAGGAGTTCAACTAAATTAGTTTAGTTGAAAACATACCATTTTAGTTATTACAGGCCCATCTGTTATCAGGTTGTGCTTTAACATATGTATTATGGAATAGATAAGGTTTGAGGAGGGACTTTGAAAGAGGATAAGGTTTGCAACTTTATGGATTTTGACTGGGAGCTTTTCCCACTCATCTGGGCTGGCATGGAAGAAAGCACAAAAGTGATTCTTGGAGAAGTCAACTACAGAAGCTAGCATCATTGGTGGAGCAAAGGCTGTAGTTGACCTTGCAATAAGATATTAGGGTGGATAAGTGGAGTGGGGCTAAATTATGAATGGCTATGGAAAATGTAGATCTAGGACTTAAAGTGCACATAAGAACATAAGAATGGGCATATTGGGTCAGACCAATGGTCCATTTTGTGCAGTATCCGGCCTTCCAACAGAGCCCAATGCCAGGTGCTTCAAGGAGAATGGACAGAGCAGGACATTTATGAAGCACTCCATTGCCTGTCTTCCAATCCCAGTATCTGCCAATGAGTTCCACAGGTTAACTGCATTGTGTGAAGAAGCACTTCCTTTCGTTTGTTTTAAACCTGCTGCCTATTAATTTTATTGGATCCCTGGTTCTTGTGTTATGTGAAAGGGTAAATTACACTTCCTTATTCACTTTCTCCAAACCATACACAGATCTATAGATCTCTATCATATTCTCCCCTTAGTCAACTCTTTTTTTTAAAAAAAAAAATACACAGTCCCAGACTTTTGAATTACTCCTCATATGGAAACTGTTCCATACCCTTAATCATTTTTTGTTACCCTTCTCTGTACTTTTTTTCCATTTCTAATACATATTTTTTGGATGGGATGATCAGAACAGCACGCAGTATTCCTGGAATTATATAGTAGCATTGTAATACTTACCGTATTTTTCGCCCTATAAGACGCACTTTTTCTTCCCCAAAACGGGGGGGGGGGGGAAGTTGGTGCGTCTTATAGGGCGAATATACCTATTCGCCCGCGGTCACCAAAAAAAAAAAAAAAAAAACGCGCGTGCGCCCCGGTTCCCCCCTCCCCGCCGCGGGCGGGCTGCCGGGGGCGTCCCGGTTCCCCCCTCCCCGCCGTGGGCGGGCTGCCGGGAGCGCCCCCGGCAGCCTGCCCACGGCGGGGAGGGGGGAACCAGGAGCGCTCCCGGCAGCCCGCCCGCGGCGGGGAGGGGGGAACCGGGACGCCCCCAGCAGCCCGCCCGCGGCGGGGAGGGGGAAACCGGGATGCCCCCGGCAGCCCGCCCGCGCGGCGGGGACGGGAGAGCGGCGCTCCCCCAGCAGCCCGCCCGCGCGGCGGGGACGGGAGAGCGGCACGCTTTTTGTGTGTGGTGGGGTTTTTTTAGGGGGGGGGGTTCCCCCCGGCTTTTTTACTTCAAAACTCGGGGGCGTCTTATACGCCGGAGCGTCCTATAGGACGAAAAATACGGTAATGTCTTATTATCTTGCCATTTCCTAATGGTTCCTAGCATTGTTAGTTTTTGGTGTGTGTGGGGGGGGGGCGGATGTTTTCAGAGAACTATCTACAGTGATTCCAACATCTTTCTTGAGGGATAACAGCTAATTTAGACCCCATCATTTTGAGTGTATTGTTGGGATTATGTTTTATGTTGTTTTATGTTTTGCATTACCTACAAACTTTGCCAGCTCACTGTTTACCCTCTTATCCAGATCATTTATGAATATTTAAACAACACTGATCCCAGTACTTTTACCTGGAAAACCCCACTCTTTAACTCTCTCCATACTTGAAAGTGATAATTCATCCCTTCCTTTTATTTCCTGTCTTTTAACCATTTACTGATCCATTAGAGAATGGGTCTCAACCTTTTTATTATTGCATGCATACAAGAGCCAGGGGCAGCATTAGGGGATAGCAAGCATAGCAGTTGCCAAGGACCCCACGCCACAAGGGACCCTACAAAGCTAAGTTGCTCAGGCTTCAGCTTCAGCCCCGGGTGGCAGGGCTTGGGTCACTGGGCTTCAGCCTCATGCAGTCGGGCTTTGTCTTTCTGCCTTTGGCCCCAACAAGTCTAATGCTATCCCGGCTTGTCTGACCCCCTGAAACCTGCTCGCAGCCCCCCAGGGGGCCCAGGACCTCTGGTTGAGAACCACTGCATTGGAGGACCTTCCCTTTTATCCCATGACTGTTTACTTTGCTTAAGAGCCTTTAGTGAGGACCTTGTCAAAGGCTTTCTGAAAGTCCAAGTATTTTATATTCCCTGGATCACCCTGGCCCACCTGTTTGGTCTTCTGAAAATAATTCTAAATTTCCTTGTAGGCATTATTCTAAATTTCCCTTTACAGACTGTTTATCCCTCTCTCTACCATGTAATTCTGGGCTGTTATTAGGGATGCTTTTACTTTTTTTTCCTGCACTATAATGACCAAAGCATAATGAGACAGCTGTCTTCATCAAGAAACATTGGGAGGATGTTGCTGGAGCATCAAAAGAAATGAATAAATAATTGGACTATATTTACACAAGCAGCTAAGAGTTGTGTTAAAAAGTCATTATATATGTCATTTCGGTGGTGTTTACATTTCACTCATGGGTTTCCAGGTACAGAAAACAATTAAGTCGTTTATGTTTGTCTGTGGTCATTTAAGCTTGTATGGTATTGGTGTGATCCATTATAACTATAACTGCCAATGTATCTACTGTGGGAAATTCTGCATTTGCTTTGATTTCCACATTGAGAGTGCAGATAAGTAGTGGGTACAGTAGACGGGTGGGTAGCTGAGGAATGCACACCAATGCATCATTTTGGTGCAGTAGGAATTTTAAGAGATTTTTAAAAGACCCCCGTGTGAATTTTCTATCTTAACACTGAACATTATAGCCCTGATTTGCAGTTTTGAGAGTAAGGAGAGTCTAGGAGCAAGGATATTGACCTAGGACATGGGAGATCTGTGTTCAATTGTTGCTTTGCCACAGACTTTGTCACTTAGTCACTTAATTTCAATGGAAATTGGGAATCTAAATAGTTTGAGTATTTTTGCCTTAACCTCCGTGCATCAGTTCCCCATCTGTAAAATGGGGATAATAGTACCGCCCTCCCTCATAGGGACGTTTTGGAGGATACGTACATTAAAGATTGAAATGCTTTGAGATCTGATGAATGAGGCTCTATAAAAGATAGTATAATATTATTATGCTAAGGTTCCTTTACACCAATGCAGCAGTCAAAAGGAGCCTTACACCTACTTTGTCATTAGTGTAACTGACAGTCAAATCCTACATCTTAACTTATCTTTATCTTATTCTCTTTATCTTAATGCTGCAGTGATAATACGAAATTACTTCAAAACCTGTCTGAGGAGACAGCTGAAGCTGTGAAAGGAGGAGGACCTGGCAGAGGCAATAGACACTACTACAGCTTTGTATAAAAAGTGTACGGTTGCCTCTGTGAAATATTGCCAGTAGCAACAGGGAGGAAGTACTGCAATGAGATGTGATTGTTGAACTAATGGTTTGAGGAAGTATATATGATTTGAATTGGGTTTTTATTTCTTTGCTCTATGTCTTTCCAACACCTCACCCAATCAATCTGGGATGTGAAGTTGCTTGTGTTCCATGAGATATTACCAAAAAATATTTGTAGTAAACTTAATATGTTAACTGGGGAAGAGAATCAAAGTCATGAAGGTAAAATAATGCCTATAAGGAATTGTTAGCAAGTCTACTGTAATCCTGATATAATCTGCAGCCCAGTTCAGCTACATCCAATTAGAACTGGGCTGGAATTGGTTTTCTCATGCCAGGAAACTGTTTAGAGATTTCATAAATGTTCCCATTCTGCATTGAGAGGAGTCTGTAACCTTTTGAAGCAAGAAAGCAATGCTCCCCAGAATGATTGGTTTGGTAAATTAAGGCATTTGTCAGAGATGTGGGAGACCCAAGTTCAACTCCTTGCTCTGCCATTCTCTCACTTCCCAGATGGGTGCCTTAACTAGCTATTCTGGAATGGATCTTTCTCAGTCTCTCCTGCTGGAACTGTTCTATTTTGTATAAGTAATTTAATATTAATTGGACCAGCGACTTGAATGTGGGTCTCCTGCAACCTTTGAGTGCCCTATACACTAGGCTATTCTGAGGTGGGTCTTTTTCTGTTTGTTTTTTATGAGAAATTCCTTAACAGAATTGAGAAACCTTTCCCAATTAAAGTTCCATCGATATTGGTACATTCCTGTGAAAATAATGTAAGTTTTGAGGAGCCAAAGTTTTCTGACAATTCAACGTCCCCCCTCCAAAAAAGGCTGAAAAATTCCTGTTCAACTCTTTCAACAGCTTTTCCAGCTACATTTCACTTCCTGGATGTTTCTTGTTTTCTGTTCCAACTTCAAGTGGTGTCTGAACACATGAGAAGACACTAGTCCAGAATTGCATGGACTAGAAAATCATTTGCAGATTGGAAAAAAACGTATTCTGTTTAGACATTTCCTTTCTCTACTTGGTGTATACCAGCTGCATCTTTTTGATCTTGCCCACATACCTTTATATAATATCCTTTGGGGGGGAGGGGGTTAGATAAGGAGTTAGACTGTAAAACAAAGAGGGAAAAGGAGACTATTCAGTGAAAGAACCTCCTACCCCAGTCTGATGGGGGAAAAAAACCCAACATGGATAATAACCTGTCCTTTAAATTGGCTTCTGTGCCTAATGACTGAAAGATAGCTAATGTAACGGCAATATTTAAAAAGGGCTCTAGAGGTGATCCCAGGAATTACAGACCGGTAAGTCTAATGGGTGTACCAGCCAAATTAGTTGAAACAATAGTAAAGAATAAAATTCTCAGGCACATAGAAGAACATAAATTGTTGGGCAAAAGTCAACTTGGTTTCTGTAAAGGGAAATCATGTTTTACTAATCTATTAGAGTTCTTTGAAGGGGTCAACAAACATGTGGACAAGGGGGATCCAGTGCACGTAGTGTACTTAGATTTCCAGAAAGCCTTTGACAAGGTCCCTCACCAAAGGCTCTAACATAAATTAAGTTGCCACGGGATAAGAGGGAAGATCCTTTCATGGACTGAGAACTGGTTAAAAGAAACGGAACAAAGAGTAGGTAAATGGTAAATTTTCTGATTGGAGAGGGGTAACTAGTGGTGTTCCCCAAGGGTCAGTCCTAGGACCAATTCTATTCCACTTATTCATAAATGATTTGGAGGAAGGGTAAACAGTGAGGTGTAAAAGTTTGCAGATGATACTAAACTGCTCAAAATAGTTAAGACCCAAGCAGACTGTGAAGAACTTCAAAAAGATCTCACAAAACTAAATGATTGGGCAACAAAATAGTAAATGAAACTTAATGTGGATAAATGTAAAGTAATGCACATTGAAAAAATAACCCCAACTATATATACAATATGATGGGAGCTAATTTAGCTACAACTAATCAGGAAAAAGATCTTGGAGTCATCGTGGATAGTTCTCTAAAGACGTCCATGCAGTGTGCAGCGGCAGTCAAAAAAGCAAACAGGATGTTGGGAATAATTTAAAAAGAGATAGAGAATAAGACGGAGAATATCTTATTGCCCTTATACAAATCCATGGTGCGCCCACAAATGTGGTCTCCTCATCTCAAAAAGGATATATTGGCATTAGAAAAGGTTCAGAGAAGGGCAACTAAAATGATTAGGGCTTTGGAACGGGTCCCATATGAGGAAAGATTAAAGAGGCTAGGACTTTTTAGCTTGGAAAAGAGGAGACTAAGGGGGGATATGATAGAGGGATATAAAATGATGAGTGGTAAGGAGAAAGTGAATAAGGAAAAGTTATTTACTTGTTCCCATAATATAAGAACTAGGGGCCACCCAATAAAATTAGTGGGCAGCAGGTTTAAAACAAATAAAAGGAAGTTCTTCTTCAAACAACGCACAGTCAACCTGTGAAACTCCTTGCCTGAGGAGGCTGTGAAGGCTAGGACTATAACAGGGTTTAAAAGAGAACTGGATAAATTCAAGGAGGTTAAGTCCATTAAGAGGGGGGTGATGGACGGCAGAAGAGAGATCACTTGATCATTATCTGGTAGGTTCACTCACTCTGTGGCACCTGGCACTGGCCACTGTCAGTAGACAGGATACTGGGCTAGATGGACCGTTGGTCTGACCCAGTACGGCCTTTCTTATGTTCTTATGTTATGTTCTTATGATGGCAAGATATGTTTTCCGATTCAGAATAGGCAGGATATATCCAACACACATACCATTTACATTAGGTAATCTGAAGAGACACCATAAAGTAGTGTCCCATGTACTCCTTCAGTGTGTACCGTTCATATGAGGCAAACCTATCGCAACCCAAAGACTGAAATGGACTAATTGTGCTATCATTGGTATCTATAAGATTACACAGTTCTGGAGCACCCTGTGAAACATAAATTAATCTTTCCTTTTAGACAATAAGCCATACTTGTTCAAGCTAGTCATAAATAGGTGGATAGCTAAGGCAATGGTGTGCTTCCCGGAGAGTTGGCTGGGTGGGCAGAAGAATATGTTACAATTTCCTTAAGAGTGACGCAACAGCACTGTTATGCACAGCCTTGAAGCCCCTTTTAGGAATCCTGGCTGACTCAGCCAGAATTCTACCTTGTAATTCTCACTGCTGTATTTCCCTGTGGACCTCTTTACACCATATGCCTTCAGGTGTCCTAGGTAGACTTTATTGCATAATTTGATAATTCTCCATCTATATAACCAGGAATGACCGTGATCCTCAGATTTCAAACAAATAATAAATATCTTATCCTACTGTTCCCCAAGAAACATTTAGTGTGAGGATCCTAGTAATAGTAGAGACATGTTCTTTAATGAGTGTCTGCATTCTTTCAATTATATCACATTATGCCTATGAGAAATTAAGTAGAGCTGATTGGGAATTTTCAGATGAAACTTTTTTTGTTGGAAAATAAATCAAAAACTTGTCATGAAATATATCAGTTTTAATAAACCTCATGATTTGATTTCATTTTTTGGAGGGCATGGAAGGTGGGAAGGTTTGAAATTTTCAAAACATGCCATTTGAATATAAATTTTTAAATTAAAAGTTTCAATTTTCAGTTCAAAATGACTTTTCATTTTGACATGTTAGTTACTTAATAGTTAAAAATTAAAAACAATAAAAATTCAAATTGGAAGAAATGTTTGGAAATTATCCAAACAAAATATTTTGATTGAACAACCTCCCTCACTCCATTTCCCCCCTCCACACACACACACCAACCCTGCAAATTTTTGATGATAAATTCATGACCATTTTTGACTTTTCATACAGAATTGTATTTCTCAAACAGAAAAACTCTTACGGGATGGAAAAGCTATTTCCCACCCTGCTCTAGAATTACAAAAAAAAGCCCAATGAGTTTTTTGCTAAAATAGAACAATGGCCAGTAATATGCTATCAATACAAAAATCTATTTTCTCAGTCCACCAACTTAAAATTCACTTGCACGGAATTCTCTGTTAATCATACTTTTGTATTAGAGTAGTATCACTGATATAAATTAGGACTCTTTTCCAAGTGGCCTAAACTTTCCCAGGTTATAGATAATACAGTATCCCAACTGTAGTGCACTGAGATTATTCAATGTGTTCAATTATATGCTTTCCGTAATTTCTGTATTCATTGTCTCAATTTTTTTTTTTTACCCTTTGTCACTTTATGGCATAGAGATAAAAATATTGCTTTGGTGAAAGGCACTGGTTAGCTAGTGTAAAACCAAGCTCCAAGGGTCTGACCCACAATGCATGGGGTCTATCATGTACTTTGAAAAAGAACAATTTTTGTCATGCAACTAGAATGTTTTCCTTAAGACCCTGAGCTATTAGATCAAAAGTAAGAGAACCTTTTAAAATCATATTTATCGTAAAAACTGTTCTTCCACTAACAGCCCTGCCGTCAGTAACTAAAAAAACAATTAATAAACAGTCAAAAGAACTGTGTTTGTTGTACCTTTGAACACTTGGGAACACACAGCAGCTGGAAAAGACTGAGTGGAATAAGTAAAAGAGGGTTATTCTTCATTGCATTGAGGCAGGAAGTAATTCATTAACATTCAAGCCCCAAGTTCTGAGTGCATTGTGGCTACTTACTCTCAGATTGCTGGTGATTATAGCCCAAAGGCTGTATGAAAAGATCACCCCAAGTGTAGGAGAATCCTGCAGTGAGGTAGAGCTGAGGTAGCAGCTGCCACACCTCCACTGCCACTATCCAGGATCTACTTAGAAGTAAGGCCATTACAGGCTTTTCTGTGGCCCATTGATCTCTGACATCTTAATGTATTTTTTAAATTATATTATTCCAGCCCCTTGGGACTCCTGCCAGATGGTGTAAGTTTAGAGAAGCCGTTGGGGGCAAGGGAACTCTAGGTGAAAGTGAGATCTCTCTGAGTCAATATAGTGGTTCCAAGTCAAAGAGTGTCCATTGATAATCATAAAGGGACTTATTTCATTTTAAAAGGGGGGAGGGGTGGACATGCTTCTTGGGAGAAGCAAAATCACTATGCACAGGATCCAAAAGCTTTATTGACAGTACTCAAATAGAGTACACGCTGGGTCAATGAGGAGTAGCTAAGGTATACTAAATTACTCAAGGGAATAGGCTTGTCTTTGAAGCAGCCCACGTTCAAGCCACCTTTCTATTCCCCTTCTCTCCAAAGTTGCAGAGAGAGACCTGGGCCCATATCAATAAGGAAAAGTTGATTCTGGGCCTGATTCTGCTCTGCCTTGTATAATTGTTTATTCCCCTAGAAAGTGCATGTAAAACACTATCTTTCTATGTAAATGAGGGCGCAGGGTGCGAGGCAGTGGAGAATCAGGCCTTTTGCCTCTACCTTTTTAGATAAACCATGAATGTATGTTTATTCCTTGTGTTACTGTATGCATTAAAATGCTCACCATGGATGTAGCAACCTTCTCTGTCCATATTAATTTCAGAATTGATGTCAGCAACTGTCACACACTGGTGACCCCTGTGGCTCGCCATTGCTTCAGAGTGTAGCCTATGGTTCTGAGTATTGCAAAGAAAGCCTCTGGCTCCTGTGAATTATGGCTTTTTCTTTTGCTGTCTCAGGAGCATGACTTTTTTTTATTTTGAGAACTGACCTAAAATGAAAGACACTGATTTATCTGCAATTGCTGTTTGCCTTACAGCCTGCCTGTTGACTAAGAGAGAGATCACATTTTGATTAGTACAGCTTAATTGCTACAGTTGCATTTATTTTATACTTCACATTGACATAGATGAATTTGCATATGCCTATGAAAGGTGACAACCTTCTGTGTCTGCAAAACATAGTTCCTCATTTTTGATGGCTGCATTTACACTAGCTGTTATGATTCTGCATATAACACATGCTAAATGTTTTCTTATAGCTACTAAAAGTTTATTTAGACAAGCTTTGTTATCACTGCAGTCTGGAGCTGATGTTTTTAATGGGTGATGCTGGTAGAAAGGTCACTGTAAATTTAGGGAAAGTAAATGTTCCATGAAGAAAATTGACTTCACTTAGCATTAAACTCTGCTAAGATCGATAATGTGAATTATATACGTTTGTAGTGTATTAGAACAATTTAGATACTTGAAAAGGTTTTTAAAATGCCTACTGCAGTATTTGGCAGGAGAACTAAATTTGCTACTTCACTAGTTTTTGAAAGACTTTCCCTTTGCTATGTAATCAATTTCATGATAAATTATTTCAGTGATACTGGGTAGGTATTTTACATTATTAATAACAGTACTGCAGTACTGTAGACAGGGAACCTTATTTTTGAGTTTTCTCTAGTGTTCCTAAAGAAGGTTAATGTCATTGATGCGTTGTAATTTATGAAATGGAGTGCAAATTTCCACTTCCCCGCACCCCCACCAACACACTGTTTGCTCCATCTTTATTGAAAAGCACGAGAATCTGTTGACTGTGCATTAGCGTTCTATTGATAGGGAATATTGAATCATCCTGCACTTATTAGTCTATGGAGGGACAGCTACAAGTGCAATACTTAAAGTTGCTCTTGTAGTACTTGACATGGACTATCTATAACATAAGTCTTGGCTCTTTAATTACTCTAATTTGATGTTAATAACAAAGGTGGCAAATATATTTGTCACCTTTGGCTCTTAAACATGGTTCTTATCCATGGTCAGTTCACATTCTGGATGTCCATCAGATCATAATATTGCAAGGGAAACAATTTATAAGGAAGGACATCTAAATCTATGTTCTTTTTCACTGGGCTGGGAAAGTCCAGCAATAGCAGTGATTTTTTTTTTTTTAATTCGAGCTAGCTAGATCAAAGCTAGCTTGGGAACACGTGCTGCAGTCACACCACTGATTGCAATTTAAACTTTCCCTAAGATGCAAATGCACTAATTTTTTTAAAAAAAGATATATTAAGAATAGAAAGAAGAGATTAAATTGAAACAGAAGAGAGAGAACTGATTATCCAATCCCACTGTTTTTACATCAGTGTAACTCCATTGACTTTAGTGGAAATGACTCTTGATATACACCTGTGTCAGTGAGTGGACAATCAGGTTCATGGTATAACACATCTATCTGAAGCTCTGCTAAGCTCACCTAGTTTAGTTAGAATGACTGTAAAAATCCAACTGGTACTTGCATTTCTAAGAAACCGTTTCTCCTTTCCTCCCTCTAATCTTTTTGGCCTCCCATACTGTCAGAGTTGCATCCCTCTGACCCCTTTATCCAGTCAGTGTCTCAGAGACAGCCTCTGGTTTTAAGTGTCTTATTCCTCCTTTCCCTTGGATTCTAGCCTTTATAGTCTGTGACCTTTTTTGATACAAAGGTGTGACAGAATTCATTTTCATATCAGGCATGCTGGTTGAGCTTAAATCAGCACTTCAGTAATGTAGTGCTTAATCAGGTGAACCATTTGGGGAGAAGTGTAATAATAGCTTCTATGATCCATGCATTCCCTATTATACCAAAAACTTTGAAAATCTCCCTCTCTAACTCTGAAGATACTGCCCAGTTTTTTCATTCAAAACCTAGCATTTCATTTGATTGTACTTGGATGTCAGTCTAAAACATGAAGGCAATTGGATGATGGTTTGCATGTCAATTGTCCCTCACTGGAGTTGTTAGACCGAGTCAAACTCGGTCCGTTTTCGAAGCGACAAAGCGACACTCTCATATCCTTTCCTCTTTCCAGTATTTCTACCCTTTATCAAATATGATTTGACTTAGCTGAGAACTGAGGAATATTCCAGACCTAAGAAACCCAGAAAAAATAGAAGTGAAAGTGTGTGTTTGGTTACATGGATTATGTTGCCATTCGTAAATCATTGCATAGTGGTCTTTATCCTGGTATTAATTAGAAACCACATTGATCCCATCACATTCCTTCCTTTTTACAATTATTTGCAATTTTTGCTTGTGGATTCTTTTTTTTTTTTTTAAATGCATGGAACTATTAGTACTGCTTAGTGCTAGAAATAGTGTATACAGGCTCACACATGATTCCTTAAATAGATCAAGCAATTAATATTATTCCTGACTACAGTGTCTTGGCATTTCTATCCTGGATCTCCTTGACCAGAGATTGCCAGTACTGCAAAGTTGGCCTATAGTATATACAGGTTACATAAGGTGGCTACAAACTACAATACAATTGTAACTCATTTTGATTTGTGAATCAAGTTCAACCCCCACACCAGCTTCTCCCATGATTAAACATTTATGAGTTGTGCAAGTCTCAAATTTTCCATCTAGTTTTTCTGATGAAAAATATTGGGTTTTGCCAAAATGAACATTTTTGCCAAAAGAACGGTATTCAAAAATTTGAGATTCTTCATCTTAAAACCAAAACTGGAAAACTGAAATAGTTTCTGTTTACAACTGAAATTACTTTGATTTTTGGCTAGAAACTGAAAAATGGTCTCATTTCAGAATTTCAACTTCATGATAAAATGTTTAAATTTTGTATAGGAAAGAAACCCACATCTTCTAGCCAACCCTACTTATTACTGCTTTTAAAATTATTTCAGTTGGTTTTGTTTTCTTATCTTTGTTATTCTTGCTCTAGAATACCTCAGTTCTGCCCAGAGCCATTCAGTCCATCCACGTACATTTATTTAATCTTGGCTCTGATTCCTTCTTGATACCAAGTTTCTGAATCTAAAAACATTCTGACAACAGTTTTCACAGTTATTTCTCCACATTTATGTGGGCCAGTCACCATATTAAATTCTCTAATCATGGGATGGGAAAAAATACCTGATCTCAAATAATTAATAATAATGGCAGTTGCCCTAGTCTCTCCTGTATTCCTACACTGTCCCAGTAATTCCCTTTTACTGGTTGTCCCTATTAGAAATGCAGCATATGAGACCTCAACATTTTTAATTTTGACATTTCAAGGTCATTCTCAACTTCAGTCCTTGTGGGTTTCTGGTGGTTGAAATGCTCATGGTGCTTATTCTGGCCAATTCCATTTGTTTCAGATTTAAAACCAATATCCCAAACTCAGTGGTGGCTGCTTTTCACTCATTTACCAATATGTGTTTTGCCTACTTATCTCAGTAAGGATATTCACTCTTTTAAGATTAAATGTCACTGAATAATATGAATGAACGGCTACAGGAATGAGGACATCTAAAATGAAGCTTGACCACAGAAGTAGCTATAAGAACATTTTTAAGCCAGTGCCATTTTTTAACTCTTCTTCCTCTTAACTAATCTTGGCTCCTCAAGCCACTTTTGCCTGATACTTTTCTGTTAAGACTGTGCTATTTAAGACACACTAGGCCTGATGATGTATGCTTATACTGGTAAAACATGTGGGATCTGGGGAGTTTTTGATATGCAAAAAATGTATAATCTGGGTCCCAATCTCTACAAATGAAGAAACTGCTGAATGTGAGCTTCTACTATGACATTTTCTGCTTTTTTGTAGACACAGTCTACCCAACAAAACCTTAATTTAGCTATATGATTTATCTATTTCAAAAATGGATGTATCCATCTATTTCATTACTTGCACAATATGATGTTCAAGTAATATGATGTTCTCAGGTACAATATCAGATTGTGATATTTCTCACAGTGTTATATGGGACAGTACCATTCCGAGATATAGGGTGAATGGAACAGCTTCCACACTGCAAAAGTAAACTAGAAGTCACAGAATTTAGAGGAAAATGCAAGAGTGCTAAAAACTTCCTTCTCCACCAAAAATCCACTGGATATCAGGAAGATAGTCTAGACAGGAGCACAGCACTGCTTCAGCAGAAAGCAGAAATTGTCATTTTAAAAAAATGACATTGTTTCAATCGCATAAAAATGACTACTCTGACATATAACAATTAACCAAGTATTTCACTAGTACACTATTTTACGTAGTTAAAATTTTACAGTGCTCAGACCTTCTTTTAAAAGATGTTGAGCTAATGGTATTTAGGATTATTAATCTGGCACTTTCAGGCTGACACTTTCTTCCAAACATTTTATTCTGATGACCATCAGGTTGCAACACAGGGAAGACCACAAGTGATTTTAAAACTGTAATGGCAGAGGATGAACTTACGTTCTTCATTCCCATAACAATGATTGTTATAAAATATGTATCTGGTCCCATTTTCTGCTCCCATTACAATTTTTTGTCATAAAATTAGAGTGGCAGAAATCTAATGCTTTATACGTTTAGTCAATTATACAGGGGTGTGCTATATGGCTTTGACCTTTTCAGTGTTCTGTGATTTGATTGGGTGCTCACTGCAGTTCTCCCTTGCTTAAAGCCCACTACCCTGTAGGGAAGCAGTAGAATGGTTAGCCAATTAAAATACAGAATATTGAAAAGGTCAAAATAATACAAAACACTTTCATAACCTGGACTATATTAGATGTTTTAAAGATGTTGTAGAAATCTGATAAAGGTGAGATTGGGGCAAGGAACAATAAATTGCACTTTATTCCAAACTATAAAACAATCATATTTTTTGTAGAACATTCATTATTTCAATATGTGAGGACAGCCTGGGGACATTTGGCTTCCAAAACTGGTGAATGCACTTTAGAGGTAATTAAAAGTGCATCTGTGTTTTGAAATCTTGTCCCCAGTGAAGACAATGGCAAGACTTTCACGGGTTTCAGTGGGGCCAGAATTTTACTCTTGGTCTCTAAACAGAGACAGTTCCTGCCAGCTGCCATCACTTGTGTTTTGGAGTCAGATTTATGGAGCAAGGAATATTACCTGAATGGGAAATAAGTAACCTAGTAGTTTTGCGGCTAACCAAAAAGTTTTATATTTCAGGGGAAATTATTAACTGCTGCCATTCTACCTTGTTTTATATTCTGTAGATAACCTCACTGAAGTCTGTCGGGTTGCCTGACTATATCAGGAAGGAGTTTAACCTTAAAAATGTTATGTCAATCAACTTTGTAGATGTAGGCTGGCTTATAGCTAATGTCCATTTCAAATGGTGAGATTGCAACAAAGGATCTGGAATTCTGCTCTTTGTAATACTAGAGTAAATCTTCAGTAACTGCCTTCACTTCTTTGAGAACAAAATATGCAATATAGATTTGGATTTTGGATTAGATAAGTGTCTTGTGGATTCAAGAGCAGGATTTTGTCCCTATGCCTGGTGTATAGTCTTGACCGCTTGTCAGGCACTTTAGAAACTTCTTTATTTTAATAAAACTTTATATAGTTCTACAAATTCAGTAAATATCTAATAGAAATACAAACCCATTAAAATATTTCACCAAACTTTCGAGAGCCTGTATTTCAGTCTAAACAGTTAAATAAATTACATTAAATTTAAGCACCTAATTAAGAAGTTTGCCAAATCGACATGGGATTACCCAAGTTAAGTGCATGATTAAATGCCATACTGAATCAGGGCCTTAGTTCTCCATATGTGTAATCAACCCATTTGGGATTATGTTAATTTACAAAATGCACAGCTGAAGTTGTCATTTCTGTCCTTCTACAGTACTTGAAAAAAAGGTTTATATGAGAAAGCAATTGTAGCGGAATGTGGAGTCTGATTAAAGTTGATTTAAAACTGATTCAAATTTGCATTGTCTGTTGAATCAAATGTCTCTGAGAACAAGCAAAGCTGAATTTGCTTTAAAGTAGTTAACTTGAGTGGCTGCCAGAACACTGTAAAGCAGCCATGGTATGTGACTTTTTTTGTAACTCTGCTCAATGTGTTATCCAACGTAATGGTGGTTTCTGATAATACATAATAAAGATTTACATAATAAAGACCATTTTGTGGATTGCAAAAAAAGTTGAGATTAGAACTGGCTGGGAATATTCAACAAATGGATTTCTCATGTCAAGGATGGAATTTTGGGGGTGGAAGGAGGATGAGACAGACAGCTGGACCACCTAATACCTGAGTGTGTGGCACACTTATCTGAGACATGTGAGACTCACGTTCAAGTTCCTGCTCCGAATCTATTTTGGGGTGTCTCTCTCATTTTTCCATAGAAGAATTTCAGGTGGTTAGCTTTTGTTCAGATGCAGAATTCAGCCAAATCACAATTCTTGTTTTCACTGGACAATTCTGCTTTCATTCTCAGCCAGTCACCAAAGAGGTCCAGGGATTATAAGGGTATTGTGCATGGCAGTGCTACCGTATCAAAGACACATTCTGGCTAGAATTGTTTTCACTCCACTATCCCTTGAAAATACAGTGTAGATGCATTTTATTTTTTATTTATTTATTTATTTTTAGGGCAAGGGCCTGTATTGGTGGTACAGATAATTTAAAAACCACATCTCTTGATGTACTAACTGACCTTCATGTGTAGTTATAATGTACTGCCTTTTTAAACATTAGATAAAGATGTAGAAGTTAGGGGCAGTCCTGGGCTGGCAATAGCATAAAGCCTCCGTCTACTTATTCCCTGTATCGCTCTTAAGAGACCCAACACCATACTCCATATGTAGATTTGTGTGTGTGTTTGGAATTTGTTTCACAATAAGAAAGCTTTGTTTGTAGATGTTCTTGTTGATTTTCTTCAGTAGGAGACCGGATACTGAAATATTCATATTTTCACTGAAGAAATAAGATATAAATCAGTTCACTTACAGCTTGTTTTTATTCAGCCTACTGCCAGTGCTTTTTAATATACAAAATGTCAAGTGTATTTGGTCTGATTTAGATCTCTCCCATAGATATTTTTCCTGTTCTCTATTCTGCAGTTTAGTCGATGGAATAATTACAATTTTAATCACTGATTAAAGGGTGTAAATTCTGGTTCTTGCCTGCACAGTAGAAACTCTGAGGGTTTTCTCCTCTGAGTTTCTAAGGTAGTTTGTGGATCAAAGATATACGTTTAATATATAAAAACAGAGGAAAAGCAAACACTCTTTATATGTTCAAAACAAGCTTTATTAATCCATTACAGTGAAATGTTACTGACATCCTTCAGTTATCATGCACCCATTGTGGGCCCTTTTCCCAGCCCAGATTTGTGAAGAATGGTCTTTATTTGATGTTAGAAACCAGACTCTCATAACTGACTCAACCATGCATGTACCCAATTTTGACTTGCCATTCTCTTCATGGGGCCTTCTGAACCAATTTTGAACAGGCCCGGGACAATATGCAGCCAGCCTTCACACCTGGTCCCAATGAGAGGATCCTACATGCAGCTGTGGCCAAGACAGACACTGTCACACAAATCTGATGACCACCCTCTGACCAGATTTGACCGTGGTTTGGGGGTTCTGCACTTCTCTGACAAGGCTGTCTCAAATTGGCTGGCAAGCATTTGATAAAAAATAATCATGATTTCACTGTTAGAATGAAAAACTCTGGCAGCTAAAGAATGCAAAAGAGCTTGTATTTAAATAGGCCATGTGGGAGGCTCCTGCTGTGACATAAATCCAAGTGTGTCATCTAGTTCTGTCTCTAGCTAAAACCGCTAGTCTTATTTTTCAAGCATTGTTCAAAACAAGCAAAGATTTTGTTTCATTCAATTTATTGAATGAAAATCTTAATATTCATGAATTTTCAGAAGAGTTTATAAACAACATGTTGCCACTTCTGTCAATTTAAACTCATATTCTCTATTATTCAACAGCCTGACAGAAGGCCACAAATCTCAAATGTTTTTCCTTAACCTGGTTACTCTTTGCAGACTTAGTACCTTGCCAGCCCTGAATTTTACCCCAAATAGTCCAACTGCAACCCATCCCTCTCACTGGACCTGTGCAGAGAAAGTGTTTAGTTTGCTGCTTCAATAACAATAGTAAATCACTCCAGACTGTCAGGTTTCTAGAAGCATGGACTTCATTAAACTTACAGAGCCCTGATCATTTATAATGAATGCATAACAAGTTTATTAACAAAAAGCATGGATTAAGTGATACTAAATAAGAGACAAAGGTAGAAACGGTTACAAGCAAATAAAAGTGAAAACGCAACTAAAATAGGAAAATTTAAACTAGCAAGATACAGTTTTTCTTCAAGATGATATCTCTTATCCACAGTCTCCTTTCCAGAGTGCTTCCTTTGTCTCCTAAATTGAAGGATAACTCAGGAATTCTTTGCCCCTCTCTTTTATAGTCCAGTGAATCTTTGCAACATATTTTTCTGAAGGGTATCCCCAGATAAAGTTTATTAGTTCATCCTGAGTAAAGAAGCCATGATATAGCCATGGTAAGGCTCTATGCTGGTTCCTCTCCCAGATGGTTATTACTCAGGCCCACTGATAATGGGCAATTGCCCAGGGGCCTGGGTGATCTGAAAGGGCCTAGAGCCCCCACAGCTGCCACCGCCAGCAGCACAGCAGGGCTAAGGCAGGCTTCCTGCTGGCCTGCGCGCCCAGAAATGGCTGGCATGTCCCTGTGTCCTCTAAAGGGTGATGAGGGGGGGAGGGGGTTGAGAGGGGGGTCTCCATGTGCTGCCTCTGCCGTAAGCGCTGATTCCGCAGCTCCCATGGCCAGGAACTGTGGTTGGGAACTGCAGCTCCCACTGGCCACAGTTCCTGGCCAATGAGAGCTGTGGCTGGTGCCTGCAAGGCAACAGTGCATGGCAACCCCCTGGGCCACCCTGCTTAGAAGCCACTGCTAGATGGGTATGCCGGTTGCTTTTGGGAGCCATCTAAGGTAAGTGCTGACTGCCTCACCCCCTCCTGCACCCCAACCCCCTGTCCCAGCCTATAGCCCATACTCCACAGCACAACTCCTTCCCAGAGCCCACACTCTGCACCCCCTCCTGAACCCAATCTCCCTCCCAGAGCCCAACCTCACACCCTCTCCCTCACCCTAACACCCTGCCCAAGCCTGCACAGGCACAGCACTGACCAAATGTCAAGCAGACCTTGTCCACGCAGGCATGGCTTCTGTGTACATGGGGGCCCTGTATTGCCCTGGGGCCTGGAATTGCTGTCAGTGGGCCTGTTATTGCTACAATGAAATGTATCTGTTTCTGCAACCTCCAATATGCATATGAATAACCCATTGACTGATTGCACCCGGAGAGAGGCATCAGTCTTTCCTT
The DNA here is from genome assembly GCA_032164245.1 of Sternotherus odoratus. Classification (NCBI taxonomy): domain Eukaryota; kingdom Metazoa; phylum Chordata; order Testudines; family Kinosternidae; genus Sternotherus; species Sternotherus odoratus. The sequence goes on along the minus strand of JAVMKO010000007.1, from coordinate 63,765,575 downwards.
TGTCTGAGGAAAACCTGTTTACCATCTCCACAGACTTGTCTGTTTGAACACATTTTAATAGGATATTTCCAGTACAACTGCAGTCCTTTGCAGTTTACTGTACATACCCCACACAAACATTAATGTTTAGTATGTTGTTAATTTTCCAGTAATAAATTACACCTCACCTATTAGATATAGATTACAATATTAATGAGTTGGGGTCCACTGAACTGGTTTGGTTGGCTGAAACTCACTGCTAAATACCAGAAAGCTGTTAGGATCGCAAATATATCAGCTTATAAAGGGACTTATAAATAGCACTATGAGGGAAAGGTGAAGAATTAGTTTATTCTGAGCTTTGGACTTTTACATTACATGCATGTTTGGTGCTTAGTTATAAGTGAGATGGTTACATCATAAATAATTACACAGATTACAAATATACTGAGCCAGAGACTCACATGGTGTAAATCAGCATAGCTCAACGTTCCCCAGTGTCTGTTCTGTAACTGACTAGCACAAATACCCGGCGTTGCTCGGGTCCATTGGAGAGGGGGAAAGGGGGAGAGAGCTGAGCGAGTGGGGGGGGGGGGGGGCGTTGGAGTGGGGGGGAGGAGGGGGAGATTTTAAATTTTTTCGATTCTTACCTGAGGGGGGGAGAGAGCTGAGCGAGTGAGGGGTCCGTTGGAGGGGGGGTATTATTACATCATAACTATGTCACAGAGAACAGCAGTTGCCCAGCTGATGTTAATAGGCTTTAAATAATTTCGCCCCTAGGGGGCGTCAGAGGTCAGATTTGAAAAATTTTCAATTCTTTCCCTGATTAGGACCCTAAAGCCTATAACTGTACCAAATTTCAAGTATCTAGCTCAAACGGTGTGGAAGGTACGGTAAGGGAACATACATACACGCACGCACGCATGCACGCATGCACGCATACACCATTTGGCTTTTATATATATATAGATAGAATAAATACAGCTGAGTATACATATATATGAAATATTTAGAAGCTGGAATCTTATCCATAGAAGCTAATAGATTAATATTTAAACAAATTGATTAAAATAAGTCCGTTAACTAAACACCACTTATTCTACCCCCTCCCCATCCTGATTTCAAGGTGTAGGATATTGGTTTATGTTGTACAGAATAACCTTAAAAAAAATCCCTTCACCATAACCTTTATTACTTGTTCATATGCATTATATTCCTGAAACCTTGCTATTAAGGATAATAGAATTAAAAGCTAATGAATTATAGGATATACAAAGCATCACACCAAAAATAATAGCATCACTGCATGCATATGTCATTTTAACTTAGCTGTCTTCGGTAAGAAGAATACTTTTACCACAGAGAAAAGAGAAGTACATAAAAGAAAATATGAACTAAATACACATAAGTTCTAAACATCTTCCATTTTAGGTGTATGACATAAGAGTTGCAAGTCAGACTGACATTTATTTCTTTTTAAATATAGATTTTTATCTCAAGGGTGTTTTTTTCAAAAATAACTTTACGAAAAGGAAATATAAAACAAGATAACACATAGTATTAATTTTACACAGTACAGTTTAAACTCAGATAAGCATTATTCTGTTATTTCTCATTGGTACATGAAACATTCTAGGAAAAGTGTATAGGTCTCAAAAGCATTTGTAATATTCTACCAACTATTTTCTAGTTATGGCAGATCACAAGATTACACATCTTAACCATCAAATTATGACATGATCTTAGATGATAAATCAGGGACTGTTACAGTTAGTCTGAGTTTGAAATCGTAGCCCCGTGGAAGTCAATGGCAAAACATTCAGGGCATGGTTAGACTGGCGCTTTGCAGCGCTAAAACCCTCCAGTAGCACTATAATTTTCGTACCGTACACACTTCAAAGTGAGATTTTGCGCATTTACTCACTGTTTAAAGCGCAAGTATTAAACCTCCTTTTCCAGAGGCAGAAGGCTTTTAGCGCTAGAGCTGTAGTGCAAGGTTGGGAATGTGGACACCCATGGGATCTCTTGCATGCCTCCGAGCCATGTAAAGACATCAGCAAGCCATTTAAGGCCATCAGCAAGCCATTAAAGACAATCAACATGCCATGTAAGGCAAATGACGTGAGGTGTTGTTTTATAAAAACAGAAGTAGCTTTGCAGTTTCTCTCTAACAACTCACACAGCAAATAACCAGTGAAAATGCTTGCGGACGGAGCTGTATGTCTTAAATACAAAGCCTGTCAGCTTTCGCTAAGGAAAACTCACTCTGCGAACAACTTCCCAGTTCCCCCTCACCCTCCTTCTTTGCAAAGCACGTAGCACCCAGCTGAATGCTGGGATACCTGTCCTATCCCGCTATTGTCATTGCCGCCAGAAGTGCTACAAATGTATCCATTCTTTAGCGCTACAGGGTTTCAATCTGCACTGGCTCTAGCGCGATACCTATTGCGTTACATTGGGAAGTGCTACAAAAAAACGCACTATAATCTCTAGTCTAGCCATACCCTCATTGACTTCACTCTCAGGAATTTACTCAGAGGTTGTAAACTACAGACCCAGAGAATAAAGTTGTGCTGGGAGAGTGTGGCAACTGTCATCCTTAAAGGATAAGTGGGACATGAGGAGTTTTCAGGGGACAGCTTTACAAACTAGTCTCTTCTGCTTGCACCTTATATAGTCAGAACCAGACTCAGGTCTGCCACTAATGCTGTTATTTGAAAAGATGATATTCCCACGATGCCATCATATTTTGTGAATTAATAGCCACTAAAACTGAGGCATAAAAGGGAAAAAAGGAGATTTGGTGAAGGAGGAGAGAGGAGATAACCTCAACTGGGGATGAATTCTCTTCAATTATTTTTTGGAGAATTAACGTAATACTTTCAAATGCAACGTAACAGTAATTTTATGAGCAAATAATTTACTTTAGCTGCTGCTTCTTGGAATTTGCTCTCGGGACTTTCTTAAAACTAACCTGTTTATGACACATCATATTTGTTAAAATCATGTAGGCTTTTATACCTGCCTCAGCTCTATCCCATAGCTGTTGGAACTAGTGGTGTGAGGGGTGCTGCAGCACCTCTTGGCTTGAAGTGTTTTCAGTTATATACAGGGTTTTACAGTTTAGTTCAGTGGCTCTCAGGACCCCCATTATACAAATTGTTCCAGTACCCAGTTCTATCCCATCATTATCAATGGCTCCAATTTGTTTGTTCTGAGCTTTCAAACAAAGTACCATACAGAAACCTAGAAACAGGGCTTTTTTAATCACCACTCCTCCTCACCCTGAGTTCATTGTTGAATAAAACCATTTGAATCCTTTTGTATGAAACTGTCCTCTCTCTTCTTTCTTCTATTATTATGTTTATGGACCATTTGCCTGTTGCTTATCACCTGAGGCTTGATTCTGCAAACCATCTGTGCATGGAACTCTTATTGATAGTGTCCTTGCACTGTAATAAGTGTGAATGAAACAGAAGGGGGAAAAAAGGGTTTTAACTAGATCATGTTGCTTTATGAATATTTACTTCTCAGTGATACAGTAAATTGTAAAATTATGCATACTTAATCTGAAATAAGACAGTAGATGGCACAGAATGTTTTAAAGCAATCCAAATAAAAACAAACCCCATTTTAATATCCCTTTTAAAGGAAGTAATTAGCACTTCCTTTGTTAATGCAAATAATAGCTATAGCATTAGTCCTTGGGTGGGAACTTGGGTTTCTTCATGAATTCTGAACTGTTTTCTGTAGGAACAGATACAGCCTAACTCAAAGAAATCATTTTAGCTTTTTAGGAACATTGCAGGAATAGGTTGACTGTTTTGAAATACGGAGACTTTTAATTCCCCCACTCCGTCCTCCCCCCAATATTATAGGCTACAATAGTGCTGTTCATGATCGGTTAATGAAAAACCCTTTGAAATCATTGAAATTTTTTTTTCTGCTGACTTCATTGAGCTTTTGATCAGGCTTATAATTATGATGAAATAATAAAAAGTCCATTTACAAAATTTAAATCATACAAAATATTGTTGCCAAGTTTGTTGTCCAGGAAATGGTGATGAACAAATCTCTCTCTTCCTCCAATCTTTGCACTGGTTTATTATAATGATAAATTCTTATTTATGACTTACGAGACTATAACTAGCCTAATATATGTTGTTCTTATTGCTTAGTAATATATTCCCCATTGCCCTTCTCAGAGGAGATCTTCTGACTAGAGTTCATTAATTATTTATTATGCAGCCTAAGCAGGGTAGATTTTATCTTTCACAAGAAAAGACAGAGCTCTAATATGTTTAAAATTAGATTTTGGGATGGGACTAGTAAGAGGCGTGGATAGAATGGAGGCAAAGGGAAAAGGGAGAGAATCATGTGATGTTAAATATCTGAAATAAAACTTGTGATTTAATATACTAGTGGACAGCACTTGGCTCCTTAGTTCTCTGCTTGAAGTGTTTTCTTACATTTTCATTTGATGTCATTATGATGCTTTTCCTGATATTCTTCCATTGACAACATTTTGAGTGTAACACTTCATAAGACCTCATACATTTTATTGAAGACTTTTAGGATATTTTAAGATTTCTTCCATATGAGATAGTGCAGCACTTGTTGCATAGCATTTTTGATCAATGGTGCCTGAAACACATCAGTCTTGTTAATTTAGTGAGCCTCAACTCCCTCATGAACTATGCAAGTGTAACCAACTAGTAAATAATCAGAGAGGTAGCTGTGTTAGTCTGGAATAGCAGAGATAACAAAGTCCTGTGGCACCTTAAAGACTAACTATAAAGTTTTGAAGCATAAGCTTTCGTGGGCTAATACCCACTTCGTCGGATGCAAGCAGTGGAAGTGTCCCGAGGCAGGTATAGAAAAGTAGGCAAGAACCAGGTGGGAGGTAAAAAGGTTAGTCCAATTAGGCTGAACCAGCTTGTTATCTCCGATCAGGGAGGGTGGGTTATTCTTCTAGCATTTGAATGGGGGGGGGGGGGTGAACATGGAGAGAGGAGAAACTATTTCTGTAATTAGCAAGCCATTGTAGGTCTTTGTTCAATCCGAGATTGTTTGTGTTGAATTTGCAAATGAATTGTAGCTCTGCAGTTTCCCTTTGCAGTCTGGACTTGAAGTTTTTTTGCTGCAGTATGGTGACTTTTAAATCTGTATTTGTGTGTCCAGGCAGGTTGAAGTGTTCTCCCACAGGTTTTTGTATATTGCCATTCCTAATATCTGATTTGTGTGCATTTATCCTTTTTCGTAGGGACTGTCCAGTTTGGCCGATGTACATAGCAGAGGGACACTGGTGGCATATAATGGCATATATGACATTGGTTGATGTGCAGGTGAATGAACCAGTGATAGTATGGTTGATCTGGTTAGGTCCTGTGATGGTGTTGGTGGTGTAGATATGTGGGCAGAGTTGGCATCGAGGTTTGTTGCATGGATTGGTTCCTGAGTTGGAGTTATTGTGGTGCAGTGTGCTGTTGCTGGTGAGAATTTGTTTAAGGTTGGCAGGTTGTCTGTGTGCCAGGACTGGCCTTCCTCCCAAGGCCTGTGAAAGTGAGGGATTATTGTCCAGGATGGGTTGTAGGTCACTGATGATGCGTTGCAGAGGTTTTAACTGAGGACTGTAGGTGATGGCCAGTGGTGTTCTGTTGTTTTCTTTCTTGGGCTTGTCTTGCAGCAGCAGGCTTCTGGGTACACGTCTGGCTCTGTTGATCTGTGTCCTTATTTCCTTGTGCGGGTATTGTAGTTTTGAGAAAGCTTGGTGAAGATCTCGTAGGTGTTGTTCTCGAGGACTCTCATTCTGCCCCACCACCCCCACAAACATGATACAATTCTGCGGTGATCTGGAAGCCTACTTTCGCCGTCTCCGACTCAAGGAATTCTTTCAAGACAACATGGAACAGCACACTGGTACACAGACACCATTCCACCAGCAGCACAAGAAGAAGAACTCCACATGGACTCCTCCTGAGGGTCGAAATGAAGTCTGGACCTATACTTAGAATGCTTCCGCCGACGTGCACAGGCAGAAATTGTGGAAAAACAACATCGCCTGCCTCACAACCTAAATCGTGCAGAACGCAATGCTACCCACAGCCTCAGAAACAACCCTGACATCATTATCAAAGAGGCTGATAAAGGAGGTGCTGTTGTCATCATGGACAGGTCAGACTACCAAAAGGAGGCTACCAGACAACTCTCCAATACCAATTTCTACAGGCCACTTCCCTCCGATCCCACTGAGGAATATACTAAGAAACTGCACCATCTACTCAGGACTCTCCCTGCACTAACACAGGAACAAATTAATATACCCTTAGAGCCCCGACCGGGGTTATTCTATCTACTACCCAAGATCCACAAACCTGGAAACCCTGGACGCCCCATCATCTCGGGCATTGGCACTCTCACTGAAGGACTGTCTGGATATGTAGACTCTCTACTCAGACCCTATGCTACCAGCACTCCCAGCTATCTCCGTGATACCACTGACTTCCTGAGGAAACTAAAATGCATTGGTGACCTTCCAGAAAACCATCCTAGCCACCATGGATGTAGAGGCTCTCTACACAAACATCCCACACAAAGATGGAATACAAGCTGTCCGGAATAGTATCCCTGATAATGCCACAGCACAGGTGGTTGCTGAGCTCTGTGACTTTATCCTCACACACAACTATTTCAAATTTGGTGACAATATATACCTCCAGAGCAGCAGCACTGCTATGGGCACCCGCATGGCCCCACGGTATGCCAACATCTTTATGGCTGACCTGGAACAACGCTTCCTCAACTCTCGTCCACTCACACCCCTTCTCTATCTATGCTACGTTGATGACATCTTCATCATCTGGACCCTTGAGACCATACTGCAGCAAAAAAAACTTCAAGTCCAGACTGCAAAGGGAAACTGCAGAGCTACAATTCATTTGCAAATTCAACACAAACAATCTTGGATTGAACAAAGACCTACAATGGCTTGCTAATTACAGAAATAGTTTCTCCTCTCTCCATGTTCACCCCCCCCCCCCATTCAAATGCTAGAAGAATAACCCACCCTCCCTGATCGGAGATAACAAGCTGGTTCAGCCTAATTGGACTAACCTTTTTATCTCCCACCTGGTTCTTGCCTACTTTTCTATACCTGCCTCGGGACACTTCCACTGCTTGCATCCGACGAAGTGGGTATTAGCCCACAAAAGCTTATGCTTCAAAACTTTATAGTTAGTCTTTAAGGTGCCACAGGACTTTGTTACCTCAACTAGTAAATGTGTGTCACCGGTTCTCCTTTGTGCCAATATGTAGAGGATCTGAGATAATTTAGCTCCCAGCTAAAGAAGATCCATTCTTTAGCTCAAGAATTGTTCATGCATTTAGCTCTGGAGGTCTCCCATTCAAAACCCAAGTATGTTGGGCAAGGTCTATCCCATAAATATTTTACTGACAAGAGAAATTCAAAGGACTTGCCCATAATTCCACAACAAGAAAGAGCTGGTAACCTTGATTCCTAGACCTGCTCTGATCAAGAATCTCCACTCCCATACATGTCAACATATATGTATTAAATAGATGACAATGTAGAGGCAACCAATCATCAGACTAAAAGAAAAGCGCCTCAATTATGTTCTTTCTTTCATCTGTGTAATCAAGGTATCCATATGAACTCGATCACAGTAATGCTTGCAAACCTCACAAATATTAATAAGGATTTCCACAAATATTCTGGAATGTAGACAGTCATTAAAATCTCATGTGGTTATTATGTTGGGTCTCTTTTGTGTTACAACCCCTTACAGGGGTTACAGCTTAGGCTGCATAAAGAATGTGTAATTTGGCCACAAGTGCCCAGGAGACAATTCCCCTGGTGTTGGGGAACTCTCTGTTGGGCATTACTGTGCCAGATCCACAGTAAATTGGATTAGAGAGCCAATATATTAAAAGCAGGGAGGGAGAGGCAGGGTGTTAGGTCTATTAACAAAGTGGGTATTAGCCCACGAAAGCTTATTCTTCAATACTTTAGTTAGTCTTTAAGGTTCCACAGGACTCTTTGTCACTTCACCTATTTCAGTGGTGCCAGTGACAACTGCCTAGCAACAGACTAAAAGTGGTAGAAGCCAAAACTGGCCCTGAGAATCAGGGTCTCCAATGAGCTCCCTGATGTGTTCCTTCCAGTCGTGCAAACTGATCTGTTTTGGGAACCTTGGATCAAAGCAGCTATGCAACAAATGCAGCACTACCTCATATGGAAGAAATCTTAAAATAGCCCAAAAGGCTTCAATAACAAATGCATGGGAGTCTTATGGAGTGTGACACTCACAATGATGTCTATGGAAGTATATCAGTAAAAGCATCATAATGACATCAAATGCGGATGTAATAAATCACTTCAAGCGGAGCTCTAAGGAGCCAAGTGCCATGCAGTAGTGTATCAACCCACAAGTTTCATTTCAGATATTTAATGTCTTGTAATTCTCTCCTTTCCTGCCTCCATTCTGTCAACACACTTTATGAGTCCCGCAGAGCTCTGATACAGAAGTGACTCTATCCCATTAAAGTAACAAGAAAGAGAAAAACATAAATCCGTGAATATTTACTTCTATGAAGACCACAAACATAAAAGACTGAAAAGTTTTGAGAAGCTTTGTAGAATTCTATAGCTCTCTCTCTCTCTCTCTCTCTCTCTCTCTCTCTCTCTCTCAAAAAAGGTGGGGGTAAAGAAGGTAATGGTAGAATAAAAGTAAAAAGAGAAACCATTAAAAAGGAGGAACAGGCACTGAGAATATTGTCAGCTGCTTCCATGCCTGAATTATGCCTCTTCTACTGTAGCATTCTGAACTTGCCTTTTTTTTTTTTTTTTTTTTGGTCAATTGGCCATACAATGAAGAGAAGCAAAACAGTTAGGTGGCTAATCTGGTTATCCACTAACCAGATTATTTATCAAACACATGAATTCCCAGTCTTGAAAACTATTAGTACTGCTAGAATATGAAGATACTGGGCAACCTCTTGCATAGCTAGACAATTTGATGAGACAATCTACTTCTAAAAAGCAGCAAAAATCTATAGCCTTTTCTTTGAGAAAAGCAATAGAGGTTATTGGACAGCAGCCAAAATATTAATGGAGTGTTATCAGTTATCCTTCTTCAGGGAATAAACTGATCACCAGCAAGAGGGTTAAGAAAAAAATTATCCTAAAATTTCTCCTAAATGTGTTGACCTGGTGGGGTTTATGTAGTTTTTTGTACCTTCCTCTGAATTTGCCATTCTTTGCTCTCTTTAAAATGTGCCGTTCTTTGCTCTCTTTTAAATGCCATTCTACATTTGCCATTCTTTGCTCTCTTTAAAATGTGTAGGACACTTTTAATGATTCTTATGCAGATTTATGATGACAAGGTACTGACAGCTGAAGAAAAATTTCTAGTTTGATTGGAGTACTTATTATAGTCTGGAAAATGGAAAGAAATTTTGAGTGTCTAATTTAGGTAATAATATGAAATTGGTGAAAGCTTCCAAAGTTAGCAGAAACACTTGGATTTCACAACTGATCTGAGTGGAATTCTTTCTATCTGCCATGTAACTCTAATGTAAAATGAGAGATAAGTGACTTGGAAATAATATTGACTGACAGTTCTTGGTAATAAAGAAACAGATTTCCTCTATCATACATCTATGAAAGGATACAGTAAAAAGCAAGGACAGACTCATTTATAGATGTGCCATGAATTTTGCTGACCAGCTTGGCTGTTTATAAAAAGAGCTAAGTTGCTATATAAGGTTTTTATATAAGCATAGCCAAACTTTGATCATATTATTCATAACATTTTCATTTCTACAAAACTTGCATCTAGTAAACACACATTTGTTTTTCTCACATTAAAAAGAATGTCACTAGTTTGTTGGTATTCATAAGTTTTAGAAATATTGTTTGACTATTGATTAAAATGCTAGAGGGTGAATGACCCATTGTGTTATGAAAGATAATAATTGGAAGAAAGATAAGCATTTCTAAAGGAGAGCCTTGCTCTACTGCTTAGTACAGCTTCCTTCCTCCTTATCCCTAAATCTTTAAGTTTAGAAGAATAGGTTTTAATAGATCAACACTTTCACAGAAATGTATTGCACAAAGTGAACCATGGAAATGGACAACACAGGTTTTGCAATTAGAGGCTATTATTTGTAGACAGTAAAGTCAAAATCCAAATAGCATTCTATGCAAGAATATTGACCTTGACTTTGCTGATTACTTTTATAGAAATGGAAAGTTGAACAGGATTTTCACAAATGCAGTACATAAGATTTTCCTGTAACTCCTTAAATTATGACTTCATTTATACATTTTCTATTCACATTTGTGAGAATAGCTAGTGTTTAAGAAAATATTAGTAAGTCAGTTTTAAAAGGCCCTATTAGTAAAAAAGACTTTATAACCAGGATGCTATGACAAGTTATTATAAAGCCTAAGATTTAGATATTGTTAATGCAGTTGAAAGATTTAAAAATATCAGCTGTACTGTTTAATAACTTCATTAAAATGTTGTAAAAAGGAATTATCAGTACAATGCATGATATGACAAGCATTTATAGTGTTCACATGGAATGTCTTCCATTTTGAAGGATTCAGTCAATTAGAATGAGATCCTCAATTCTTATAGTGGAAGATATGTCTGGCACATGTAATAGCTCCCAAAATGGAGAGGTTTTAGGCTAGGATTTTCAAGGAGCCTAAGGGAATTAGGCACCCAGTTTCCTTTAAAGTTCAGTTGGATTTCTGTAACTCCTTTTGAAAATTACCAACTTTAAGTATAACCACTGTGTTCCTTGTTCTATACTCTCCTGGTATAGACAACTCTTTTTATTTGAGGGGGATTGAGTTAAATAATCTGTTGAATATAACTTTTGAGTAATTTTGTACCATGACTACACTTGACCACTTTTAATAAAGTGAGATAAGTGAGCTCCTTTTCCATACTCTTTCCTTTAATGCAATTGCCATTTTGTATGTGTGTGTGTAAAGGCCCTCCAAGATCCCAGTTGTCTTATACCCATGAGGTAATTGTGACACTACTTGGAGCGTCCAGGACTGTGAGTCACCTTACTGTCACTTGCCTCCAGCCTGAGGGAGTCTTGTCTATACTAGCTGATTGTTAGCTGCCGTCAGCCATTCAAATGCAGCCACTGGAGTGGATATCTCGCTCTCCCACGTTTTCACTTGCCCTGTACAGCATGACTCTGGGTATGGCTAGATTGAAGATTTTTGCGTTTTTATTTACAGTGCTTCCAAATGTAGCGAAATATGTATCGCGCTACAGACCGAGCAAATTGAAACCTAGTAGCGCAAACAAATGGATACATTTGTCGCGCTTCTAGCGTCACTACAAGTTGCGGGATAGGACAGGTATCCCACAGAGCACCTCTTCATAAATCTGGCTCACTGCCTTGTGGGGAAGGGGGCGTTTTTTGCAGTGTTTTGCGGCCATTCTGCATCCGGTTAGAACTTCCGTGGTGCTTTCTTTTATACCCCATCAATCCTTTCATTTTCCGGCCAACTCTAGCTCCGGTTCTCAACGGGTTCTGCATTTCTCAAGGCTGCCTTGCCCGTTTTCCCTGTGCTGTAATGGATCGGGAAGTGCTGCGGAGCATGATTGCGACTGTTGCCAGCACAACTATCTGCGTGGCAGAGTATTTTCTTGTAATGGAAATGGACAGTAGTGATGATTCTGACCAGGAACTAGAAATAGACCTGGACATGGAGAGTAACCTGCTCATTGCTGTAACTGACATGCTCACAACAGTGCAACGCCGCTTCTGGTCACGGCAAACGAGCACTGACTGGGATCGCATTGTCTTGCAAGTGTGGGACGATGAGCAGTGGCTGCAGAACTTTCGCATGAGGAAAGCCACTTTCATGGGGCTGTGTGCTGAACTCGCCCCCGCCTTGCAGCCCCAGGACACCAGACTGAGAGCTGCCATCCCTGTGGAGAAGCGGGTGGCTATAGCAGTGTGGAAGCTTGCCACCCCAGAAAACTACCGATCTGTGGCCAATCACTTTGGGGTGGGGAAGTTGACCATTGGAGTCGTGCTAATGGAAGTGTGCAAGGCCATTAATCGCCTTCTGCGATGGAAACTCGTGACTCTTGGTGACGTGCGTGACATCGTGGCTGGCTTCGAGCAAATGGGGTTCCCTAACTGTGGAGGGGCCATTGATGGGACCCATATCCCTATTCTGGCCCCCCAACACCTAGCTGACCAGTACATTAACCGAAAGGGGTACTTCTCCATGGTTCTTCAGGCGCTTGTGGATCACTGTGGACGGTTCACTAACATTAATGCAGGCTGGTCAGGAAAGGTGCATGATGCATGCATCTTCCGCAACAGCTGCCTGTTCAGGAAGCTGGAGGAAGGCACTTTTTTCCCAGACCAAAGGATCCCCATGGGGGAAGTGGAAATGCCCATTGTGATTCTTGGCGACCCCGCTTACCCTCTAATGCCCTGGCTCATGAAACCCTACACGGGTAGCCTGGACAGCAGGCAGGAAAGGTTCAACTACAGGCTGAGCTGCTGTCGAATGACTGTGGAAAGGGCCTTTGGGCATCTTAAAGCCAGGTAGAGGTGCCTTTATGGCAAGATAGACTTGGCTGAGACAAGGGTATCCGCGGTTATTTCCGCGTGCTGTGTCCTACACAATCTCTGTGAGCGGAAGGGCGAAGCCTTCACTGTGGCATGGACCTCAGAGGTTCAGCGAATGGAGGCCAACTATGCACAGCCAGAGAGCAGGGCTATTAGGGAGGTCCAACGTGAGGGTGCAAGGATCAGGGAAGCCTTAAGGGAGCATTTTGAGGCTGAAAGCAAGTTCTAATAGTAATTGCTGAGGGTGGGTGGGAGGGAGCGAGGGTGGGAGCTTGCATGCTAGTAGTCCGTTAATCAGAGAAGGCAGTCGCCATTATGTACCTACTAATCACATGAGTGCGGCGAATACAGAATGCAATGTATGTTAAAGAAATTCATTTATTGAACTGCTTTGTAATACTCAGCAATAAAAGTTGAAAAAGCATACATCTTCTGGTGTGTGTAGAAGTCGTTTTGAAAGAGGTACTGTGGGGGGAAGGGTGTGAATCAGGTGCGGGGGTGTGTGGAGCGTGTAAAACAGCTTTTGGGTAGTGAGGGATGTGAAATGTGATTGATGGTGGAAGTGGTGTGATCTTTGGATTTGCAGGGGAACATTTCATAGAATGTTCTGAGTCCTGCTCTCCTAATCTTCACTGCCCTCAGAATTGGTGTTCTCACCCAACCCATTCTCAGGAGTGTGCTTCTGCCTGTTGGTAGGGGGTGGGTACAGTGTGTAAGGGTTGTGGATCGGTGGGGTGCTCGGAGAAAGCATGGGGGTTGGTGGGAACTGTGGGTGGTAGTAAGCATTCAGATTTTGATACTGGCCTGGAGGAGACAGAGGGTCAGGAGGGCAATGGATGGGGGGCAAGTGTTGGGAGGGGTTGCCTTCAAGGGTCTGATACACCTGGACGGCAGCCATCTGCTGCAGGGTCTGTAATTGCAGCTCCAGCATTTTCAGCAGCTTGTCAGTGCGGTTGTCAGCACGGTCCTGGCGAGTGCTCTCTCTCTCCTCCCTTTTCTGTTCCTTCCGAAGTTCCAAACGGGTCAGACGCTCCTCCCTACGGCGGCCCTCCTTTAAAGTCTGTTTCATAACTTCCCTCAGAAGCTCCTCTCTGCTCTTCCTCGGCTTGGATCGTAGGTTGCTCAGTTTTTGAGCCACAGATCCAGCTGCTGAGGTTGTCGACGGCCCAGCTGGGAATAGAAACAATTTCAGAATTAAAACACAAGATCCCATTGCTGGTCCCAGTTTGGGGATTCCCACACATTCCTTAAACTGGTTTTGCAGGTCCCCTGTGCAAGCAAGCCATTTTATCCAGTAACCAGTGATCCCTGGCCATGCCAAGGGTATGGGACGAAATCTGTCTCCCTGCCTTTCAATACCACTGTGTAGTGGGAGACGGGGCAATAGAGGGTGTTGATTTTAAGGAGATGGGGCTTACGCCTAAGGCCCATTCGCGGCTTGCACCTTGCAACCATGTGGCAATTTTCCGCCCCACCCTCACTGGCAACAGTGGTGCACAGAGGTGATACTGTGGTAGCAATTTTATTGAGACCTTTGCAGAACTCAGCAATGGTGATAGAGTACATCGCTGCACTACTCCTTATGCAGCCAACCAGGGATGCATTATTATCCACCCTCAGCAAAACTGTGTTCCCTCCACCGTAAACATGTGAGCTGTACCTGTGCAAATCGGTGTTGAAAACACAGCAGCTGCAGTCTCCAGTCGCTGTGGCTCGCTCTGGGTGCACTCTGGGCTTGAGAGCAGGTCCTGGCTGCATGTATCCAGTGGTTCCATTACACTGCCTGGGCTCCCCACTGGGGACATCTGTGAGTCATCCCACTCCTCAATGTCTGGGTCCTGTTGTGAGTCGCCGTGCTGAGAGTCTCCAGCATCCATTCCCCCCCCCCAGTCTCAGTAACTGTCTGGGATAAACTATCCTCTATGGTCGCAGGAGAGCAGGTTGCATCCCTACCCAGGATCGCATCCACAGCGTGGTAAAATTGGAAAAACACAGGAGCTGCCCCAGAGCGGTTGTTCGCATCGCGGGCTTTGCGATATGCGATTCTAAGCTCCTTAACTTTTGCACGGCACTGGAGAGTGTCCCGTTCATGCCCTCTGTCCCTCATGGAAGCTGATATCAGGGCGTAGGTATCATAATTGCGGCGGCTGGACCGCAGCTGTGACTGAACTGCCAATTCCCCCCAACAGCTGATGAGGTCCAGGACCTCATTCTCCGACCACGCTGGAGATCGTTTATTGCGAGGAGCCATGGCACAGGGAGACATGGGAGAAGAACAATGGTTACCTGAGCACTCCAGGTCTGGCTGCAGTAAATAGGAAATGGCTTTTCAAAGTTCCCGGGCAATGTAGGGCAGGGTCTGACGTGTGGTCACCTGGGCAGGAGCCAGTAGAGTTCTAAATGCTGGCCAGAGGCTCTACTGGGAATTCTGGGCCAGGGTGCCGGAGGCTGGAGGCTAATTAACGCGCAATGGGTGTTCACATTGCCACTCCCGCGCTATAGGGCTAACGCAAAAAGGCTTATCCCTCTCGAAAAGGAGGTTTAACACTTGCGCTTTAAACGGGGAGTCGTTGCGCTAAATCTCCCTTTCAAGTGTGTTCGGTGGGAAAATTATAGCGGTAAAGGAGGGGTTTGGCGCTGCAAAGCGCCAGTCTAACCATGGCCTCTGAGTGGAGAGACACCAGAGACCAGCAATTCTAGAAAACATTTGTATTGAGACAGAGGACTGCTGTCTAAGGAAGAGCAAAAGTTCCCCTTCTCCTTCCCCTACATAACTGGCACTGATATTGAACCCACTGTGAGGCTGGCAGACCAGGTGCCAGCTCATGCTGAAGCTCTGGTCAATTTAATATAGATCAAAGTAATTATTAAATGTATAAGACTACTGGAAAAAGGCAGGTTTTTACATCACTGCCAAGATTGGGAATTATAAAAGTGTGCATATATTTTACCTGCTTTAACCTCTCATAACTCTCACTTCCTTGTCTTGGCTAATAAACCTTTAATTAGTTTACAATGGAATTAGCTATCAGCATTGTCTTTGGAATAAGAATCGAGAGTACCAACTGATCAGGGGTAAGTGACTGGTCTTTTGGGCCTGGAAACAAACTGATGGGGTCTAACCTTTGGTTTAAGTGATCTGTTCCCCCCCTCCCCCAAAGTCAGTTTGTCTGCATGGCAAGACAGACTGGAGAATATAAGGAGACTGTCTGTGACTCTATGGTAAGACTGGTATATAGATCCAGGAGTTCAAATTTGTCACTGGTTTCATGAAATCTAATGATAGAAAACACCACCAGTTTGGGGTGTCTGCCCTGTTTTCTAACAGTCCACCCTGAGATAGGCACTAACAGTGATGAGCCACTCTAGACAGCGTGACACCCATCCCACCTGTGCAGGGGAGGGGGTGAGTTACTATAGTGAAAAGAGCAGAAAACAGTTGTAATTTTTGAGAACTTTTGAGAGAACCATTTGAGAACTTTTGAGAACCATTAATTTGTACAAATTGCCTGTTAGCCAACCAGACCTTTCCATCCCCCTCCCTCACTGTCAGCTGGTTAGTGGACAAACACACACATAGGGGGAATATGATAGTTCTCTGATAATCTGCTCTATAGTTTCTACCCCAAAGCTTTATATTCATTATCATTAAAAAAATATTGAATTTATGGTTGTCTTGATCACTGACCTTTGGGGGGCAGGAGGGGCTGGAAAAAGAGGGAGCAGATATTGACAAGAAGAGTGGGGGCTTAATTTATCAGACTCCTGTGTGGTTTCTGCTGAGCCTTGCGGTCCTCCTTGGATCATCAGAAGGGGCAGGCTCCTGCAGGTAGATGTGCAGTATAAAGTGATCTTCATCTTCCAGTTCTTCTGGGGCCTTCTCCTCCAAACTGCTCTGAGTTAAACTAGAATTCTTCTGAAATAACTCTTTTGACAGCATTGAAGTTATTCCAGGTTCAGCACATTACTGAACAGTGTGTCTGATTTTAGGCGTGTGATAATCCCATTGATTTTGATTGGACTAATCTCATACATAAAGTTACTCACAAGTTTAACTGTATTGTTAAATCAGGACCTTTCAGAAGTGCAACTGAGATCAGACTCACTGACCCAAACCCCTCAGTGCCTTTTCTGAAGTATTATCAATGGGTGTTAAACTTATTCCCGAACCCAGTGATGTAGGATTTACTGAAAAAGGAAGTGCCTTCATCTAGATAAAATGTAATATCAAGCTAATAAATGGCATGACTCACGTTTTCAAAATGAGACTTATTTTCTCTTGTAGGTCAGCATGCTAGTAAAAATAATAGATGCCATTATCTTCCCAGAAAGCACCTGAAGTTATTCTTCAAATGCTGAATAAAGTCTTAAGAACTTTTGTGGCAAATGAAATATAAAAGATATTGCCCCAAATAGAGTGACACTAAACATTTTACTGCACTAGCAATATACTACAAAAGCTTTGTATCTTTTAAATCAAGTCAGGTAAGGGTTTTTTTGTGTGTGTCTGCAGCAAAATCACAATAGCACCCTTAATCTTCAATTTCATAGAGCTGTCATTAAAGGCCACTGACATCTTTCTAGTTTATGTCATACCATGACCAGTGAAGCCATTACAGTTCATGCTAACAGTTTAAATTAGGAGTCTCAAATGATGCTCTAATCCTTTGAATGCTGACATCTTCCAGACTGCCAGCCAAATGGATGCTTAGGAGGAAGTATATATAGCTTCTAGGTCCACTCCTTTTCCCTTTGAAGTCTGTTCTCATGCTTCTGTTGACTTTAGGAGAAAAAAGCAGCATTAAGCACTATGACTGCATTGCTGAAAGGTTATTTTCAATTAAATAAAATCTTTAATATATGATGATCAAATTAGGATTATTTCTTAACCTATTCTGAGTAATTTGTTATCAAGTTATCTCAATGGCATATCTATATCACATAATTGTTCTATTTCTTCAACTTGCTTTTTTTTTTTTTGTAACTAATAGTTCCCAGAGTTTAAATATACTTTTGGAAGATGATTATATAGCTGTTTTACCCCTTTAACTTGGACTGACCTTCAAGCTAAATGAAATATTTCTCTTACTATGGCTTATTTGCGAATAATTCAAAATGATTCTAACCACTCGCTTCCCTGAGTAATGTTCAGCTTCTGACTGATTTTAATTGTTTATTGATAATTTTGGACTTTACTTTTTTAAGTTCTATAATCAAACAGACCATCCTTTTTAAATTTTTGAATTATTTTAATCTGTATTTAAAACTCTGTAATTATGGATATATAGTAGGAAATGTAAGAGGCTGAAGATGCTAGCCAAAGGGGTGACCTTTACAACCTTATATAATGCAATCAAATAGCTGACAGGAAACTTTAGCAGTTCTGAAGTCCCTAATGAAGAAGTACAGAAGAAGAGCAAAGGAAAAGATAGACAGACATTTTCAGGCTGTTTTAAATAGAAGAAACCCAAGTGAGCTACTAAAAATATGTGAAGAAGACCTATCACTAGAGTTTGATATTGATTTAGAAGATATTACAATGGAAGACAGTGGTAACCTTGCATTTCCATTGTCTGCGGTACCTCTTCTGTGAGAAGCAGACTGTGACTGCTCTTAATACAGCTTTCCAGGGGAGTCAGACCTGATCCACTGCCCTCCTTTGTTAGGGTTCCATGGATGTTGGCACAGGCCTGGGGAGCAGAATGGGAACTAAACACCTCAGAGGAAATGTTTCCCCCCTTGAAGTCAATGGCAAAAATCCCACTGATTTCAGTTAGTCCATGATTTCACCCTTGGTAATTCTTGTCTCTTCCCACCACCCATACCAGGCACATAGAGATAGTGGCACAGTAACAACATCTCTCCCACATGCTGGCATTGGAGGTAAGAGGTACAAGGGCAAGGGATGTATACAACACCGAAAAAAGGGCTGTAGCAAATTACATCTCCCTTTCCAAAGAACAAGAAGTAGCGAGTTGGAGATGAGCTGTGAATCTGAGTCATCATTTCTTCCTAGGATTCTCCCTGGGATGGCACAGCTAAGTCTCATTCTAGTGCCAAATAATAATAGCACCTAGCTGCTATATACCGTATTTTTCGTCCTATAGGACGCTCCGGCCTATAAGACGCCCCCTCGTTTTTCGATAAAAAAGCTGGACAAAAAAAAAAAAAAAAAAAAGCGCCTCGCTCTCCCGTCCCGGGCGGGCTGCCGGGAGCGTCCCGGTTCCTCCCTCCCCGCCGCGGCGGGGAGGGGGGAACCGGGACGCTCCCGGCAGCCCGCCCGCGGCGGGGAGGGGGGAACCTCGGCAGCCCGCCCGCGGCGGGGAGGGGGGAACCGGGGCGCACATTCGCCCTATAAGACGCACCAACTTTTCCCCCCCCGTTTTGGGAAAGAAAAAGTGCGTCTTATAGGGCGAAAAATATGGTAGTGCTTTTCATGAGTACATTTCAAAGTACATTAACAAGGAGGTTAATATCATTTCTCTCATTTTACAGAAGGGAAAACTGAGGCAGAGAGCGGCAAAATGATTTGTCCACTGTCACTCAGCAGGCCAATAGTAGAACAGGGAATAGAAACCAGACCTCCAGATTCCCAGTCTAGTGTTCTTGACCACACAAATAGAAGATCAGAGTCCATTGCTGTAAATCCGTCTTCCACAGAAACTAACTATAACTCATTTACAAAAATCAAACATGTACAATTTCAATAAATATTTAAATTATGTTAAAAAGAACAAACCCTGTGCTAAAGAATATTGAACTGCTGATGAAAGAGGTTACAAAGTGAAAGTGATATAATATCCAAAGACCAATGAAGAAAATTATAGGGCTATTTTGCAGTGAAAAGATGGCAATAGAAAAAGGAGCTATCAGTAACATGACTTAATTAGACCTGTACATAAAAAAATGCACTATTGGTGGAAGAAATCCAGCTTTCAGTTTCTTCAACCAAAAATGAAATATTATTTTTTAAAATTCCAAATACGAACAATTTATCTGAAATAGGAAGTTTTTACAATAAAAAAAATGCTCCCCCTCCCCCCTGTGAAAATTGGCATCTTTATGCACAACTGATAAAATTGGACTCTGGGTAAATTTATAGGAGAGATACTATGACATGCAATACTATATTTCAGAAAATGAGAGGAAGCATTGTCTAGTAGTCCGATCTCTGGGCTGGTTATCAGGAGACTTGGATTATATTCCTAGCTCTGCCACTGACTAATTGTGTGACCCTAGGAAAGTAATTTTGCTTCTCTGTGCCTCTGTTCCTTCTCCTAGCCTCTATTTGTCTTCCCTATTTATAATATAGTAAGGTTTTGGGTGCAGGGATTCTCTCTTACTTTTTGATTGTAAAGCACCCAACACAACAGCACTACTGACTCCTTTCTCATGTAATTAAGAAGTATGCTGTAATGCATACCATGCAAACAAGGGGAAGCAATAAGTTTGTGCATCGAGCCCTCACTTTCATACTTCCTGAACTTTGAGTACTATATTGTGGAATCTTAGCATTTCATTAACATTGTTTCTTTTAGTCAATAGCCACATATTCCTTTTCAGTTATGTGCATATATAAGAATATGTAACTGAGCCTTATGGCACAGGACTTAGGGGTCCAATGTAAAATTGTAGCCTATAAAATATTAACAGCCTGAATTTTTAGGTTAAAAAAAATGAAAAAAAGTGCATGCAGTGGAATCAAACCTAATGTTGTGAACATGTAATGACTTAATACTTGGAGAAATCTTATATATTTAGTATTCAAAACCAAACATCTTTATGCGTATTATAGCAAATCATTTTTGTACTTACCACTCACTAATCTTTCAATACAATATTGGTGGGAATGCCCATATTAGTATGAGGGATAGTACTGTATTAAATATATTTAGTTATAAATACAGCGGCCCTTGCTGCGCATCTTCATCTCCTTAAGAAGTTAATGTGGTTAATTGCAGGTACGTGGCACCTCTCAGGATCAGGGCCACATTTTGCTAATGTATCACTTTTCTTAACTATCCACTGCAGTTCTTCTTAGACATTATTTTCACATTATCTTGTGTTCATATCCAGCTGTGGCAACATGAGAATACAGAAGCGAAGTACTGTATGTTGAAGTATTAAATTTAAAAGTGAATTCACTAACACTCCCAAAGTACCATTGAATCCTGTGATGGGCCTTAGCACTGCTATCTGTAACAAAATGCCAGCCAACATGATAAATGTCCATATTCTCATCAAAATAGAATATTGAAACTTTGCTACATGAGTTAATTATGGCCAGCTAATTGTCAAAAAATCCCAAATTTTGAAGGTGATCTGTCAGTCACCAGTCATATTTTGCAGATTTCTTCCATTCAAGTACCTGAAATGATTATAAGTTGCCAGATACAAGAAAAAATAGTCAAAATTTGACCTTTCCCATAGAGTTAACCTAAGAGTGGTCATTATATTTTTTTAAAAAAATGGTCCCAACTCTTCACATGTCCTTTCAAGCATATTAGGAATAACAGTTTACCAAAAAAGATTAATTTTATTTGTGAGCTAACCATGTTGTTCCCAATTGTTATTTATAGTTTGTTTAGTGCTGACAATGTGATCAACCCTGTATATCTCAACATCAAAGAATTTAAAGACAAGTCTGAAAGAAGCATCAGCAGGAGACACAAACAAATCCAGAGGTGCAGATGGTGATAAATTCATGTCTTGGACTTGCAGAATAAATTGGATTTCAAGAGGAAGTTAAGGCCCTGATTCAAATAAGCAATTAAGTGGGTACTTTCATCTCATTGTTTTTGACATGCTCTAATTTAAACATCTCCATAAATGCTTTTCTAAATGCGGTTGTTTTCCTGAATTGGGGCCAAAAGGGAAGACTATTTTGGCATACAGAACTGGGATGAAGAATGTGTTCTGTTCACTAAACACAGCATGATAAAATGCAGAGAAACAGAGACAAACAGGACTTCATAGAGCAGAGGAGGAACTGATAAGGTACTTGATAAGAGACAAGATAGTGTAGGGAAGGTCAGTGTTGGAATGTTTTGAAGTCAAGTATTAGAATTTTAAACTAGATTTGATATTTAAGGGGACACTTGTGGCCAGGGCCGGCGACAGACATTTTGGGGCCCCCTACTCTGAGCATTTGGGGGCCCCCTACTCTGAGCGTTTGGGCCCCTCTGCCCCCCCGCCAAGGGCTGGCCCGGCTCTTGCAGGTGGGCGGGGGAAGCGCTGCAGCCGGGGGTGCCTCGGGAGCGGCGCGCCCTGCCGTCCTCTGCAGCCGCCGGGGCGGGGGAGGCGATGGAGCCGGGGGTGCCTTGGGGCGTCTCCTGGGGGGGGCGTGGGACGAGCAGCGGCTGAAGGGCTCGGGAGGCAGCCGGCCGCGGCGCCGGACACAGCTGGGGAAATGCGGTGCGGTGCCCAGGGGGGACGACTACGAGTAGAGCTGTGTACCGGTCCCCGGACTTCAGGGCCCCCCCCTGAAGTCCGGGGCCCGGTACAGCTCTACCTGTTGTACCCCCTGTCACCGGCCCTGCTTGTGGCATTCAAAGAGGTTCATAGCTGTGACAAGATATGGAAAGGTTTAGGTAACCTTCATATAAGTCTGTTACTACTTCACATATTGTAGGGCTTGATTTTATATCACTGAGTCAATGGAAGTTTTGAAAGTAGCATAAGGCCCTTAGCCACATGGAGTTCATGTGGATACCTTTTGCCTCCAGGATTAGAAATTGGGAAAGAAATTTCTACAGGGAAAGAAAAACAGTAAGCAATTCCCTCCAATAGAAGTACACACCAGAAACTGAGTTGGAACTTACCAAGTGTTACAAGGTGGTGCTCATCCCCAGAGCAGCCTTTTGTGTCAAAGCTGGGGTAGTATATGGATACTCAAACCAGATTAGAACTGAACAAGGAGATATTTTTATTCTAGAAAAGGTTAATATAGACAACTAAGCAGCCTCCATCTTGAAAAGTGTCCTTACATGCTCCTATAATCCAGAGGAGCATACTCAGTACTGTATTTAGCGCAAATAGTACAACCGTTTAACAGTAAAATAGCTATTCTCACATTGGCCGCTAATGGAAATAAACATAACAAATACCTGCAATGTTATAGCTGGCATCACCCTGCATGCTCCCTGGTGTCCATGTGCAGAGATATTAGTGAGTCCCTGCCTCAATTTCCCTTTGAGGACTATCAATAAGTTCAATGAGTCATATATAGTGAATGATGCCCTTCAGGGGTCTTGTTTGTTTAGTTAAAGGCTGCATGGACATGCAAGCAAGGGGGACTGGGGCAAGTTAATACTGGTCTGTCTTCTCATCTGAGTCTGTTTATCTCCTCTGTCCAGGACCTTCAGCAATTCTCTGGAGCAATGTATCGTTACCCCAGTAATGTGGGCCTCTGGCTGCTGTCTTATATGGTCCTTTCTTTGGGACCAAGGTTCCCTAGGGCACTGCCCTTTCGGAACCTACTCCCTCCCTGAGCACCTTTGATAGGTTTTCTTTTCTGGTGAGCTCTTGAACCAGCTCCCATGAGAAGTCCCTTGCCTCAGGAGCTTCCTTCACTGTGTTCTGGGCCTCCTGGCTGAGTCCTCATTGCCCTTAATGGGTATCTTTATGCTTCTGCTTGATGTGAGCCTCCCAGCCAGGTGGACGGACTCACACTGGTCAGACTCCAGTTAGAGCATTAAAAGCAGCAGTATGGATGTGGTGCTGCAGCACAGATTCAGCCTAACTACCCCAGCTTAGACCCAGGTAGTCAGGTGGGCCCAAGACCCTGAGCCACAACCTCCATACTGATATTTGTAGTACTCTGGCTTGAGCCCTGCTAATATGAGTCTGTTTTCCTGTGGTGGTAGGTCCAGGTGTTCCTAATTAATTGTCCATTCTTCCACTTAAGATATTAAGTACTCACAGGTGCATCTGGATTGGCTCATTTTCCTTAGTGGAGCCAGACAGGTTGGTCCCTGACTCCCAGCTCTTGTAACACCACATTTCCTCTCCTTTGTGTGAGTCGTTCCCATATACTGGGTTTCCAGATTTTGCAGCAGTGGATGACAGCTGCAGCAAATTTAAATGTAGCAAAAATTCCCAAATAAATGGGGCTCCTTCTGTATATTTGAAATAGTCCTCAATCTCACCTTGAGTCCCCCATCACAAAAAGTAGGCCCAGAGCATTTCTTTGTTGATGCTATATGTCTTTCTCCTTCTGCCATAATCCTCCTTCATGTCCTCTGTAACAAAAACCCAATTTCATAGGTTTCTGTACCTGGCAAGAGGAGATCTTTGTTCCCTTATCCTTTAATTATCAAGCTTATGTGGGTATTTTTCTTTTTCTTGGGCAGTTCCTCTTGGGCAGTTTCTACTTCTCATTCTGTCAGATCTCTGTCTGCTCTTCTACCAGCTATTTTCAGACAACCTTCCTCTCTCACTGTCTGGAACAAAACCAGTGGTCACGCTCAGGCATATCCATGTATTGGCTTTAGACTGGCAGTGAGGCTGCTAGACGTGACTGCTTCTGTGAATACTTAAATATAAAAGGCTTGCAGGCAAGGAGGAAACCACGTATATATGTACTGCTGAGTGACTGAAGGATGGAGACCAGATAGTCAGGTCACTTGGGGAACATGGGACTGACTTGCACAATTTAGACGGTCATTTCAGGTTCAGATGAACATTCAAAGATTTATTAGAAACAAACCAAAGCTATGAACCATCCATCTCTAATCACTATTATATTGCTCAGAGTCAAGCAAACTTGGTGTTGCAATATAATGAAAAAACAAAAACAAAACAAAAACAATGGAATACAATTTAACTTACAAGAAAAAAAATTATTTAGCCACTACAAAGAACAGAAAGTGAAGTAAGTGTAACAGGTTAGGAATTAAAATATTTAGTACCTTGTACCAAAGCAAATGAGCAAATGTAGTGATTTCTTTGACAACTTAAATCTAGATTAATGAATTCAGTTTTATTTAAGTATGTTTCTTGAAGAAAAAAAAACTTTGGAAGGGCTGAAGTTGCTGTTATTATTGACCGATTACAGATAAAAAATAAAGAGAAAACCTTAGTTTCATGTTTATTTATGAGCATAATATTCTACTGATTGATGTACCATTACATAAAGCAATCATTGTAAAGGATGAACTGCTTTATTTAATCACTATAAATTTATATTTTGCAAACAAAAGTAGAATTATATTTCTAGCAAAGATATTTATCATCTCAACCACTATCCCATATCCTGTTGGAGAAAATAAGTCTGCAATTCTTTATCCCAGTAGTATAGATAAATCCATTTATGAGCAGTAAGAAGAAAATGAAAACTGTATGGGAAACCACATGTGGTACTTTGATGATGAAATGACAATTTAAAAGTTCACGAGATAACGTATCTATGAAACAATCACATCTCATAGTTTGGCTATGAAGTCCCTCTAATTTGGGGGGATTGCAGTTGTTTGGGGGGGGGGGGATGTCAGCAAACCAATAAATTGACTGAAACTACTATGGCTTATTGCTAAAAGCAGCCAAGCCAGTAGGCTGTAAATTGACCAAGTCACAGCCTCAGTTTGACTGAGGCAGGAGAGGAGGGGATTTGGGGTTCCATGTAGAGGGCAGCTTGACCCTGCATCCTTCCTGATAAGTATTGTGTTGAGGGTGATGCATTTTAGAAGAGCAGTATGCACCCCAGAAATGTCTATTGGGGCCTCAAGGCTGCTAACTCTGGGAACACCTACACCTGGTTAATCAATAATCAGAAGGAAGCCTCTTGCTTGACCATTGGAATGGCTTGCTTAACAAGTTTTCTTCAAGGGACATGTCTACTGTATAAATAAGGGGGGAATGTTTGAGGTAGTTGGAGTTTTCTGGACTCTCCCTCTGGATACATCTTGCAGTCCCCAGTGACAGATGGGTGCTGCTGTGCCACTCGAGAGCCACACTCAGCTTCAGTAATTATTGAGGGTTGGGGAAGTTTCACTAACCTGTTGTGGACTTGTGTAAGTGCTTGAGACCAAGTAAAATTTAGCTTAAGTGAAAGCACTCCTGTATTGTCCTGTTTGTGTCAGCCATCCATTGGTCAGACAGCCATGTTTCCCCTGACTTATTACCTCACACAGAGTAAAGGTTACCAAGAGCTTTGGGTTGAAAGAACCCTGGGTAACATGTCAAGAATCAGAGAGGTAGCCTTGTTAGTCTGGAATAGCAGAGGTAACAAAGAGTCCTGTGGCACCTTAAAGACTAACTAAAGTATTTAAGCATAAGCTTTCGTGGGCTAATACCCACTTCGTCGGATGCAAGCAGTGGGTAACTGAGTAACATGGACATTTAATTTCCCCCCTTTTTTATTATACTGACACAACGTCAGAAGTTGATTTCCATTAGACACCAAGTGAATAAATTGCCTAGAGTGGTTGTAGAATCTCCTTCACTGGGAATTTTTAAGAGCAGGTTGGACAAACACCTGCCAGGGATGGTCTAGATAATACTTAGTCCTGCCTTGAGTGCAGGGAATGGACTAGATGACCTCTCAAGGTCCCTTCCAGTTCTATGATTCAATGATTATTTGAGGCTTATTCCTGTCCCTTCCAGTTCTATAATTTGATGATTATTTGAGGCTTTTCTCTCTGAATTCTGTTGCATTACATACAGTGTCAGTAAAAACTGAGATTTTTATTAAAAGGTCTTCAAGTCTATAAATGCTTTATGTTTTCCTGTTATCATAATGGCCAATGATTTTTAAAATTGGGTGCCCAAAGTTAGATTTCTAGGTCTGTGTTTGGGTACCTGAAGAATTTCTCTGACTTTCAAGAGTTCCCTCTGATTTCAGCTGATGCTATTAAGTACTCAGGTTATCAGAAAATCTGGCTGCTTCTTTAGGTGTCTAGTTATGGAGCCTGAAGCCTAACTTTAGGGACTCACTTTTGAAAATTTTGGGCAATATGTTGAAGAGCTCAGCAAACACATTTATTTTTATTTGTTTGTGCCCAGCGCTGTGTGGGTTAACAAGGAAAGAAGATGCAGAGAGATTTGCCCCTACCTAGAAGCTGGGCAAAATACTTGTAGAGAGTTTGGGGATTTGTCTTTCTAGAACTCCAGCGTGTATCAACCATCTGTAAGTGAATGGAAAAGGGTGGATTAAGGTGAAGGCTCATACTCACTTCCATACTTCATACTAGCCAATGCAGCTGGCTGGACACACACAGGAGCACAAACTGCATCCCTTGGTAAGAAGTAAATGTGGCCAGTCAAAATTCCCCCCCCCCCGACACTCCTCTTCCTGTGTAGCTTCTCATGTCAATTTCAGTATAGATCATAGTTTAAATGGCACAGTCTGGATCTTCATGCATTACTGTTGTCATATGACAGGTTATGGTATTGTGTATATCCTGTACCAAATGCATCTGTGATAGAACAATGAAATTGATCAGCATAACATGCCAAAATTACAATGGATTTTGGCCCATTACATGTAGCATGTGCTTTCACTCATCAGATTATAGCAACTGTTTAGATACTTAAAAAAAGAAAGAAAGAACACCCCCCTCCCATTCTGTATTGACCTTTAGGCTCCTAGAGGTTAAGGAGATAGTATCACATCAATGATATGCAGGGCAGGGGAGGGACAATGTTGAAGGAACACTATGACTTTATGCTGAATTTCTGCATTTAAATTGATTTAAGGTAAAATGTGTCCTTTGGAATTTGGTTATAAATAAGCATTTCTAGAAGTCTCAGCACAAAAAGTAAATTTACATAACCTAAGTTTTGCTAGTCTGAGAATCAACAAGGAAGCAGATTTAACTAAATTTATTTTTTTTAATAAATGGTTTCACATAGTTTTTGCATTTAAATTCTGTTATACTGGAATCACTATATAAAAAAAATAATGCCAAAGACAAATATACAAAAATGTACTTCAACTAGAATCACTTTGCTTTATTGCAAGTGATTACAAAACAAGTAAACAAACAAAACCCTTACATTGATTGTACGGGTCCCTTAGGCTCCTCCATGTGCAATAAACTGTAATAGCAAAAGAACTGTTCAAATTGCTGCAGTCAATTTCGTTAGAGACCACTTTCTATGTGAGAGCATCTTGCTATGATTTTGAAACCCCATGTTTGGACATTCAAATCACTAATAGGCATGTAAATATTTTGTGTGTGTGCCTCATTGCCAAATTGAGTATTCAAATGTGGAATTTGGGCATCCTTTTAAAACACGCATTTTAACAGTAACTGCTAGTGGCCACCCTTACAACTGAACCCATTCTATAAACCCATAAAAATAAGTGGAAGGGTGGCTATGTTATTAGACTGGGAGTCAGGAAATCTGGGTTTAATACTTGGCTCTACTACAAACTTCTGTTGTGACCTTGGACAAGTCACTTTATCTCACTTCTCCATCTGTAAAATGCTAATACTATTTTTTCCCGCCTTTGGTCTATACAATGTATTTATTTTGTAAGCTCTTCAGGCTTGTGACTGTTTTATTATACATATGCACAGCACCTATGGACTTTTGGCCCTTTAGGCACTACTGTAATAGAAATAATAATAGCAAACTGTTAGTATCTCTTTTAGTAAAGTGTTTGAAAAACTGTGGTATTATAAAGGAAGGAGAATATTTGTATGTGATTTGCTTTTCTCCCCAAAGATATGAGAGAATTTCCTAAGGAATGGAAAAGGTTTAAAAAAACCTAAAATGTACAAAAACCTTAGTTTAAAAAAAAGCAAGTTACTTTTAGTGGGGATTTCTTGGAGAAGATAGGAGATAAGTATTGGGATTTCTATTCATGGTGCACTTTTCTAGATGCATATAAAATATTATTTACAACTTTCTGCAGTAATTTCACAAAGTCATTAACACCAAATCCATATGACTTCTCATGTGACTAGTTAAACCACATGAAATCTATAATCTTTATTTCACCACATGTTAGAATAGTGGAAAGCTAACAATAGACTTTCATACAGACAGTCATGTGCAGGTCCCTTGAATTCAATAAGAACTACCTGTGCACATCTGAGGGCTGAACTTGGTCCATCAAGTATAGATTTTGCTTCACAGAAGCTGGCTATAAATGCTGTAATTTTCTGACGGCACTTGTTAAAACTCCAAATCATAAATAAAAACTGCTCAAGGGACTATTTTTTTTGTACTATTACTAAACTAACCAGTCTTTTTTTTTTTATTGGCAGTTGGGGTTGCTTAATTCTTCTGCCCAGCACACTGAGAACTTACCTATCCTATGTCTGTGAATATTAACATCTGATGGACTGGTTCTTCAGCCTGCAATATTTCCCTAGCATCAGTGAAATATGTAGTATTTAAAATGGAGTCTCTTAAAAAGGTAAATAACCTGTCCAATGTGTGTGTTTAAAATGATAGTTCTTCTACCTTACTACATCCTCCTCCTCCTCCTTTACTCCATTCAGAGCTGACCCTAGACCAAATGGTGCGCCCTCGCATTTGTTCAACTGTTGAATACCTTCTTTTTTTTATTGCATTTGTAGCCCATTTCACAACTTTGGTGCATGATTTGCCTGCATGATTTATCCCTGTCACATAAGGCAATAAATTTGCACACCAAGATCTGTAAATTTATTCAATACATATGTAAAGAAATAAAAAAAACGTTTCCTCTAAGTTTATAGAAACTTATTTTTAATATTAAGAATAACTGAAATATAGTGATATCATTAAATTGATCTTCACACCAATATTGGATGGACAAGTATTAAATAGCGTTACAGTGGGTGACAGCCTCAGAACGCTAGTACTGTAGCACAGCATCAGAGAGATCCAAAGACTAGCCAATGCCAGTTTCAAGGGATAAACTACCAAGTGATGTCAGTGTCTCATCAGCTATCATCAACAGAAGACCGGTTTTAAGGATCCTGAGCTTCAAAACACTGTGCTCATCACTTATGACTGTGACCAGCAGTGTGAGCAGCATCCTCGAAGTTATCCACCAATTAAGAAAAATCTCTTTCTGCTCCTCATCATTAATGAATTGGAGAACTTGGAATGGAGAGTGCTTTGAGTGTTGCAAAGTGTGACAGATGTTGTCCAGTTTGACATAGGAGTCTTTATCATTGGTATCCAAACATTTCCCATGTGTCAGTGTTGAACAATTGTACAGACTTTCACAAGAGTGTTTTTCTGTCCTCCACTTACTAAGGTTATAAAAAATCCCCAAAGTCTTTTGGTAGTGCTTCATTTGTCCAAAATTTCTTTGATTGACACTTGAATAGTGTCAATGAGTGAGCAAAAAGCCTCCCTCTTGAATTTTTCTTCCGAACTTCCGATCTCCTCATCTCTGTCCTCGTAACAAAACTGTTTCTTCTTATGATAAATACAATTTCCTTGAACAGAGGATTCACTCCTATGTTTTCTGCCATTTCCACTCCTAAGTTTTCCGCCATTTCCTTGGCAGCACTAATGGCATCTTCAAATCTGTTGTCTCTGTAGGCCACAGTGAAATTAAGGCAGCTTCTCATTGTGTATTCCTCACAATGTCCATTGACTGAGTTTGTAATGCCTTGCTTACAATGTTTACTTGGAACAAGATATCAGGCCAAATTACAACTGAAACCAGAAATGTGAAGTTAGGGATCTGGTTTGCCACACTTTGTGCCTGGGCTTGGATTCCTGCCTCAGCTTTACTCTGATAATTTAAACAAAATATATATCCTTTTCAGTCTTGAAAAGATTCTGAATCTAAAGAAGATGACACTGCATCTTATGCACCCAGGGTGAGGGAATGTCAGCTACGAGGCATGAGGAAAGCTCTTGGATTCAACGAAAGGATCCTTGCCTGGATGCCACTTTTTTTCCCCTTCATGTTCAGAGCATTGTTGTAGCCTTGGCCACAGAAGTCCTGAACTTTATTTTATTCTCATTCAAACTATTCATAAACCGTTCTGTTAGGCCTTTTCCAGTAGAGTAATAGGACTTGTATCATTTATGCTTTACTCCTCAATTTCTTATGCACTGGGATGATCGCTACTGCATAAAGCCTAGTCCATGTTGTTCTATTTCATTAAATATTCCTCTTGCTGCAAAGTGGGCTTCCTGTTCACTTCACTTTGGTCTTGTCTCTAACTGACTGACTGGTGACACCTTACACCTTGTATACCCATGCGGGCCTGGCTGATAACATTATAGGAGATTCAAGGAAAATGTAGTTCCCAGAAAGTCTGGAAGGATCCATGAGATTCTACAAAGATCCAGGACATTCTAGGAGGTTAGTGAAAAATGAATCCACATATAGGATATCTGAAACATTTTACTTGAACCATTCTATTTTCCCTTTTGTTGCTTACAACAAAAACCAGCACCCCAACTCCAGCACGCCAGATGGTCACCGGGTTGCCTGCCTCTAAATCTGGCACTGTCTCCATTCCAGCCTCTCTGCAATTTTATCTATATGGATTTTTAAGGCCCTTTAGAAAATCCACTGCACCTTCTGTCCTCTATCTACTTCAAGAATTCATAGAATTGGTGTCATCAATAATTTCATTACCAAGCATAGCTTTTGCTTTGAACTTGCATTATTTTCATTTTAAATGGTGACTTGGCTTGAGTGCGGAGAATTGGAACATTTGCGGAATTTTCAATATTTTCCTTACATATTAAAAGCAGTTTAAAAGTTCGTAATTTGTCTTTTATAAGCTGCTTTTGCTGCTAGTGATGGTGCAGACATGCCAGGCTGCTGTGATAGTGATAAATGGTATTAATGCCTTAGGGTGATACCTAAGTAAATCAGCTGGTAAAGCTAAATTGTGTTCGGTTTCAATTTTTAATACTGTTTTGTGGCAGTGGCTGTTCATTCTCCACTGAATTGGCTTTGCTTACGTTGTGATTTAATTGTTCACCAGAAAGTAATGAAAATTTAGGAATGTATGAGAAAGAAAAATGTAGTTTTACAACAGAAGCTAAATAAGAACATAATAACCTAAGAGGTATCAAGGGAGCCTCAGTTGAACAAAAAAAACCCCTACACTTACAAACTTATAGTTGTTATGGGAAACAACTTTTTGCCGGGTTTAGATTCTTATACACTTTAAAATACAGTGCTATAATGCAACACAATTTTTTAAATAGGCACAATGATCTTCATTTTCTTTTCTCCCCTGCTGTCATGGGCATACAGCATGCAGTGTTGACAAACTTTGTGCCCAGCCCATTTGGCTCTCAGTTTTACTAATACCATTCTAAAAAGTTTCAGTTACAACGATGTTAAAATCATTCTGGGGCCATATGCTTTACGTAACCTATTTGAGTCAGGAGGTGGACTGCTGAGTTCTGAACCAATAAAATCTTTTTGGAAATGATTTCTTCATTCTGAAGCATTGCAGTAATCAATCCTGGGTGATGCAAATGCCTGGATGGGGAGGGGCAGGTCTAAATGAGACAGGATAGGGCTGAAGGTTGGTCAAACCTAGGAGGAAGAAGTGATGATTGCTATTTAAGAGTCCAGAATTAATTAGGAGTCCTGAAGGACTACAGTACTGCTGACCAACTTGATGATCTCTGAGAAGGCAAAAATCTTCCAAGTGTTTCTGTCTCATCAGCATGCTTTCTGTTTTAATTCTGATAATTTATCTAAATCCAGCACTTCAGAACTGGCCAGAGGGTAGGCCCAAATGGTCAGTTTTCCCCAGGCCCACTGTTTGAGAGGATTCCCAAACCAAGTTGCATTGTGATTTGGTACTTGGGTCACAGCACCACTCAGGTTTGGCTCGGCTACCCTTCTCTCATATGTCTATGTTGCTGGTCATAACAGAGGAGCAGCTAGGCCAAATTTGAGAGTGATGCTGAGACTTGTGTGGCAGGTTGCAATCTTAGGAGCAAGGAGCCAGGCCCAGGCCCAAAACATAGGCACTTCTGCTGTGAGGTGAATTCAAGGTGGGCTCTTTCCAATTCCTTTTCTCATGCAGGGGCCTCCTCTCAATGTTTTTGTGCTCTTGGGATTTTTGGAAGGGGTGAGGGTCTCAGTTTCAGATTTTTCCCCTGGCCCACAAAAATCTCTGAGCCAGAATGTCTACACTGCAGTTTTACAGCTCGAGCCCCATGAGTCCAAAATAGATGACAAGGGGCAACCACGGGTGTTTAATTGCTGCATAGACATTCACCAGGACAGCTGAGTGATGGCACTCTTTGCATAAGATGTTAATGGAATAGAGAAAGCTGGGTGTTGACATTTGCATCTATGATTCATCTCAGTTTCTACCACTCACTTACTTAATTTAGGTGTTGAATTAGATGGTTAATAAGAATATAAGAACATGAGAATGACCATACTGGGTCAGACCAAAGGTCTGTCTAGCCCAGTATCCTGTCATCTGACAGTAGCCAATGCCAGGTGCCCCAGAAGGAATAAAAGGAACAGGTAATCATCAAGTGATCCATCCCCTGTTGTCCATTCCCAGCTTCTAGCAAACAGAATCTAGGGACACCATCCCTGTCCATTCTGCCTAATAGCAATTGATGGACCTATCCTCCATGAACGTATCTAGTTCTTTTTTGAACCTTGTTATAGTCTTGGCTTTCACAATATCTTCTCTCAATGAATTTCCCAGGATAACTGTGTGTTGTGTGAAAACATACTTTCTTTTGTTTATTTTAAACCTTCTGCCTATTGATTTCATTTAGTGACCCCCCTAGTTCTCATGTTATGAGAAGTATATAACCCTTTCTTATTTAATATAATCCAGTCCTGTGAAACTTTCCTGGTCTCTTGTGTTTGTGTTATTACAATAGTACATAAACCTAAAGAAAATAGTTGTTTGTAGAAGGACTATAGAATGTAAATGCACGGCAGACAAAAGTAGCAAGATATAGACAAACTGTTGCACAAAAATAAAAGGAAAATATATTGCTGTAAAAAAAAAGAAGTAAACAATTTTGAAGATAAGCTTTTATTGTTTTTGCTGAATTTCTTGCCAGATATAATTGCCGTATTACAAAACGTCTGTGATGCTCCACTGAGACAAATGACATGTTGAAGGATGAACAGAAAATTGCCAGGCTGCCTGAAATAATTCTGAAAATGTCTTAAAGTGAAATATTATAGTCTGACATGGTTATTCAATATCCATCAAAGAAGAGTAAGGACAGATAAAGATTAAACTAATCCCACCACAAATATGAAATGAATGAAAAATAAACATCTGATTGTTCGATTATATTTATTAGGCTCAGCATTTTCCGTAAGTACACAGACAATACTGATCAATCTGGTCCTAATGAATAGGGTTCTTTAAAAAGAACTACATTAGAAATGTAATGTATTGTGTTACTGTATATACCCTTAGCAATTCTGAATGGAAATGGGAGCTGAGATTGAGCTTGTTGATGTGACTTTCAAACTACATGAATAAAATACTCATTTCAGGATGGCTGAGCTTTGTGCCAAATTTTTCCTTGTAGTTTCTCCCCTACTGCATGCTGATGCTTGAAAGAGTCCTACCTCTGGTCCTTCACTGCCCTTGCATATAGGTATCTGTGAGTATCTCTCGCATACAGATGTCTCAGGAGCATTTCCTATGTGCTTTTGTGACTTGAATGTCATCACTTGCAGCCAAAGCCACAAAAGCATCTAAAACTTCACTGTCATCTTCCAAAGCTAGAAAATGTTTCAGCAGAGAATGTGTCAGACATGTCTGCCACAAAAGACATCTAAGCTAAGCAAGCCTTTTGTATTTCTCTTGACCCAAAAGCATTTTGCTTTCTGTACTAATTAATCTTGATGTAGTACCTTTCTAAGCAATGATTCATCAAACATATATATTTATTCAAAAGTAGCATTTTAAAAGTCCAATTTTGGTGCCTGCTCATGCCCTGATACCATCTGTAAGGGGGGCACACAGTACACCGCTGTCAGAATATTTAGCCAAACTGTCTTATGAGGTATTGTTTAAAAACTGGTGACATGCTGCTCATAAACATCATTACACAATATATGTATGACCTGTGTATAAAGAGTTATGGATGGGTGCTGGAAAGGTGTTCCTAAAATATGTTTTGGAGGCAGTTGATAAGAAACAATCAAAATAGAATGGAAGTACATTTACATCTAAGGTAAACAAAGTAATTAAGCCCACTGAAAAAAGCAAATTGACCAGACGATGAGGAAGACAGCATGGTGTCAGCACACCAGTTGGGAAGAAGAACTCTTTCTGGGATATGAGTATATTTCAAAGGTTTACTGGACAATAAAAAAGAGAGGGTCAGAAATCCCTGAGTTTTCCACCACTTAAGGGACAAAAAGGCCAGTCATTTTTGAATTTGTAAAAGGTGGATTCCTCAGACATTGAGGACACTACAACTGACAATAGGTGAGAAATTGCCAGAAACAATAAATCACAATTGTGGAGTTTTAAAGCATGTATATTTTTTTATTTGTAATCATTTTCTGTTTTTATTATCTCTGCTTAGTATCACTTAAATCTATTCTTTATTAATAAACATAATCTTGTTTTATTATATATTCCTCTCAATGCTGTGTATTAAGGTAAAAAGTGTGTCTGCAGGCTGAGCTAACAGGCTAGTGTGTGTGTACTGTCTCTTTGGAAACAGCAAACTTAGTCATTTCTGTGAGTGTCCCATGAGAGGGACTGGACACTATGGAGAGACATCTCTGGGGAACTCAGAACTGAGATTTACTGAATGTTACCTGCAAGGCAAGGTTTAGATTTGCAGAGTCTTAAGGAGATTGCTTAAAGGGAGAAAGACAGGTGTGAAGGGAACTGTCTCACAGTTTAAGATTCAGCAAAGCCCTATTTTTGAGAAGTAACACAGTGGCTTTTGGTACTGGACTCCCTGAGGAGTTTGTCCCACCATACCACTGAAGTTGTTGGGAATTTCAATGGGCGCATGGCCCCTCAATGTCAGTGTCTGGTAGACCATTCAGTTGTACCAAGGTATCTGCCTCTTTAAAAAATGAGTCCAATGGGTTTCTAAAATTGTATACAATGCAAATATATATCAGCCTTCTTTATGGTATATTCCAAAATCATGACACACACCTAAAGATAGTGAATATATTCATGAATGGTGAAGCCAAGTGACCAAAATCTGGTTCTATGCTGTGCAGGGCTCCCAGTGAAAGGAATAGAAGTATTTTATAGTCAGATGTTATGATATTTAACAGGTGAAGTGTCAGCACAAAGCTGCTTTAGTTATGTTTCATTTCAGACACTAAGGTAACTGTGGCAGGGTGGGCTTGACCCAGCCTGCTGCCCCTTTAAGAGGGAGAAAAGCCCTCTGCAAACCCCCGGTGCAGGAAGGCTAATTAGCCACCTGAGGTGCAGGCTAATCAACCTGCATGAGTTGCACCTGGCAGCCTCCTCTGGGGGATATAAGGCTGCCAGGAAGGAAGCCCAGGGTGGTGGTGGTGGTGGTGGTGGTGACTGAGCTATCAAGAGCTGTGTGTGTTTGTATCACTGTTAGCTGGACTACCTAGAGTCCCTAGAGCTGTGTTAACTGTTAGCTGGACTACATAGAGTCCCTAGAGCTGTATCACTGTTAGCTGGACTACATAGAGTCCGTAGAGCTGGGTATTAATGAGCTATCAAGAGCTGAGTGTGTATTAATGAGCTGTTTATTAATGAACTGTTTAACCTGTATATATTGGTGGTGGGGTCCTGCACTGTAAATTAAAGGGCACTGTTGGAGCAAAAAAGGGTTTCCTGCCTGTGTTCCTGAGAGGGGGGAGACGGCGATCTGTCACATAACCCATAGTAATCAGGGATGATTAGGACTTTAGGTTTGTTGTTTGTATTGGAAAAATGTTTTTGATACAATAAGCCTCCAGAAAGGTTTTCAGTATTCACCCCCAAAAAGAATTTGGGACAGATTTGCTTATTGGGATGTGTTGCCTTCAATTATGTTATGGATAGCCGAGCAGAATTTGGTCCTTGCTATGTGACTACTTCAAAAAATCACAACTAATACTTTTCCAACACTAATGGGGAATTTTTATGACATAAAAATATAAATTAGTGGAAAGCAAACTTTTATCAATTTGATTCATTAAGGGAGGGAAAGAAGTGGTGATAATATTCCTTTTGTATAAAACTTGCCATTCTATGCTTTTTAGACAAAATAAAGATCTAATTAAAATTCCCAAACAGTGATTTTAATCAGGTTATAGCACTGTTCTTTAGCAGGGAGTATATTAGAAGTTTCAGAATCCATAGCCACAAAAACTATTTACTTAAAAATATGATTCAAGCCATTCCACATTAATATTCATACATAATATCCAAAGGTCTTTTTCCTCACTTTAAGTTTACTAATGGAAAATCATACATCTCAATATTAACAGTATAAATAGGGCCAAAGATCAGTTACAGCATTTTCTCTGATAAAAATAAGCTTATGAAAACTACAAAATGCAATCATCATTTAAATATTTGCTATGAATCCAATATATTACCCCATGAAACCAATCACTTATTTTTCTGCAAGAATAACCAACTTTGCTTCTCTCCATTTGTTACTTCTTGATAAATAAAACTGACTCTTAGTAAAAAGATTTGCTGTCACTATCAGATGGATGGATCTGTGTTCAGACAGATGGATTTGTAAACACATGAATATTTTAGAAAATTGACTGTGGTGTAATATATATATATATATTCTAACTACATTTAAAGTAGAAAAGTCATTAAAGTTTGTATTAAAGCTTTGTTCTCTTTTCAAATTATTCAGAAATCAAGTCACTACTGCAGAAAATACAAACCACATGTGGCTAAATTGTGCCCAAAAGGTGCAAAAAGCTCCTTGTCCTTTCATGATTGCACAACTGCTGTGGACAGATACAATCTCTGCATTCTTCTGAGCCATGGGATGACTCTTTTAATCATCCCCAGGGTTGCAAGAGAACCAAAATGGATAAGGGAGGAAGTGGGACCATGACAAGAGTGTGCTACACCCTTGAGGGGATGTAGCAGCAGGTATACACCAACGGCTTCCCAGTGCAATGCAGAATAAATTATTTCTTTGAAGAACTGAACTGAATGCAAAGCCCAACTGGGTAAATACAATTTTCCCCAGTGTATCCTAACATCTGTTCTGTGCACAACTTTGTTGGGTGTTTCTTAGTAGAAATTCAACTGTGCTCAAGTATCAAGATCCCACCAGATTTGGAATTATTGGAAACATAGAGGAGGAGACAGCCAAGATGCAAAATGTCCAGACACATAGCAGAAGTGAAGCGTGTAGGCAACTAGAGAAGATTCAGGGTTAATCAATGGAAAGCCCCACATAGGAGCTGAGATAACAGCACATTTATATAAGAAAGTGGGAAAGATATAATGAAGTAATTGAACCCATTGGATTCACTTGAGGTTATCTGTAATCTTGTCTCCTTTATATTGTCCTCTTTATAGTACTTTCCACATAAGCAAGGACTATACATCTAATGAGGAAAATGTGGAATTGTGACTGTGGGGTCTGGAGCAGAAGAAATCCACAAAAGCACCATCAGATGAAAGAGTAGATCACAGTACAAAAATTTAGGAGAACCCCTTTTTAAGTATATAACTTTTATCATTTCCATAAGATGTATTTAATTATTTAAAGTAATTTAAGGTACTTCACTGAATAGGTAATTCTGTCTAGTGTCGAGTATGCTGTCGCTCTGCAATTTTCCTCACAAACTAAACATAGAAAAAGAATTAGATCTGTTCAAAACATTGGAAATTGGAGATAAATGTTAAACGCTACCACAATCTTGGATGAAATGTTCACAGAAATGGTTTGCCCTTTTCTCTCAGATCTACATACTGTATTTTTCGCCATATAAGATGCATTTTTAACCCCGGAAAATCTTCTTAAAATTCGGGATGCGTCTTATACGCCGGATATAAGAAATTCTGAGCCGGTCTGCAGTCGCCGCATATGGTGGGGGGAGCTCAAAAATGGCCACCGCCGCATCCACCAATAGCAGGCGGCGTTGTGGTTGTCAACAAGCGAGTTGCTACAACGGAGGAGAGGGGCAGGGACACCGGGCCGCGGGGTCATGTGCGCAGCCCCCAGCAGAGCCGGGAGGGGCGGGGCGGGCACGGAGCGCTACATGCGGGTAAGTCACAGTCCGGAGCGCGCCGCGAGGGGGCGGGATCCCCCCTATTCGGGGCACGGGGCCGA
The DNA here is from genome assembly GCA_032164245.1 of Sternotherus odoratus. Taxonomy (NCBI): domain Eukaryota; kingdom Metazoa; phylum Chordata; order Testudines; family Kinosternidae; genus Sternotherus; species Sternotherus odoratus. The sequence continues at coordinate 63,726,788 of JAVMKO010000007.1, read as the reverse complement.
ATGGTTTGTAGGTCCCGAGGGTGCGGGGGAGGCAGGTCGCGGGGACAACTGGGTCCGCTCTGGTGGGCCTAGAAGCGGCCCCACAGTGACCGGGCCCAGCCGGGGAGCGGCCGAATGTACCCGGGCAGTTACCCGGGCAGCTCCGTGGCGCTTGCGACGGGGCTCGCCCTGGATCCCAGTCTCCCCCATGCCTCTGAAAACCCCTCCGAGCTAGACATACTGGAAGGCGGCAGAGAGCTGGAGAGGAGCTGGTGCCATGGTAAAGGGGGCGGGTGGAGAGAAAATCCTGCTCCTCACCCCTGCCGCGGTTCAGCAGCCAGCGAGCCGCAGATTTGGTTCAGAATCTTTTTTTTCTAGATTTTCCTCCTTTAAAATTAGGTGCGTCTTATATGCCGGAGCGTCTTATATGGCGAAAAATACGGTATATTCTTCTAGTTCTAGACTATACATGAGGAGAGACTTCCAGTCACAATGTTAAATCCCTTTAGTGCCAAATTCTGATATCCTTTCTCTGGAATAGTATCTTTCACAATAAGTAGTTCCATTGATGTCAGTTGGATTACTTGTGCAGTAAAGTACTATTCATTGTCAGTGAGTGGCTCCCAATCTATCACTTAGTTCTCACTCGGTTCCCATTGATGTCAGTGGGAGTTTTTCCTGAGTAAAGACTAAGGAATTTAGTCTATAGAGAATTATACTAAGTGGAGTATTTTTTTTATTACTTGCTTGTAATGTACATTGTGTTCTCATAAAACTGGGTGACTCAGCAACAAAATGGCAGATTAAATGTAATGTTGATAAATGCAAAATAATGCACACTGGAAAACATAATCACACCTATATTTAAGAAATGATGGGGTCTAAATTAGCTTTTACCACTCAAGAAAGTTCTTGGAGTCATAGTGGATAGTTCTCTGAAAACATTCACTCAATATGCAGCGACAGTCAAAAAATCTAACAATGTTGGGAATCATAAAGAATGGGATTGATAATACAGAAAATATCATATTGCCTCTATAGAAATCAATGGTCACTCATCTTGAATACTGCATGCAGATGTAGTTGTGCCATCTCAAAAAAGATATATTGGAATAGAAAGAGGTTCAGAAAAAGGCAACAAAAATTATTAGGGGTATGGAACAATGTCCATATGAGAAGAGATTAATAAGACTGGGACTTTTCAACTTTCAAAAGAGATGATTAAGGGGGGATATGATTGAGGTCTATAAAATCATGACTGGTGTGGAGAAAGTAAATAAGGAAATGTTATTTACACCTTCTCATAACACGAGAATGAGGGGTCATCCAATAAAATTAATAGGCAAGAGGTTTAAAACAAACAAAAGGAAGTATTTCTTGACACAATGCACAGTCAATCTATTGAACTCCTTGCCAGAGGATTTGGGTTAAAAAAGGTTAACAGGGTTAAAAAAGTAACTACATAAATTCATAGAGCATAAGTCCATCAATGGTTATTAGCCAGGTAAGGCAGGCATGGTGTCACTAGCCTCTATTTGCTAGAAGCTGGAAATGGGGGGTGGGGATGGATCATTTGATGATTGCCTGATATGTTCATTCCCTCTGAAGCACTTGTCATTGGCCACTGTTGGAAGACACTGGGCCAGATGGACCTTTGGTCTGATCCAGGATGGTCATTCTTAGCTTCTTAGGTTCACTGACATGAGGATGTGACCGCCAAAAGTATTTCACATGCAGCTCAGAGAGTTTTTTCTCCTAAAAGTCTGGAGGTGGAAGGCTAGCTTAAATACTTTGTTACCTAGTTATCATGAATAGTGCCATTATAAGGAAACCAAGAACCTGAATGTATATTAAGGATATTAAAATCTCATTATTATTAAAAGGGTAACAGACTACATATTGCAATGCAATTAGTCATTAGTATCAAGAATATGATCCCTTTTCAGCACACTGCTCAGCTTAATAGCAGTCATTTAAAATGTTTTTCTTCATGATATACTATTACTGATGTAGACCATTGAGTTCAGGGTTGATTAAAACAATTTTTTATCATACTTAATAATCAGATTGTTAAAAAGTAACAATAAGTGTTGGATTGTCAATTAACAAGCTAACGATTAATGCTGATGATGATGACAAGATGAAAGTGTGCAGGGGCACCTTCATCAGCACTGAACAGAAAAAAAATCCTTCAAAACACCACTGATAAAAGAACCTCTGGAACAGCTTTTACACCTTCCCACAATTGGAGTTGCAGCTAGTCAGGGATGTGAAGGGTAACAAGAAGGGTTTTGTTTCTACAGGTATATTAGCAACAAGAAGTATGGGCCCCTTACTGAATAGTAGAGGCAACCTAGTGACAAATGATGTGGAAAAAGCTGAAGTATTCAATGGTGGTTTTTGTTTGTTTGTTGTTTTTGCCTTGGTCTAAACAAACAAGGTCAGCTCCCATACTGCTGCACTGGGCAGCACAGTACAGGGGGATGGGAAGGGGCCAGTAAGCAGCCCTCAGTAGTGAAAGAGCAGGTAAAGGGCTATTTAGAAAAGCTGGACATGGGACCAGATGCAATGCATACAAGGGTGCTGAGGGAGTTGTGATGTGATTGAAGAGCCATTGGCCATTATCTTTGAAAACTCATGATGTTTAGGGGAGGTCCCTGGAAGACTATTGGAAAAAGGCTCATATAGTACCCCTCTTTAAAAAAGGGAAGAAGAAGAATCCAGGGAACTACAGATGGGTCAGCCTCACCTCAGTCTCTGGAAAAATTGTGGCGCAGATCCTCAAGCAATCCATTTGGAAGCACTTGAAGGAGAGGAAGGTGATCAGGAACAGTTATCATGGATTCACCAAGTCATGTCTGATAAACCTAATTGCCTTCTATGATGAGATAACTGGCTCTGTGGATATGTGGAAAGTGGTGGACATGATATATCTTGACTTTAGCAAAACTTTGACATGGTCTCCCACAGTGTTCTTGCCAGCAAGTTAAAGTAGTATGGATTGGATGAATGGACTGAGGTGGATAGAAAGCTGCCTAGATTGTTGGGGTCAGTGGGAAGTGATCAACAGCTCGATGTCTAGTTGGCAGCCAGTATCAAACAGAGTGCCACAGGGTCGGTCCTGTGGCCTGCCACTACAGTCTCCCCCTCACCCCGCACTATGGAAAGAATGTGGACAAATTGGAGAGAGTTCAGCGTAGGGTAATGAAAATGATTAGGGGTCTGGGGAACATGACTTATGAGGAGAGGCTGAGGGAATCAGTTTTATTTAGTCTGCGGACGAGAGGAAAGAAGGGGGGATTGGATAGCAGCTAACTGAGGGGGATTCCAAAGCAGATGGACTAAGCTGTTCTCAGTGATGGCAGATGACAGCAGCAATGGTCTCAAGTTGCAATGGGGGAGGTGTAGGTTGGATATTAAGAAAAACTATTTCACTAGGCGGTTGGTGAAGCCCTGGAATGGGTTACCTAGGGAGGTGGTGGAATATCCATTCTTAAAGGTTTCTAAGGCTGTCATAAGTATAAAGTAGCCTAGAATTACTTTTTACCTGTAAACGGTTAACCTGAAAGTAACATGAGAGGGGATGACGAAACAGAGATGCTAATCAACCTCGGGAACAAAGAGAGTTTTTAGTTTCGGTTTAGCTCTCTCTCGCTGTTCGCCCCAGCTATGGGATGAACCACACCTATGTCTCTTCCTACCTTTCTATAATCTTCTAATAAGTCAAGGTCACTAGTAAGTGAATATATGCTTGAACTGTATCACTTGATAATTGATCCACGGTGTTTCTTTTACTGTTAAGCTTTGGCAGAGGAAGAATTCCCAGGGAGGGATCCGTGATGCTGTGTGATTCAAAGGGGGTTTCTCTATTGATTTCTGTACAAGGGATTTATGCTTTTCTCTTTTTATTTAATTAAAATCTCTCTCTTAAGACCCTGACTGTTTGTTTCCATTGGATAGATCCTGGTTTGGTTCAGGCACGTCTCACAGAAAGTGAGTATTTATTTTCTTGGTTTCTCAAGCCTCTCCCAGGTGAAGAGAGGAGATTAGGGGGGTATTCAAAGAGGGGTTCCAATTTACCCTAACCCATTGTTTTGGGGGCTTAAATTGGTGGTGGCAGCGATTCCAAGCCCAGACATAGGAGAAGTTTGTGTTCTGGGGAAAAGTTTTAACCTAAGCTGGTAAAATAAGCTTGGGGGGTTATTTCTTTTTTTCATGCGGGTCCCCACATCTTTACCCTAGAGTTCAGAGTGGGGAGGCAATCCTTTACAAAGGCCCAGCTTGACAAAACCCTGACTGGGATGATTTAGTTGGGGTTAGTCCTGCTTTGAGCAGGCGGTTGGACTAGATGACCTCCTGAGATCTATTCCAACCTTAATCTTCTATGATTTTAATGTCAAACATCTTCCTCGAAGAAGGCATTTGAAAAACCTACAGACTTTGTTTCTGAAAGTTTTTTAGGACTATGTATTTCTTTTTGTGATTCTTTGTAATCGTTAGTTATCCACACACTTCTTTTAACTTCCTGTGATAACAAACAAGAGTTTTCCTCAAGTGCAGAATGACTTTTTTATATCTACAGTCCTCCAGAGCTTTTCCTCCCCTCTTGCCTTCATTTCTTTTCCCCTTTTTTCAAGGACACTAACTTATTTGCCACTTCTATTCCCTACAAATCAATTTCTTCTCTTGTCACTAATTTGTTCTGAGTTGGTATGGCGGCACTTTGTGTCTGCATATTGTAATAGAAACCTAGGTTTTCATGATAGGAAAACCTAAACATCCAAATGACTGAATTAGCATGTTCTAATTGACTTTAATTTCTAGTGGCTCATTTAATTTGAAGTCTCTACACACCTTGTAGATTATTACAAGTATAGAACATCTGTTGTCCTATGTTTAATGTATATAAAATTCAATTAGGCTAGTGTAAATGAATGACCAGAGAGTTCATAAACATAAATACATGTGTAATACTAAATAGTCATTCTTTACAGATATTACCTTGATACTGTGCAATGCCATATTACACTGTGTATAAAATATTATGGAGAGTGTTCCCTACTAACTTGGGCAGGTATGGGCTGGGCATATGACTATGGGACACTGATATATTGGTCCAGATGGTCCATTGAACTACCTGATTTCTCTCTCAATCCTCATAATTGTATATGCTGTACAATATTTCTCCATATAATGGGTCAAATCTTTAGCTGGTTTACACCTCATGAGGATGTGGCCTAATACACTTAATTAAAATTGCATGCAGCATATATTTTATGGTGCCAGATTTTTTTGATGATTCTTTCCAGCAATTCTGTGTCTCCAGCATTTTCTTTTGACTCTTTCTGAAGTTTTCTGTCTCCTGTGACTCAGTTATTCTTTCAGTGTGACACTTTTACACACATGCAGGATAGCTGTTCCTCAAACCTACAGTTATGCTTCACATTCAATCCTTCTGATAAACTAGTCACACGGTGTTCGTCTTTGACAGCACAATAACTGGCATAAATGGAATCAGATGTGTCAAGGAAGTTCTGTCTATTGTACTGAGTATTTAAGACACATAAAGGCATAAGCATTTTCAACAGAGAATATTTGTTTCTTCACATTCTAGAAAAACTATTTTTCTTTCATGGTGTAAGCCTTTCTCAGAAAACTTCTTGTATGAACTCCTGGTGTTTTCCTTTTATGATCTCTTAAAAATTCATATTAGGTCACATTCTAATTTCCTTACTCTCATTTAATGGCAGTTCACCTTCTGAGTGGTCCTATTGATCCAAAGAGATTACTTGCAAAGGAAGGTATTGCCCTTCTTTGAATCAGAATGCAGAATAAGGCGGGGGGGAGGGAAGGGCAAAATTAATGTATGTTCATTATTATCACTTATTCCTCATATCATGCTTTGGACTCAATTATAGGCCTGATTCTAACCTAATACCAATTATACATGGGTGTAACTGCAGTTGATTTGTACCAATTTATACTAAGTAGGATCAGAATCAAGCTCTATATTGGGTACTATGGACTAAATTTTGATGCCATTACACAGGTTTTACTCAGTGTTTATTCAGACAAAATTTCAATCAGCTTCGTATGAGGATTGAGAGCATTTACCGCTGAGGTACTCAGCACTCACGGGATTAAATCTTGATTTGTTGCTACGTTTGATAATGAACAGTTAGCTCACCCTGTTTTGAATAATGTAGTTGGCTAAGCTGCTGCTGAATTGCTGTTAATGGTTATCACACACTTTCAACAACTTCAATGAATGCAAACTGCTATTGTGCAGGAAACATTATTCAGTTTTGATGCTAGCTTCCTAAAAAAAGTCTACAATGATCCCTATAATGTGCCTGTATAAATCTTCAGGAGGGTCAGGAAAAATATACTTTATATTGTCCTCTTTCAGAAAGTCAGCAAACAGTGTGCCATTTGAGTGTGTGGCTATACAAAGGACAAGTTAATGTTCCAGTGAAAATCACTGGGAGGCTGATACGGTCCATTAAAAATGGGGGCATTTGGTCACTTTGCTGAATTACTTCAGTGGTAAGCTCTAATCTTTAAGAGCTCTCTCTAAGGAATTAAGTTCAAAGCCTGTGTTCTATTTTAGGACAATTTATTTTTAAATAGTATAGGTAGTGGGTTTTTCCCCTCAGTAACATTAATAGAATTATTGATTTTTCTGGTGATGGAAATATGTTCAAAGTCCAGTAGATATTTGAAATGTATTTTTTTTATTTTTAACAAATTCAATAAGATCCCTTTTTGTTTTGTTTTTTGCTCAGTAACAGACAGTCAAGTTGTGTTGTTAATAAACTCTACAATTGAGAATTTGCCTCAAATACTTTGATGCTAGCAAAAAACCAATAGGAATTCAGGATTAGTGCATGTTGCTCTATAACCATTGCTGTATATTAGAACTTCCAGTTTTAATCTCACATATAATTTTAAATATACATTTAATTCAGGGAAGTTAAGACACCAAAAAGGCTCTCAAAGGTTCAAATCACTCTGGCATTTCTCCCCCTACTGCCAGATAACCAGATTTATTGTTTGCAAGACGACAATGGTCCTCTTTAAGATATGATACACGAAAGGATTCTAAAGGGATATGATTATGCAGCATGTAGTGTTTTATACTGATTTGACATGTGTCTAAACACAAAGTGCTGGAACATAACTAGTCTTTCATGAAAGTAAAATAGGTGACATGGTTATTTTCCCCCCAAATCATTGGGATATTGGATCAGTAAATGATTAAAACTAAAACAGAGATATTACAAGCAATAGGGGCCAATATTTCTGCAAAGCCTGATCCAAAATCACCTGAAATCCATGGAAATCTTCCCAATAACTTCAGTGGGCTTTGAATCAGGCTCATGAATTAGCATTTCTTTAGAGCACTTGGTTCAAATTAGGTTTACTTCAGCATCCGGTGTACTTATCATCTTTTTTCACTTTTGTTTTTTTAAAGTACTCTTGTAAAGTTTTAGGTTAGAAAGTCCTCTTATTTCACAGAACCAGTACACTAACACTGCAATCTTCATATTCTCCTTCAGCGGGCCAAAGTCCTAACTTAAAAGAAGATACAGTTCAGTCAATTCAACCCTTGTCCTCCTGCCAACTAGGGAGGTAATTGTTTGTGAGGTAGACAGTTGTCCACCTATTAATTAAAAGATGCCATCTGATAATAACAGCTTTCAATCATTGGAGCTGAATTATTCAGTTAGAAATTAAACATCAATGCTTCTGGCAGGCCACAACTACCCCCTGTCTTCCAACTAAGAAGAAAGAATTCAAGGTGCTGGGATTTGGACAAAGAAGTGACCTTACTGTTATGTCATTTGATGAGGCCCAACCTCATCAGCTTCTGTTTGTGTTCTGTGGGATGCTCAGAGAACTTAACTCCCCCCACCCACTTCAATGTGAGGTGAGGTGTTGAGTACCTCTTAGGACAAAGGCCCCAGAGTATTAATATATTCATTAAGTCTGTAGTCATAAGGAAAACTCACACTGAATTAAAGCCTTCGGGATTAAACTAATTAAATGTAATACATTTTTGCATTTATATTCTATTTTAGCAGTGAGTTTAAATTTATTCCTTATCGCTTTTTATATTGCAGTTAATATAATCATCATATACAGAGGCCTTATTCATAAACACTTGCACAGATGAGTAATTTACACATGTAAATAGTCCTATTTATGTAGGCCCTATATTTGGAAATAATGTAACGGTGCTTATAAGTTTGATTCTCATTTTACATTAACATATCAAAATCATGTGTAGTTGAAGTCTTTCATTTCTACCCTTAATTACATACACTGTTGGAGGAAACAATAACAATAATAATCATTCAATATAAGTGCCTTCTGAATTGGCCATTTATAAAAATATCAGCTGAGAACTCGTGTAATGGTATAGTGTACTACTGACATATAAACAGTAAAATAAAACATCAGAATAAGGTACAGACTCTCAGATGTTTTCAATTCCAGCTAAAAAGCTGACCAGGTGTAAGCATGGTGAGAAAATGACATGGGTAAGGTTCAATCCAGCAGTCTGTAAAGTGCAATAAAATTACAGTTACAATAAATGTATGAGTCTGGAGTCTTCTTCCTGGACCTGGGAGTGCTACTGTGATGCTGTAGGTGTCACATATCCTGACGATGGGTTTGGACTCTATGTGAAAGGCCGTCCTGTTATGCCACATTCCCCTCTGAGTTTGTCACTCAATGTCCTCGGCCAGACTCTGCGAAAGGGGCCCATCTTTTCCTCTCTCCCTAGACCAGAGCACACAACCTTGCTGCAAGAGCAGGAGATTCACCACACCTCTATTGATCTGATGTTTCTTCAACTCCCCAGCGGGCTGTTGCTATGGCTGCTCAGGCTGTTGCATTCTCCCTGTCTCTCTTCTGGATTGCTGTATTTTCTCTGGCTTTGCTGTGGCAGCTCACATGGAGAATAGGTCCTGGGCTCTTGACTCAAACATTTTCTTGTCAGATACCTTAGGAATTAGTTCTGTATATAATTCTACAGCATTATATTGTTCTGTCAGTCTGGCAAACTAGAAGTGCTGGCCTCTCCCTGTTGGACCAGGGGACTTGTCATTCCCAGGATCCTGACTCCTTTTTGGCTATTCCCCTTTGTCCTGGTACTGGGAGAGGGCCAACCAAAAAAATCCAATAAATTTCAGTATGGGGCCAACAGTCCCCTTACACAGATATAAACCAGGAGGTGATTTGTTTTTCTAGTTCTCTTGAATGTTGTTCTCTGATCTAACTTATGCAGTGCAGATGACAATTCCTAAAGCTTCCCATATTTCTGCAGTTAAGTACAGTATAAGGTGCTTTTTGGGGCCCTGATTCAGTAGAGGGAATTAAGCATAGGCTTAATGTTTTGTTAAATATGGACAGAATTAAGCACATACTTAAAGCCACATGATTGCTTTGCTGAATTGTGGCCTCAAAGCTATATTCCATTTGGCCTGTCAGTAGTAGGGTTTGAGTATGAGGAGCCTTCCTCCTCTTTTTAGTGGAATGGGTAAGTGACTGGCAGAACTTCAGCTGCTGCACTCTGAGACTGTTCTATACCTGCTGCCCTTGAAGGGTGGCCAGTATCTGAATGGAAATGATGAGATTGAAGATGGGACCAAGGCTCCTCCATTCCCCTTTCCTTTGAAGAAAGGAAGAAATAAATTGTACCCAGAATGTACAGAATGTATTTTGTCCATTTCAAATTACAAGGATTTTTTCCATGGAAATTTGATGGCTGCAGTCTCCAGACAATATTAAGCTATTCTCTGTTGGCCTTTATAAGAAAAAAGATGACTACATTACAGCTAAAATATAGAAAGAAAGATAATGTGCAGTCAATAACACATTCAGAGTTGAACAGTCACACCATTTTTTAAATACCATTTAGCTTCCAGTAAGCTTTCTGCGTTTGGTATAGAAAAGATATCTGTCAGAGTTCTGAGAGATACAAGGGACCTATTTAATGAATACAAACAAATATTTCTGGCCTGTAAAGACGCTGTTAATAGATGCAGCTGAATCTACATGCTGTCATTGTTGCCTGATACAATTTATGGTAATCAGAGAGAGCATCTGAATAGATTCTGTGCTTTATATAAACACATTTACAAGTGTATTGCTTTGCTCTAAAGTTCATAGCTTTATTTGTTGCAGAACAGGGATTCTAAGACAGCTTGAGGTGCCCAACAAGGAAGCAAGTCACTCTTTCTTGAAGAACACAGAATACTGTAGTCCTAATAAACAAACATCTACAGCTTCCCAGTTTTGAAAAATTAATATCTGAAGGTTACATGACCTGCTGTGTGTTTCTATAGATCTCAGTACTTGACAGTGTATGTGAAGTAGGTTCATAAAAACAGTGGTATTAAAAGCTTCTGACAGGAGTTTGCTTTCTGGAAAGGTTCAATATCTTGAAAGGGCATAGAAGAACAGTCTGTGCTGTACTCAGAAAGTAAAAAAAATAAAATAAAAAAGGAGGAAAGAGAAAAGAATACTATGGGCTATGTATTTATCTCTGTCATACAAAATTGAATGTTTTATGGCAGCAATATAGTAATTTCCAACTTCAACAGGAAATCTAAAATCATACAATACCAATTTTTGAAAAGGACAATTTACAATGCTTTCCAGAATGGTGACTAGGGATGCTCACAACTCTGAATAATAAACACTACCAGACAGGTCCCAACAACATGGTATTATGAACTCTAGTTTGGAACTCAAATGCTATAAATGGTGAAAAATGTTTATTACCTAAAAAAATAGGATGGTTAGACTCTCTGACTATAACTGAGAAAAATTTCCTGCTGCCTAGTCCAGATTAGCAGAAATGAGTCCTTTATACTTATCTATATATAGGATTTATAAGGGAAAATTTTGGCCAGTTAGATAGGAAGTGGAAGTTTATAGTTTCCCTGAATAGTATATATACATATATATATTCTCCCATATATATATGGATGTAGAGGTTTCAGAGGGGTGGGGAAATGAACAAACTTGACTTTATTTTTTCTTGTCAGATACCATGGGAGTGAGTTCTGTATATAATTCTAGATAGAAATAGATTGAACTTGTTATAAAAGTCATTCTGTATCTCTAGAAGGACTCCTAACTGCAGATATTTCAATGGGGCATTTTATTCTATGATTAATACAGCCTATTGTTTTCCACAAATGGATAGGAAATACACAATGGATAATGGAAACTGTTAGGCCAATTTAAAATAAGGCTAAATTGTCTGTCCTTGCATGCTTATAGGTTGGGGTGGATGCCAGTGATACAAGGTGACTGTACCCCAATCCATCCTGAACTCAGGATTCAAAACAAGTTCTGTTGCTCATAGAACTCCTGGGAGCAAAAAATTCACCCAGCTACAGACAGGAGAGCACATTGTACCAACCTAAAGGGAGGGTAGTGTATACACACTTGCTCTCTCATTACATGGTGAGCCAGAAAGGTTCGGGGCCAAGGGGATTTGACTTTTGAGGCTTCATAATCCTCTCTTGGGGTGGTGTTGTTCTGGCCTGCCCCAAAAACAAGCCTGTGACCATCTGGCAGAATCTCTGCATAACAAATTAAATTAGTAATGAGCAAACTGGTTTAGGCTGAGCAGGAGCTGACTTGAAGCCCAGTCTAATCCTTGATTCATTTAGCCCTCACTTTGGAATCCTTCCCCCATCCATTTACATTTTTGATACAACTGCCAGGACCAGCAAGCAGCAGCGTCCAATTAGAAATTTCACAAATTGTGCTGCTCAATGTGTTTTGACACATCTCTTACAGGAGAAGCTCCAGGCAACTCCAAATTTAAATTAAATAGGGATCCGTAGAGGGGCTAGCACAATAGCTGAGCCATGCAGCTTTATTAATAAAGGCAAGTCTCATGGAAGGTTTGTGGAACTACAATCACCGGTACAGGGACACTCACAGAGAACCTGATGGGAAGCAAGCAGAAGTGAGATGGTGTTGGAAGGAGGTGATCATTGGACGTAAGATGGCAAAATACCTATGTGGTGAGTGATAGAGAGAGGAGGAAGGGAAATAGTGGACTGTAAGGAAATTTGAAACTTTTTGGTACTATACTTATTTTTAGCTGAGCCTCATAGTCTTGAATCACTATCGCTACCTGAAGTCAGCAAATAAAGAAATACAGTAACAAAGTTTTCAGTGAGTCACTGGCTGTATGCTATATTGTTTCTACTTAGATTGAGGATGATAGGCAATTTATGAAAAGCCAAAGCACTTCATCAAGAGACCTTCAAAATAGTGTAAAAGAAATTAACTTATTGTGACAAGAGACACTAGACAATAAACACAAGTCAAAGTCACCTTCTGTGGAGAGCATTTTAGTTTCAAAATCTTAGTGAATAATTTATTTTAAAAATGCATTAGGGTTTGAAAAATCAAATGTGCTGAGTGTACTCACTCCAAATGTAAATTGTAAAGTGCTAACTTTAAATAGAAAAGCTCTCTTGCTGTGTGCATGTGCTCCCAAAGGGGCTGGAGTGGAGTAGATGGGTGCACAATTTTAGCAAGAACTAGATGATAAAAAATCTGATTTTAGCTCTGATTCACTTCCTCCAAGGCACAATTCCAATGTCTTTGGATCAATTTCTCCATCTGCAGTGCTTCTACATTTATATTATGGCACAAGTATTCATAGTGCTTCACTGGCAAAAATAAAGATGGGTCTCATCCCAAAGGGCTTTACAATCTAAAGTTAGGCCATGAGCTCAATGAATGAATAGGCTACAGAGTTAGGGTGGGAAGAACAATGGTAAACTGGAAGAGGGAAATCCTGATTTATTTCCCTATTAGGATTTCATTTGGAATGTGTTCCAGCTTGCCTCTTACTCAACCTCTTGACTTCTAGAACTTCTGCTTGTCATTTCACTCCCTGTGTGATACAGCTGCCCTAGGATGGGAGAAGGGGAGATGCTTACTGGCTACTGAATTCATCAGTGGAGCTATTCTAGTTTCCATCTCCCCTTGCTTTTTTGTGTTGCTTTAGCTTCAGACTCATTTTCCTGATTTTGAACGATCTAAGGTTCAAGAGGTCTTTATACCCATTTATTTCCCAGCATGCAATGTAGTTGATGAAATAGTGGAATGCCACTTTGCTACCTTGTGAGGTCATATTGCTGCGATAAAAACCTCACGCTCAATTACCACTTTCTTCCCTGAAAGTTTAAATGATCCAATGTAATCTGAAAAAAAAATGCACTGAGCAGCTAAATTGAATGAAATTATGGTGTTTAACTGCAGCTGAAATCTCTCTATCATATGCCAGAAACAGGTACACTGCAGTTCACAAGAAGTGCTGCTCAAAATTACCTAGTGACTGAAGTAAATATCACATGATTATTATTCTTGTCATTGGAAATAGCTATGATAATATATTCATTATTGATTCTTTCTCTGTAGGGCTCCAGCTTTGGCTCATTTCTCATTTTAAATGGCTCAGTAAATCACAAGCGTTGTCAGTGCTTGCTCATTTAGCCTTATATCATTTGTTTACTGCATCTGCTCAACAATAGCAGGGGCTATCTATAGGCTACGCTGGACATATATCTCAGCAGTTAGTCAACTCTGGAAGACAATATTGACTAAAAACACAGAATTTGAGGAAATAGTCAATAAACCTTGAATTACAAACAGAGGAGAAATAATAATGTATAATTGATGTATTGCATTTGTAAGTATGAAGATCCATATTTGTTCAAAAAAGGGTAAAATCAGTTACAATTCTTAATGATCAAAGTCTAATTTTTATAAAGATTAGTCTGACATGAGGCTTAATTAACTACAGATTATATCTGAGTTTCTAAATTGAGTATAAAATTGTATTTTGTGGCATTGTTCAGTCTGAGAAAAGTTAAATGTTGGCCTCTTTGTTCAGCCTTATATGAGTTTCTTCATGGCATTGGGCAGAAGATAAGCATTTTTATGTGCATTTAAACTCCATTGATTAATTATAATACCTTCTCTGATAAGTACATGAACATTTAGTGAGTGAAAATATACAATTAAAAAAAATCAAAACTACCTTGAGAAATGCTGTTCATTGTTTCAGCTTCAGGGCCACTGGGTGCTGTGCTCACAAAGTTTGGCAAGTGGATTTCTATTAATAGATAATGGTCCCCATGGAATAGTGGTTTGGTAGATGGATTTCCATTCACAGATAATTCATAGATCCTCTTGCCATTGTTCTGTGATACAATTTTCAGTTCAGTTCAGCAACACTTTATTAGCATTTCAAACAATAGAAGTGTTTGTTAAGTGTAAAACTGAGACAGACCCTTCAGGTATCCCTTAGAGTTTAGTAGGATCAGGATACGATCAGACGTGATTTTCTATGTCCATTTGTCATTAGCATTCATTTGTGATCCAGTGGTAGTTTGCTACATAGCAAGACACACATTCTACCCCCTAAGATTAGGCACCTTATGATTTAAGACACAAGGAATACTGCTCTGTGGTGCACAAGGGGTACATATGTCCCCAAGCATGTGGGCTGCACCCCTCTATGCCTCACAATGCCTTTTGGGATATTGGAGGAAAGTGATTTCTCCTCACAATCTTAAAATGTTTAATGTATGACAGAAACCAGTTGAGTTCAATCTTATGATGCAAAGTTGGACTTGAAAGAAATTCCTATTACGAATAATTGCAAATCCAAAAGTTTCAAAATTTTTGTCAGGTTCTATATTTTAAACAATGTTTTGGGTTGGTTTAACTTGTTTAGGTAACAAAGAAAATGAAAATGTATTCAATTTGTCAGGAAGCCAGCCCACAGCAGAGGCAATCTTCAGACAACCTAACAGTGTGCAGCTGTAGTAGGCTGCCTAATTGGCTTCCTCTTGATTGGTTACAAGAGTCAGCACACCAGCTTCCAAGTATGAGCACAGCAGCTCAAAGTATTTTCTGTAGTTGTGATGGTTTCTATGCCTGCTTGTTGCCAGCTGTGCCTCACTCCAAGTAACCCAACTAGGACCCTGGATGCTGATGCTGGTACCAAACACTAGGCATGACTGTCCACATCCCAGTCACTGACACAATTAACCCGATAACATCTCTGAAAGTTTCCAGTTGCCATTGTTTCCTTAGGGGAGAGCTATTTCTTTCACTCTTACTTTGCATTATGAAACTGGTTGGTTCCTGTCTTACAACTATAACATAGCTATTTCTAGTCATTTACTCTTCTTTGCAATTAGAAATAAGGTAAAAGTTTCAAAAGTGCCTGCCTCAGGTATTTAGACATTGATGTGCCTCTTTGGGTGCTTACAACTTTGGATGCCACTGACATTTTTCCAAGACACCTTTCAGTTAGTGCCTAATCTCATAGATTTCTAAGTATCCTAGAGGCATGCTTTGAACCCACCTAATACCTGTGGCTCGCAGTTAACCAGAAAGGCTAGACACAGGCCACCAGTAGGTGGTGGGACAGCACAGCACCCACACAATACAGTCAGAGGCACAGGGAAACATGTACAGTGATCATAAGAGAAGTATTAAACATGAGCAAGAGACATGGTTTCAGCTGCTAGGACATGGGCTTAAGCAGCTGACCTAGTTTAGGTGCCTTACTTTAGGAGAAGGCTTGTGACTGAACATACTGAGTTGGGGGAAGTGCCTATATCTGGTCCCTCAGACAAGTATACCAGGCCAGCTGCTTAGGCACCTAAGCCCTGCCCCTCTCCTTGGAGTTTCCCTACTCCGCTTTCCCATGCATTGTGTGGGTAGCATGGGTACCTAGTTTAGGGTTCAAAATGTCTTTAGGAATCATGCAGTATATGGGGTAGGCATTACAATGCAGAATGGAACAATGCCTAAAGTTCTGGGCCTAAGTATGTTGCATGGTCAGGCCATCAGATCACAAGTGAAAATGAGTTTATGCAAGCTGAAGAATCACTCCATGGTTTGATATGATTGACAGACTTTGATATGACTGACAGACTTTATTAATCACAGAGAAGAAAAGCACTGGTATATGGGATTCAGGATTGTGGTACATTGCAAAAGCACCTGCTCATACCTTGCCTAGTTAAAGCTGGCAAATCCTCATTTATCTAACCAATAGATTACCTAAAAAGTAAGAAGATGGAGAATATTATTGTTATAGCTGTTTCACCATATTTTTTTATTTGTTTCTTCTTTAGGTGAGAACCAATACATTAAATGATAACGTAAACAAATATTTTTGGATATTCACTAAAGCTGTGTTTCCATTGCTACAGAATTTGAGAGCTATGTTAAAAAAAAAAACTTCACAAAATAATGTGCCGATTGGACAGATCCTAATTCAGTAAAAAATCATATTAAACTTTTTAATCCTGTTTACATTTCCTTTATCATTTATCTTTTATCATTGGACTAAAGCTTATTGTCATTTGAACATAGTTTAACATAGAAAGTAATGTATGCAATAAAGAAATGATACAAGCTGCTGGTTGTGGCTGTAACTTCTTGTTCTAGTGTAAGAGAGAGGTGTTAGGTGCAAGAGAGAGAGAGCATGGCAAACATCTCTCCTTTTCATCATGTCCTTTCTTCCCTCCTGGCTTTGTGTCCCCCTCCCCTTTAGAGTCAGGTGAGCATTACCTCATCATAGTCCCAAACTGACTAAGGGAAGGGGAGTGACTCACTCAAGAGTCCAACAAATCCTTTGTTGCTGCCTAGGCCAGTGCCCTTTTTTCCTGTGAGGCTGTGCTGGATTTGTCCCATACATTCCCTGATGAGGTGTCAACTTCCCCTCTGCTCTTGGGGAGTTTTGCCTGTGCCTCTGCTCCTGGAGAATATTTGCCAGGTCTTGTTTTAAGCCATAAGGCCACATTTGCAGCCTCATAACTATATACATGAAATTACAACCTGTAACATTACTATAACAACAATACTCAGGCATCATGAACCTTCTGAAGATACCCAGCATGACAAACTTTGCACTGGATACCACACAATCATATTGTAAGGATGAACATGGTGGTACCGAGTGTCACAGCTACTTCTCATAACTATTAGGCAGCTTGACTTTTCTCTCAATATAACTATCTGCTTTCAATGAGACTGTACAAGAATACAGTATATCTACTGGACAGTATAACAACTGATGTAAAGGCAATAACAATTACAGCCAGTGTGTGCTGCAGAAGTAAATAATTTTATTTTCTCTTTGCCTAAGGTTCAGAAAACTCAAACTTGGAATACCTCCATTTGAATCCTACCCTAAAATATATTTACATAGGCCCTATGTTCTTATTAAAGTAAATATATTTACATGGGGCCTATGTTCTTATTAAAGTTATTAATGCCAATGAACAAATATGTAGGCCCTCTGTCATCATAAATGCATTAGGTAGGTTTGCAATGTTTTTTTATTTACATGCAAACATCAGATTTGACCAGTCTGCTAAAAAGCTGCCATGTGCTTTTAAAAGTAGTCATAATTCTTAGAGTGGCATTCAGTACATTATCTATCGATCAACTCCATTTTCTTGGATTTTAGTTTTTCATTTTAATCTTGAAAGAATGACATGTTCTCAGCTAGTCAGCAAAATAAAGATTCATGTAATTGGATAGCAGCAGGAGGGGCAGATATGACTACTTTTTTTGTTATAATTGAGTGATCAAGTTTTCTAGCATAATCCTGCATAAACTAAGTATAGATTAAAAAAATTGCAAATGCCAAAGTATTTGAGTTTCACTTTGAGATTTGGGATTAAATGAGTCTCACCTGGCTTTCTGTAGATAATATGCAAGGGTATTTGAAGTAATATATTGGTCAAGGTTTGCTGGAAAGGCTTTTGAATGTGAGCAAAACTTAACTTGAAACTCAGCAGTTATGTTATAATTAAAAACAAAGTTGGTCACCCACTTGTGTCATATTTCTACTTTCTTAGCTAGATATTTAAATAAAATACATATGAATACTATGAGGTTAGGCAGTCTAGGAAAATAATGTATTCATGTACAGTATCTTTAGGTTCAAAATAAGTATATTTGAAACTAAGAGTAAGGATCTAGGAGGGACCCTCCCCTTCCCCACTCTGCCGCCGGCTGCTCCCCTGGGGGAAGGAACTGGCCATGCCGCGGACAGCCCTTTTGGAGCCAGGAGGTGGAGAGCAGAGGCAGCCTTGTGCTCTGCTGTTTAAAAAAAAAATGGGGTGGGGGGGCGGTACCTCTTTTTGGCACCTCCCAACCACTTGGCACCCTAGGCGGCTGCCTACTCCCCCTAATCATTGTACCGTCCCTTCTTACCCCATAACTGAAATATAGTCATTTAAGTGACCTCTCCAGAAAACATTTAACCCTTCAAGAAACTTGTTTTTGGTGAATTATTCAACTCAAACTACAGAAAGTAGAATATATTCCCTTTTGAAAGATAAAATGAAACTGTGAGAACTTATAATTAGTAGACTCCCCTCTGTTTTTCTTAAAGGCATTTATCCATTGGTTGAGCTCAACTCACGTTCACATGCTTAGACGGAAGTCCATACAAACTGACTAATGTGCAAAATACTCACTTTACATGCATGTAGTTACCGGATATAAACACAAATGTCCATCTTCGTATCCATATGTAGAATTTATGGGTACAGTAGATGTATATATAACCCACTGTTCATTGTGTTAAAAGTCATACTCTGTGGCTGCTCCAAAAAGAATTGATACCTTCTATTGCTCCTAGCGAATGCACCTTGATTCTGAGCCATTATCCTCTAAAGTCATTGGGAGAGTTTTCCACTCAGCTTTGAGTTAGGTCCTATACTGTAATACTAAGGGTATTGGATCAAATCTTGTTGTGGGCCCATATTCCTATACATGAACAATTTTGGTAGGTGCTATGTTTAAAATGTTGTTCAATAATCAGTTGCAAATTATCTTTTATGTACGCATATTGTATCAACTTTGATCTGGTAGTTTAGGAGGTTTTTGAACTTCTAAAATGCCACCCAAGTGGGACTTTATCTAGATTCTCATTTGTAAAGACTATATTTGGGTCTAGTGCTAAATATTTTGCAGGTTTCTGAGATAATTGGAGAACTGTTATTTTCCTGTCCATATAAAGGGTTATTTTAATAAAAGCATACTTTTGCTTCCTTTGATAACTTCATTTCAGTTATTAAGAGGGTGACAGGTAATTTAAAGCTTTGAATACTGTGGGATTGTTTAATTTTGTTTGGTTTTGTTGATTATTTGGGTGTGAAAGTTTATTGTCAGTTGAGTTACAGATAGTTGAACTAAGGAATGAAAGACATAATCTCATAGCTCTGAATAGTAGAGCCAGCTGGCCCAAAGTTCTTTGTCTGCAAGTTTTACATATTAGGTAATTGGTTTATTGAATTTCTAAATGTGTTGAATTTTTACATAGATTATTATGTTAGCTTGTAATGATTTTCAGGACTCTCCAACATAATGTTGCATTATGAAATCTGTGATGACAAAGAAAAAAATACACTTTTACATAAAGCTATATCTACCTCAGATGTTTTATTGACCGTGTCTTCTGGGATGACGGGGACAGTTAGTAAAGTGAAGAGTCTAATAACAGCATGATTCTGAGTTTTAGTATGGTAATTATGGTTGAAAGGAACTATATAACTATAAGAGAGAATTATAATGGCAGAAAATCGCCATTAAAAAGTCAACTTCCTTTCTTCACTATCAAAATCACTGAAACAATTTCCTCCAACTAGGTGGAAGAATTTTAGCAAAAAGCCTTCCAAATGAAGTGTATGTTGGGTGATTTCCCTGGATGATATCAAGATCTCCCTTGTGCATGTTTCTGTCTCATGCCCATATCAAAGTGCTAAGCCTGGTTATGCTTTTCTGTCAGCCATCTCCATTATGACTGTAGCTGAATATCCACTTTTATGACACTAGCTTTTGATTAACAACATTTGGAAAATATTCAAAATTAAACCCACCCAAGGAAAACACTCAAACATTAATTTGATGAGCTAATATGTCTTAAATGAGGTTATACTTGAATCATAGAATACCAGGGTTGGAAGGGACCTCAGGAGGTCATCTAGTCCAACCCCCTGCTCAAAGCAGGAGCAATCCCCAACTAAATCATCCCAGCCAGGGCTTTGTCAAGCCTGACCTTAAAAACCTCTAAGGAAGGAGATTCCACCACCTCCCTAGGTAACCCATTCCAGTGCTTCACCACCCTCCTAGTAATTTTCCCCCCTAATATCCAACCTAAACCTCTCCCACTGCAACTTGAGACCATTACTCCTTGTTCTGTTATCTGGTACTACTGAGAATAGTCTAGATCCATCCTCTTTGCAACCCCTTTTCAGGTAGTTGACAGCAGCTATCAAATCCCCCCTTGTCTTCTCTTCTGTAGACTAAAGTTCCCCCAGCCTCTCCTCATAAGTCATGTGCTCCAGCCCCCTAATCATTTTTGTTGCCATCCTCTCGACTGTTACCAATTTTTCCACATCTTTATTGCAGTGTGTGCCCAAAATTGGACACGGTACTCCAGATGAGGTCTCACCAATGTCGAATAGACTGGAACGATCACATCCCTCGATCTGCCTGCAATGCCCCTACTTATACAGCCCAAATGCTGTTAGCCTTCTTGGCAACAAGGGCACCCTCTTGATTCATGTCCAGCCTCTCGTCTACTGTAACCCCAGGTCCTTTTCTGCAGAACTGCTGCCTAGCCATTTGGTCGGTAGTCTGTAGCAATGCGTGGGATTCTTCCTTCCTTCCTAAGTGCAGGACTCTGCACTTGTCCTTGTTGAACCTCATCAGATTTTTCTTGGCCGAAGATATGTCCTCTTGCATTCTTTTTACTATAGAAAAATTAAAAACAAAAGCCAAATAAACAAACCAGAGGGTCCTTTCAGTGGTGTAGCCTGTGGCAACTACTGCATTTTTTTCTGTAAAATATAAAATAAATCTGATTTAAAAATGTGAATGGTTGCAAATGCCTCATTTTCATTCCCAAATGGTGTACTTGACTTAATAGGTCACAGCAAAGACAGTTAATCAACAGTACATCAAAGCTGACCTTACAGTATACGTGGCAACTAATTTGCAAATGCCTGCCTCTGAGATCTTTCAAAATCAGTCCAACTGTATTGCAGTGAATTGCCTATATATGACCAATTCAGATAGGTTTGTAATAGATGGTGAAGAAATTAGGCTACAGCCTCTCATAAGTAAAGTAGCCTAGAATTACTGTTTATCTGTAAGGTATTAAGCTAAAGGTAACCTGACAGGGGGTGGGGGGAGAAATTGACCAATAGGAACAGAAAGTGCTAATCAACCTCAGGAGACAAAGGGGGATTTTAGGTTCAGTTTCTCTCTGTCAGTTCACCGGAGCTAGGTGAATGAGTTACCTCTCTTCTTTTTTCAATCTATCTCTAAGGGCTGGTCTCCACTACGGGGGGGGGGGGGGGGGTGAGATCGACTGCAGATACGCAACTTCAGCTATGTGAATCACGTAGCTGAAGTTTGCGTATCTGCAGCCGGCTTACCGCTCGTCCTCATGGCGGCGGCGGTCGGCAGTGTGCTCCCCCATTGACTCCAGCTTGCGCCTCCCGGCAAGCTGGAGTTCCGCAGTCGACATGGGCACCACGTGCGATCGATTTGTCGTGTCTTCATAAGACGTGAGAAATAGATTGCCAGAAGATCAATGGCTACCCGCCGATTCGGCGGGTAGTGAAGACATACCCTTAGCTTCTATCCAGCAACAAGTGAAGTTAGCCAAACAGTAAGTTATCTTATTCTATCACTTGGAAAAGTCTCCAGTTGTGGAAATGAACTTTGTGTGTCTTTATACTGTAAGGCTCAGCAGCCATCCAGCAGTGGGAGAAATTGCCCTTGGGGAGGGGTTTGTCTTTGACTCTTTATTGATTATTGGAAGTGCTGTTCTACTGTTTGTTTTAAGGGATTTACTTCTTTCTTTTTCTTTAATTAAACTTTCTTTTAAGTATTGGACTGCTTGTTTTCATTGGGTAAGATCCTGGTTTTGGATCGGGCATGTATTTCAGGATCAGGTGAGGTTTTTCTCTCAAGCTTCCCAGGGGGGTAATAAGTTTTAGGGTTAGTGGAAAGGGGAAGCAGGGTTCCAAACTACCCTAGAACTTAGTTTGGTGGTGGCAGCAGCGTACCAGTTCCAGACACAGGAGAAGAGTTCTGGGGGAACGTTTTAACCTAAGCTGGTAAAATAAGTTTGGGGGGTTATTTCTTTTTTTCATGCGGGTCCCCACATCTGTACCCTAGAGTTCAGAGTGGGGAGGCAATCCGTACACAGCCATTGGACAGTTTGGTCAACGGATATTATATAACATTGAATGAAATGGGAAATGATAATAATTATAAAAGTAAAATAAATAGTTTTTTCCCATCAATTTGATGCAAATGTCTTAATAAAATGCAGATTTTGTTCAGTCTGAATATGAGCACAAATTAGATGCAGAAAGATTCAATTTCTGATGAAAATCTGACCTCTTTCTGAACTTGGATATTTCCAAGTTTGCACAGCTTCTGTTCAAATATTTATTTTCTAATACAAATTGTGTACTCACTTATGTAGTGAAGTCAGGAATAAAATGTCAACCATAGTGTCCATTAAATATGGAAAACACACATCTTGTGTAAATAGATAGTATGATAAATCCCTCTAATGAGTCTGACCTCATGTGCAACAGAGTAGGCTCAGGGAAGGAAAGAAAGAATTTTATTTTCTTAATAGCTTTGAGTAAAAAAAAACCAGAAATCTTAAGAATTCCTACTGAACATTGTAACATTTCTTCTGTTTTGCAATTAAACTATATGTGCCTTCTAACAGATATCCCTTAATATGAATGAACATATAGGTGCTTACATTATTTTGTAAAAAGAAAAAAGGTATTTTTCCCAGACATAAATGTGGAGGGATTTTCGAAAGACAGAGAATGTACTTGTTAGTCCTAAAAAAATTTCAAGCTCTAAAGTGTCTAAGTAAAATATGTATTCTTTAAGATAGACCATATCAGCCACACTATATAGCAGCATTAAACTGCTTACAATTGCTTCACTTTTATCTTTTGTCCACTACAGCTTCAGAAAACAAAATGTGAAGGTTGTAGGTACAAAAATACTGTAGAGATGAGAATGAAGGATGGCTTTATAAAATGGTAGCTAGTAAGACCTTGAGCTCAGTTTGAAGAAGCAAACATCTACTGTTCTGTCAACTGATTTTTTTTCAACTGTTGGCTGTAATTATTAAATCAATAAACTCTATTATATTTAGAATTTAAATAGTTTCTCAAATAAGACATGCCATCTGCAGGTCAGCAAAAGCTGTTTATTACATTCTAATGCAAGTGAGCAGTAATATGACTTTTGCCATCTCATAATTTTAAAGTGGATAGCATGGACTATTCATTCTGAACAAATCCACTCCCATCATATCCCTCCTTGTAATAGGAATGTCCTGTTAATATAGCTGTTAACTAGAAAATGAGAGTAGGCTTTGCCCAGATATTATTCTGCACCAAATCATAGGAATTGACTCTATAAATATAAATTCAAACCATTTGGGAGTTTCATTGACTCTTGTCAAATAATGTCAGTATTGTGTACATTGGAACTTTACTTATGAATCGGTGCCTGTAAAAAGATCAATGACACGGAGTAAAAATATCAAGTGTGCCAAAGCAATTTAGCAACCAGAGACCCATGTTAAATAGATATTTAGAAGCCTAAGTTCCATTCTCATAAATACTCAGCTAGTGTAGATAGAACTGACTTCAATGGAGTTATGACAATTTTCACCAACTAAAGATTCACCTTATTTACTTTTAAGAAGTCTTATGCTCCTACGTGCCTAGGGTGTGATCTATACCCACACACATTCTTATGTTGGCTTAAACCTGAGGGCATAAACTCAATTACTATAACCAGTTTTAAACTCTTATAAACGATCCCATCCATGAATGTCACACTACCTTTAAGTAGTTTAGTAAAACTGATTTAAGTTAAATGAGTGTGACTTCTGTGTGCAGACAAGACCCAGTGATTTTTGAAAATGTGACTCAGGCTCCTAGCTCAGTTGGGTGGGGAACCAAAAATGGAGAGTCTGAAATTGGTGGATTCAATTAAAAATGAATATGTAAATGATCGTGCATCCTTTGGATTAAGCGGTGGCAAGGTGGTGAGCTAATGCAAGTCCTAAAGTTATACCAGAAAGAGTAGTATTTTTTGTTATCCCTCTTCACCAAAATATTCCCCACATATGCTGTAGCCATGCCTGAAAATTTGGGTCTATATGGCTACAAAAACCTGTTTTTAATAAGTAGGAACATGCTCAATTACCTGATTTGTTTATGCAAATACAGGGTTTTGCACCATAATTATAGCTTTTGAATTCCAAACTTAAACAGGCTTCAGTGATTTACCAGTCAGAGTAGGATACTTCTGACAGACTTGGCCAACTCAGGCTGTAGGTTTCACAGCCCAGAGCTATAGGTGTGATATACAAAAAGCAGTTCATAAAGCACTTCAGTTTACTCCTTTTCAGGCCTTTTCCCTGGAAAGATACAAGTTGTGCCAGGTATCCATGAAATACATGTGGCATATTGTCCTTGGGAATAATGTAAACATTAATTGAGCAAAAACTGAAATCGGAATCACTTGATCATGACTGAACACAGTAAAGGATCTACAGTCATTCTGGAATTTTGTAGCTATTATCAGTGCTTTTTTGAGAATTATTCATCTTTATTAAGACACTTAACCATATAAAGGCTGCTCTGTTATGAAACTTCCTTTCATCTTTCATTTCAAGGGTTGGAAGCTAAACCTACCCTAATTGCAATTAGAAATAAGGTGAAATATTTAACAGTGAGGATAATTAACCATTGGAATAATCTTCCTAAGAATATGGTAGATTCTCCATCATTTGAAGTCTTTAAAGGAAGATTAGATATCTTTATAAAAAAAATGTTACAACTTGAACAAAAGATATGTGCTTGATAAAGACATTTTTGAGTAAGATCCCATGATTTGTGTTATGCAGAAAGTTCAGATTAATGATCATGATGATTTCTTTTGGCTTTATCTACCATACCATATATTCCAGTGCCTGCTACTCTGGATGTAATAGTGCAGAATGTATTGTCTCCGAAAAGGCATTCTTTTTCTTGTCTATGCCCACAGTATGTTGATCGTCTCTTACAACATAACATAGTCAGTCTGAAGAGCAACTTTAATGACTATGCTAGTGAACAGAGCACAACACTGATTCTCAGACCTAGGCACTATTGGTTCAAGCACTCGCTTGCTGAGAGCTATGGGCAGGTCACTGCCCCTCTATGTGCTCTTGTTTCCTTATCTTTGAAGTGAGGATAATAACACTGTCCTCTGTAAAGTGCTTTGTGATTTACTGATCAAAAGTGCTATATAAAATCTAGGTATTATTATTATTAGAAAGCATTAAGAGGTAATCCGTTATATAGAAGTAGGTAGCTGTTCTAGCATATAATCTTTGCCAGGAGACAAGACAATCACTCGCAATATTCCAAAGAGCCCCACAATGTAATTGTTCAAATATTTTACAAAATTAAAAATCCCCCAAAAAACATCTACTTTGCTGATAACTGCAGGGACTCCGGCCACACGATTTTAAAATTTAAATTATTTTTCTCTTGTTCCTTGCAAGGGCTAGTTAGAGTCTTGTTAAAATTAAGCAATTTTGACAGCATGGTATCATTATTTTCTGAAGTATTTTCCAAGTCCATCCATTTTTTGTCCCTTAATTTGCATGGCAAAGTCTTCATTTTAAAAGTTGTTTCTAACAGAAACATTGACTGCAAAAATGTCAACTTTTTAAATGACTTGTATCGGTGTGTATTTAGTAGTATATTAAATTTAGTTGTAATGAGTTGTTACCCTTTATTCACCAGAAAGGAATTAGTTTTATAAGTTTCTTAAGTGCTTTTCATAATGTTGGCACAACATAAACAATAAATCATTTTAATAGTACTGCAAAAAGCAACAGGAATATGGAACAATCATCTGGATTATTTTCTGTTTCATGCATTGTTAATATAATTGTTAACTAAATTCAGATTCTTCTCCATGTGATTCTTTATGTATTCCACTCTTGTGGTGAATGGACCAGAGACTGGAATCTTTTGGCCAGCAGTGCCCATTGGCTGGAACAGAGTGGCAAAGATAGAACTCAAAACTGTACAAATGTGGAGGTGTAAATGAGGAAATAATTTAGATCAGTGGTGGGCCAGTCAGGGTAATCGGCTGGCGGTCCACAAGACAGTTTGTTTATGTTGACTGTCCTCAGGCATAGCTTCCCACAGCTCCCAGAGGTGACAGTTTGCCGTTGCCAGCCAATGCCTGAAGATGGTAAATAGAAACAAACTGTCTCACAGCCTGCCAGCGGATTACCATGACCGGACGCGTATGACCCATGGGCCACAGGTTGCCCTCCACTAGTTTAGATGGTATAATTTTTATTACTAATAATGATGAATAAGACAGAAAGAGAAGAGCTTGTATTTCTGATCCTATCTCAAGTTCAGAGAACTGGTAATATGGAAAAACAGCATCTTTTTATTTGTAAACTTGCCATATTATTCCTTGATGCGCAAGAAACATACCATCTCGGGATGGCATTTTTACCATAGTGCCTTAGAAGAAACAATATCTCCTGGAGTTGCTTGGTATACACAGGGCTTCCAATCCATAAAGATTGTACAATTCTGCACCAGGTGCAAAGGTCCCACTTTACAATTTGCTGCAAAGGAATGGGCAAAGTCATGGCCCTGACGCCTCCTCCCCACCTCTCCTTTTCTTGGCAACTTGCTCCCTGGAGGAAGCAAGGACAAAGTGGACCCTGTTCACAGGGACTATTGTTATGATCTGCCCTTTGTAAGGGCCATGCAAGGATAGAGGAAGTTTCTTATTGTCCTTCCATCCACCATTCCATGGAAAACGGATCACAGTCTGACCCTATATGATTTTGCATAAATGACTAGTCATTTTCTAAAACAGTTCCTGAAACAGGGAACATTATCATATAGAACAGTACCTTACTCCATGAGTAGACCTACTGCAGTCGATGAAGATACTCACGTAGGAAAGTAGTACTCAAAGGGAGTAAGGGTGGCAAATCTAGTCTTGT
Organism: Sternotherus odoratus; assembly: GCA_032164245.1. Lineage (NCBI taxonomy): Eukaryota > Metazoa > Chordata > Testudines > Kinosternidae > Sternotherus > Sternotherus odoratus. The sequence continues at coordinate 63,699,640 of JAVMKO010000007.1, read as the reverse complement.
GTTTCATTTCTCTGCACTAGATTGTATACAGTTGCTTCATAAACAAATCAAATAAGCTTCACTAAATAAAATCTGTAAATTATGGCTACAAAGATTTTTAAGGTCAGGAGGACCATTATGATTATCTAGTCTGACTTCCTGCATAACATGGGCCATAGAACTGGACATAAAAATAGACTGGAATCATTACTTATCCTTTCAACTCATCACAAGTCTCTCTAGTAAATCAAATCAATCAATAAAATCAAAAGTTTAGATCAGACTAATTCACATTCAGCAACAGTTATTGAACCAAAAATATGAATCCCATTTTAGTGTCATTTGCAGAATCTTATCTGAAGCTTGCAAAATACAATTAAAAACAAGGTTATTAAACATAAATATCCATATTAAAATTAGAAGTAAAAGTTGGTTATTGAGAGCAGCTTTTTCTCTGAAAGTATATACCACCTCTGGGGGAAATTAGTAGCCAAAGTAGGTGCTAGAAGCTAGATACTAAATATTTCAAAGAACTATTATATAATAAAACAACTCTGAGGAAATTTAGCCAAGAATAATAAAGATTAATTTGACATAATCTCAGCACAGCATTCCAGTGATGTGGCGATTCAATGCCTCCTTTCTGTATTAATCAAAACCAATCTGCATTAAGGTCCATATCCAGCAAAGTATTTCATTGGGAATAGTCATGTCTTAAAGTTAATCATGTGCGAGTATCTTGCTGGATGAGTTCTTCATAGCTGATGGAAAAAATAAATTATGTTAAAAATTGTTTGAATAAATGAAGTCTGGCACTCATTTAATATAATGTCTACCAAATTTACATGTTCTTCTTTGAGTAGTGTCCTATGGGTACTCCACTTCAGGTGTACATGCACTTCTCAAGCCCTTAATCAGAGATTTTCCCCCAGTACTGCCTGTTTGGCTCGTACATGCTACCCACCCACCACATGCCAGACACTGCGGCTATATAAGGATGCACAGTTGAACAGCCCTCAGTGTCTTCTCTACCAGCTCAGCCTGAGATAGAGATCTAGCATTTATCTAGATAGAGATCTAACATTTATCTATCACCTGCCTTGAGCATGTTTCAGCTGTTTCATATTCTTCTTATAGTCAAGTTTTGACACTATATTTGGGTGTTTGTAGTTGTTATAATTATTTTTAAGAGTTAGTAGAGAAAGCTTTTTCAGCTATTTGTGTAGCTGAAGTTGCGTATCTTAGGTCGACCACACTCCCCCCAGTAGTGTAGCCCAGACTTAAGAGTTTCCATGTTTGGAGGAGACCCACAGCTCCCAAAAGCGAAATTTCTGCCTAGCCCTCAAGTAACATGCAAGGAAGAACAGCAAGATTAAGCTCCAACTGTTAATGATGAAGCACTCACTTTGACCACTGTCAGAGTCAGGTGAGGAGATGCCTATGCACGTCCCCCTCCCCCCTACATCTGTTCCAGACAAATCCAGCACTCCTCCCATCTTGGTGTAGGCTTCCCCATAGAAGGGAAGGTCATTGGAATCTTCTGAGAGGGTTCCCAAAATGGAATATGGGCACACACGTCTAAAGACACTTGCTCTGAAAAAGCCAGGTCCCCATCAAGATCTACTGTTTCTGAAGCGTCAACCTCATGGCTCAGTACTGTTGAATCAAAGGACTCCTTTTTCCGTCCTGACACAACTAGAAAGCCCTGGAGCTTGAGGAAGAGACATAAGCATTGCACTCTGGTACCATCAGGCTCAATCCTGCCATTGGCACCTACCCCTTCAATATCCTTGGAATTCTATTGGTGCCTATGTTGGTACGCCTGCCATCAGTGGTACTGTCAGTTTTGGCTACCATATCCGTGGGTATTTTATCAGTACCAATTCCCTACTTGGTATCAAGAGTTTAGATATGAAAGGGATCTATTCATAAAATACAAAGAGCTAATTCTCCCACTCTACTCGACACTGGTAGGCCTTCACTGGAGCATTGTGTCCAGTTCTTGGCACCACACTAAGAAAGATATGAATAAACTGGACAGAGAGGAGAGGAACAAAAATGTTTAAAAGGTTTAGAAAATCTTTCCTCATAGGTCAGGTCAAAAAAATTGGGACTGTTTAGTCTTCAAAAAAGATGACTGAAGTGGGACTTTATAACGATGTTCAAATATGTTAAGAGTTGTTACAAAGAGAGTGGTAATCAATTGTTCTTCATGTCCACTGAATTTAGGGCAAGATGTTATTGGCTTAATCTGCATCAAGGGTACTCTGCATAAGTTTGATAATAGGACACCTGGAGCAGTGGGGAAAAAGACAGTGCCAAATACAGAGTTAAAATAACCTTTCTACTTCTACTTATTTCCTTGTTTATGAATCCAAGAATCACATTAGGCTTTTTGGTCACAGTTTCACACTGGGAGCTCATGTTCAGCTGATTATCCACCCACAACCCCAAAATATTTTTCACAGTCACTGCTTCTCTGGATAGGGTCTCTCATTTTGTAATAGGGCCTGTATTATTTGTTCCTAGATGTTTTCATTTATATTTAGCCATATTAAAAACACACATTGTTTGCACCCAGTTTTTCAAGCAATCCAGGTTGCTCTGAATCAGTGGCCTGTTCTCTTCATTATTTACCACTCCCCCAGTGTTTGCATAATTTGCAAACTTTGTCAGTAATGATTTTTCTTCTAGGTCAGTCACAAAAAGGTTAAAGAATGTAGGGCCAAGAACTGATCCCTGAAGTACCCCACTAGTGACACACCTCCTCAATGATGATTCCCTGTTTACATTTTGAGAACTGTCAGTTAGCTAGTTTTTAATCCATTTAATTTGTGGCATGATAATTTTATATCATTTTAGTTCTTTAATCAATATGTCATGTAAAACCAAGTCAAATGCTTTTCCAAAGTCTATTACATCAATCCTATTACCTTTATGAATCAAACTTGTAATCTCATCACAAAACATATAGTTAGTCTGAAGGATCTGTTTTCCATAAAGCCATGTTGATTGGCAATACCTATATTACCCTCCTTTAATTATTTAATCGAATCCAGTGTCAGCTGCTCCATTATCTTGCCCAGATGGATATTAGTCTGACAGTGCTATAATTACCTGGGTCATCCTGTTTACCCCTTTAAAATGTGGGCACAATGTTAGCTTTTTTCCAGTCTTTTAGAACTTTCCTGGTGTTCCATACAGGGGACAATAATTTCAGAAACATTTAGGGAGGCACACTGTGTCAGAATATAAACATTATATGTCCTTCAATGTCCTGCAAAGTTGGGAGGTTGGATGGGCAAACAGTAGAAGATGTAATGGAGCATATAGACCGATGAAATGTCTTAGTGGGGCAACTTCCCACCTTGCCTCATGAAATATGATGACCCTGGTTCCAAGACTTACTGAAAATCAATAGTCCAGCAAACTCCCCAGCCAGCTCTTTTAAAATACTTTTATGCACATTATTTGGACCTAGCAATTTTAAAATATCTAACTTTAGTAGCTGCTGCTATCCCAAATAATTGTGGAATGGAAGTGTGTTATCATCATAGGATATAACTAATAATTTTTTGGTTTATGCTAGGAACCATCTAAAAATCAACTTCCTTTACAGGTGTATTAAAGTGAGCATCCATAAGTTCAGGCACCTAAAATCACTTTTCACTTTTGACTACAGCATTAGTTGTGGCCCATGAAAATGTTTTAAACCTCTTCAGTAATGTGTCCTTGAGGTACATTAAAAATATACAAAGAACAGATCCTAAAATTACAAAACAAGTCAAGTTTGAAGTTTACATTTTAGCCATTTTTCTAGCTTATAAAAGCCCCTATTCTCCAAAGAGTGTTATGTGGATATACATTGGTGCTCAGATAAATTTATTTTCAGGATCCAGACCAAACTACATACTTTATAAGAATATAAGATTTTCCTTCATCCTCAGGTAATTATATCATTTTATGTGTCTTTTTTTTGTTGTTTATAACTTTCTGAGACAAAATCCTTTTAAGATGACTCCAATCATGGGAAACTGCAGATCTCACATCTGCCTACTGCCAGCATTCTTACACCGGTTGAAGTGTCTGGTGCTGGCCATTTTTGGAGACCAAATACTGGACTAGATGGAATCTGAATATGATCCAGCCTGGCAGTTCCTGTGCTGCTAAACTGGAATCTTCGACTGCTTTGGTAAAAATACATTAGCTCATTCTTGAATTTAAAACTTCCTGGCTCCTTGAGAGTCAACGCAAGATTTTTATAATATTCCCTCGTAAGTTACCAGACTTCATTTGTAGAGAAAACACATAGTAATGTTTGTACTTTTCTCAACAAATGTTTTACTAACAGTTGGGTGCTGAGAAATCTGACTTATTCTACCTTTATCCCTAATCACACTCTATATTATTTTTAAAGGATTACAGGTTTGCTAATTCTTTTAAATTCAAATGTTAACTCTTTAGTGGTGCATAATTTTTCTTCAAAGAATCTAAACCCTGTTTGGGGAGGGAAAAAACTGTGTAGGCCTAAAATATTGAGTGGCCCCACAACACAAATATCTCTTTGGACCCATTTGTGAATGTATTTAACAATTTTCTATTATCCTTTCTTATAGCGTAAGCAAGACAACTCAATATAGTAAACTACCCTTTTGTTCCACAATCATTTAAAAAATAATTACTCTACAATCTTTGTCAGGGCAATGGATACATTTTGAGCCATTTTTGGCACTCACTGTGGTCTTTGTCAGGGAAATGAGAAAATATTAGAACAAAAATACATCAGGCATTAAAAATGTGAAAGCTCATCCTTTTAACAAAAATTGTGACAAGCGGGAAAGACTAATCCTTTCTCATAACAACCTTAAAATAGCTCTAAAAACAGAAAATAGTGTAACACCCATCAATTTGCTTGACAAACTGAATAACACATTTAAACCCTTTGTAATGGAAATCTTAACTGCCATAATGCCAATAGAATAAGCAATGGCAACCTCTTATTGCTTGAATATGCATATTACTAAGCCACTATTTAAACTTTGTAATCATCTAGGTTAAAGTATTATACCAGTATATATGAAAGTATCAAATTTTGAAATGTTTTCACACACACACCAAAAACAGTTTTTGCTGAAGTTTTTCACAAAGTGTTCTTTTTCTTAATCAGTTCCACTGACAATAAAAACTGCCATCTCAGTAAAACTGTTACCACCTTATGTCCTTAGGCTTCCCTCTTTGTTTCAGCCCACCAAAGCTATTGGTAACACACACAACTGGGAGAGGATGCCTTTGTCCATGCACTTTATACTGAGATTAGATGGAGGTTGAGACTCCAGACACAATTTTGCCTTCACTATCTCTCTCCCTAGAGGTTGAAGGATTTGCTCTCTTTAATCACAGACTGCTTGAAACAACCAAACAGTAGCTTCCTTCAAACAAGGTATTTCTGATATCTTGGGGTCACTAGACCATAAAAAGCAACCCAAAGCCTTCTATTGGCTACATAACAGCATTGGCATTATCCATGCACAGTTTTTCTTGCCTACCCTCCAAAAGAGATCCAATTGATTTTCAATTTACTTCTCCTATTAAGTAGTTGATTTCCAATTAATTTGACCATGCCAATACTCACATGCCCAACAAAGTGTGTTTGAATGGCAAGAATGTTTAAGAAAGTCATACTCGCAGCAATTGTGCAGCTTTGATTCAAATTTTTCCCATTAGCTGCCCAATTAGGCAGAAGGAAGTTTAAATTACCACCCTTCAATATATATTTACAAAAGACTAGTAGTTAACTATGATTAAAGCCCAGTGACTGGTAAGAGAAAATATACAAGATCAAGACACCAATGTGACAGAGAAATTGTGAAATAATGAAGGAAAATAAGGAAATACATATTATGTTTGAAAAATAATTTCTTTCTTTTATGTTCTAATTCAGTGAGTTATTAGGTTTCTGTTTTAAAATAAACTTCTGATAAATAAGCAGCCATTAAAAACTAATCGCTCATTAGTTTTAGAAATACAGACAATGTTTTAGTAAATGGATGCTTCCAAGTAATATTGTGTTTAACTTTAAAAAAACTTCTAAGATCTGTCTTCTTGTCTAGCAACCCAACTCAGTGGGGCTACTCAAGTGAGTAAGATTTATTCATGTGAATAAGGATAGCAAGATGGATCACCATATGGAAATCAGAGCTGTGTCAGCTTGTGTGGGGATTTTGCAGTTAAACAGCTTAGCTGATTTCTATTCACTTGAGTGTCATTGTGTATCCAGTCACAAGTATAACAATTCTTTCCCAAACTTTCTCACTTGTGGTGTTTCTTAAACTCATGTGTCTCTATCCTACAAGTTGCTGATCTTCTTCAAATGTTATTAGTAGGAGTTGCTTTGTACTTCATAGAATTGAAAGTATAAGGATTAAGGCTCCAAAATTTTTAAACTTGGGTACCTAAATTTAGACAGCCATGGACCTGATTGAAAGCCGTTGATAACAAATGTACATTGGCCAAGCTCTATGCAAAAGAATAAATCGACACAAATCTGACATCAGGAATCATGACATTCAAAAACCAGCAGGAGAACACTTCAATCTTCCTGGCCATCCCATTAAAGACTTGATGGTGTCAATTTTGAAACAGAAAAACTTCCAAAACAGATTCCGAGAAACTGAGGAACTGGAATTAAATTTCAAATTGGACACAATAAATCAAGGACTAAACAGAACTTGTGATTGGTTCTCTCATTGCACTAATTGATTGCATTTCCCTAGTTAATTTACCTCCAACAGGTGTTATCTCCTGCCAGACACAGTGATCCATTTCAAAAGGTATTTTTTTCTCCTGCTGATAATGGTCCATTCAAATTAAACAGCCTCTTAGAATTGGTATGCTAATGTACAACTTTTATTTTTCTTTCTGTGTGTGTAAATGCATCTTACTTCTACTCCATTCTATGCATCCGATGAAGTGGGCTATAGCCCACAAAAGCTTATACTGAAATAAACTGGTTAGTCTCAATGGTGCTACAAAGTCTTCCTCTTCTTATTTATTGATATCAAAGAGAGTATTTCCATTAACTTCAGTTGGTTTTACAACAGGTCCAAATCCATATAAATGAGCTTCTTTCACTTGCAGCTTGCATTGAGGAAGCTAGTTGGGGTTGTGAGTGTTCACTTAGAGTATTATCTACACTTCAATAACTGGATGTGGTTGAAGCTTGTGTAAGTTTCACAGTAAACATACTTGTAAACATACTTGAGCTAGAGCTTTAGTCTAGCTAACTCAGGTACAGAAGCACTGATGCTGAAGTAGCATGGCCATTGGTGTAGGCTAGTGGCCTGGATAATTACTCAAGGTTCCAAGGGGGCTTGTGCAGCCTGCATTGAACCCCACACTATTGTGTTTTACTGCTCCAGTACACGAGCTAGCTAGAGTAAAGCTAGTTCATCTATGTCTACACTGAAATCATGGGGCTCTATTGCAGCTTGACATGACCTCACTCGAAAAAGATGGGCACTTAGCTATATAAATAGGATATACGTGCCTACTTGAGGAACCAAAATTTGAAAATAGACTTAGCACATTAAGGGTGAGACATCCAAAAACACCTATATGAGTTAGGAACACAAGGTCTACAGGAACTGAAATGAAGAAAATACTCTAATCCATGATCTATGCAACAATTTTGACTGTCATATAAACATACTCCTGTAGTTAAGACTGTAGGTTTTGAGACAAATTTACTGAAAAAAGCAACAAGCAAAACCCAGCACAATTTTACACACACACACACACGCTCAGAACCGACTTCACAATTTGTAAAAACAAATTATGGTTTTCACAATGAGAGATACACATTTAATTCCATGAGTGTTTCTAGTAAATAAAAGAAGTAAAGATTAATACCCAATTTATCTTAATTCATTAGAATGCCAAGGAATTATGCTAAAAGAGAAGTATAGCACAGCTACTAAGTGAGAAGGGACACTTCTGCAGATGCTAGTCCCTTGGGTCTGACTCTGCAAAGTCTGATTCCCTCCTGCGTGGTGCTGAGTGCCCCAGTCTCATTGTAGACAATGGAACTGAAGGAGCTCAGAATCTTTCACAACTTTCCACTACAAAAGCTTTATATATTCATCTTGCTAAAGTGATATTCACTATCACTGACAAACAGCATATACAAAACCTGCAATAATTATTATCAAGCGCTTTCTGATAGAGAAGTCATCAGGGATATTACAAAATTCAAGAAGATAAACTAGGGATTGAAAATTGGGCATGAATGTTAAAAATGCCGAGCTGATCAATGCACAAGATTTATGCATTAATGGGATTTGCTTGTTTTCTGCTCCAGTGGAGATTAGATGCGTTCTTTTTTATAGGTTCTACTGTCCTATAGGCTCAATATTAAGGTCCCCAAGGAGGATAATTGTCATATTCGTTCAGCTTGTTTTGGCCAATTTTCAGACCCCACTACGAATAATATGAATGTCAGCTGCCAAGAAGCTCCCTGTGTCCAAGGTAAAACCACTAAACATTGGTGATTATGGTCCTCACGCCAACTCTGTGTGTTCTACTTAGCATGGGATATATGTCCAACTCCGACCCAGTTCTTATCTATACACATTTGAGGCTACCATGATCTCTCTGTTGCTGGTTCAGAAGTGCCATGAAAGAGTGTAAGGACTAGAGAAGAAAGAGGCAATTTTTATATCTTTAACTTGCCCATTTAAATAGCCATTTCTTTTCTAATGTTGTTTTTTAAAAAAAGATATTCCTGTATAGCCAAAATTTTCAGAAGTGACTAGTGACTTGGGGTTTCAGGCTTGTAACACCTTAAAGTGACCTCATTTTCATAAAGTGCTATGTAGTCACCTTCTGTACTCTTATATGGCTTAACAGTATTATAGGGTTGCATTTGTACTCAGTGAATTTTTTGAATTAGCTTCAGCATAGAACAGTGGCATCTCATGGACTATCTTTTAGGGCCCAGTCCCACAAGAAGCTGACCAACCACTAATCAGTAGACTTCAATGAGAACTGAAGACACTCAACACCTCACAGGAGATACTCAGTATCCTTCAGGATCCAGCCCATTTTGGCTATGATAAAGATATCCTATAATTAGCTATGCAAATAGTGCATGGCAAATATCAAGTAAGTGGTTGCTTAATGTCAGTTTTTTTGGTGTATGGTATAATTTAAACATAACAAGTTTAATATGAAGAGTATATATTTTTTTCCTCTAAGCCACTATTAAAAAGAAATAGTAAGGACTTTGGATGATAGATTTTTTATTTTGCTAGAGGCAGTATATATTATACCCGCACAGCTGGATGGATACCATTCACGGGTAGACTACTGTACATCTCAAAGAGAAAATAATGTTTTTCCTTAAAGTGAGTCATGTGGATTCATTTGCTTTGCACTTTTCATCTTCGAGTGAATTTCTAAAGATCCTGTGCTCTCTGTAGTACCCTGGAGTAACCAGTCTGAATGTGGTTAAAAATTGTTAATGATTAGATTTTTCATGACAGTGCAAGAGTTTGGATATACTCTTCTGTTTGTACATTGTGGACCACAGACCGTGGCTAGCACTCGCAAAGGTATGTAAGACAGGCATAGGGGAAGGGTAAAAGGAGCCTATCTTCACTCAAGTCTTGAGCAACATGTTGGGAACTAGATGCAACACTGCTGCCATGAATCATTTTAGAATTCTGCTCCCCCACTTTCCAGGGCAAGTAACTTTTCAGGATGATCAGATAAAACATCTTTAGGGATTGCTTTTTGTTTTTCCACTCATTATCTTTACTGGTAAAATGTGGGCAAATGGATTTTGTACGCAGCTAATAACTTTTCATGATGATTTTGCAAGGCTGGTTTAAATTAACCTATGAAATGGTTGCTCTAGAGCTTGCCTGAGCCCGTGTCCTCATTCCTGAGAAGTGTTTTTGATGGAAATGATGTAAAACAGCTCTCTGGGAACAAGTTCCATTTTGAAAACACTTCGGCAGGATATGAGGTTTGGGAGTCAGAACAGAATTTGAGCTCCCATAAAAATTACTACTAGTTAATTATATGAATGTCTTGACTCATATTGTGGTTCAGTAACTTAAGGAGGAGCTAAATCCTCAGATCCTTTTGTGTAAGAGTAGGTGTGTTTTAAGTTCTAACCTTATTTCCTGTGTTTTTTGATATTCTATACATAAATACATATTTGTTCTTATCAAATATATGATTATTGGCTGTTTGGGAAATTCTGTGTGTACCCATTGCCAAAGAATATGTTAATTACCTATTTCCAAATATAAAAGATGGTAACAAAGGAAAAAAGATAATAGTGGCTGGTCTCACAGTAAGAGGTTACTGAGTCAGGGAGCCAACGTTTTAGAAATTATCTTCACAGAACCCAGGGACAGACTAAAACTAATAAGGACACAGAACAGCAGTGGAAGAAGACACTGCACAATGCTTGGAAGTTACCTTAGTGGTGACCCTCCTGCCTAAACTTCATCCAAAGAAATATTTCAGATCTAGAAGAGAAAAATGGTTTCAATTTAAATTAAGAATATAATATTTGCTGCAACTCTCCCTTTACCATTCCTGAAAAGAGACATCAATTACAGCCTGGTGTATTTCACAGAGTTTGCCCCCAGAGCTCTGAATTAGGAAGATGAGACTTCCACTTCACTTAATTCAGAACCCTTCAGAGCAAAATACATCTTAACATCTGGTCCAAGATAGCAGACAAACTTCAGCCAATTTAATGGAAAATTAGCTCCAAAATGTATTTATGTAGAATTAATTATAAATATATTCACTGCTGTACTAAGGGTTCTGTGGGCCTGGACTGAAATATTTTAATAGCCCCTTTTCACCTATCTGTGGAAAGTCAGATGTTTGTTCTTATTTAGATAGAGTTCTGGGAACAAAAACTGAAGACAGGTAAATACACAGCAAGGGACTGATCCTGGTCTGAATGAAGTGACTGGGAGTTTTTCCACTGACTGTAATTTGGCCTTATTTGAGTACATGTAAGAATATGAATAAAAGGGACTCAAACATCCCTCGGTGCTGATAGTTTACTATGATTTTTTGTGAAATTTTCAAACTGTGTGTTAACTTTCATACAGTATTGACAAATTGGATGCTGATCTTTTAGAACCTCATTATCTGCATTTCACTTCTCCTTGGGCGCCTAGCTTGATGTGGTGGAGAAGCTTGCACATACTTAATACCCTAAGACCGATGACGTCTGGAGTCCTGTACTCCTGGTAGGGTCACCAGTGGTGGTAAGGTCGAAGGTGAGGTACCAAACAAAATGAAGCACAACACAACCCAGAAAAACCTCAACAGCAGAACAGGTGGATAAAGCAGGATCACCTCTCAGTGACTATAAAACCATTGAATAGCACTACAGGCTATACCTGCAGAGGGAAATGGAATCTCAGGGAATGAAAACTCATCAACTTCTAATTTTTTTCCAGTGTGGGAGGAGAGATACAGGTTTTTTTCCCCCATTGACTTCCAAAAAGAGAAAATTCCAGGAGATCTTCATGTGTCTCAGGATATCCACAGAGACACAGATTTATTTAGTTGGACATAATCCTGGAGGTTTTATCACATGACAATCTTTAATTAAAGATTAATATTTGTCCTGAAGTCTTGAGAACAATCCTGGAGGGTTGGCAATCTTAGCCACGAGCTTCTGAATTTCATGGTCCCTTGCACCTCTATGTCATTGTGGCTTGGGTCTTGTCCAATAGACACTTCCCCTGAAGTTCTTCTTTGGGGATAGAGGGCAATGGGGAGGGAAGAGGTGAATGTTAATGCTAAATTACTGAAGGCTTTTGGGAAAATGATGCAGTGGGGGGAGAGAGAGTGCGCAAGCGAGCTTTCTTATACATAGAACCCAAACTCCATAGAACGTCTATGAAGTTACTTCCATAGCATCAGTGGAAGTGCAGAACAATGGCAGGACTTACCTTTTCAGTACAGATGTGCCTAGGTTTTGTCCCTTCCATCCATTGGTGTGAACCGGGAAACAGACTCTTTAGAATTTTACTCATTGTGAATTTTCTACTCTGTATCACAAGTTTAGTGTAATTAACAAACCTAGAAACATAAGCATTCCCTTTAATTACTATATCTAATTTTCTGAAAGAAATAACCACAAGAGGGTAGAACTATGGCCCAGAGAACTTCCATATACAGTAGACTCTCGATTATCCAGGATGATAGGGAAAAAATAATCCTGGTTAATAAAATCCTGGTTAATCACCATCCACAGGCAATATGGAGAGGGGTGGTTGGTTCACCAGCCACCCTGCGCCGGGGGGAGGTGGTGTTGGTTCACTGGCTTCCCTGTGCCCTGGTGGGGTGTTTTTTTTCTGTGCTTGGGGTGGCAACAAAGCCAGAGCTGGCCCTGCGAGTTACGCATAGTTTTTTGACATCCTGGTTAATCCACATCCTGGTTAACCCAATCCTGGATAATCGAGAGTCTACTGTAATCTGTATTTTAAATTGTGCTACCTCCTTAAATGCATATACTGACCACAGTTGTGCAAATGCAGAGGTGGTTTAGTGTTCTATTACCTTCAAAACATCAGTCTGGGTTTGAAGTTGACGTTCTCAACCTGGACTGATGCTATTTATACAGCATACATCTTTCACCTTCCCAAAAGGCACTTTGCCAATAGACCTCATCCCATTCCATGAATGGGTTGTCATGTTTGAGTTTTTGGTTTTTTTGCTGATGTTTGCATAAAGGGTTCCATGAATCTTAATTATAGTAGTCATGTTTGAGGTGATTCACCAAAATCACCAGTTCATTTCAGATCAATCACTAGAATTCTATTAGATTATAACAGCTCTTAATTTTTGTTGTCCAAGCATGTACTCAAACCAGTGAACTATAAATATAAAGCTCCATACTAATTATCACTCTCCTAAGTTATGTGGTTAGTCCATCAAAGTTGATGAGGACCACCCAGTGTCATCAGCTTGTTTGGGAATGGGTTCTGAGATGGCTGGTTAATCCAATCCGAGCCCGAAATTGACGGTTACATTGGGGACATGAAAGATCAAGCTGCCGACCGGGGCAAGAGAAGATACCAGCCCTGGACTTGCGAAGAAGACATTTCTCTATAGCATCATTCAGTCTCTTTTGTTCGTAGGCTGTTGCACCATCATGAACTCGTCTGCGCCAGGCAAAGCGATCATTAGCGATGCTCTCCCAATTTTCAGGATCTATATTACAGTTCTTAAGGGAGGCCTTAAGGGTGTCTTTGAACCTCTTCTCTTGACCTCCAAGAGATCGCTTGCCGTGTTGTAGTTCACCATAAAACATCTTCTTGGGCAATCGTTCATCGGGCATTTGCACAACATGGCCAGCCCATCTAAGTTGTGCCTTGCAAAGCAGGGTGTGGATGCTTGTCATATGAGCCTGTAAAAGGACGTCAATGTCTGGAATTTTGTCCTGCCATCTTATCTTCAGTAATTTCCGCAGACAGCTCAGGTGGAAGTGATTCAGCTTTTTTGCATGACTACTGTAGACAGTCCAGGTCTCACAAGCATAGAGGAGGGTGTGCAGGACGACCGCCAAATAGACTTTTAATTTGGTTTCAATCTTGATGCCTCTCCGATCCCAAACATTAGATCGACCTAAGTCAGTGATGGCGAACCCGTGGCACGCGTGCCGCTGCCGGCACGCCGAGCCGTCTCTGTGGGCACGCCGTCAAAACGCCGGAGCAGAGGGGCGGGGTCAGTAAGAGGCGAGCGGGTGGTGGAGGAGGAAGTGAAAGGACGGCCGGAGCCCGGGAAGGAGAGCGGAGGCGGGGCCGAGGCAGGAGGCGAGGCAAGGCAAGAAGGAGAGCGGAGGCGGGGCCGAGGCGCGAGGCAAGGCAGGAGGCGCGCGAGGCGAGGCGAGGCGAGGCGAGGCGAGGCGAGGCGAGGCGAGGCAGGAGGCGCCGCCGCCGCCGGGCGAGGCGAGGCGAGGCGAGGCAGGAGGCAGGAGGCGGCGAGAGGCGCCGCGAGGCAAGGCAAGGCAGGAGGCGGCGCTGCCGCCGCGCGAGGCGAGGCGAGGCGAGGCGAGGCGAGGCGAGGCGAGGCGAGGCGAGGCGAGGCGAGGCGAGGCGAGGCGAGGCAAGGGGGGGAGGCGAGGCGAGGCAAGGGGGGGAGGCAAGGCGAGGCAAGGGGGGGAGGGAAGGCAAGGGGAGGGAAGGCAAGGCGGGGGGGAGGCAAGGGGAGGCAAGGCAAGGGGAGGCAAGGCAAGGCAAGGGGGGGGAGGGAAGGCAAGGCGGGGGGGAGGCAAGGGGAGGCAAGGCAAGGCAAGGGGAGGCAAGGCAAGGCCGGGGGGAGGCAAGGCGGGGGGGAGGCAAGGCAAGGGGGGAAGGCAAGGCAAGGGGGGGAGGGAAGGCAAGGGGAGGGAAGGCAAGGCGGGGGAGGCAAGGGGAGGCAAGGCAAGGCAAGGGGAGGCAAGGCAAGGGGAGGCAAGGCAAGGCAAGGCAAGGCAAGGGGAGGCAAGGCAAGGGGAGGCAAGGCGGGGGGGAGGCAAGGCGGGGGGGAGGCAAGGCAAGGGGAGGGAAGGCAAGGCGGGGGGGAGGCAAGGCAAGGGGGGGAGGCAAGGCAAGGGGGGGAGGCAAGGCAAGGCAAGGGGGGAGGCAAGGCAAGGCAAGGGGGGGAGGGAAGGCAAGGCGGGGGGGAGGCAAGGGGGGGGAGGGAAGGCAAGGCAAGGGGAGGCAAGGCAAGGGGAGGCAAGGCAAGGCAAGGGGGGGAGGCGAGGCAAGGCAAGGGGGGGAGGCGAGGCAAGGCAGGGGGGGAGGCGAGGCAAGGCAAGGGGGGAGGCGAGGCAAGGCAAGGGGAGGGGAGGCAAGGGGGGAGGCAAGGCAAGGGGGGGAGGCAAGGCCGGGGGGGGGGGCGAGCCGCGCTGCTGAGGCCGGGGGGGGGGGGTGAGCCGCGCTGCTGAGGCCGGGGGGGAGTCCCGAGTCGAGCGGGGGTGTTGGCACTTTGAAAAAAAACAAGTCGTTTTGGTTTGCAGTTTGGGCACTTGGGCTCAAAAAGGTTTGCCATCACTGACCTAAGTTATACCATCCTCCACAAATGCTAATTGATTTGTTAGTTAATGTGTCTAGTTACAACACTCCTATACATAAATTACTTTATTATTTTAATAATTTGGATGCTTTCCTATCTTTTACATTTGCCTATTACTGATGACGTCTAGTGACCCCATAAATCAGTTGTTGCCTGTCAGTGAAACTCACACCTATATAAATCTCTTTAAACAAAAAAAGTGGTTTTTTAATCTATTATACAGAAACTAATTAATTTTGAAAGAAGTGTAACTGTAGTCACTTCCTAGACAAATGAATCACTCAATGTTCTTGTAAGGTGATTTTTAACTTCAAAAACATATATAGATTTAGAATTGAAAGGATTTGCAATCTGTTCCCTTTCAAAGTCTGATTCAGGAAAAAAAGACCAAGTATGAATGGAATTTTCTAAAGAACTCTTTGCTCCTATTTACATTAATTGAAATTTTACCATTAGAGTAGAGTGGATCACAAGCTAAATACAAATCAATAGTGTAACACTTTTGCAAAACGAAAGCAAACATAATTATGAGATGTATTAGCAGGAGTGTTGTAAGAAAGACGCTAGAAGTAATTCTTCCACTCTACTCTGTGCTGATAAAGCTTCAGCTGGAATCTTGTGTCCAGTTCTGGGCTCCACATTTCAAGAAAGATGTGGACAAACTGGAGAAAGTTCAGAGAAAAGCAACAAAAATGATTAAAGGTCTAGGAAACAGACGTATGAAGAAAGATTGAAAAAACTGAGTTTCTTTAGTCTGGAGAAGAGAAGACTGGGGGTGGGGGGACATCATAACAGTTTTCAAGTCTGTAAAGGGTTCTTACAAGGAGGAGGGTGAAAAATTGTTTTTCTTAACCTCTGAGGATAAGACAAGAAGGAATGGGCTCAAATTGCAGCCAAGGAGATTTATGTTGGACATTAGAAAAAAATTCCTGTCAGGGTAGTTAAACACTGGAATAAATTTCCCAGAAAAAATTGTGGAATCTCCATCATTGGATATTTTCAAGACCAGATTACACAAACACCTATCAGGGATGGTCTAGTTATTACTTAGTACTACTTTGAATGCAGGGGGACTGGACTAGATCACCTACTGAGGTCCCTTCCAGTCCTACACTTCCATGATCCTATGATTATATTTAATGGCAGCAGGTTTAGACCAACACCAAACATTTCTGCAAATCCCACCTCACATCAACATGGTTAAGGGAATAGATGGTTTCAAATTTCCTCTCTGGAACAGCAAGGAGGAACAGCAACACACAGCCAGTGAGTGACCCCAAGTTCCAATGTGTCGTTAGATGTAACTTCAGTTAATACAGCCTCTCCCTGATAATTTTACCCTTCTGTATGTGTATGATCTTCAGATACTTAAAAAAACCAGTGGAATGGGACAGGAAAAGATAAACTTTATGTACTCTTCTAAAAAGAGCACTTTTTAGAAGGTACTTCTCTGATGCATAATATTGGTTTTGCAGCATTCCAACCAATGGTTGGGTAAGTGATCTCCATACCATTATTAAAGTGCCTTGGGACACATCTGGATATGATATGTTGTGTTATTTCTATTGTTGGCAATTTATTTCACTTATATCTAAAACCAGTCACTAACAAAAAAGAGCCAGGCGGAATTAAAACAGAACATTTAAGATGAGAATTTTGAAAGGTGCTTGGGGGATTAAATGCCCATATATATATATATATATATATATATATATATATATATATATAATATGCAAATATATTTTAAAATTCAGCTTGTCAGATGGATGACTCCTTTTGCCAAGTTCTCACCACTCTTGTAATGCATGTTGGATTTGAGTTTGCTCCCCAAAACTTTTGTGCTGAATCAGAACATAAATTTGAATGTTTTCCCTCTATTTTTATGAGGCTTTACAGCCGTAAATGGTGTTGTGAAGAATTTATGAAGGTGAAATCTTCACTAACTACAGGGTTATTGCCTTTTCCAGAGGAATAAATCCAAGCTACCTAAAAGTAGAGGTATAAAGTTCTCTTTACTGTAGGATTCACAGCTGACAGGCACAGTCCCAGGGTCTTTATATGTTTCCAGGGTTGTAAAAGACATAAATGGAGGATAAAGATTAATAGAGCTCCTCAAGTAGTCAGGCAGAATATGCACATGAGTATAAGCAAACCTGCAAGATAACTTTCTCCTCTTAAAGCAATGTAAAGATAAATGTGCACTATCACACGATCATTTTATCTGGGAGTTTGTCACTAGATGTTAAAAATGACCCAAGCATTATCAATATATCACCGGAGGGGGTCGGGGAAGGGAGGAAAGTAATAAAATTATACTTTTTGACTTTGAACAAGCATGAAGCAATAACAGTGAAACTAAGGTAGCAACATGAGTAAAATCATAGTGAGATCTGCTTTTATTAGGAAATTTTCTAAATTGTTTGAAAGTGTGCATTAATGATACCATCAATTGAATTAAGCCAGTACATGGGCTTTGGAAACTGTTCTGTCTGATTTGTAAAACAATGCACATTTTCATTGTAGTAATCAGAGGTTTAAATGGGTTTAATATAATTATGACAATCCTTGGAGATATGCATTATCTTTTATGAAAATGCTCTGTGGAATACAGGGTTTCAGCATCAGAGTAGGACGATAGAATTACTATTCTCACTGGCAAATCTTGCTGAGAACCCAGCATATGACTCCTTCTGAATACAGTGGGAGCCATGTGTGTGAACCTCAGCTCTAAATTTGATCTTAAATATGTAATAAAACTGGGCATGAATATTGCTGCTAGAGAATTAGTTTGTTGCATTTTCCTTCTGATAGTCATATAACTTCTTTTTTGGAGCATGTGGTATCATGGTGGTTATCCTTGAAATCAGTTCTAGTCCTCATGCCCACTGCCCTATGTCATGCCAGCAATTATTCCGGCAGTCTTCATATCCACTATACTTAACAATACCACTCTGCAGTGGTTGGCGGGGAAACCCAGACCCACCCTCTACTCTGGGTTCAAGTCCAGGGCCCTGCAGTGAACAGATAAGGTCTGCAGTTTCCCTAATCTTGCTGCTGTAACCCTTGACTATTTCCTACATTCCTTCTACAACTACATCTGAAGATAGATGGTGAAGATGTCTTTGAATCCACCTGCAATAATTATTTTCTGATCTGGGCCAAGTAAAATTTCTGTCACGTTGCACCATGATCCTGACAAAAAATTTACCAGATGTGCTTTATTCTTGGGATTTTAAATTAACTTACTCAACTGCAGTGGGATAGATGTTCGGGATTTTGATTTCACTGAGGATTGTCTTTGGACACACTCAAATTTAATTGAATCTTTGACATATTGATCAAAGATGATATCTACTCCTTTGCATTTCTCGTAACTGTACGGGCAGATGAACTATTCTGAAGCTCAGTTCAGCAAGTTCTGCAAAGCTAGTTGCATCTCCTTGTCTGACCATTTGTATAAGCACCATGCTATCCACCATTCAAGCTGTTGGCATGGTGAGTGCTGGTAGTTGATACACTGACTCTTTCTTTTTCTAATTCATATAATACCTTACTCTTTGAAGTTTTGTGCTCTAGTTTCCTTCAGATCAGTCTCTCCTCTTTTTAGAGCTACTACAAGATGGATAAACAAACTCCATCTGCATCAATAGTCACTGTCTTATCACTACTAACTTTCAATCTGATCCTTTTTCTTGTAGATGTGAATGTCTTAATGTTGAGCTTTAGCAGTAGTTCAAACAATCCACAATTTAATCTGTTTTCCACAGTCTTTGCTTTGATTCCTGTATAATTCAAAATAACAGGCTTGTTGGCAACTTCTGCTGGTGTAACGATGTCAGTAGCAGCGCTGGTGAGTGCTATCAAATCACCATTCAAATTGTACATGTTTGTCCTGGAGTTGGCAATGGCAAGAACAATCTTATTGACATCTACTTCATCACATTGCATGTAACATGCTGCAGCCACCTCGTGTTTTCCTTGTGAAATGTCTGAATCTACCATATCATACATTACCTTTATGGAAGGTGTGATAGATGAGTGCTCATGATCAGTGATGGATGTTCTAACCAAAGCCTATGGTTTCAAAGTGAAATCCACTATACCCCCCTTTACTTTGCTATCAAAGTTTTTGTTGTTCAGGTGCCATGTCCAGATTGGTGAATTTATTTCTAGACTGAGCCACAGCATGATTTTTATGCACAAACAGCTCATGAACTTTGGGGAAATAAATGACCCATGCAGTCCCTTCTAACCCTATGATTCTATGTCAAAATACATTAGCAAACAATGATGCAACAAGTCTAACAACAACTAACTTTCCCAGCTCAATGATGCCCTTGAGAATGTATAGGATGTAGTGCACAGATTCCACAATTTTGGAACAGCAATTTCCCAAACCATTGCATTCTGGGATGTTTATATCAAAACGATTAACCTCCTGTCAGAAGCTTCATATCATTGATGTATACAGATACCCAGTTGGCATAGTGGGTGCAGTCAAAGGCAAACATTTGTAGTAGCATCGCTACATCTGCCACAAGGTGCAGCTCCCAGTTGCTTTCCTGTTTTGCTGTAATGAAATACATTAAGATGTTAACCATTTTGTTGTAAACATCCCAGAATGCAAAGGCTTGGGAAGTTGGTGGTGTGTTGGCAAATCTCAACATCAATATACATACCAGTTATGTTTTAGTTTTCCACAAGCTTTCCCACTATAGGGAATCTACCATGAGGATTTACATATGGCTTGGCACATTACAGGAGTTTCAAGTGATCATCTTCACAGTGTTATTTTCTTTGTTTGAGCCTGAGCTGCAATTGTGCAAAAGCTAACTTCTAGAAATGGAGGAGCCTGACACTGATCGACTACCATAGTTAGCACAATGAAACCCTCCCCCCACAAACTTTGTCCATTTTTATAGCTATAAAACATGAAATTGAAATAAGCTATTTGTTTTAAAAATTACATTGTGTAAGAGGATCATAAATTACACATATAGACAAAACAAAAAGCAGAGAACATATTTAAAGTGAATTTGCCATAATGAATCAATCCAGGTTGAAATCAATGTATAATTATAGATATATTAAAAAGAGAATCCTTACTTTGACTTTTTCAAGACATTTTTTATGGCTATTTGACATGATTTATAAAAGCATCCATAATTCTCAAAGTTACCACTGCATAATACCACACACCCCCTACAATAACTCTTGGGGGTTATTCCCTTCATAAAAATGTGTTAAACCTTTTTTGTAAGGGGGTGCTATTAATTTCAAATTTAGGAAGGTTTATCTCCAGACTAATGGAAAGTACAAAGCTTAAAAGAAACACCTGCCTATGGTCTCAAATGGGATAGTATTTAGGACAACTCACCTCTCTTCTGCTCAAGCTGCCATGGCTAACCTTCTAAAACAGTCATGCTATTAGGTTGTCAGAAATGAGTTTACTAATATGCATGAATCATAGAGGAATGGTAAATGTACTGAAACTTCGATTGGAGTTGTGGGGGCAAACAACTGAAAACTAATTAAGCGAGAGGGACACATTTATGAATACAATTGTATGATGAAGTTCTTTGTAATGGTAGGAGGCAGGGCTCAGCAGCCCTGGGATTTTTTCTACTTGATGTCTTATGTTCCGGAAAGCTCATACTTCTGGGTTTCTGCCATCCAATAGAAGGGGTAAAGCAGGGATTATTTTTCTGCCCAGTGTTGGGAGGTGTTTTTTTTTTTAATCTCCTACCTCTGAAGCATCAGGCTTGGCTATGGGTAGGGATGGGATATTGGACAAAAAGGGCCCCAAGGTTTCTCTCTCTGATGCTTTGCTGACTTGTTCTTGCTCACAGACTCAGGGTCTCACTGATCACCATGCTTTGGGTGGGGAAGGAATTTTCCCTCAGGTCAGATTGGCAGTGACCTTGAGATTTTTTTTCTTCTTCCTCTACAGCATGTGGGTAAGGGTCATTTACCAGGATTCTCTGTTGTGGGAACCTAGAGTACCGATGTACTTTTGTCCCTCCTATTCTCCGCCTGTAGCATGTAAAAGTCTAGTCTTCTGCCGGCTGTCATAATCTGACCTAATTTTGGCTGTTGGGTTTAGTGTGTGGAGTGGTGATGATGGCCTGAGATATAAAGTGACCAGAGTAGATAATCTGGTGGTTCCTTCTGGCCTTAAAGTCTGACTCTAAACCAAGCGTAATATCAAATCAATGTTGTCACTGTTTGCCACATACTGGTTTGTAATTTATCTGATTTTTAATGGAGGGAAAAAACCAGAACCAGTTATCAAATATGCTGCACAGTGAGAAAATTCCTCAGAATAATCCTTGCTTTACATGCACAAAATCTTCATTGTAATATAAGAAGTCATCTTTAATGAGATAAATGTTATCCTTAATGAGAGAGAGGTATTGTCACTGAACCAAGGTACAAAGGTTGCCATTATAATAAAACAGAGCCTGGTTTTATGAGAGTGTCTACATATTTTGAATATGTTATGGACAATAACAATTAATAGCTTAATCCGTATGCCAAAAGTGTAAAGCTTCCATCAACACTGAGGAGACAAGTGGTTCTGCTGAAACATTGAGGTTCTGCTTGTATATTTCATAACCTTTGTTTTAGACAAGTGGCTGATTGCAAGCCTTGAGCATAATGAGTCATCATTTGGGGAACAATTAAAGGCAGTTTTAAAATCAAGTCTGAGCAGTGTTTCATGCTCTGTATAATTGCTGCTATGCAGATACACACTCACTCACACTCTCTCTGTTAAATGAACATTACTAAAGCTGTGTCCACTCTACACAGCCTTTAGTGACATGACTGTGTCGCTACAGCTGTGCCACTAAAAGGTGCGCAGCATAGCCGCTGTTTGTCGGTTCTCCTGCTGAAAAGAAAAATACCTTCCCTCCCAATGAGTGGCATTAGTATTATTGATGGGAGAGCACTTCTGCAAACAAAGCTCTGTTCACACTGGTAAATTGGGGGAAGGGATCAAGGCATGCAATCCATCAAGATGTCATACTATCTCCCAGGCTATTGACAATCAAGCTATTGACAAGGACATCCAACTACAGGCAGTCAAGAGAGTGATGCTAGTAGGGTGGCCAGAACACAAAAGCCAAGAATCATATATTCAAAATAAAGATGAACAGAGTCTGCAGGTTGGAATAGTATTTTCAGGACACAGAGTTGTTATGCCCACCTCATTTCATAGAAGCATCATGCAAAAAATAAGACCCTACTTTTGGAAGATGGCACATCACGGGTTGCCAAAACTGTCCAGTGCAGGGTCTGATTGGACAATAACCAAAACCCTGCAGTGGAAATCTGTTGGCAGATACCTCTGGGAGGAGAAGCCAACAATCGGAGAGAGCAGGCACTAGAGTATGACAGGTCAGCCAAGGCATACTGGCCATTAGAGGAATACCAATAGGCATGGTCTAAAGGAGTCATGAAGGGTGCAGTGGCACCCAGGTTGTATGAACTGACTACATAAGAGAGACAAATGATCCAAAGGAACCAGTAGAAGCATCAGCCAGAGAGAGCCTCCTGAGATAATCACAGAATGGAGAGACAGAGAAATATTCAGAGACCAACCTGACAGAGATGGAGGAGACTCCATAGAGCAATAGTTTGCTAGCCTCAGAGATAGGTGGCTATAGGGTTGACAACAGTACCCTATTGCAAGGGAAGTCCTTTATTTTTCATCGCTGTGTAAGAAAATTGAAAGTTGCTGAGTATTGCAAAAAGCAGCAAGAAATGCCCCTGGAGAATGTAGGAGAATACTGTGTATTAATTGTTCTATTTTATTATCCTTTAGTATTTATTTTGGTTTTTTATATATTATTAGTAATGCTAATATTGGGATGAGGAGGACGAGGGAATGGCAGGGGTGCTAAGAAAACAATTCCTTATTTTTGAAAAAACAACATTGTCAACCCTACGTGGGTGGGGAAAGAGATTGGTCTTCTCAAGAGGCAACCACATGAGGAGTGACCTAACTATCTCAAATTAACTAAGTCTGTGGATGACATTCCAACTCAGTTACTCATTAGCAAACTCTGGCCAATAGGACACAGGGTGGGGATCTGGGCATCATTGTTTTTAATGTTCATATTAAAGTGTTTGTAAAACAGGGAAGAACTGGGCCAGTGTTCCCTTAAGGACTGTTTGTTATTGAGGGGAAATCAGTGGAATAGCACCTGAAGAGAGTTGCACTGGAAGCAATTGAGCCATATGAACAGAGCCATCCATGGTTTAAGGAAGTCCCACTTGTTCAACTTAACCTGCATTCAGTTTCATTCTTTGCTAATCAAATAATCAACACCCACAATTGCTACACGTGGAGGAGAATCTTTGGTTCAGATCTTTAAGTAACAGCTCTGTTTTGAGATACAAGTCTTATTCTAGACTTTCTGTATGGTGTTAGTCACAAGGAATGTTCCCTAGCTTGGGATGGCAGAAAGACACTGTCTTCTCTGTCAGCCCAAGTTCTCAACAGTCATATATGGCTTTGGATTGGACAGAAACAGTGATTTCCTCCTAAGGAGAGAGGTAGGCAAATACTTACTTTCTATATAGTAGCATTTGGATAGATCCTTCCCACTATGGATCTACTAAATTACCCACAGCAACACAGCTTGGCAGTGCTACAGAGCTGTTGCAGGGTTGGGTATGTGTTGTGGATGTAAGGCTAGAATTTTCCCTTCAGTTCCTGGAAGCCAGGTATCACAAAGCTGTCTGAGACTTTAGCTTGAATCCATTTGGCCATACCCTTTCCCTTTCTTCATTGAAGTTAGTAACTAAATTAATTACATTAACTATGCCTGCTGGCTATCTCTTTAATAAATTTGTACCTAGACTGAAAGAGGCAAAAAAATCATTGTTTCACATTTTCATTGCTTGATATAAAAGGTCAGTTTTTGCTCCTGGCAGATTTGTTAAGTTGGCCGTAATCAAAAAATGTCTCTTGCTGCTAGAAACTTTGATTGTTTATGACAGTGAGCTTCAAAGCCAACAGACAGAGTACACCAAGTGCTGCAGAAAGCTGTTTTACCTACATGAGTCCATTTCAGTTTCTCCTGTGGGTACTTCTAAACGTCTCAGGCCTTCTCCTTTTGAAGTTAATTGCATTATAACCTCAAAAGTGGGGAGGGGTTGCGAGATGTCCAATGGAGGTAGGAGATGAAACATGTCATAAGGCCAAATTATATTTAGTGAGGGAAACTAGTGATGTCTGACCTTTGATCTTAATGATGTGAGGTTCTGGTACCAGACTGAATAATGAGGGGGGAGCGGTCAGCTTTGTTTGGTATCTCTTATCAAGGTAAAGGCAGATGAATTCACTATGCTCAGCTGTCCGCAGAAATACGGATGCAGATATCCTCTTAGAAGGTAATGTTGTTTTAGGATTACATATGCTCCAGTTCCCTGTGCAAAGGCTACAGTTCATCAGCCAATGACAACTTGCTACTACTAGGACATGGATGAGCTAAAGAAGCAGCAAAAATGAGTGGTCCTAAGCCTATATTCTGTTCATCTTTCCTTTCCTGCCGGACCCTGCCATCAGTGAGTTTGTGATTGGAGCTGAATAAATAATGGATTTTTCAGTTTGCTGGCAATTCCAAAAAAATCCATAAAGAAGTTTTAGGTTGAACCAAATACAATTTTTGTTTTAATTTTAAGTGATTTGACAGTTTCAAACATTTCAAGTCAGGCTGAAATAAAACAGTTTGTATTATTCTCATTTAAAGAGATCATTCTGGACATTTTGACAAAAGCAAAGGCAAACTAGATTCACAAAATATCTTGGGAAATAGACCTTCCTTGTCAGCTGTAGCCCAGTGGTTAGGGTGGTTTTCCTAGGATTCCCCACTCTGACTGAAGTGGAGTAAGGATGTGAACTTGGAGTCTATGAACTTGCAGGAGAGTATCCTAAGCAATGGGATATTCTGATATGGGGCTTTCTCAAGCCCCTATTGAATCTGTTCCACTTTGTATGCATGCATCCATTTTGTATGCATGTTTCCATGCTTGCATCCAACAAAGTGGGTATTAGCCCATGGAAGTTGATGCTTCAATACTTTAGTTAGTCTTTAATGTGCCACAGGACTCTTTGTCACTTTTGTATAAATAATCATTGAAGCAGAGTCCTGAACTCTGCTAGGGGTCCCACAGTCTAGGTGAATGCCCTAACTAGCAGGCTGTAGAGTTATTCTCACTCTCTTTCTCTGGCTCAATGTCATTTATAATGACAAAAACAGTATGGTATTCTATAAACTTTCCCTGTGGGATTTGTATAAAACTTAGTCCAACTGGGTGAAGGCTACTTCTGGTTTAGAGTTAATTCCAATATTAAAATGCAGTAATTGCAGTGACACAGCCAAGAATTCCTCATTACAATCATGTGTTGGATATATAGAACATAACTGCAGTAGCTTAAATTCTATTGAAACAATTCATAAATGTTGACATTTATAATGATGGCCACGGCATAAGGCTTGAATAGTAGTGGTACCTAGAAGCCAACCAAGTCTAACCTATTGTGCTATGATCCATAGCAACAAATAAACTGTGCCCCAGGAGAACAGAAAACAAGAGGGCCCCTCCAGAGAATGTCTCTTGGGTCTTGTATTCTGCTGCTTCACTCAAAATTTTGAGGAAAATTCCCACAGATTATTAATATTGTATGTATATTTTGATAACCTTCCTCTGGACAATTTACTCAGTTCACTAGAATGTAAAGATCGGCGATTGGTGCAAATAACCTTGATTATCACTGTTATTTATACATATAAAAAGATATGTATGTCTCTCCAAAATATTTTTTACTATTGCAGGTTTTAGTTAGAAAACAAGTATTTGCCTCAAAGCAGTAGCTGTCATCAGATATCACATGTAGCTGTCAGGCCCACCAGTAATAATCTTCTTTGCATATCTTTAAGTATAAAAACTTTTCTAATTAAACTTCTAAAGCTGCTTATCTTCAAGGCCTGGATGAAGCTGAAGTGGAATATATCATTCCTAGTAACAATGGGTAAAACTGTAATTCCCCGTATAATACAAATCTAGTAGATTGTAACACATTATGTTCATTAGAAAGTAATAGATTTTTTTTCTTGTTTGATTAGAAACAGCTGCTATTTAATCTGGGTTTATAGACAGTGTATTGGCGCATACTTAAAGGGGATTGGACTGATGGAGCTTTGGAATGACACCAAAACCATCTTCATTTCAGCAATACAACTGTATATGCTACTAATCTAACAGATCCATGAAAGATCAAGGGAAATACATCTTAATTAAACAGTGTAAGGACATCTCAGTAGAAAAATAATAGCTGAGAATAAAGAATTAACATAATTTAACAATGGATGGACAGTGATTCGGCATGAAAAGTTACAGGCGAAGAGTACAGAGGTTGAGATAGCAAATAAGAATTAAAATGTGTTTTTATTGGATTTAAAGGAAAATATTAATGTTGAGAGCAGTAAATGAATGGTATACAAAACTTTGTAAATGCTTTGGCCAATGAAATAATTTATAAAAGACAACACTTTGCTCTTAGCATTTTAATCAAGTTTTGTATGTCTATGTTAAAAGCAAGAGTTGGAAGGAAATGTAAAATGTCCAAAGCTCTAAATACAAATACAACATCAAGTAAATGGCCTTTATATCTTGGAGAACTCTGGATTTTTTTGTAGGGAAATTAAACATAGTTCCCAAATGGTGGACCTGATCCAAAGCCTCTGGGAGACTTTTCACTGCACTTTGGATCAGATCCTATGTTTGTGTGCTATTAAGCATTTAAAATGAACTCATTATAAAATGTCAGGCCAGATTCTGCACTACAGCTAAACTGTCAGGATATTGTGGACCAACATTGCTCTTTTGCACTCTCCTGCTTCTCTGTGCATGGTGGTCTCCCTATGTTGGTTAGAAAAGAATTTGGGGTGCTCTGACTTGTGCTTGGCTGCAGTGACCATAAGAAACCAGAATGGCAGCTGAGAATTGGCATTGCATGCAAATGTTCCAGACTTGCCCTTTCCCTTTTTCTTATGTTGAAAAAGAAAACAAATGGTACCGCAGCAAGTAAAATTCCAGTTTCAAAGAGAAAATCCACTTTTCTCTGCTCTGAGGATTGCTTATATGTTCTTCATTAGATTCTTTCATTCTACCTTTATTATCTATTTAGATCATTGATCTGTTTAGTGAGCGAATGGGCCATATTTTGTAATAGAGCTTCTACTATGACTGTGAGCTCCTGGCTCTTGCATATATCATAATAATGCTTCCTTATTGGGAGCACAGGTGCTTTCCTCATAAACTGGACAAAACAATGACAGGTATGTGAGATATGTGCATGGGTAATATTGAAGGAATAATGTATTCACCTTAAAAGTCTGCTTTATAGACTTGGAGGAGAAATTAGTCACCAGTGGATAATGGCCCTTTGGGGCAAGGGGGATTTGTTACCCTGCCTAACCTGGCTGGTGATGTAGTGCAATGCTCAGTTGTTTAGCTTTGCACAATAGTAAGGCTTTGAATGGGACATATCAAAGGCACGGGCAAACAATTGAAATGCCTTAAAGGTAAAAAAGAAACATTACAACAGCCCTTACCCGTTTTGACAGGCTGTTTATAATGCTAAATTTACTAGTTTTCGGAGATTGTTGGGGTGGGAGGGTGGGGAAAGGCGGAAGTTTTGCCTAGGGTGCAAAATATCCTTGCACCAGCCCTGTCTGGGGTATATACACCCTTGAAATCCAGGGCAAAACCATAACTAATGGTATGGCTCCTCTGCATACTTTTAGTGACTTGTATAGTGCCTACACAGCTCAATCCCCCCTCCCCCCGCAAATATGGGCATAAATAGTAGGTAGATGGTAAGTCACTGCTCAGATGAGTAAAGACAGTTCTGAAACTGTAGATTTGTACTTAGATAGGTACCATACATGTCTCTTTCCCAAGCTGTGCCTCCTGCACCTACACTGCGATTTTTAGCAGTGTACTGTCCCATTGCCGCACAGCTGCTGGAGCCTTTCTCCGCTGCAGGGAAAGGCTCCAACAGCAGGGAAAGACTCCAGGAGCGGAGTGGTAGCTGGGAAAGGCTCCAGCAGCATCCTTCTGCCAGAACCTTTTCTTGTCGCAGTAAATAGCTCTGGCAGTGGGAAGCTGCAGAAGCCATTACCCATTGCCCCCCCTCTGCCAGAGCCTTTCACTGGACAGATGTAGTGTCACACTGCACACCTGCATGGACACAGCCTGCTTTTTCACTGTGGCATGTAATTACATATAACCTAATGCCTCTGCAAGTGCAGTGTAGATGCAGCTGAAGGGAGCTGTATACATAAAAGAATCAAAAGTGCCTTATAAACAGCTTTTTTTTTTAACAAGCCATGTTTAAAATAATGCTGTATAACGAGTGACTGTTCTGTAAATTAGATATGTTGAAACTTAATCTTGTAATTCTTTTCCAATCCCAATTCTTTTCCTTTTTTCCTCACAAAATGATTTTGTTAAATTGTATTCCTTTTCAGTTGTCCCTTGTTCACTTGATTTTTCATGTGCAGCACTGTTGTTTTATTAGTTCTCCTTTCATTGGAAATATTAAATGTGGACTGTCTAAATCTGATATAAATTATCCACTGAGAAGCTGTGCGGTTGTGTGCAGACCCGCATGTTAATTTATCTGTCATTGCTTTAAACACATGTGATAGGTTTTAGGTGTGGCTTTAAGATACTACATTCATGCCATTCTAAAGACCCACACATGAAAGAAGGGTTTGGCTGTATTCTCCGCTGTCACAGGTGGGAAGAGAGAGTGGAGTGTATGAAGGGTGGGATGCTATAGAAGAGGGGGAGCAGCAATTCTGCAGCATTCTATATTCCTGAGATCCTGAAAAAAAATCACCTACAGATTGGATTAGGGCTCTGTGGGGGCAGTGAGGAAGCAGCTGGTGACAGTTAAGAAGATAGCTGTTTTCCAAGGCTATTAGAGCTGAGTACAATTGATGGAAACATTTTGGTGTATCTGTGTGTAATTGTATAAATGTCATGAAGGTTTTATTCATGCGTTTGCTGCTTCTTTTCATGTAATCTGAAAAAATAGTCCCTCCGTCTATGTTTGTTTTTTCAGTCTACATATTCTCTGCTCCATTTTTCATCCAACTTTTTTTCTTTTGATTTTTCCCCTCTCTCACACACTACCACATATGCAGATCAAACCCAAAAGACTTGGAGGCAAACTTTAAAATCCATGATGCTTCAGTGGCTTTGAACTTAGGCAAAATTAGTTTGTCAATCCTTAAAAGTGGGATGGGGCATAGGAAAATTTCAAAAATAGTTCTTAATTTGTACCAGGGATTGCCAGGACGAGCTCCAGCATCTCTAGGCTTTGCAGTTCATAGTCCAGGTACCTCTGTGCTTGCCGAGTCAGTTATGAAAGTAAAAATATTGCTTGCGCCCTGGCACCTCTTTCATTACAAATTAAACAATGAGGAAAAATGATATCCAGAAAGACTGACATAGGTCTACAGGTTAGCCTGGAGAAATGCAAATATTAGAACTTAAAAAGAGCGGAAAAAGTACAATTGGGACCAAGAGAAACATCAGTAAGAAAGCAGGAATGCATTCCCTGGCCAGCGAATTTTTCCCACATGCTAAGGGTCTAACTGATCACCATATATAGGATTGGTAAGGATTTTTCCTTCAGAGACCCTGGATTTCCCCCCCCCCCCCCCCCTTCTGCCGCATTGGTTCAGGTCACTTCCCAGTTTGAAGTAGAGTAAATGGTGGATTCTCTGTCACCTGAAGTCTTTAAATCTAATTTTGAGGACTTTATTAACTATGCCAGAGGTTACAGGCCTATTGCTGGAATGGGTAGGTGGGGTTCTTTGGCCTGCAACGTGCAGGAGGTCAGACTAAATGATCATGATGGTCCCTTTTGGCCTAAAGTCAATGAGTCTTAAGTCAGAAACTTAGATTGTGCCAGAAAATAAAGGTCAAAACTTTTGCCGATTCTCCTGCCACTCCTATGCAGTGCATTCAAAAACAAATTCAATAAAATGAATGTGACATGTATCTCTCATGTCTTAGTATATTAAATTCTTACTTACATGAGGGAATATACAACAAATTGTAAAAAAGGAATAATTTGTAATCAGACTGTACATGATCTATCACGACACATTTTCATGAGTTATACAAAATAAATCCCAGTTTCTGCCAGAATCAATCAATTTGGAGTGTGCATGATGAATCATCAGATACATTTGATGACACGTAAACAAATTCTGGACTCTGTCAGTGTGCCAGTACACTGCTATATACTGACAAAAATCAAATGCTGTTGAAGCAATTGATGCCAATGATCCAGAAACTGAAGTTGTTCAGTTGTTTTATTTGTAACTTAGTAATACTAGGTTAGTCTTATTTAAGAGGAGAAAAAAATCTTATACCAATTTTAGCTTCAGAGAGAATCTGTGGGGATTAAGAATATCACACGGACCTTACACTGTTATGTGGCCAGATAATTCATTACAGACAGTGAAGCCAATGATGGTAATAATTGCATTTATGCATGACCGTATCCTAGTGGTTTTGCATTCATAATCTCAATATTTGCCTCTTTCAAATAATTGAAATACTGGTGAAAGCAATGCATGATCCATCTTCTTCTGCTTGGCCTCAAAGGACTAATAAATGTAATCAAAATCCACAGACTGTCACACATGGAAGTAGTGACGACAGCCAACACTCACTCCTTTGTCATGGTTAGACAAAAATAGGCTGTGGAGAACTTTGCTGGCTCTGAAGGCAAGTTATAAAATATTGTTTGTGACTTCATTTGACCTCCATTGAGAGACTGTCTTTCAATCCTCTTCATGTTTATTTAGGTAAAACAAAATATTTTAGAGGAGGGTCCGGTAAGGTGACAAAACACATTCTTCCTGTCAAACAGGTTATCAGGTGGTTTAATAAGGTAACTTGAAAAGCATTTCACTCTGTAGCTGCAATGTCATTGTACTTATTTTATCTGTGACCTATGTCTGCCACTTTAACCTTGTATTCTCCACATCTAGGGTTATTTCTTCTCCAGATCATGCTTCAATAAACTATCAATTGTGTTTTTGTTCTGGTAGAATATGCTTTATCAGACTTATCCAAAACTAATTTAACTAAGATAGTGAAAGAGTCTCTTGTGGTCAGAAAGAAAGCCAGATCTTTGTTGTAATGAATACAAAGGTTATGATGTATTGAGGTTACAGGACACAGAGAGACTGTCTTGTTCTTCTGGCTCCCCTGGCTTCCAGACTGACTAATACAATATTGTCTAGTGTCATCATGAATGATCTCCCGAAGGCCCTGCCTGTACTAACCAATTTTGATATGAACTTCTGTCTACACTAAACATGTAGTTTAATTTTCCATTCTTCACTGAGGTTCCAATTTTCATTCTGTTTGTATCAAAGGCATGATCTGCTTCTATGATGTTGGACAAGCAATTGCTCTCGCACAAAAACAATGAGTTCAACAATGTTAAAACATCTTGAATTGGACAATACCAGGAAGCATTGTTTTCACATTGAAAACATCTCCAGAGATCATTGATATTCTTAACAGAACAAACATTGACAATTGGCATTTTGTTCTGGTGGCCACAGGATTTCCTGTTCTAAATAGAGCTGAACAGATACGCTGCCTATAAATGGTATAGCTTTGTTTCAAAATTACCTTTGGATTTGTGGTAGCTGCAGGATTTTGTGCCACCTTGTGTGGCCTTTTGAACCTAGCACTTGCCTAAAATAAGCATTTGTGTGCATGCACAGATATAAGTAATTTTTTTTATATGTGGTTTTGTGAAGCCTTTGGACTTCTTGAAACAAGCAAACTTGAGGCCTCATCTGATATTGTACTGAGTGCCCTCACCTTGCACTGAAATCAGTGAGAATAGAGGGTGCCCAGTCAGCAGAATCAGACCATTAGCCAGGTTTACACCACATACATCTGTGAATATCCATTTGTTATCCCTTATTTTTAACCCAATCTTCTTGCTCACTTTTTTCTTCAGATTCTTTTACCTTTTTTTTTCATGTTCTCTAAATGTAAATACAGATTAGAACACTAGATCTATACCCTCAAACCACGAGTGCGATGGTTTTAGTTATTCATCAGATTGTGTAGGATACTCATCACCACTGAGCACTACAGTTGGTGGGGAATTCTTCAACAGAAAAGTTTTTCACTGAGAGATGACAATTCCTCAAAACTAAAACACTTCACAGGGAAGGCTCGATTTCAATTAATTTCTCATGTTTGTATGTACGTATTTATTTTATGTTTTGAAACTGTTGAAATATTAAATGACTTGTGCAAGTCCAAATGGTCCATCCTTCAAATAATGAGTCAGAACAAGAGTGAGAATGTAGGCACCCAGTAATTGTTTTTAACTATTCAAAATAATTAGCAATACTGGACATACACACTTAACAGCAACTACATTATTATTATTTGACATAGATGCAGAACATTCAATAAGTACATTTATTGTATTTGTAGGGGCACAAAAATTAATCCTACCCTCACTCACCAAAAAAAAACCCTGATCTTAAAATAGGATTTAGCTGTCTATTAACTTTAAGGCCAGAAGGGACCATCATAGTCTGATTTCCTGCACACTGCAGGGCATAGAACGTTGCCCACCCATTGCTTAGTGTGCTATGAGAGAACGTTTTAGAGTCACAATGCTCAGACACCTGGTGATAAATTCATCTATTCAGCTAACATGTATTCACTTCATTGGAATTACACAAAGGGAAAAACAGTCGTATGGGTGGTGTTCAACCAATTAGAATTTCATACCTGGGTTAAAAAATTTTGTGGTGCTAGTTCAAGACACTGTATTGCATGTGCCTAATACCCAAGAGACACAGTTATCCTTTAACGTGAAGTCAGTGACATTTGAAGTACATTTATGTTTCTGCTGGAAAGAACAGTCAAAACAAATAGACTGAAATATGTTTCATGATGGATTATCACACACAATGTTTTCCACTAATGTCAAATATCCCATAAAGGACAAAACCATGTAATGCAGGGTCAAGTGACAAATTCTACTATCACTAAGAATTTGGTTCCCTAAAGAGGAGCAGTAGGGAATCTATCCCTTTCTGAGGTGATTGTATACATGACAATGAAATTAAAGGTTTATCATGAAGGGACTACAGCATGCCACCTAGGCTATGCCATAGCACAGTTTGAAGAATGTCACAGCCTATATTAGATGAGGTACGACTATTTTTGCATTGCATAGATCCAGCATCTTAGATCCTACTATGACACTCCCCAGCCAATTCTCTCTTCCCAAGGTATTGGTCTGGACAAAATTCCTCCTTTTAGACCCTCTCTGGTCAAATTTTTCTCAGTAACAATTGAAGCTATCTTTTGCAAATGACACTTTCAGGTACACAAGTATGTTTTATTTTATATTTTTCCATTTCTAATGTATTTGATATCAGTTTGGTTTTGGAATTTATGAGAATAGATGGGATGAAATGTCCATTAATATTAGTTACTGAACCTGCAAGAGGCAATCTAATTTTAGACTTGGGTGTTAGTAAGTACTGAGGAAGGCATAAAGGATACCAGATATCTATCTATATATATAAAAGTCAAGTGGTGTATGTATGTATGTGTGTATGTATGTATGTATGTACGTATGACTGCGAACTCCTCCCGCACTGTTTGAGCCAGAGACTTGAAATTTGGTACAGTGAGGGGTCTTGGGGTCTAGATGCTGGTAAGGGTCGAAAAATTTTCGGATCTCACCTCTGACGCCCCCCAGGGGTGAAAGTCTTTCAGGGCCAATCACATCGGCTGGGCGGTTAGGTGGTGATGATGTCATAATACCCCCCTCCAACAGACACCTCACTCGCTCAGCTCACCCCTCCCTCCTCCAACGGAACCCCGGAGATCCCTCAGTTCTCTGCCCCTCCCCCCTCCCAACGGAACCCCGGAGATCCCTCAGTTCTCTGCCCCTCCCCCCTCCCAACGGAACCCCGGAGATCCCTCAGTTCTCTGCCCCTCCCCCTCCCAACAGAACCCCAGAGATCCCTCAGTTCTCTGACCCTCCCCCCTCCCAACAGAACCCCAGAGATCCCTCAGTTCTCTGCCCCTCCCCCCTCCCAACGGAACCCCGGAGATCCCTCAGTTCTCTACTCTTCCCCCCTCCCAACGGAACCCCGGAGATCCCTCAGTTCTCTACCCCTCCCCCCTCCCAACGGAACCCCGGAGATCCCTCCGTTCTCTGCCCCTCCCCCCTCCCAACGGAACCCCGGAGAGCCCTCAGTTCTCTGCCCCTCCCACCTCACCCCGGACTCCATCAGCTCTGTGCCCCCCCCACCTGCGAAGGTCCCCGGAATCCCTCGGCTCTGGGCCCCCTCCCCCCCTGCGACGGATCTGAGTTGGGTTTGGTGGGACGGTAAGTGAGGTGGGGGTGTTGGGATTGGTCAGGGGGTGTTGCGGTTGGTGGGGGGGTGAGGTGGGGGTGTTGGGTTTGCTTGGGGGGGTGAGGTGGGGGTGTCGGGTTTGGTCGGGGGGTAAGTGAGCCGGGGGGGTGTCGGGGTTGGTCTGGGGGGGTGGGAAGGTGTCGGGGGGGTGAGGGGTGTGGTGTGGGTGTTGGGTTTGGTCGGGGGGGGGAAGGTGTTGGGGTGGGTGCCCAGACCAAACCCGACACCCCCCCAGCTCACTTACCCCCCGACCAAACCCGACACCGCCACCTCACCCCCCCACCAACTGCAACACCCCCTGACCAACCCCAACACCCACCCCTCACCCCTCACCCACCCCAACACCTTCCCACCCCCCCAGACCAAACCCGACACCCCCTGGCTCACTTACCCCCCGACCGAACCTGACACCCACACCTCACCCCCCCACACACCAATCGCAACACCCCCAGACCAAACCTGACACCCCCCGGCTCACTTACCCCCCGACCGAACCCGACACTCCCACCTCACCCCCCAAGCAAACCCGACACCCCCACCTCACCCCCCCACCAACCGCAACACCCCCTGACCAACCCCAACACCCACACCTCACCCCTCACCCACCACGACACCTTCCCATCCCCCCAGACCAAACCCGACACCCCCCCGGCTCACTTACCCCCGACCGAACCCGACACCCCTACCTCATCCCCCCAAGCAAACCTGACACCCCCACCTCAACCCCCCACCAACCGCAACACCCCCTGACCAACCGCAACACTCACCCCTCACCCACCCCAACACCTTCCCACCCCCCCAGACCAAACCCTACACCCCCCGGCTCACTTACCCCCCGACCAAACCCGACAACCCCACCTGACCCCCCCAAGCAAACCCAACACCCCCACCTGACCCCCCGACCAAACCCGACACCCCCCCCCCGGCTCACGGTGCACTGTGTAGCACACAGATTATTAAATACACTGTTCGGTCGGGGGGTGAGGTGGGGGTGTCGGGTTTGCTCAGGGGGTGAGGTGGGGGTGTCGGGTTTGGTCGGGGGGAGAGGTGAGGGTGTTGGGTTTGTTTTGGGGGGTCAGGTGGGGTTGTCGGGTTTGGTCGGGGGGTAAGTGAGCCGGGGGGTGTTGGGGTTGGTCGGGGGGGTGGGAAGGTGTCAGGGTGGGTGAAGGGCGGGTGTTGGGGTTGGTCAGGGGGTGTCAACTGTCTGCCCCCTCCCCACCTCCGACTGACCCGAGCAACGCCGGGCACTTATGCTAGTAGTTAATAAACTTGGATCAAGTGATCACAAGTTGATGTAGTTTAAATTAAATAGAAATATAATAAAACTCAGTCAAGTATTTTTTTTTATTAAAAAGAGCAGACTTTGGAAAATTAAGGGACATAGAGAAATCAACTGGACAGGAGAGCTCAAGTCTTAAATGTGGAAGAGGCTTGGAATTTCTTTAAATCAAGTGTACAAAAACTATCTTCAATTTGCATTCAAAACATGGGAGGAAAAATTGTAGAGAGAGGCTCCAGACCCAGTTGGATGAATAACCTCCTCAAAAAGGTTGTTAGGACTAAGCAGAGAACCTAGAGGAAATAGAAAAAAGGATTGATCAGCAAAGACAGCCAAATTTTGGATGTCATAAAATAAACTGAAACTTGCTACTAGTCAAGTTGAATTAGCTCTTGCCAAGGAAATTAACATTAAATAATGAGGTTTTAAAATTGTATAAATAAAAGGAGAATAAGGAAGAATGAGGTTGGACGACTATGCAGTAAGGGTAGGGAGACATTAAAGATAATCAAAGTCTGGCCCAAAACTAAATTAATATTTTGTTTCAGTTTTAAGTTAGGTTAGTAATATAGAATATGGGTATGAAGGCTGGATGACTGATGGAAATGAGTGTATTGAAATGGAAATTCACATCTGACTGATGTAGAAGAAAAAAGTAGAGCTTAATCTGCTCAAATTATGAGGACTAGATAAATTCCATTCCAGAATACTGAAAACAGATGAGATTGCTATTGGGGTGGCAAGGACTTTTAATCAATCTTTCTATATGGGAGTGGTACTATATGACTGAAGAATAGCTAACATACTTATTTAAGAAAGGGAAAAAAAGTTAGTCATGCAATTACAGACCTGTTTGTCTGACTTCAGCAATATGCCATGCTTTAGAACAAATTTTGAAGGAAACATAATTCAAACTGGACTCAAACTCAA
Source organism: Sternotherus odoratus (assembly GCA_032164245.1). NCBI lineage: Eukaryota > Metazoa > Chordata > Testudines > Kinosternidae > Sternotherus > Sternotherus odoratus. The sequence continues at coordinate 63,662,842 of JAVMKO010000007.1, read as the reverse complement.
GAAAGAGATGTTGGAGTCACCGTGAATAGTTATTTGAAATCTTCAGCTCAGTGAGCAACAACAGTCACGAAGGCCCACAGAATGTTAGAAACTAATAGAAACGATATAAAAAATAAGACAGAAAAATCATAATGCCATCATATAAATCCATTTAACACTTTGTGGTTGTGGTCAGCTGATCTCAGAAAGGATAGAGATGCTCCTCGACATACGCAAGCGTTCCATTCCAGAATGCCTTGTATAACTCAAATTTTGCGTAAGACATAAGAACATAAGAACATAAGAACGGCCATACTGGGTCAGACCAAAGGTCCATCTAGCCCAGCATCCTGTCTACCGACAGTGGCCAATGCCAGGTGCCCCGGAGTGAGTGAACCTAACAGGTATGATCGAGCGATCTCTCTCCTGCCATCCATCACCCCCCTCTGACAGACAGAGGCTAGGGACACCATTCATTACCCATCCCGGCTAAGTCAGAAACGTATGTCTGACCATTATGCGCATAAAAAACCCCACCAAACAAAAACCCTCCTATTTCTAACATACGGAACTTTTTCTGTAAGCTCGGATTGCATACTTTGGGTTTACATAATTTGGGGAGTCTCTGTATAGTGGAACTGGATAAGGTTCAGAGAAGGGCGGCAAAGGTGATCAAACATATGGAATGGCTTCTGAGGAGCAACTAAAATGAGTATGGCTGTTCATCTTAGAAAAGAGAGGACTAATGGGAGCTAAGACAGGGGTTTTAAAGTCATGAATTGTGTGGAAATAGTGAACAGAGAAGTGTTATTTACCCTTTTCCATAATACAAGAACTAAAGGTTACCCAATGAAATGAATAGACAGAAAGTTTAATACAAACAAAAGAAAACACTCTCTGACAGAATGCACAATTAATCTGTGGAACTCATTGCCATGGAATGCTGTGCTAGACAGAAGTATAACTAATTTTTTTAAAAATAACTAGGTAAGTTAATGGAGAATAGATAAGTTAATTGAGGATCACTAGCAATTAGGCAAGGTGCGACACAATGCTTAGAGCAACCTTAAATCTCTGATTGCCAGAAGCAAGAGGAAGACAGGATGGATCACTACAATTGCTCTCCTGGTGAATTCTGTACTGACCACTGTTGGATACCGGATACTGGGCTAGATAGACCATTTGTCTGACCCTGTGTGGGAGTCTTATATTGTGCTGAAAGATAAAATATCAAACTACTGGAGTTTCTCCAGGCTCAGTCTTGGGACCAATCTTATTTCATAGGTTTATTATTGACCCTGACAAAAAAGGTAATGGTAATGGTGGTAATGAAATTTGCTGATGATACAAAATTGGAAAGCATTGTCAATACAGAGGAGGACTGGAATATTATACAAGAAGATCTGGTGACAGTGAAGACTGCAGTGTGAGAAATGGCATGAAATTTAAGATTACAAAGTGCCCGGTCATGTGCTTATGGTCTCTTAATAAGAATTTCTGCCAAACACTAGAGGCTCATCAGTTGGAACTGACAGAGGGGGAGAGAGACCAGGATGTTTGAGTCACTCACAGAATAACTATGAGCCACCATTGAGATGCAGCTGCAAAAAGGGAAAATGTGATTCTAGGATGTATCAGATGAGGCATTTCCAGTAGAGCGAGCGAGCAGTGTTAATTGTACAAGTCACTGTAATGGCTCATTTTGAATACTATGATACTATGTACAATTCTGGTCACTTGTGTTTGGGAAAGATTAATTCAAACTGCAACAAGTCCAGAGAAGAGCTGCTAGGATGATCAGGGAAATGGAGCACCTGATCATATGAGCATATGAGAGGACACTAAAAGGGTTTGGCTTGTTGAACCTAGCAAAATAAAGGCTGAGAAGGAATATGATTGCTCTCTGTAAATATATCTGGGGCTTAACACCAGTGAGGGTGAAGAACTATATAAGCAAACGGGCAATGTTGGCACAAGAACAAATAGGTAGAAACTGGCCATGAACAAATTCAAGATGGAAATTAGAAGAATGTTTCTAACCATCAGAGGAATGAGCTTTTGGCACATCCTCCCAGTAGGAGTTGTGTGTGTTAACTTTTAATTAGTTTTAAGAAATGGTGAACAAATTTGAATTCAATGTTATGATGGGAAAGCTTGTGGGAGTGGGGGACAGAGCTCATAGACCCGAGGGTTCCTTCTAGTTCATGTCTGACTTTCTTAAAATCTCATGCTTCCGGGCTTCAGCTGGTCACTTGCATGGATAAGGAAGCGATCCCCCTCCCAATGTATTCTGTTTTTTGTAATTTGTCTGAAGCATAAGAGATGGTCATAGTTGGAGATGGGACACTGGATGGAATGAGCTAGGACTCTGAAGTAGTACAGTGCACTCTTTCAGGTGCTTGGATGGCTTATATGCTCTGGGGCTGACTGATACCCATAAGTGGGGTCAGGAAGGAATTTTGTCCCAGATCAGAATGACAGTGACCTTGTTTGTTTGGTTTTGCCTTTCTCTGCAGTGGGGAGATGGGTCACTTGCCAGCATCAGCGGGGTATATCTCACTTAACCAATTCCCTGTCATAGACTTGGGCATTGGTGTGCCTCGATTTCTCCTATTCTCTGCATGTGGGACATAATAGTTTAGTTTCCTGAGGCTGTAATATTGGGATAAATCTGAGGTTTACTATGTGTGCTGGATGGACTTGATGGCCTGTGATACACAAGAGGTCAGACTAAATGATCTGGTGGTCCTTGATTTTATGATTCTGTGAGCTGACCTATTTAGTGAACTACGAGATGACCTGAGTGTTTTGACTCTAAAACCCAGACATCTAAAATCAAATATTCATATTCTCTCCCTAGAATATATTTCTGCTTTGAACAAATATGGAGGAATAATTCAAAACAGCCTTTATCCTTAATCTACATAATGAAAACCAGAAGTCCTCTTTGTTCTCCCTATCATTTGCTGTGGCAAACACTGCACCACTCTTTTTTATCAGTGACATTGTAAGTTGTGACTGAACAATTATTTACATAATTTCACACTGAAACTATCTTTTAGTGCCAGATCAAATAAACTTTTAACTTTTTTATACAGTGCACGTTAAGAAGACTATGACCATTGTTTAAGAGATTGGTTGTAAAAATAAAATGTACATTATTATTCAATGGGCTATACAAATGGCTTATAAAGTGTACCGAGTAATAGAATGGCTTGTTATTAATAGAAAATGAGTTAAACACCGGACTTTATTTGAGTATGAAAGCAATGCCTATTTTTCCCCCAGTAATAGCTTCTTTTCATAATAGGCAAATGTGAACTATATACCTAGTGAATCTTCATAATTTAGGCTGGAATTTTCAAAGTGGCCTAAAGGGAGACAGAAACCCAGATCCAACAGAGTGTCAATGATAAAGGTGAACTGAAACATTCTGACCAACTCCATTTGAGGGAGGGTGTATTTTAAAAGGCAGACATTTCATTTAGTATTTCCAAGTCTTGGCTCAGACATTTTTCCGTCATTTCTCTTCTACAAATAAAAATCCAACTGCTTGAAGGATTACTATGATCATTGTATTTACAGGTACGACCACTAATAATTATATTTACATGTGCTTTGACACCAGTGTGAGACTTAGACTGAAATGAAAACTGGGTAAAATATGTGTATTTATTTTATTACAGAGCTAGATAGTTTCTGTGTCCTCATTAGGAAAATCTCCATTCTTTTGTACTTCACTTCTGTGTCTAGTTGCCAGAGATGATATTATCCCCCCCCCCAAAAAAAAATTCCCGACGGTGATGCTCCAAACCCCCTCCACCACTTCCCTCCTTCCCCAAATTCCCACCCCTTCCCTGCTTCTTTGCACCCCCACTCTGCCCCCGTTCCTCCTCTTCCCCACGACTTTCCACCCTGCCTCTTCCCCGCTTAGTTCTGCCCACTCATCCGAATGCAACTGCACCGTTGCTCCTCCCCCCACCTCCTAGTGCCTCCCAATTCCATGAACAGCTGATCCATGGCAAGTGATAGGTGCTGGGTGGATGTGGGAGGCGCTGATCGTCAGGGCCCACTGACAGGCAGGAGGCGCTGGGGGGAGGGAGAGGCATTGATGGGGGTGCTGCCGGTGAGTGCTGAGCACCCACCATGTTTTCCTGGGGGTGGTCCAGCCCCAGAGCACCCACAGAATTGGCCTCTATGACTTCTAGAGTGGTTAAGGTCAGGCGCCACCCTTTGCTGAGTGCTTTGTATAAAGTCACAGTCTCTCCCTATATGGTAATATTATTTCATTTCACTCACTCTATATACATTGGCTTCCTCTGGTGTCCACAGTGATAAATTAGTAGGTTTCTATTGTTGTTTCTGTTTTCAGTTTCCTTATGGCTTTGATCTGAAAGGAGAAGGCTTGCAGGGGAGGGGGGCATTTTATTTTCCTTGTTAATTAACTGAGGCCAAATCCTAAAAGTGGGAGCAAAGTCATAATAAAAGGGGTTTGTTCCAAGGTAACTGTGCTGAAGCAGGATATAGAGAAGGAATGTTCAGTTTCATACAGACTTCAAGGCTGTTTAGCTGATTTACTGAGACAGCTACAATAAGGTATGGAGAGGGAAGAGCAAGTGTGATCCACTGGTCTCCTTAGACATGTAATTTGGCCCTTTTGGACTCATATTATGCATTAACCCACTGGATATGTGTTCTTATCTTAATCCATGTCTTCAGTAAAATATTTTATTCTTCTTTTTCCACAGTACTGCAACTGTACCGGTGCTAGTAATATGTCAATAGTAGGATAAACCAGGCTCATGTATTACCACCTACTATGAAAATGCTTTAAGCCATACTAGTGCTTACCCTGTTACTAGCACTAGTAAGCTATATCATTACTTGAAAATGGGTACAACATTTTCTAATTTATACACAGTCCTTTTGTAGGAAAAAAGCATCATAGATTTCTTTTTCATGGTACACAGGAATATGTGAAGACTCCCTTTATGTGCTCTCTTGTGTCTGGCTCTCAATATGCACAGAAATGTAGCATTTTCATTGTTCTTGGCACTTACGTAATACCATAGTCTTCTCAGAAGCTGGCCCAAATCACTGAATATCTCAGCGACATACTCAGCTCAAGCCTAAGTACATGTTAGGATGGCCAAGTATTTTTAGTAATAAGAAACTTATAAAATGTGACTTATATCTGAAGACTAATGCTAAAGAGATTGCCAGTTGGCCTGTGCTGACAAACATGCCAGCACAATCTCACGGAAATCCACAATTTTGCAATCTATTCTCCCATTTCCTCCAAAAAATGAGAAACTCTCTTTCTTAGAGAAGCAACTCAAGATCAGAATCAGTTCCATGGGACCAGTCCAGTTTTCAGGTATTTGTGATACAAATATACACCATTACTCCTTTCTCTGTCTTCCTCTTCTATTCTACTGAGTAGATGGAGAGTCAGAAATACAGATTAGCCTATCCTTTATTATTAATTATTATCATGATCATTATTTATTAGTTGTACTGTGGTATTTTAGGATCCTCAGCCAGTCTGAGGTCCCAGCGTATCTGTGCATTGTAGCACAGGAAGGCAGAGTAGATAGACAGTATAGCATATAAGCATGTGTCTATATACCAAAACAAAGATTTGAGACCAATTCTAGGTCTGTCAACTCTAACAACATCCCACTAAGTAACAGGGCTGGCTGTAAAATAAGAATTCTGTTTCTTGAAACAAAATTGAGCTTTTGGAATTTGTTTTTGTTCTGCATCAGAATAAAATTAAGACCTTTTGAAGTTTTTGGGGAGGTGAAGAGCATGATCCACTCCACAATAGCTCAGTGGTTACAGCCACTCTGCTGAAATGGGGGAGATATGGCTTCAAGTCCCTGCTCTAAATTGAGCAGAACATAGACTTGAACTTGGGTGTCCTATATCCAAGGTGAGTGCCCTGATCACCAGGCCACAGAATTAATTTTAATCTCGCCTGCGGGAGATTATTTATATAAATAATAAAATGTATATTTGGCCACAGAGATGGAGAGAGCAACCTAATAGGATAGGATACCTAGGTTCAAGTTTGCTTGACTTAGAACAGGAAGTTGAATCTAGGTCTGCTGCATCCAGGGAAGTGCCTTAACTACAGGGCTCTTCTGAACTTTCTCACTGTTGCTTTCTCATTCTGACCCAAAGTTCCTTCCTGAACCTGAAAAATGTTTTTCAATGTAAATTACATCAAACCCAGTTTGGTTGTGATGAAATTATTTCATTAAAAAAAGAGACCCGCTCTAGAGTTGATATTCTATTGATTTCAAGAGTAGAAGAAAACTGGATCTGTCTTTTTTTTTTTTTTTTTATCTTACATTGGCCATATGACACCATCTGGCACACTGATCTCCTGTACAAGATGTATGTCAAAAGTTCTTATATGGATTGATATGGCAACTGAGCTAATTCCCAAAGACAGATATTTTCAGGTGTTTCTGGGCCACAAAACCAGTACCTGGAGATTCCAAAAGAATGGAATTCCACAGAGATTAATACTGGGGCTAACTTTATTTAATGTACTGACCATGACCTGCTAAACACCATCTCTATGTTGTTCATGAATGCCAACTATATCTGCTTTGCTTCAAGGGTCCATGACTTCCAATAGATTGAAGAGAACCTGAAGAGTGATAGTCATAGGTGATGTAAGAAGGCAATAGATACTGAAACCAAATTAATCAAACACTTTCTCAACATGCTTCCATTTATATACTATGCTCCAAGTCAAACTGAGCTTAATATCTTTTTGAATGGTCAGTGCTTGGCACATGATTCAAAGCCTAGGTATTTAGGGGTCACCCTAGACCACACATGCACAAATGTCATCTTACTAAAGTAACTCAAAAGATTAAGAGCAGAAGCTGCCTCCAGAGCAAACTAGTAGGTTTCACCTTATCAGGGATATATGGGATGCATCCCACCACCAACAATGTTGCATAAATCCTATCTGGACAATGCTACACTGTTTCCATCCATCTGATAACATGATTATCGTGGTGGACAAAATGGGAGACCTTCCGCCACTACTGGGAACACCCAGATCACCACCAGGCTGGTGTGATGCCGGCATTATCATGCTAAGCATTATCAAAGTGGATGTAGGTGTTAAGTTACTAAGAATGTGTTTAGTGTTTAGAATTTATAAAAGTTTGTAGGATGCTACAAATATTGATCTTGCTTATAATCTCTGTAGCCCATATTTATCTTCAGTGCTTGCATTGTAAACCTCTGTAATTGTACAGCTCAACAAACAGGAAAAGAAGCATTGATTAAGATGAAGTGCTCAACATGGCCCATTGAAGGCAAATTATGATTTATTGTGCAACATCAAAGGAAAGAGACTTTGTTGAATGCATTCCTAACTCCTTCAGGAATGAGACACCTACACATCCTATCAGTTTTGGACTGTGAAGTGGAGTTGTTAAAAATCCCTGACAAAAAGAAACTGAATCCCTTTTATGCTGTCTGGATTCTGAGGGCAAGGACTCCCAAACATAAGTATAGAGATCCATATGTGACTTGGTATGGGTTAGTCATGAAAATATATTCAGTACTGAGAGTGCTGTCATCTTTTGAAATTGTAGAATGAACTCCCTGGTGAGTACAGGTTGCCTGCTTTAACCTATAAATAACTCTTATCTTTTTCCAAATAAGTAAACCTTTAGACTCATAGATGGTAAGGACCATCGTGATCATCTAGTCTGACCTCCTGCACATTGCAGGGAACAGAACTTTTACCTACCCACTCCTGTAATAGACCCCAAACTTCTGGTTGAGTTACTGAAGTCCTCAAATAATGATTTAAAGCCTTAAAATTATAGAGAATCCACCATTTTCACTTGTTTAAACCTGAAAGTGACCCATTACCCATACTGCAGAGGAAAGCAAAATAAACCCAGGGTCTCTGCAAATCTAACCTGGGGGAAAATTACTTCTGAATCCCAAATATGGTGTTGAATTACACCCTGAGCTGGGGTACTGGCATTGTATTTGGTGTGAAATCTAAGATACAAATAGATCTGAAGTAAGTGCCTCTTGGGACTGGAAGCCACCTGAATATTTTATGATTTTTTTTTAATGTAGGTAGTCATTTATCAAATAGACCAGCTTGCCTGGGTGGCAAGACAGACTGGAGTGTCTAAAGGGACTCTCTGTGATTCCATTACAAGACTATTGTAGTACTTTGGAAGTTCATATTTTGACTGGGTTGGTGAAATCTACTTATGGAATATACCACAAGTTTGGTGTATCCGTTCTGATTTTTAACAATGTGGCCTGAGGTTGGAACTCTTGGTCATGAGCCACTCCAGACAGCATGAATGAATAGCTACCTGTCTTTGGGCACCATACCTCCTCTGGAGCCAGCTTAATAGGTTCAAGTTCACATGGTTCAGGGTGTCAAGTCGGACCACAGTGGGGCATACAAGACAGCCCAGTGTGCATTTGTAGTGCTGTGGAATGTGCTGCACACATGTTGGATTATTGCTCTTTTCGTGTTGGGCTTCCTGAATGTTTTCTCAACCGGAATACTGCTGATTCAGACGCCATTACCTCAAGACTGTTTAACCGTTGTTTTGTTTTGTTTTCCTAAATGTTCCATTGCTTCTCTTTACCATACATAATCACTATATATATATATATATATATTGATAGAGGGAGGTCAGAGAGCTGTGGCCGAGTGCTTGAGGGGAGATATATCAGCTCCAGGTTCATTAGGGCGTGGCTCCCTGTAGACTAGGGAAGCAGGCAGCAGGTTAATTAGGAACACCTGCTGTCAATTAAGGCCTTAATAAAAAACCCTGCCTCAGGCAGACAGGTGTGGGTGTTTGGAAGGAGTTTGGAGGCGTTGGAGCAGAGAACAGTTTGGAGGCGTTGGAGCGGAGAGAGTTTGGAGGAGTTGGAGCGGTGAGCTAAGAAAGACCCAGACCCTAAGTAAAGAAACACCTGGCTTGTGTAGAGAGAGGGCAGGAAGCCCCCCACAAGCTGAAGAGTAGGAGAGGGAAGTAGTCCAGGGGAAGGAGTAGCCAATCCCAGTGGTTTACCGCTATCCTCAGGGCCCCTGGGCTGGGACCCGGAGTAGAGGGTGGGCCCGGGTCCCTCCCTCTCCCCTTTTCCCCTCTAGGATACTAGTGGGACAGCTAATACCCTGTTCAGAGGCAAGAAAAAGGCTCCCTGAATACCCCCCACAAGAAGAGAAAGTGCAGGACCCATCAATATCGTGGGAATAATTTGCCACAATAATAATAATTTGCAGTTCTCTCTGGCTGGGTTTGGCTTCTCGCTGGCTAGGAAGGGCTAACTCCCTCCTGGGAGGGACTCCTTCCTGCTTCCCTGCCTGCTGGCAGCCTCTTTGTCTCTGTCTCTCGCTCTCCCTCACTCTCCCCTCCTCAGCTGGGGATGAGTGTTTTTAAAGGGCTCTGACAGCCTTCTCAATTGGGTTCAGCTGATCCTGTTTTGGCCAGTGGTAGCCTTGCTCAGCTGGACCCAATTAACCTGCAGTTACCCCTCTCACCACAACCTTCTATGGCAGTCGCCTGCCCTGGGTTTACCACTATATATATATGGTAAACTATATACACTATATATTAGTGTAAGGTGTAATATATACACACTTCAATTGGTTCAAAGTTTTTATGATACAGAGGCATTTCAAAATTAATTACAAAACACACTAACAAGTATTTTTCTGACCTTTTCTTTCTTTTGGGGGGGGGGGCAAGAAAACAGTGCTCTGAAGAAACTATCTTAAATGCACAGCCTTGGCATTATTGATCTTGACAGGTGCTAGAAGGGTGTGAGAAGAAAACACTAATTCCTCAGTGGTATAAGGTGATTATGTTCAGTAAAGTTGGCATTTAAGGATCATTTATAATCCCATTTAGAGGTGATTCTCATACAACTCTTGGCAAAATCTTTTCTTAACCCTGTGCTGCTTGTGCTGAAGATGGCCATAGCTTCACACTTTGAGAAAAATATTTGTCAGCTGAACCAAAACTAGTAATTCATGATGGAAGGAAACATTCACAGAGCAGACCAGACCCAGTGGTAGCCCAGGGCAACTCTTCAGGGTGTTAGGATTTTGAGAGTTCCAGATAAACAAATCTGACAGAAAATGTCTTGGAGGATACTGAGTTCATTTTCAAAAATACTGTATTATGTTGTATATGAAATTCTACTTCCCCTTGGAAATTAGAATAATAGCAAGAATCAGAGAGAGAGCCGTCTTAGTCTGGAATAGCAGAAGTGACAAAGAGTCGTGTGGCACCTTAAAAACTAACTAAAGTATTGAAGCATAAGCTTTTGTGGGCTAAAATGCACTTAGTCGGATGCATGCATGCATGGAAGTGGGTATTAGCCCACAAAAGCTTATGCTTCAATACTTTCGTTAGTCTTTAAGGTGCCACACGACTCTTTGTCATCTCTAGAAAAATAGTGTTGTCTTCATTTGATGAGCCATTATTGGTTGAGAGAAATACAAATAAAGACACACAAACTTTATAACAGATAAACAAGTCAGAAATAGTTTTAGTGGCCTAGTGGCAGCTTCACTGGGGAACCTTCAGCACTGCCCCCTTCCATGCAGCATAATGAAAATAAAAATAAATGTTCTTTCATCTGGGTTCATATATATTCTAAGTGTACAGGTGTAAGATTTGTTGTGTGACAATTTTAGCAGTCTGGTTATGTACATTCCAATACAGGGCTCAAGGAAAAATATTTCAGTACGAGAGCTATGCTTAGTAAACACCCCTTACTTTAAAGGCACTTTTTCAAAATGTCTTTACAGAGGCTTTCCTGCTTCATAGGCTGATGTTAGGTTGTTACTGTGCACGTTGGGGAAGACTTGAGGGGTAGTACAGCGGTGAAACTTCTGGGCCCTCTGAATGATTTAGCATTGATCCCTCTGGCAGTCCTTAAAAAAAGGGTCTACTTCACCTTTTATATGTGCATCATGTGCCTCATGTATTAGACTTTCCATCCTGACCAGTTCATGATTGCATGAAGCCATGTCTTCAAAATTTCCATTCTACCTTATGTCTGTGGTGCTTTGCATGAGGGCACAAGAATATAAGAACAGCCATACTTGGTCCATCTAGCCCAGTATCCTGTCTTCCAACAGCCAGATGCTTCAGAGGGAATGAACGGAACTGGTAATCATCAACAGGTTTAAGATTAGCAGCCGTGTTAGTCTGTATCCGTAAATGAGACGAGGAAGACTTGTAGCACCTTAGAGACTAACCAGTTTATTTCGGCATAAGCTTTCATGGGAAATAGCCTACTTCATTGGATGTATCCACTGATCAAATCCACAAAAGCTTATGCTGAAATAAACTGGTTAGTCTCTAAGGTGCTACAAGTCTTCATCATCTTATTGGTAATCATCAAGTGATCTGTCCTCTGTCACCCATTCCCAGCTTCTGGCAAACAGCGGCTAGGGGCAGAGCAAGGACTGCTAATATGTCTGGTCCTGCCTCTCCATGGAGTGGTAAGGAATAGAGAAGGATTTTGAACCCTAGAACAGGTAATAGTCTGTGGGGAAAAGTAAAATAAATGTGTTCTTAAAATGATTGTGTGTTGGGAAGCATCAGAAATTAAAACATCCAATGTATATGGAAGAATAACTGAGGTGTGTTTTTTTGTTTAAACAACTTCACACTAACTGAAGGGTGTTTTTTTGTTTAAACAGCTTCACCTATTGATACCACAATCATAGTGTCAACTTATGAAAGAGTGTCCTAATTTTCCACTGTGGTAGAACTGAGCCAAATAACTGAAAAGCTGGAGTGGCGTCAAAGCAAAATGACACTGCCACATGTGTCTTCATTCTAGCCTTCAAGTATAATACCACTTACACAGACATTACCTGGCAATAGAAACAAATATTTCATAAGCTATATATAAAGTTCGACCTTATTTCAAAACATCATCTTGGAGTACTTCAGGTTAGTATGTTGCTTTTAAAATGAAATATCCCCACTTCTAGTTTGCCTGAAATTCTGTTATATGCAGAGTTAGTTTCCTTGATATTTATACAATTAACATGTTAGCTACTATAGGAAGTTTATAATGTGCATCAGTGCTTTCAAAACCATACACTTTCCATCTCTGTCACTACATATTGTGACGGAGTCAGACCAGAAGGGTATAGGAGAGTGCTGGAAGGGAAGTATATCAGCCTCAGGATGAGCACCTTTTGGTTTACCCAGGAGGTGGGCGGGCCTAAGCCCCTCAGGATGAGCAGGTCCCTGTTCCCTGGCTAGCCAAACAGAGAAGATTCTAGAAAGCAGCAGAAACAGCTAGCCTGATTGGGACACCTGAAGCCAATCAGGGGCTGGCTGAAACCACTTAAAAACCCTCCAAATTAGTCAGGTGGTATGGGTGTCAGGAGTTTGGGAGGCGTTGGAGCGGTTTGGAGGTATTGGAGCAGAGAGCAGTTTGGAGGCATTGGAGTGGAGGGAGTTTGGAAGGAGGTCCTGAGGTAAGGGTGAAGTGGAGTATAAAGAAGCAGGGACTGCTGTGGGGAAGTAGCCCAGGGAATTGTATTGTGTTTGGTGGTTAAAAGGTCAGCCATCTTAGCTGATACTATTAGGGTCTCTGGGCTGGAGCCCGGAGTAGAGGGTGGGCCCGGGCTCCCCCCTTCCTACCTTCCCCAATTAATCACTGAGACTAGGGAGACAACAGAGACTGTGCCAGGAAGGATAACTTCTCCTCACTGGCTTATGATGAAAATGGCTGAATAGGCTGTGACCTTGTCTCTAGAGAGAGAAGGACTACGTGGAAGGTCACAGTGCGCCTCTGAGGCTAGTGAAATCTGCCAGGAAACGCAGGACCCGCAAGTATAGACTTGGAGCTTTGTCACAATATATTAACATAGGCCTTTCTTTTCAAAAGGTGTCTCTCATTCTCATTGATTCAGTGTTTGTGTTTACAGCTTGAGATACCCAATTTACCTCATGTGGGCATTCAAAAAGGAGCACTCCTGATCCCCTGAATTAAAGGCCACTCTTGAAAATCTGAGTCATGGATATCTGCATTTAATTTTGGTTAGGAGAGGCAGCAAGTGTCAAATACAGTTAGGTACCTCTTGCTGGCCTCCTTCCCCACTGTGAAAGAACTCAGCTACTGGGTCCCCAGTTGTTTTAAGCCTCCAGATTCTGAACAGAGTTCAGCCATTGCCCCAATCTTGCAGTCCCTAGGCACATGCTTGGTACACAGACTTGTGGTATAACAGTTATGCTCAGTGCTGACTATTCAGACTCCCCGATACTTAAACACATGCAACACTCGATCCCAAGGTATGAACCTTCTGATTTATCATTTAATTTTCTGAGGGGGCACATGGCTGTGGTGAAGCATATACTGCACACAGACACTTTGTGCAGAATCTAACACAATACTCTACTCTTCACCACTCCAGGGCAGTATTTAGGCTGGGGTTTGAGGTATCTGGAACCATCCAGATATCTTTTGCTCCGACGCATGGAGTATCCTGAAGCATGGAGCCTTCTTCCCTTCAGCTAGCTTGCCTTCTTATTTGTCTTTGACCAATCTGACCCCTTCCCTTCTCCTGCCTAAATTTCCTGTAGGAGTCCTCTAGTGGATAAACCCCACATCCGGTACCTGCTTGCTTTTTTTTTGTTTTTCCTCTATCTTTTTGGTGACCTTCTACTCTCTCCATTTCCTACCACCCTTCAAGTAAGAGACACTGTCTGATTATTGAGCAAATCCACTTAGCATATTTATGGGCCAGATGTTAAGAGTTAAGTACCTTCCCATTGCACTCAGTCTGGGGAAGTTGTTCTTTCAGGCTGGGAGTGTCTGGAGCATACACAGAATGAGAGGCATTGATGATACAACTCTGTTCATAGTAACAGACAGTTTTACAAATCATCATAGCACGATGGTTAGGGTTCTAGCCCTTGACTTGGGAAACCCGGGTTCAGTTCTCTGCTCCTCCAGGCTTCCTGTGTGCTGTTGCATAAGTCACTTAATCACTCTGTGCCACATCTGTACAATGGCAATAATAGTATTCCTTATCTCACAACAGGGCTGTGAGGCTAAATAAGGATTGCAAGGTGCTTAAGTATTTTGGTAACGGGGTAGATAAGATGGATAGAGTTTTCAAAGGTCATTGTAAACACATTTATGTTTTGAAAGTCCAGTCACATAGTTATGTCCTCAGATACAGACTGGGGGCTGTGCAGTAAGATGGTGAGTAAATAGGGAAAAAGTGGTGGTTGTTAGATGTTTGGCTGTGTGTGTGTTCCCGCTGTATGCCGTCCCAGCTCGGCACAGGTAGCTGGCACAGCAGACCTTGAGCAAATTGCCAATGATTACAAGATCCATTAAGGTACAAAGGCACCTGGCCAGTTTATTGTTGACAAATCACAGTAAGAGTACTTGGCAGATTCTACAAGGATGCTAAAGCATATATGTCTGTGACAATGGATGCAGCTCAGTGAATTGAGGGACTTTCCATTCCCCCCTAAGCTGGCCAAGGACCCTCCCTCTGAGGTATCTTTTTAAACACCAATACAAACAAGTTATGTATTGCCCTTCTGACATATCTAGGTGCCACCCTCTGACATATTTGGGTGTCACCCATTACCTTGTACCTGTTGGTTCGATCAAAATATCTCTATTCATCAGGCTGTCGTCCTGACCTTACTGATAAGATGGATCAGTGTGTTGCTATTATCTTTGGATAATGGATATCTTTGGATAAGGGTGTTCTGTTTCCACGCTTCTGGAATGTGTTTGCCTGTATATTTTTATACCTAGTACTAGGAATGTGAGCAGAGCCTGCCTGTTGCTCACAACTTAACTTTGCTTTATGGCAGCAAAGCTTTGACCACTACTTTAGTTCAAACCTCACGCTTCATACCAGGCCTCTGATACAAGGGCTTAGGTCTCAGGCTCTCTTCCTACTACGGTGATTGTGGGCCTAATTGGTATATTCAAAAGGATTTTGAAAATTGCTTTCTGCTACATAGGTTGATGTTAGAGTAAATTATTGCCCCTCTGGCTTTTTTGTTGTTGTTATTCCCTGAAATCAAGTTTGTAGCACTGCAAAAATGTGTCTGTTTCTTTCAGAATAGTAGCATCTGCATACAGTACTAGTTCTCCAGCAACTGTCTTTTGAGACACAGACCAAAAGATGAAGGCATATTGTACACCTGAGTGGGTACCAAAATAGGTTGCGAGCAGTGCTCGTTTCTTCTAGCAGCTATTGAAATATTAGAATTCTGTACACTAGAACTGGATGAAACCATTTAAAAAATACAAAATTCAATTTCTGGCCAGCTTGAATGTACACCAAACTGCATTAAATTATCCTCTGTTATAAACGGTCACAGCTCTGTGGTCTTACATCAATATACACCAGCACAGAATTTGACCCAATCTATTTTTCATCACTTCACCATGAAAAATTCAAATGTTGCTCAAAGCTTACTTTCTATGTTTTGTTTTACACCATTCCAACATGAATTTTACAAAATAATGGTTTAAATCTCCTATTAAAATGAAGTCTGCAACCCAACCTTGACCATAGCGGAGTGACTACTCTACCATAATTTATTTACAGTAGAACAAAGGAAAAGGAGTGGGTGGGTGAATTTGAAATTCTGAAATATAATGTTTAGTAAGTGCAGCACTCAAAAAATTAAAAGTGTAGTGAGGAAATAATTATGGATAAATCAGCATTCAGTGTGTGAGTTAATCTTATTAGAAAAAGTTGCCAAAAGAATATGAAATTTATATTTTTTAAAATAGTAGGTATTGATATGTATCATGACAAAAGGACTATGTAGTATTAAAATGATCTAGAGAATCTGCTCTTACATACAGTATAACACTTTCCAGTGCAGTAAATTTACTAATTCTCATTATCTATGACTCATTCCTAGAGAATAATAGACTACCGGGCTTAACAAATTACTATTTTTCCAATTAGTGATGCCTGGATCTGCCATCTACCCTGTAACTTTATTTTATTAATGATTATTGACATCACTAAACTTGCATTTCTACTTATCACTGTAGCAGCAAGAGAATTTGACTTTTTTTTTTAAACAGGTCAGGCTTCAATAGTATATCCTGAGTAAGGACAAAGGGCCAGATTTTTAAAGATATTTAGAAAGAAGAAAAAATATCAAATGAGTGGGAAGAGAGTCATATAGTGAAGCTACCAAAAGAAAGGAGATATCAGATAAAAGCTAGAGGAGCATTAGTTGCTGTCTATCCCAAGTAAAGAGGTGACTTGTATTATTCTAAGTAGAATAAAGAAAAGGATAGATTCAAGGTTATGACAAGAACAGGCAGGATTCAGATAGGACAAATCTTATATAGATCAAACATTAACTATACATATCACCATACAACTGTCAATCGAATGGCAGTTCCTGTTTTATATGAATTTTATATATTTCCAAAAAGCCTTTGAAACACTGGATAGAACAGTTCTATGGAAATTGCTATGCTACTGTAGGATCCCTCAAAAATTTGTGATTATCCAAAGCATCTATGCAAATAGTACATGACAAGTAATACATAAAAGTATACTGACTAAGTCATTTGAGGCTACTACAGTTAATTGACAAAGATGTCTTCTGTCACCCCATGTTTTTTTTTATTGGTAGTAGATTGGCTGATGAGGAAGACCACAGATCTACTAAAGGATAGATAATGGACTTTCACACGGAAGTTAGAGGACTGACTTTGCAGATGACGTCAGCTTAATATTCCATACCCACAGAGACATACAAGCCAAAATAAATTATCGCCAGGCCTATGCTTACTTAGTAGGTATGAAAAATCAACACACAATAAGAAATAAACAACACTTTCTAGGACTGATATAGAATAGGTCCTGTATTTCACATATCTTAGTAGCATTGTAAGTTCAACATATAGAAAAGACAAAGACAAATGCCAGAAAAGCAAAATTCAGACATGCCTTTGCCTACTCTAAAGTCAATCTAGAGAAAAAGAAATCTTGCCCTTACAACCAAACTTTGACTATTTAACATTGTTGTAAAGTCAGTGTATTATCTGGTACTAAGACTTGGAGACTTAAGACCTTACTATCTAAACTCCAAGCTTGCATAAACATCTGCCCCAGACAAATCCTCAGTATCAGATAGTTAAAAAAAATCACAAATGAAGAATTCTTGATGAGGAGGAAACAGGACAGGAATTATGGGAAAAGAGTGGAGATGGCTAGGCGATACATGGAGGTAAGACCTGAATAATATAGCAAAGCAAGTATTGGACTAGAACCTCCACAACAAGAGGTGATGATATAGGATAACTTGGAAACAAACAATAGCAGCAGAATTTAAAGCTATCAAAATGACATGGGAAGAAGATAGGACTGCAGTAGGAAAGCAGCAAAGATAGAAAGCCATAGTGAGGCCCCTGTTTTTTGGATAGAATAAAAAGGGATGCGAGAGAGAGAGGTTGCCACACTCAGTATTGCAACACTTAGCTGATTTGGCAGCCTAAATCACATTTTAAAAAGGAATATATGCACTTAGGAGCCAAAATCCCACTGATAGTCAATGAGATTTAGGCTCCCAAGTGCCTAAATACTTTAAGAATATCTGGTCTCTTCAATCAGTTAGGCCTTGGAACGCTGAGTGCAGGAACACCTGCATACCTTTAAAAATCTGTGTCAAAGGGTTCTGGCCCAATATTCTCCCCTAGGGGCCTGTTTTTGAGAAATGCCAGATATCTACTGTGAGTTGCTGAGATTCCTCAATCCCCATGTTAATGGAATCTGAGAGCACTCACCACCTGACTGATCTGGGCCTGATCATTCTTCTGTCTAGGTAGGATTTGCTTATTTTACTATATTGCAGGGTCAGCTGACAGATAAGCACTCCTTGCCTTGTTTTCCCTTTCTTCAAGGCTCCTTAAAGAGACTCCACACACATTTCTCATTCAATCACAGCCCTTCTTGGGGGTCTGGGTTTATTCACAGAAAATAACGGAAAGACCCCAATTAAAATCCTATAACCTATTTCCCCCCCCCTCTTCCTACCCTCAGGCCTCCTTGACCAAAGAGCTTTTCAGTCTTTCCCTTGCTTTCCCAGGGTCTCTCCTGCCTTCACAGGTTACTCCCAGCCCTTCTGGGAGACTTAGTCCCAAGACTACTAGAATCTGCTAATTCCTAGCAGTCTCTGTTAAATCTGAGCCTCTTCCTTGCTGTCACCTGTTACCCTTTATAGAAAATTACTGGATCTCATTCAGGTGGGGCTTATCCTGTAATGAGGGATGATTTAGCCACAGACTCTCCAGCCCAAGGGCAAGCCACCCAGTTACATACTTACAAAAACAAGTTTCTTTGTTTGTTTTCTTATGTTAACAGTGCAGAGCCAAGATATAGTTGTGTCAGAAGAGTAAAATATTTCGCTTCAGCCTCATGCAATGTCAACAAAATTGCTAGCTAAATTTTGATTTAAGAATCTTTATGATCGAAAATGTCATCTGAAGCAGAAAGAACACTGCTTGATTTTCACATGCAGTGCTAGCAGTTGGAAAAATCTTAGCTTTATTTGTCAGATGATCTAGTTTCTCATGAAAGTCATTGCTGGAGATTAAAAGTGAGACCTAAAGGGGTCACCTTTAAAGAGTCAGTTTCTTGACAATAAATGTACAGGAGATGCCAGGGGCTTTCAAACATAGTTCATAGTCTTTCTGTTAAAATGTAGTTGATGCTATCTCATGAACCACCGTAGTAACTATTCATGAACCATCTCTCATCCGATTGGCAATGAAATAACATCCATATGGGTAATTGACAATTGTGTTTGTAGGGGAAAGTAATGTTAGGAGACTATTTAATACTCCTTTTAACTTACTTTAATCAATTTTAGCATCTGGAATCAGGAATCAACATATAACCAGCCAGTTCTCTACTGATTACCAACAAATGCTCCCTAGACCTCTCTTTGGGAGACATTAGGACAGAACCTCCCTATCAATACAATCAGTACTCTGTGTCATAGGCTCACTCCCATTCATTTAATAAAATAAATATTTTAACACCCTTTAAAATATTCAATATATTTAAAAGAAGAATCCCCTTTAGCAATGTTCTGACATTAACTGAGGAGATTATGGCTCCAGGGCTCATCCATCATGAGCTCATGGACTTAAGCAATGAGAAAGAGTTCTTTTCTGTCTCCTTTAAAACCTATATTAGAGCTATGAATACATGGGACTCCAAACCTCCTAAAATTAATGGTGGCTTCCTATCCCTTTGACAATTAAAAATAGTCTAATACCTGGCCGAGTAGAGAAAACAGAATAAGAACAGTGATCACAGCAGAAAGTCTAAATCTTTGCTATTGCCACATTCTGAGATGAGGGGTTATGTCAGCACCTGGTCTGCAGTCTTGGGTTCCTCACAATGCTTTGCTGTTGTAGCTCCCAACCTGGGCCACTCACAAACAGCCAGAAATCATGCAGGGCACACTCTAAGTGTATATGGATATCAATAGTCCTGTTCCATCAACTCTGATCCCAGCAGCCTATCAGCACCATACCAGCCATACTCCAGCAACTCTGGTTACCACCTGCAGCGTGACTGCAGCACATGCCCAATTTCCCCCATAACCTGTGTTCTGCAGAGTCCAGGCCTCTCCTGGAGAGTCCATATATTAGTGGGCTGTTGCCCCTGTTAGGGGTCAATATGTAACATTTTGCTATTTTAACTGGAATTACCCAACCAGTTTGGTTTAAATATAATACTGGATTAGTTTTTGATTAAAAATAAAGTGTATTTAACTACAAAGATTTAGATTTTAAATGAGTAACGGTATCAGGCATTAAAGTCAGAAATGGTTACAGGAGAACTTTTCTAGTCATTTTTTTCTAGTAATTAAGACTTAACAAACTAGAGTTGGTTCAAGGTAAAATCCTTACCAGTTCTTAGCAAGATTGTTGACCAAGTTTTCAGGACAGAATCCTTCTCAAAGTCAAAGGACTGGTTCCTTTGTCATCTTAGGTGTGTGTGTGTGTGTGTGAGAGAGAGAGAGAGAGAGAGAGTGAGAGAGAGAGAGAGACAATCAGACAGTGTGCTTGTGTTGGTTTTGCCCCTCACTTTTGTAGTTCAGTCATCCTTTAAAAATTCATTTTCCTACCCAGAGATAAACTTTCTTCCCACTGTGAGGATGGAGACATGAAGTCTCATGCTGAAAGAAGTTCCATGTCGGTTTTCGCTAAAATACTGCTTGATCTGTCCTGCCCTCTTTCATTCCCAAAGAATGGGTGTTTGAATAGTGATTGCTAATCAACTTTAACACCTTACTAGAGGTATCAGCTTGTCCTTTGTCTTTCAGAAACTGTTTTACCCCTTCTTGCTGCCTCAAGGAGGCTGTTTACTACTTATATGTAAATTGAGGTAAACACATTTTGTTTAGAACAGACCTTTTTAACAGACCTGCCAGACTATCAGCTGTTCCACAGGAGGCACGGGGTGTGGGGGGGGAAGGGCGGAATGCTCTCAGGGAGGGGTGGAGTGGGGTGCTAAGAGGCGAAGCGGGAGTGAGGCTTGGAGCAGAGCCAGGGTTGAGCACTCCCCGGCATATTTGAAAGTTGGTGTCTCTGAAGGTAGCCAAATCCTAAGCTATGAAAATTGATCAACATGAGAATCGTAATCATTCTTTTCAAGTGGGAGACTAAGTAGGGACTAGCAACCAAGGTTATGGAGTGAAATAAATACCTGGAGAATTTGTAACATTTATTATACCTGTGTCACTCATGATAAAACTATCTGATGATAATGTATGGAAATGACATATGGATCAGTTGCAGCCTCAAAACATATTGGAGTTCGGAGATGTTCCAGTAGGATTTTCTGTTCCTCTGATCAAATCTCCTCCTGTTACAACTCTTAATTTCAATGAGTCGTTGATAGAAACTTTCGTACTAGATTGTGTTGATTTTGTACCACCAACTGTTGCTGTTGTACTGGACAATGCCATACCACTCTGACCATGTTATACCAAGAGACTGTGAAACTCAGTGGTGCTCCTGAAATTATAGATTCTTTGATTAGTAAATTGCTATTCCAGGACAGCGTAATCCTTTGCAATTTAAAAGTCTGTAGTAGGCCACTGGCAACTTTTTGTTATAGATTGTATAGGTTATATATTGTTTTAAGTTAGTCATGTAGATAATGTGTATATATATTTGGAAAGTATTTTAAAGTAGTATAGATAAATGTGATGACCAGTGCCTTTACATGGTTTGGCCACTCTGCATTCAGTTACAGAGACTCATTTTTGTTTCATTTTTCCTATCAAATCAATAAAGCCATCGAAACAGACAGGTGTGTTTCTATCAGTTCCCCCTATGTCTATTTCCTTGACGGCTGTGTCCAAATATAAAAGGAACAACTTGATCCAATGGCTGTAAATTGAAGCTAGATGAATTCCGGCTGGAAATACGGAATGCATTTTAACAGTGAGAGTAATTAATCATTTAAATCAAGATTGGATACTTTCCCCCCCCTAAAACATAGGCTCTAGAAATTATTTTGGAGAAGTTCTCTGGCCTGTGTTATACTGGAGGTCAGACTAGATGATCATAATGGTCCCTTCTGTCTCTGGAATCTATGAATTTGTCATCCATAAATTGCGCTAAGAGTACAAAGCAACAGCCATAAGTTTGTATGTATGTGTTGTTCTACAGTTCCATGAATCTTGCTCTTTCCTCCAGGAGTCTACACAGCAGCTTTTCCTCAAAGTTGATGTAAGAAAACTGGAGCCATAATCATAAGACATTATCCTGTTCTTCATGTGTTTTAAGACAATACTAGCACAGAGAAAGTAAATAACACATCCATTTTGAACATCTAAAATTCTTCTAAATTTAAATAATTCCAGTGGACTTTGAGTGGAAGCATCAGAAACTATATAAGGTGAAGAACTTGAGAAAAGAATTGCTTGTATACAGCATGATGATAGTGGCAGAAAATTATAATGCTCTGTTCCATCAATCATTCATAATGATGGTATATTAAAGGTCAGAAATGGACTGAGGCCAGTATTGTAAATGTAATATTCCACTTTCAAACTGGCTAACTGCCACTGAAGGTCTACAGGACCGATAAGATCCAAGAGATTTGGGGTTTAAATTGCAGGACAGCAGAAAAACATTAAGTAAATTAATGTTCACTGACATTTTCCTGAGTATGATGAAAATATGCTTGGATTCATCTCTTCCTTTATAGATAAAATGTTAAAAGCTTTAAAAAGAATTTAGCTTGACAAAGTTTTATATATTTTAACTCCTATCTGGTTAATGAAGTGACTTACATGTAAAAGCTTTCCTAATTTTTTTTCAGGATTTTTCTCCTAAACTTGTTTATGCTCAACCTTTCCAAAATTATATTTAGCTTTTCAAGTATACCTTAATAGTACCCTTTATACTATGTTTGTACTCCTTTCTTGGGGAGAAAAATGATAACTTTCACTTAATATAACTGCTGGAGCTGTGTTGATGAGGCAGCACAAAGCAAGTAGGCCCAAGAATCTGCTGTATGGTACTTTATACATAATTCCTTCCTTCTGTCATCTTATTATTTTTCCCAGCTCATTCTCTCTTGTTCTTGACCTGCTCTTATTTCCCAGCACTTTGGGCCAGATAGATTCTAATCTAACAAGTATAATACTACAGAAACCAAGGTATCTCCAAAAAATGAGCTACTGGGCTTGTGCACACAGTTGCAGAAGTGTATTTTTTTCAAGATATTCAGTGATGTATGTCATACATTTGAGATTAAAATCTGTCCCTTTATATTGAGTCAGAAAAGTAAATAAGCCGCTCTTCCCAGAACATAAATGCAATTCCTGTACTGTAGGCTGCAGTGAAAATTAAGTGGCCAGAAAGGAGTGCTGCAAAATGCATTTTAATGTTGGCACATTTGATCTAAGTGAAATGGAATGATTTAACTTTTCCTGTCAGTGAAAGCATATATTGAGAAAATACCGAGGCCTTGTGATAGAGCCAAAACACATCAGCAAGTAGGTTGGGAGGATTCTTAGATGCACAAGGAATGCACGATCAAGTGGTCTCTGGTTAAAATTTATTATCAACCAACAGCCTTACTTGCAGGTATACTTTTCCTCCCAATGTTATTTTAATCTTAATATCACCAGAGAGACTAACTGAAGCTCTAGACTGTGATTTTCAAAAAAGCCTAAGGGATTTAGGAGCCCAATTCTACTGAATTTCACTGAGAGTTATATGCTTGAAAATCCCAGCCTCAGTGTGCAAGTATAAATTAAATCGAGACAAAGAGGATGTCATCAGGTTTAATGCAGTATGCTGGAATGAAACCATGCTGTTCCCATTGGTGTTAGTGTGTGTGTCACATCAGAGCCCCTCACCCTGATATAAAAACATACCTCCTATGTACAGTTAGGAAATTACCAACTGTTGCCCTTTTGCTCTTTCATCAACTAGTAGATGTGAGCTGTACAACATCAAACATTTTCCTGACATCTTATCTATGAAGCTTGATATTCTGGACTAATAGATGGGACATACCCTTTTGCTTTTTTTAAAAAAAAATAGACATGATTAATGAAGACTGCAGCATATTGCTTCTTTTCTTGTAATAACCAGACCTAATAAGTATTTCATGCCCCTGGAATTTTGACCAGAAGAGCATATCAGAAATTGAAAAGGGACTCAAGAAAGTCAGTTGCATTTTTTCCTTAAGAAGATGGAATAAAAAGTTTTATTAAAGCTGAAAACCCAGAAATCCTTGTGTAAAAAGCAAGCACTCCTCCCTCTCTCTTTCAGAACTTGAGCATGCGTAATTATATTCAGTGGATAAATAGGAAGGGAAAGAACACTGCCTAAAGGATTGTAATTCTTGGGTTCCATTCTTCCATGCAAGTATCTCCCATTGAAATCACTGATTTTTACTAACAGACAACAATTAAAAATGACATAAAATAAATTCTGTGGTGACAGGCTCTAAAAATGCAGGCATAATGCATTTAATTAAGACTACTTTTTTAATCTAATGTTTTCAAATTGCTTTGCAAATATTTCTTAAGATTCACAAAACTCCTGTGATGCAAAGGAACAATATTATCCCCATTTTCCAGATGTTAAGTCATTGGCCTAAGGTCAAATGGTGAGTCAGTGGAAGAGGCAGAATGTCACAAACAAAATCACATGTCTGCAGAGGTGTTTCTCATGGTATTGTTTGGTGTAGGTATGTGTTTGACTGTGAGCGGAGGTGAAAGTAATTTAAAGGACTTACTGGAACACAGGGCAGAAGGGGTCCCGGGCAAGGTGAGGGGAGCATTTTTAGGTGCCCTGGAAAAGGTGGAGCCTTTGGCGGAATGGGCGGAAGGGCCAATCCTTCAACACTGCCTGGACCATACCATCCAGGGATCCGGCAGCGATTTAAAGGGCCTGTGGCTGCTTTATTACTGACCTACATCAGTTTATTTTTACCTCTGACTATGAGAGAAGTAGCAGAAACAGCAGAGAAGCAGAGAAAGAAGCAGTAGAAAGCCAAGGACACAGACAGTACAAGCAGTGGGGGAATTTGTTCCTCAAGAGGGAGCTTTTCAGTTAAGTGCTAGCTGGATAGGGGGATTTGGAACTGTAAGCAAATAAACTATTTCCTGCTGTTTAAATCCTGCTGTGTTCAAAGAAACAGGACTTTGTATATTCTTTGTAAATAATGAGGATTGCATCAATAAATACCTGACACTAACATCAATTTCTCCTCTTCTCTGAAACAACTTGGTAGGCTCCATATTTTGGCTAATTGCTCCAGTCAGAAAAGAGTAACAGTATATATACACCTCTCCATATGTGCAAACATTCATTTTTTACATAGTCATGTGAGCTAAATTATCATTAATAATATATGTCATATATCCAAAGTATTTGGTAAATACATACCAAAAATGTTTGCATAAATCATCAGTAATATTTTTTTTTAAAAGAGAGCCTATATTTGTGGAATTAGAAAAGTACTAGGGTCATAGACCATTTTTCAATAACAGTATTGAGATGCATTGAAGTATTCCCCCCTAATATTCAAAAGCATTACTGTCTTCTGTAGGCTTTGGATCAGTCCCTATCCACCCAGGTACATTGAACAGTTTAAACAGAAATTCAGCATGAGTTCCTTACTCAGAAAATCAAGTTGCTAAAAGCCTTAGCTCCCAGAATGAAGCCTCTCTTTCTTGTTTCTTTTTTTGTCACACTTTCAGTCAATCATGAATAGAATTGTTAGCTATAATTATTCTGCAGCTTGAATCCAAGCACTGATAAGTAGTTACTTAATCTGTTGTCAGCTTTAACTAACCTGAAATGTTACAAAAGGATAGATAGCATAGTTATCTTCGGTACCATTCCTGGATCACAGTGGCTGCTGCCTACACGGATGGCACACCAATTGTTCAGGTGTGATGTTTTCTCCACCTAATTGGCACTTTTACTAAAACCTGACATCTCCATGTCAAGGTGGATAAACAGCAACCGTGTTGCTGTTGTAAATGTTCTGGCATGGCACTGTAGCAGGATGCTTTAGTTTCCCTTTCTGTAGGACTCCTTGCATGGCACCATTTTTGTTGGATGCAGTTTTCTGTTTGAATTGTAAAACATTCCAGATATAATTTATTCACTGTCATGTATGTATCATGCATGCATGAGTATGTAAGGGTGGTGGTGATGAGGGCTGACTGAAATGTCTGAAAATGTGGATGCACTTTTATTGAAATATTTCTTAATTTTCCTCCCCCAGCCCATTTTTTTGCCTACTATAGTTGAGGGACAGATTCTAGTTGTCACTGTGTAGCAAGTGAGTGTAATCAGCCCTATATTATCTGACATTCCTCATAGTGAGATCTTTTGTGCTGTCCACTATTATGATTATAAGCACCCGTTCATGTACTTAGTTTTTAAAGAGGAAGAATTTGGTGAGGGAAGTTCAGCTTCTTCATTAATATACATTTTAAAACATCTAGACTGTTTTTGAATTGTTTGTTGTTGTTTTTCTGTTCCTAGACTTTGCATGGCAGCTTCTAAATCAGAGATATATTTGTGATTAACTAATATCCCTCCAGTTCAATCAATGCATTCATTTGGAAAGAACAATCTCTTCTTGGTCCTTTAATCCTGACTCAATTAAATTTCCCTCTGAATTCAGTGTGAACTTTTCCTAAATAAGTAACTTTTTTCTAAGCTGGACCCCAAACTACAACACTGACACTATCCCTGATCCAGATACCACATCCATATAAAGGCAGCCCTTCGTCCACATGAGGACCACTGATTTCAATGGTTTCTACACCTGTGCAGGGGAACCTCTCACAAATGCAGTTGCAGACCTGCAGCTTAACTAGGGGTACGGCTACTCTACCTGTTGGATCGGCGGGTAGCGCTCGATGTATCAGGGCTCGATTTATCATATGTCACCTAGACACGATAAATCAATCCCCGAGTCAACACCTGTACTACACCTCGGCAGGAGGAATAAGCAGAATTGGCGGGGGAGCAGCCCCGGTCAACTCGCCGCTGTGGGGACAGCCAGGTAAGTCAAAGTAAGACACTTTGACTTCAACTACGCAAATAACATTGCTGAAGTTGCGTACTTTAGTTCATACCGCCCCCTCCCTTCCCCCACGCATGAAGCCCAGCCCTAAAAGAATGCCCTGATCCTGTAAAGATTTAACAACTCATTTTCAGTACATAGCTAGTCCCATTACATTCAATACGCTTATTGAATAGGATCTACCCCTAAAGATAAGCCTTCGCGCAAGACTTTGCAGTATCAGAGGTTAAGGGAAAATGTATACAGAAATGAAATGGTCAAACCTTTGGACAAAAGCCTCAGGGATAGTAAAAGATTATAAAAAAAGATTTATAATAGGAGTGATAATAGACCTTTATATTTTATGGTGCTCAGAGGTTACAATGTAATGTAGAATTTTATTTTAAAATAATAGAAAATCTTGCCTACATCGTTTCATTAGTTTTTATACTTCAAAGCTTCAGAATACTATTTATAATGAGAAATTAGTTTGTTTTACATTCTATATGGAAACAACATATCAACTCATTTCAGACTATTTGATTTTACCACAAATTTTAATGGCATGCCATGCTGCTTGATAAAGTAATGCAGTCATCTCACTGTGGTTCATTAAATCAAGTTATAAATATTATGGCAAATGGAAAAAATACAATGATTAAAACAACCTATTTACAAATAAGTAATTCCAAACAATTCCATATTGCCACTATGTAAACTAAGCAGCAGACAATCTTTTTTGTACTCTCTGCAGGAGAGAGAAATAAGAAATGAAAGTGAATAAATTGGGTCAACAACAGCAAGATTTCCAATGGAGAAAGGAAAGGGAGAAAAAAAATCGTGTGTATACCTACATATTTCCATAGCAGGTTTCACTGCAAGTAGTGATTGTCAAGAATGTCATATTGAAAGATTTTTGTTTTAAGTGGGTGAGAGTTTCCAAAACTACTTTCCCCCTTCTGTCAGTAGCTTAACTTCAAATTGCAGGTTTATCATCATCAAAAGTGAGGCATGTCAGCTAAATGTATTTGAGGCAAATTTTTGCTATAGCTTTATGCATATGTGAAATTCATCTTTATGGAATCAGGCACAGGTTAACAATATTGTATTGTACATTGGGTATGACTGACATCTACAGTACTAGATAGAGTAATGGACATTTGAGGTGATTACTTTAGTTATTCAAGCTGGGCAGTAGCTAGACCTGCTTTATTAACATTTGCTGAGGGAAAATAAGAAAATGCAAAGAGGTTACTGAGCATTTTACATGAAAACCTGAAACTATTGGGAGCTTTCAATGTGTAGCTTTAATTTTTTGAATAAAGGGTCCTGTGCCACCTTATAGACTAACAGATGTATTAGAGCATAAACTTTTGTTGATGAATACCCACTTCATCGGATCCGACGAAGCTTATGCTCTAATACATCTATTAGTCTATAAGGTGCCACAGAACTCTTAGTCTGGATCTGCAAAGGTGACTAACATGGCTACCCCTCTGATACTGAATTTTTGGATGATATTATTATATTAATAACATTTATGTGGTGGTGTAGGTTTTCACAACGCCTTACAAATTCAGATTAATACATAAACCTTGCCATAAGGAACTTATCTTTTAAAGGGTCAGCTTCTGCCATCCTTACTCACAATGAGTAGTAAGTTCAAGAATAGCAGCCGTGTGAGTCTGTATCCATAAAGAAAGCCAGGAATGCTTGTAGCACATTAGAGACTAACTAGTTTATTTCAGCATAAGCTTTCGTGGGTGATGAAGTGAGCTATAGCCCACGAAAGCTTATGCTGAAATAAACTAGTTAGTCTCTAAGGCTTTGTATACTATGGCTGTACCACCCTGAACACGCCTGATCCCGTCTGACCTCGGAAGCTAAGCAGGGTTGGGCCTGGCTAGTACCTGGATGGGAAACCTCCTGGGAATACTAGGTGCTGTAGGCTTCACACCTGGCAGTAGGTATAAAATACCTCCAGCGACAGATGGCATGACGCATCGGTTGGAGTATCCCCTGGCTGTATCACTGGTTCTAAGCAGACCCTACCATAGTGCGGGAATAACACTAAGAAAAACAACAGTCTCTAAGGGCTTGCCCTCACTAGCAGGGGGGATCGACGGCAGATACGCAACTTCAGCTACATGAATCAAGTAGCTGAAGTTTGCGTGTCTGCTGCTGACTTACCGCCTGTCCCAGCAGCAGTCGGTGGCGTGCTCCCCTGTCGACTCCAGCTTGCACCTCCCAGCAAGCTGGAGTTCCGGAGTCAACGGGGGAGCTGCGGGTGATCGATTTATCGCGTCTTAACGAGATGCGATAAATCGATTGCCAGAAGATCGATCCCGGACCGCGGTAGTGTAGACGAGCCCTAAGATGCTACAAGTATTCCTGGCTTTCTTTAATGAGTAGTAACTTACTCTTGAAATACTTCTATTGGTTTCAAGGGGACAACTTGTGGAGTAAGATACTATTTAATATGAATCAAAGTGGCAAGATCTAAATTAAACACAACTAGAAAACTCAAGGCAAGATATTAAACAATGGGTCAGGAAAGGTAAGGTTGTGAAGGGAGTACTGGAAGGAGGAAAAGGTAGGCAGTATTCTTGCTGAGCTCCATAGCAAATGAGTATTTCACTTGAAATAACCAAGCTAGCCACAAAGTTCTCCTTGTCTCATGCATTTCTAACTGCTGCATGATTATCTTTTAGATTGCCAACTCCTCTAAGCAGGAATTGGATTTATTTTGCTATCTTGTTCACTGCTATTGTCAGTGACAATCAACTAATAAATAATAATTCTTGAAAGGAGTGGAGTTTAAGGAGGGATCTCAAGAGAATGACAAAGGGTGTTCTCCAGAAAAATAGTATGGGGTTGCTTCAGATGTTGAAGTTGTGAAAATTTGAGAGTGCCAAATAGACACAATAGATCACTCTCCTGAGAACAGTAATATTTTGATCTAGTTTTCATTGGTCGACTTGGTGTGGGAGTGTCTGAATGTTGTTTGTGGGCTGTGATATTCTGGAGCTCAGACTTATTGATCTGGTGGTCTTTCTGGTCTTAAACTCTATGACTATGACACAAAGAGAATAGGAAGATAAGATGACCTGGAGGACTATAAGGTGAGTATGAGGGAAGGTGGAGATGAGGGAAGAGCAGTGAAAGGAAATGAGGTCAGAGATGCAGATAAGGACGAAATGATATAACTCTTGAAATTGAGGAGTATCAATATAACCAGTGGTAAGAGACAGGACTCAAGAATGTCTGTAACATGTCCAGAACAACGAGAGAAAAATACAACTTTAATAACTCTCTTTTGGTAGACTTGTTCTGGTACGTAAAAAAAAAAAGGGGGGGGGGAGGTAATTCGGACAGGTGTTGCCATAGTGAGGATCATGGAAAAATTGTAGGATTTAGTAATCCATTACATTTGTAGAAAGAAGAGTTCAGTGCTGACTCAGGCACTTTTAGGATAATTTATTAACTAAAACCAAGAAAAAAATTGTATAAGAAATAAAACTACTTTATGCTGTCCCAACCTGGTCTGACTATATTTTCTGTCTCAGCCTCCACAATTGGTTCTTGTCTCTTTGAAAGTTTGAATAAACAAAAATTGTGGCTTTATATGTGGCAACTATAACCTAACTGTATAGCGAAGGATACGTATAATGAAGGATACATGGCAACTTTAATCTAAATGATCTTTAATCCTTTATAGCATAAAAGAATCAAAGTTAGCACCAAGGCTGACGACCCAGAGGGATGGGAAGAATATTGGAACTGTTAATGGTAATAGGAAGAGCAGCATGGAAGAAAGATTAGTAGTACAGTTTTGGAAAGAATGAATTTGAAATCGTATCTCCTCCAAGAGGAGACATCAGACAGATATTTTGCATACATACATGGACAGAAGGGAAGATTGAAATGTCTTAATAGTTACTAGACAAATCATTTGTTACACCACCTATGCTAGATATCAAACCCACCTAACTTTATGACCCATGCAAACAAATTCACTTTTTAATTGAACCCACCAAGCATTAGTGTTCCATGAGGTTATACTAGCTGGAATGTTTGCAGCATTTGATTTTGAAATCTGTTCTCCTGGTGTTAGCTATCATTGTTATCACAGTAAACAGGACCGTTTTTCATATTAGATTCAAGTTTTGCCCTCAGATGTATATAATGGCCTATTGATTTAAATTGGAAATGAATGTGTGTACCTGGGGACAGAACTGGACTCAAGAGCAGCTGGTTACAAATAGGAATGAAATCCTTCCATTCCTTGTTCACATGTATCATGTTTCTAAACTGTTTAGAGGAGGACATAGAAAATCATAGGGGAAAAGTGTTGTTTTGAAAGGAAAGCAAAACAAAATACTATGTACCAGTTATATTTGATTGTTTTTTTCCCCACAAAGCTTACAATCAGATTACACTTGTAAGTTAGATCTTCTTCTGATACCAATTCATGAGACAACAAGCAGACTCCAGTACAGGGGTTTCAATACGGTAATTTATTTGTGCTGATTAAGTTATAAATATTTTTTATAGATCAGTGCATCCATGATGTATGTGAAATTACACCTTCTAGGGAAAGTGACACAATCAGATGGCACTGGTAGTCTGATAAAGTCATTGTGCTTCATTTGGAATCCATGACTGCTATTTCAGCTCATTTAAAAGTACACATGTGAACTAGACTATCTTTAATCTGATAAAGGCAACAGATGTGCTTGGAAAACCAGAAGGCTCATTTACAATCTGTCTGGATTGCTGGCAGAGTCTTTTTTAATTATGGGCGATGGTGGCTCAATTGACCAACATGATGGTGAACTGATTCTCATCTAATGGATTGGCAGAACACCAAGAGAAATGAGTGTATGCAACAGAGCAATCTGCAAAATATTTTACAACTTGGATTAGTGAGGTCTCTTTGGTCTTAGGAACCTTGTAAAACAAGTATGAAAAAAATGTGAAAACAGTTACCATTTTATTTGAATAACTGATGGCTGGGGAAGAATCCTTAAAACTATTTCAGAAGCATTTCAGGTCATTTTGGTATCAGTTGGGTACCTGCAATGGTGTATGCTGGAGTTTTAATAGTATGGTGGAAAGTTGATTAGCAAACAGTTCTATCAGTGATTAGTATTTGCTTCTCTGCTTTTCTCTTTATCTTCTTTTTTTCTCTTTTTTTCTTATTGGAACTTTTATTTCACTGACTCATCATTATCCATTTGCACTGTCTTATTTTTTCAACATTTCCCTTTTATGTTACTGCTCGTGTTTCCTCTGCAAGGTGGGGTTCCATTCTAAACCTGGCCAGAGGAGGAGGTGCCCAATGTATAACTTTCAACCCAAACTGTTGAGAACTCACCTGGGATGTGGGAGACCTAGGTTCAGTTCTCCCATCTCTCAGGATGATGCTGTAACCACTGAGCCACTGATGTGGCTGCACCTCCTCAGTCTCTCCTGTTGAAGCTGTTCCACTTTGGAATGAAGCATTTAAAGAGTCATTAGGCCAGAGCAATGGAGAGTGACTTTGTAGCTTGGTGGTTAGGGCACCCACCTGTGAGGTAGAAATTTTGGGATTCTGTCCACCAATCCAGTGACTCTTTAATTATTTATCCTAAGTGGAGCTGTTTCAACTGAAGAGTTTGAGGGAATTTCACTTCAGAATATTCCATAGCTCAGTGGCTAGAGCCCTTTCCAGAAAGGTGGTAAACAGCTGTTCAAATCTTTTCTCCCTCTGTCTGCTTGAGGAGGGTGGGGAATTGAACCTAGGTCTCTCACATCCCAAGCGAGTTCCCTACATTCTGGATTGAAAGTTATAAGTTGGGCACCTCCTCCTCTGGCCAAAGGGTTTCTAGGAAGAGCTGCCTTATTTCTTCTGCTATGGTAGGATGCTTTCCCATACACTCAACAATAACTTTAGCAGACACCATTGCACTACAGAGGCTAGCAGGACACAGACATGGGTGGCTTCAAGATGCTAGCAACAACTGTGTTTGCTCTGCCTTTGTTACTTCCAAAAGTGAGATGTCAGCTGAAATCACCACTGCCTGTGGAAAATGGTGCCAGTATTCAGTGCCATTGCCTTATACTACTAGAATCACACAACTAAGCAATTCCCTCCTCATTTCCCTAACCCTAAAAGATTCATAATCACTATGGCTGGTGCTGTCCACAAGCAATCCCAAGCAGAAGTGATGAGGTAGTGCTTAAAACTTTCAGAGAGCAATGGAAGTGAGTTGAGCATCTTACATTGTGCTTTCCATTGTGAACACACTGACAATTGTACCTCTGTGTGTGTGTTTATCTGCAACTGTTACTATTGCAGCCTTCAGTGTCTCCCCATCTACAACCACAGTACATCTGAACCAAATAAGGAGGAGAAAGAATATGACTCAGGATGACATGTTCCAGGAGATCCTGTAAACCAGAGCTGTGTGCACAGGGCCTGGAGAAGGATAGAGTGGAGGGGAGAAAGACACAGGAAAAGGAGAGGAAAATGCACCAAGACATGAGGAGGCTTCTCAGGCAGCAAAGAGATGCTGAAGCCTCTGCAGTTTCAACAATCCTGAGATTGCCTCGCTCTGCAGCCCATTGATAACTCAGTATCAGAACCTCCTTATATCTCCCCCATAACATTCCACATCAGGGGTCACAGCATGACCCCTACCATCCCAGCCTGGGTTGTGTACCTGAAATATGCTTTCCCATTCAAAGGATCTATTCTCTTAATTTATTAAGTTTTAAATGAATTTGGTTTTGATTTGCCTGTTTTGTTTTGTTTGTTTCTGCACAGATTTTGTTACAAAATATTTTTTTTATTATTTGGAACTTAATTCATCTTTATTCATTCACAACATATGCTGGCTGGCACTCAGCAGTTCTCAAAGTGGCTAATTACCTGTTCCTGCAGAGTATCACACAGCTCATAAGATTATTCACACAAAAAATTAGACGCATTAGCAATGTTATATTCCTACATAGACAGCAATCACCATATGATTCATACTGGACTACAAAAGAGGGGGGGCAGGTACAACATGCTACCAAAACAAATGCTAGTGTGGCTCACTATTAAAATGGTCTTTCAATGCCTCCTTGAGTTGTATAGCTCTGCACTGAGCTCTTTTAATAGACCTTGTATCTGGATGCTCAAAGTGAGCAGAGAGCCACTCCATCTCTGCCCTGGAATCCAGCATAAACTTTTCTCCCTATTCTCCCTCTGCTATGCACATCGGCCAAAATGGACAATCCCTACGAAAAAGGATAAATCAGATATCAGGAATGGCAATATACAAAAGCCTGTAGGAGAACACTTTATCCTGGCTGGACATACAATAAAGACAGCCATATTGCAGCAAACAAACTTCAAGACCAGACTTCAAAGAGAAACTGCTGAGCTCCAGTTCATCTGCAAATTCAACACCATTAGGTCTGGACTTATATTGACTGTGAATGGCTCGCCAATTACAAAAGCAGTTTCTCCTCTCTGGGAGTTCACACCTCCAAATCACCTGCTGGAATTCACCACCACCCTTGGTTGAATTTACCTTGCTTTGTTGCCTGCATATTTATACCTGCCTCTGGAGATTTCCACAACATTCATCTGATGAAGTGGGTCTTAGCCCACAAAAGCTCATGATCCCTAAAATCTGTTAGTCTATAACAGGGGTGGGAAACCTTTTTTCTGTCAAGGGCCATTTGGCCATTTATAATGTCATTCGCGGGCCGCTTCCCCCCCCCCCCCCCAAAGCCCAGGCTGGCAACGGGAGCTGAGACCCCAGCTGGCAAGGGGCCAGCGGGGGAAACCCCAAAGCAGTGGCAGGCGGAGTGCTTAGCCCTGTACTGCTTTGGGGTTTCCCCTGCTGGTCCCTTGCCAGCCGGGGTCCTGCCGTCTGCCCCAGTCAGCTCCCGCTATCAGGCTGGGTGTAGGGGGTGATCTTCCTTTACCCCCGCCCAGCCTTCCTCCATCTAACCACCTTTCCTCCCTCACCCCTGCCTGGCCCGGCCCATCCCACTGAACCTAACCTCCTCCCCCCCCTCCCACTCCCAACCCAGCCTCCTGCCTCCCCATGCCTGACCTGCCCAGTCCAGCCTCCCCCCACCAAACCTCCTTCCCTCCCGCACCAACGCCTCGCCCACCCCATCCAGACTAGTCTCCTGCCCCCCTCCCCGCCCGCCTAGCCTGGCCTCCCCCCCACACCGCCCCCTTGCCTGCCCCCCAGCCCAGCCTCCCCCCCACACCCCCTTTACCGTCCGCTCCCCGCGGCTCCTCCGTTCACCGCCCAGCTAACGGGCGGCTCCCCCAGGTGCGAGCCGCTCCCGCCTGGGGGCCGCACGGTGCCGGCGGCTCCTCCATGCGCGAGCCGCCCCAGCCTGGCGGCCCGCGCGCATCCCGGCGCCGGCGGCTCCCCCAGGCGCAAGCGACCCCCGCCTGGGGGCCACGCGGCGCCAGCGGCTCCTCCATGTGCGAGCCGCCCCAGCCTGGCGGCCCGCATGCGTCCAGGTGCCAGCGGCTCAGCCAGGCACGAGCCGTCCCGGCGCCGGCGGCTCCCCCAGGCGGGAGCCGCCCCGGCCTGGCGGCCCGTGCGCATCCCTGGCCGGCGGCTGCGGCGCATCCCCGGCCCCGCAGCGGGCTGGACAGAATCGTTTGGCGGGCCATATAAGGCCCGCGTGCTGGAGGTTCCCCACCCCTGGTCTATAAGGTGCTACAAGACTCTGTCACTTTTGCAGATCCAGACTAACACAGCTACACCTCTGATACATTCAACTAAAGTTACTCCACTATTGGAGCATGGATTCAGGAGCAGATCAACCACTGTTTTGAGCCATATGGCAGTATGTGTTTGAGTCTTGCAAGCAGTTCTGCCCATGCAGCTCGTGTTGCAGGACTTCTGGAAGTGAAAATATTGTAATGGCTGAAAGGAGCTAGAGTGGTAGCAGGGTTTAATTAAATAATTGAAATATGGGTCCATGATAGATTTATTTTTACCTTTAAATAGGTTGTTCTCGCACACTGACGTTCTGAGAAATAAATTAGTGCAGTATACTTTGTATGTATATTATTAAAAGACTAAGCAAACAAATGTGAAGCTAAACAAATATCACTAACTAAATTACTTCTGGTTTATCTAAACTAACAATTACAAGTCAATGATCAAATCTAGGTTACCATTAAAGTTGAATCAATGTGTGGGTGGTTTAATTTATGTGTCTCACTAATTACTAAACTAAATAAATCAACTTATAAGGTAAACAAAAAAAGAGGAAAAAATACTTTAATACTTCACAGGGAAGTTAAGGGGCAAAGTAATCCCTTCAGTCTAATCAACTGAGCTAAGGCTAGGTCTACCCTACAATGTTTTACTGACATAGTTGTGTTGCTCAGAGTGTGAAAAAACCCACACCTAACCAACATAGCTATGCCTACAAAATCTCCAGTGTAAACACAACTATGGCAACAGAAGAATGCCTCTGTTGTCATAGCTAATGTCATTTGGGGAGATGGTGTTACTGTGCCAGAAGAAAACTCCTTCTGTCAGTTTACACAGTATCTATATTAGGGGGCTTTGATGGTATAGATATACCAGCAAAGCATTTGTAACAGAGACAATATCAAAGAGTGCTAAAAGCAGATGCTAACTCTTGCCTTTGTTTTAAAGAAATATAACTATTAGAATGATTTATTAATAGCTTCCCACTTTATCATTTCACTTTTTTTTCTGAACATACAACCTATGTTAGGCTTTATTTACTTAGTTTATTCGCCCTTCCCACATTAACACAGTGACTGCATTGTTGACAACTTTACACAGAAGCAGAAGTGATTTTCAAGTCAAGCAGTTTTGGAATAACATATTTTTAACCCCAAATAATCCATTTTGTGTCAGAAGACAGACTTGGAAGTTTTTAGTATCTACCTGTGGAAACAGTTAGTGACACAATGTACACACTAATAAATTCTATACTGAAGACCTTTTGCTTCTTATTCTTCAGAGAGTCTTCCTAACATGATTAGTCCTAGATTAAAAATGTTGCCTGTCGGTAGGGTTCATCTCTTGTTCCTCTTAGTTGTAGTCTTCAAGTTGAGGGTCATTGTCTTTCACCTCTCCTCTGGGATGTCCAGTCTAGGGAAAAGAGATAGTATTGATGTGAAAGAGTTTCCTTTTCATTCTCCACAGTTAGAATGTTTTGTATGGATCAGTGTCCCCTTACATTGCCTCAGGGACTACCCTTATATCTTCAAAGGCCAGTTATGTGTTCCAGCATGGATCAGTAATTTGATATCTTGATCTGAGAAGACTGAAAAAAGACCAACTGAGATGAAAATATTTTTGGTTTGTTTGGACTTTTGTTATCTGGAAGTGGTTAATTTTAGTTATTTACTGGGCTGAAGAGCTAAGACATGGCACCAGCTCCAACTTGTGTGGACAAGGGAAGCACCATGCTTATTCAGAAGGCACCACAGGGTAGGCAGCATACCCTATGATATCTCACTTATGTAAAGAAACCAAATTCTGTCATTGACTAATACCTTCCTTCCTGTCATATCATCTTATATATGAATACATTCAATGGAATCAAATAATCTCTCATTCTATTATTTTACATTCAGTACCTGGCTGATCCTTATCTGGACTATTCTTGATATAAACCCATTCTTGGTCCTTCTCATAGTAACATATTCCAAAATCCCAAGTCTTTTTGGTGAAACCTAAAGCAATGCCTGTTTACTGAACAAACTGGGGATGGTTTCACTATGATGATACCAAATACATTTCATTATAATCTTTAATAACATTCTCTTGCCAGAATACTTTATATGGTAATGAAAAGAAGTAATTATTAAAAGGAATAGCATGCTATTGTAAAACTGAAAGGAAATATAAGTCTCCTTTGGGAATATTTTAGGTTGGTGATGTAAAGTCTACTAAAGTATAAAGAGGATATTTTTAAAAAGTTCAAACCAGATATTTTACCTAATAGATTTTAATTCTTAAGAATAAGCATTCACCAGAAATGATCAGTGCACGTCTTTCAGAGTATGCAAAAAGGAAAAATTAATAGTGGTCTTAAAGACATATGTTTGTATAAGGTCAGAACAACAATATATTTACATAAAGTGCACTGCATATAAGTTGGATATGTTCTTAAATTCACATATAAAAAGAAAGCCACCTGGGAAAAATAAGAATTCAGACATCTGAAGGTGTCTAAATAGCTGTAAAATAAGCACTGCTTGGAAAAGGATTGTGTTAGCATGCTCAAGATGTGGATTCTTTCCTTAGATTGTGGAATTCCTTAAAAGTTAATTGATTTGCATTATTTATATCATGATGCACACAGAGTTCTAGGTTAAATGGCTTAATGTTTAGTGTGTGAGGAGACAGACACTTCAAAATACAAAAGAGGTAGGCCTGAGCCAAAACTTTGATCTGACTGCTCCCAAAACATTGATCTAGACCCTCTAAAAATGTGATCCTATTCTGCATATCTGATTGTATTTCTCCATAGAATTTGTGTACCATAAGGCCTATTGTCTCTTCCCCAAAACTCACAGTGATTCTAGTTTCCTTTACTGGTCTGTTAAGATCAGTTAAGTTTAGTAGTTAATTCAGTGGTTACAATAAAGAGGTAGTATGGTCTAGTAGACAGGACAAAGACTTGGGAGTCAGGAGACCTGGTTTCTATTCTTGGATCTGATGCTAACCTGCTATGTGATCACATCCAAGTCAATTCATCTGTAATCCCCTCCCATTCCTTGTTAGGCTTTTTCTATTTTAGGGTGACCAGATGTCCTGATTTTATAGGGACAGTCCCGATTTTGGGGTCTTTTTCTTATATAGGCTCCTATTACCCTCGCCTCCATCCCAATTTTTCATACCTGCTGTCTGGTCACCCTAATCTATTTAGACTCCAAACTCTTTAGGATAGAGACGATCTTTCATAGAGGCCTGTTTCAGGAATGTGCCTTTGTTCAGGACGATATGTAAGCATTAGCCTATGTGTCTTCTTAAATTGTGGTCTCAGTCAGTACAGCACCTTGCACAATGGAGCTTCTTAGCCTTAGAGCTGTAGGCACTACTTTAATACAAATGAAAAGGACTTGATTTTTCTCTGAGTACCTAAGACGACACTCTCCCCAGTTAATGCCTGCATGGTGGCAGCTTTCACTTACGATACCTTTTAAGGTTTCGCTGTCACAGGAGAATTAGCAGGGGCTCACCCTGCCCTGCCCTCTCCCCTTTCCTCTTTCCTCACCTTATGTGGTAGGAATGGTTTCTAATGCAGGATACAGCTCTCTGCTGCTTCCACCAGATTTATATTGGCAGAGAACTCACCTATTATCGTGTGCAAATCATTCCCCTCCCCCCCCTTCAGAATTTGGCTCTTTTGATTTAAATGGGTTGGCATTCAGTATGTTCTTTTGATGATAGAAATCCCACAGTGCCTCCTCGCTGGAATTTTTTTGGATTAATCTCTGCTTTCTAATCAGATCTGATTAGATTGGAAAGCTCAGAGTTTAAACTGGGATATGAATTGTTGCTGAGTCCACATGTTTATTTTATTAAGTTTGCCAGAGTTGTAAATTAAGACTGGAGACTGCATGGCAAAAATTCAAAATAAATTACCATAACACTATGTTTCAAAGAAATCCAGATTTCAGTCAGAATATTTATAAATCCATCCAAAAGTAAACTGTTATCTTTCTGCTCTCTGATATATACGTAAGCAAACCAATTACTTCAGATCCTGTGGCATAAGGAACTGATTACAAACTTTAAATCAGAGATTGTTAAAGATCCCATGGTAGAATTTATTTCCTAGGGTGTATCCTCTTGCTATATAATTGGCTTTTTCTCCTCACACTATCTCATGTCCTTTCTCTGTGTGGTAATGGATGCTTCCATGGTTTTCTGTAATGAAGCTCTAAATTCTTCCTTCACCCTCAAAATCAACAACAGAGCCCTCATCTGTTTTCTTCCCATTTATCAGCATACCCTTCATTTTTTCTTCTTCCTCTTCCCCAAGTTACTTTCTGTTGTAACTTCATCCCTTTTCTATCCTTTACACTGCTTCCTATCCCCCAGCTTTCCTACCTGTCTTCTCTTATCCTTCACTAAAGTGGAAAACTTTTCTTTTGGCCAGTCTCCCACCTCCTACATCCTGAAATGTATAGAGGGTTCATGCAAAATGGCACTCTTCAGAAGATAGTTCCACTTGCAGAGAACTAGCTAGCTTAAGTTTAAAGCCAGTCAGATGCCTGCGCTCCTACTATTTTGTCAGATTCCTTCCCAAGCTGGTCTTGAGGTAAAGGGAGAATGTTAGCAATAAATGATGTAATCAAATTCACATGGCTGTACTAATCTAATGGGTTTGATAAACAGGATAGCAATACATTGCATGAAACTATTCCCTGAAAGCATGTCCTTCTTTTCCTGCTAGTTTTTCTTCTCATGTAATTCTACATATACTAGTAGAATGTTCTGTACATGCTAATTATTGACAATTTGATTGTAATTATGAGATTTTTGCAGACCCTTTAAAGGCCACCACAATCACAGGCTGTGTTTTTGGCTAAACATACTGCTGATAAAATATTGAAGTTTCTGTGATTCCTAATGTTTCCTAATTTGTTCAGATATAATCTGCTCTCTGTCTCTCTCTCACCCTCATCCCCTACTGCAAATCCATCCCCCATCCTCCATCTCATCCCCACCTCAACACCAACTAAGGTAACATTTAAAAGAAATGAATCTTGATTCCTCCCCCAACACTACCCTCCTCCACTCCTGAGAAAAGATGCAGACCAGACTTCGATATTCAGGAGACTGCAAATCCACTTTTGCATTCTCAGACCATACAGTAATCTCTATTTTCAGCTGTGAAAATCCTCTCTTTAAACTAGCTGGCCAGATCTAGATTCAGGAGTGAAAAAACACAGACATGGCGTGCATCATAAGCTTTTATCTCAGTTGCAAAGATTTATGCTGGATGTGAAGCTGCAGGTAAAAAAAAAAAATCTAGTGGTCTAAATATGTGCCCAACTTCATGTTTACTGTGCCAATCATCTTATAGTTTTTTCTAATGTCCCTAAGACTAGTCACTTCTTAATGCTTTCTCAGTAAAAAAAATAGTTATAGATTTAGTTGAGCCGGTCCTTGATGTGACTTTCTGCTAGCAAAAAGCTGTTGGCTTAGTTCTGCAATTCTTGCTCATAAGCATAAACCTTAATCAGAGAATATCAGGGTTAGAAGGGACCTCTGGAGGTCATCTAGTCCAACCCCCTGCTCAAAGCAGGACCAATCCCCAACTAAGTCATCCCAGCCAGGGGTTTGTCAAGCCTGACCTTAGAAACCTCTAAGGAAGGAGATTCCACCACCTCTCTAGGTAACCCATTTCAGTGTTTGTCATCTAAGTAGGACTGCTAAATGGGACTACTACCTTGAGATAGGACTATTTGTGTGCATAAGAATGGCAGGACCAGACTCTGCACTTCTGCTTTAAGCTAGTTGATGGACATTTGTGCATTATAATGTTAAAACTCTTGAAAATGTGAAGACGGAAAAACTGCACAGATCTAAAATGTGACTTTTCCAGATATGGCAATTGCCTACAGTACTTTTGGAAAACCTTGTTGAATTAAGTTGAAGTTTAAGTATGTTTGCAAAATTCTATTACATGGTTCTGAAAACAGCTCAGTGCTTAATTCTGAAATTTATCCATAGAAATCCAGATAATATAAATATGTGTTGTATAATATGGATCTGTGTACTAAACTGGCAAAGCCACTGTGGATTGGATTGCCCAGCTCTAGGCCTTAAGGGTTTTCTTTTATTAATAAAGATAATAATTAATACATTTATAAGTAAGAACATGGGTGTCACCAACTTTGGATCAATCAGTAAACCCATTTAGTAAATATCACCTTATTACTTCTGTTATTGTATTTATTTGTTTTACTGTAGTGTCTGGAATTTCCAGTCATAGGCTAAGACCCCATTGTGCTTGGTGCTATACAAACACACAAGAAAAAGAAGGCCTCTATGCCACAGGGGTATCTGAGCATCTCATAGGTGTCAGAGGAAAATTAATGGTGCATCTCTCCCCCTTACCTTACACTCCAGATTGCAGTGGTGGAGTTGAGGCAAGGAGCTCACAAGCTGTCAGAGACCACTGAAGAAACACACAACTCAACTTTGATCAAAGGGGAAACTGAGTCACCCTCCTCTCGGTCAAGAAAGTGGGTTAGCAGCAGCTCCGTTTATTGTGGATACCAAGCAAACTTTTATAGAGTATATTCAAAGGGGAGGGGGAATGGGTGGAGGGAGGGAGGGAAAGACCTACTTGAAGCATGCGCATCAGCAAACCATTACATCAATCATAGGTCAGTGCCCTCTTGATGCAGCTGGTGTGTTGACCTCGATAATGCTTATATGATGCCAACAGCTTATGAATCAGAGTCTATTCTTCTCTAGAAAAGTAGAAACCTGGAGATATAACGCATTAGCTCATCCCGTGAGGGCCTGCAGACTGTAATTGTCTAGGCAAGGTTACATTCTAGGTACAGATAACGTTACAAAAACAACTTGTTGTCAAAGCAGTATTTCACTGAGCTTCTAAAGCCTTAAGCTAATGATTTTACAACCCTGGAGAGTTTAACTATGTGATTGCTGGTGAGGTAGAGTAAATGGTGAGAATGAGCAAGGGAAACTGAGTTTGCCCTGACATAGGCATCAGAGTTTAGATCTAGTCAAAAAACAGGTCCACATTCCTGTGAAAAACTTCACAACAATTTAGTCTTTTTTTCCCATAAAAAAATTACATTTTGAAAGTTTTCAACCTGCTCTACCTATCAACCCCATTCGGCAGGCTGAGAAATGAAACAAATCTTTTGAATCCCATTCCAGTGCCTTATCTACTAAAAAATATCCTTCCTTCCTGAAGCATGGGGTCATGTCTATCCTTATTGTCAGAAGGTAACATTTTCAAAGGTGCTTATGGGACGTAAGGGTATTTAGGTGACTAAGTCCCATTGGTTAAAATAAAGTTTAGGCACCTAAATATCTGTGAGTTGGGCCTAAGTGATTTTGGGGCCTAATCCCATTTTCAAAACAGCCTTAGACACATTTAGTGGAATTTTCAAAACGCTAAAATCTATGGAATATATGGGACTTCGGTGCATAAATCACATAGGTGTGTTCGAAAATCCTATTAGGCTCCTAAATCTCACTGAAAGTTAGATGGACTTGGGATATTAAGTGATTTAGTTGCTTTTGAAAAATGTATCTATAGTCTGTCTATAGTAGCTAGAAATATATATGGCTATGCAATTATCCAGCCCTTATTATAAACTAGCTGGAGAATTAATTTTTATGACTCTCATTTTTGAAAGATCAGAGC
Source organism: Sternotherus odoratus (assembly GCA_032164245.1). Taxonomy (NCBI): domain Eukaryota; kingdom Metazoa; phylum Chordata; order Testudines; family Kinosternidae; genus Sternotherus; species Sternotherus odoratus. The sequence continues at coordinate 63,619,830 of JAVMKO010000007.1, read as the reverse complement.
ATAACAGTGGATATTCAATTAGGTAAAAAACCTCCTTTCACAATATACTAATAAAGCCAAGTCTCTTTGAACAGCAATATAAACAGAAGTTGTCTACGGCCATAAATATTGCTATAACATAGTGTGTTTTAATGTGCTATTTAGAGCAAAAATAATATACTATACAAATGATGATATCAGAAAAATGGTGATAGCCACCAGAAAACAAATAAGTAATGGCTATCACCATGTGTTATTTATTTATTTTTCCAGTGGCTATCACCGGTTTTCTGATTTATTTATATATATATATATATATATATATATATATATATATATATATATATATATATATATATATATATATATATATATATATATATATATATATATATATATAAATAATAAAAAAAATATACACACACACACTCTCTTTCTTTGATTCAACCGGGAGAATATCTGTCTTAATATATTTCTTCTTCTAATAGGTACAATTTTAAAGAAGCAAAGCAGTTTCTGAATATTCACTGCAGTGAGTCAGGACATGACTCCCCCCACCCCTTAAGTAATGAAGATTTCTTAAGATAGGGGTGACCTATCGTTTTACAACTTCTGTGTAAGATTAGCATATCATTTTACAACTGCTTTTATGTGCTAGAGCATTGACTATAACTCTTAAACTGACTAGTTGCCTATTATATCTTATATAGCTTTCATTGATGTATGAATTCATGAATGAAATTGTTACAATAAAAATAGAGAGTTCAGAAAAGAATTTTTGTGACTCATCTTTCTCTTCCTGCGGTTACACACCAGTGGAGGAGCACAGTACTTTTAAAAATCAGACCATTTCACATGAATATCAGGGCCACTGAGATCAGGAGAAAAGGCACAAAAATAGACAAATTAATTTTTATGAAAAATATGTCCCGGCTGGCTGGCAAGTTACAGAATATCTGTGTTATTCCTAAACCCCACAGTTGATTACTGTCATGACTGGAGACCTCTTTTGACTGTCATGAATATACCCTGAAGTGTATTCCTTTGGAAAAGGTTCGTGGAGTCTACCTTTGGGCTGGACTGTGTGATAACAGTTAAAGTTTTAGAATAATTTTACACAGTTTAAATCATTTTTGATGAGCTGTACTTGAAAATCTAGCAATGTAGGATTACACTTGAATGAACCAATACATTTGTATCAATTAAGCAGTTCATTTTTTAAAATTTAAATTAAACTAGTGAGAGATGAGATTCCTATCTAGAGCACTCTGTATTACTGTTAAAGGGGCAAGATGGAGCAGCTCCTCAACTGATGTAAACTATTTCAGGACGACTGAAAGTAGTTTATACCATCAGAGAATTTGCTTCCATCTGTTTAAAAGTCACACTTGTGTCTGAAAATTGTATCTAGTGGTTTTTGTTCCCTAAAGCAATATACATGAAAGAGCAAGGAGGGGTGAAATCTGTAATTTTAAATTTTGTTTGTTTACTTTGTGCATTGCACAGTAATTTGAAACTGTCTTCCCATATACTTAGTCAGTTTACCTTCTTGTTGCTCTGGGTCTGTCTTACATCTTTAAAAAGTAGGAAAATGTGGTTATAAAAACACAGGTGACCACATAGGACAGTATATGAACACGAATACTATGCATGCCTCAATGTTTGTTTATGATGTGTTACTTGCTGTGGGGTTGTTAAAGAAACCAAGCAGGAAAGGTAAAACAATGGCCTGGATAAGGAGCATCCCAACAAACATTCAAATGTAACAATCAGGTTTGTAGCAGAGAATAGGTGACTTTTCGGACTCAAACTGGTAACGTAGCTCTTTTGTCTGGAGATGAACAGACACCAATCCCTTGGAAAGGAGTGGGAAAGTTGTCAGCTACTGCAGGGTGCCACAGACTAACAAGCAAGCAAGCTGCACCTTGTCCTGGAGACAGGGATACCAAGGCCAAGCCTTGTTTACCTAGGGGCTTGAGGGAAATGCTAAGTGTAGGTAAGGTAAGTGTAGGTAAGACAGTAGGTAAGTGTCAGTAAGGTAAGTGTAGGTAAGACAGTATTCATAGAGATCTCTTGGTTGTTATAAATCCATTTCTCCAACTGCTGTGGGATGGCCAATTAGGCAGCTGCTGCAGGCCAGATGGACCGGATGAGGCTTCCTAGAAATTAGCTCTGCTGCAGGTTCTGATTCCTAATAGAAGATGAGTTAATACTGCAAAGAACATGGTTATCTTATACAATAATTTGCTGCATACTGTATGAGATTTTGGTATAGGACTATGCTTCACAGAGTGACTACCTGACATTCTCTCTCAAAACTGGATTGTGAAATGTGTTGCGTTTCCATGGCCATACCTCAATGACGGTGAAATTATAGTCTGGATTGCAAAATTTACTTCAGAATAAAACATATCTAAGGTATGCAGAGGTCTAGGCCTCTTTTGGGGACATCAGTGGTGTATAAACCTTATGCAACACTTGATTCTAGAGTGAGGAAGTGAAGTTATGCAATCAAATACTGTAAAGGATTTATTACAGCTGTAGGCCTGAAAATATACATTACAGGTAAATATTTAATAATAGAATCTCCAGATCTTTATATCAGCAAATCTAGTGAAGATTTATGCACCACAGATCTTGGCAGCAGTTGAAGTAGTTGCTGCTTTAGGCAATATGAAATCAAAAGAGACTCTTGCCTCTCCGGGATTCCTCTGTTGTGATAGCTAGGAGGTTGGACTCTCTACCTCGTAAGTTATTTGACACATTATAGCAGGTCTCCACTGGCTTTTAGTATTGATGTGACTTCTTTATTGTTCGCAGTGTCATTCCCTTTAATTATGCAGGTGTTACCTCTTGAAAAGTATTTGTTAGAGGAAATTCCCTTTTCTTTGTAGAAAATGTCCTTTGGACATGAGATCCTGTCTTCCAGAGTTGCCTTGATAGGTTGATATCAGACTAAACCCTTCAAGCTTCAGGGCTTTGGCAGCTGCTACCAAAATGTGTTTCACTCTTCCACTTTTAATTCTGAACACTGAAGAATATTTTAGATCAACACAGTTATCTTGCTTATGAAATATTCAGCCAGTTTGGGTTTTTTTCAGATCTCTTTACCCAAACATAGCATAGTAACTATGTTATATGTCTCATTTGTCACTGGCATATTTCTTTAACTCTGCCTTACTTTCCTTTTATTTCTGATTGAAACTTATTTTCTAGTGAAGAAGAAAGTACCAGTGTAAACCAAAGGGATATGTTTTCTGGGGGAAAGGGGGGGATCCGATATTAATGAGTACTGTGGCAAAAGATTAATGAATACTGTATGGCAATCTGTCCCACCTTGTATTCAACTGCATAAAGTTTCTCACACCTGAAGAAGAGCTCTGTTTGAGCTTGAAAGTTTGTCTCTCTCAGCAACAGAAGTTGGTCCATTAAAAGATATTACCTCATCCACCTTGCCTCACTAATATCCAGGGACTGACATGGCTACAACAACACTGCATATAAGGGGAGAATGGGGAAGGAAGCTTTTAGCCAGTCACTATATTTAATCCTAACTTTGTAGGATTCAAGTTGGAATCACAAACAATATCCATCTTCTAGAGAAAAACTCACCCTTCTCTTTCTCTGAGATGCCAATGGTTTTGCAAGGAAGTCCAGCTAGCAGGAAGGAGGAACTTGTGCCAATTTTAAAGCTTGAAAAATGACCAGTAAGAGATGAGATCAGGATGGTGGCAGCTGAGAAAGGAACTGTGCAAAACCCTTAAGGCTGTCCATTTTATGTTTTGCCTTTCAGCAGTTTTATTTACTTTAGAGAACTTTTTAATCTGCTGTACTGGAACGATTTTCCTATTTGAACCTTACATTAGTATCACACCTAGCACTGATTTTCTTCTCCTCCTAACTATCTTTGCAGCCTTCCTGCCTTGCCTTCTTGTAAGAGGAAGGATGGTAGTGTGGTTAAGGCATTAGACTGGGCATCAGAAAATTTGGATTTATATCTTGGCTCTGCCACAGACTTCCTGTGCAATTTGTACATTTAATTTAATTTAATTTAATTTAGTCATTTAATTTCTCTCTGCTTTCTCCCTCCTCCCACAAAAGTCTGTGTTTACTTTTTATATGTAATATCTCAGGGAGAATGAACAGCCTTTTACTATGAGTATGTACACACCTAGCATACAGCGAATCAGTCTCATCTTGGGCCTTGTGCTGTGGGGCTCATCACATCCCCCTTGTAGTTCTCAGTAACCAGTATCTTGATGTCATGTCTCATTGTTCACTTTACAGTGTTAAAATTGTCACCGTTTCTCACATAAGCTTGTTTTAATATTAGACATTCATCAATTAGCAACGTAAAAATAAAAGCTTTAAAAGCAGCCATTGGACTAGCTCCTAGCAGCCTTCTTGAATTCTCTCTTTCTTATCACAACTTCATTTTCATCTTTAATTTCAGAATGTTGAAATATGAAATGAAAACAAAGAAAGATTTTAAGCTACAGATGCAAATAGAAATGAAAGAAACTAAGATGAGTCCCTGGTGACACCTAAAACTCCGACAAGTCTGCCCCATTTTTCAAATGACGACCCTGTAGCATAGCCTTGAACAATTAGCATGAACATTTAGTACCCCCACCCTCACAAAAACGTCTCACCCAGCCATTACCATATTGATTATTATAGAAAAACTTTTACTCACACACTTTACAAAAAATGTGTTCAAGTCAAGTGAGTACAATTAAGCAAGGCTGTATTGTCATATGGCAAATTGTAAGTACAGTGCAGAGAGAACATGACTTGTTGTGCTTATTTAATCTGGTCTCTTATACTCGATGTTTTTCAGTGGGAGATAAAATACCCATAATTCAGTGGTTTTCAACCAGGGTACATGTACCCCTCAGGGTATACAGAGAGGTGTTCTGGGTATTTCAACTCATCTAGATATTAGCCAACATAAAAAGCACTGGCAAAGTCAGTACAAACTAAAATTACATAGAGTTTTGTACTGCTCTATATACTATATACTGAAATGGAAACATAATATTTATATACCAATTGATGTATTTTATAATTATATGGTAAAAAATAAGTACGCAAATTTTCAGTAACAGTGTGCTGTGACATTTCTATATTTCTGTCTGATTTTGTAAGCAAGTCATTTTTAAATGAGTTGAAGCTTGAAGTACACAAGTCAAACCAGATCCTGAAAGGGGGTACAGTAGTCTGAAAAGGCTGAGAGCCACTGCCGTAATGCATGTTGCTATCCATACTCTGTTATTGAATGAATAAGGGGCAATTCTAACTTGAGCACAGCAAGTGATTGTTATCAGTAGAAGCAAGTGAAGGGATAGATGTTGTAATTTTCATCATAAAAGAGTTTATTTAAATATCAAGGGGAAAGAATAAAGTTAATGGTGGAGGAGTAAATATGGAGTAATGGGGTGAGCTGGCTCTTTAAGACAGGTCTGAGTCCAGCTGTATCAGTGACAGACCTAGCCTTTGGAAGGAGCAAGTGCCTAAGTCGGGTAATAGCCTGAGGAGCACATGTTGTTTCTAAAAGATCTACAAAGAGCTCAGGTGAAGGGGGCGGGTGGACTGGGGAGGAGCTGAGTGGAGCAGAGAGATGTCACATATTCATGTCCCCCCTTAGGGACACCAGGGAAAGCAGCACTGAGAGTCAATGCTCTATATAAGAGTGGGAGATGCTCATCGGAGCCCAAGAGAGGGAGAATATTCTTTGGGGGTTTGTTTGGATTTACATGAAGGCCTGACCTTAAAACCTCTAAGGAAGGTGATTCTACCACCTCCCTAGGTAACCCATTCCAGTGCTTCACCACCCTCCTAGTGAAAAAGTTTTTTCTAATATCCAGCCTAAACCTCTCCCACTGCAACTTGAGACCATTACTTCTTGTTCTGTCATCTGCTACCACTGAGAACAGTCTAGATCCATCTCTTTAGAAACCCCTTTCAAGTAGTTGAAAGCAGCTATCCAATCTCCCCTCATTCTTCTCTTCTGCAGATTAAATAATCACGGTTCCCACAGCCTCTTCTCATAAGTCATGTGCACCAGCCCCCGATTTTTGTTGCTCTCCACTGGATCCAGGAGAGAAACTGCAGTGTCTGCAGTAGCATTCATGCCATAAGAATATGTGCTCATGTTTCACAGTGTCACAGGTATCAAACTGTTCAAAGGAAAACTGAGGTTGAATAACGGTTAATGGGAAAATCAGTGTTAAAATAGAGATCTGTGTACTCCATGAAATAGTGCCCCTACGGAAGGTACAAAAAGCATGGTGGTTTGAGTAGTTGTAAAATTAGATTGGACATAGCATTGAAGAACACACTGCAGAGATGAAGAGTCTTGTAGCACCTTATAGACTAACAGATTTTAGGGATCATGAGCTTTTGTGGGTTAAGACCCACTTCATCAGATGAATGTTGTGGAAATCTCCAGAGGCAGGCATAAATATGCAGGCAAGTAAGCAAGGTAAATTCAATCAGTGGGGGTGGTGAAGCCCACTTTCAGCAGGTGATCTGGAGGTTTGAATGCCCAGAGAGGATAAACTGCTTTTGTAATTGGTGAGCCATTCACAGTCAATATAAGTCCAGACCTAAGAGTGTCGAATTTGCAGATGAACTGGAGCTCAGTAGTTTCTCTTTGAAGTCTGGTTTTGAAGTTTTTTTGCTGCAGGATGGCTGTTTTGAGGTCTGCCCAGGCAGGTTAAAGTGTTCTCCTACAGGCTTTTGTATATTGCCATTCCTAATATCTGATTTGTGTCCATTTATCCTTTTACATAGGGATTGTCCAGTTTGGCCGATGTACATAGCAGAGGGGCATTGCTGACACATGATGGCATATATTATATTGGTAGATGTGACGGTGAATGAACCTGTGATGGTGTGGCTGATCTGGTTAGGTCCTGTGATGGTGTTGCTGGTGTAGATACATGGGCAGAGTTGGCATTGAGGTTTGTTGCATGGATTGGTTCCTGAGTTAGAGTTATTATGGCATGGTGTGCTGTTGCTGGTGAGAATCTGCTTCAGGTTGGCAGGTTGTCTGTGGGCAAGGACTGGCCTGCCTCCCAAGGCCTGTGAAAGTGAGGAATCATTGTCAAGGATGGGTGTAGATCACTGAGAATATGTTGGAGAGGTTTTAACTGAGAACTGTATGTGATGGCCAGTGGTGGTCTGTTGGTTTCTTTCTTGGGTTTGTCTTGCAGCAGAAGGCTTCTGGGTACATGTCTGGCCCTGTTTATCTGTTTCCGTACTTCCTCATGTGGGTATTGCAGTTTTAAGAATGCTTGGTGAAGATGGCACTTGCTTGGCACTGAGATACAACCGCATTTGCTCCAACCCCTCAGACAGAGACCAACACCTACAAGATCTTCTTGGATTTACCTTGCTTTCTTGCCTGCATATTTATGCCTGCCTCTGGAGATTTCCACAACATTCATCTGATGAAGTGGGTCTTAATCCACAAAAGCTCATGATCCCTAAAGTCTGTTAGTCTATAAGCTGCTACAAGACTCTTTGTCACTTTTGCAGATCCAGACTAACACGGCTACACCTCTGATACTAGACACTGCAGAGAACAAGCCTCCATTAACAAATGGATTGACCAATTTAGTTAATTCTTTTGCTATTTGTGATTTCTTTGATTCTGTCTCTGCATGAAACTCACAAGTACACACAAGTAAATGTAAACACTGATGGCAATATGAAGTATTTGATGTGTGGGTGTGACTGTTTCAAAATCACAGCTTCAGGGCACATGTTACTGTAAATGCAGACTATTGCTTTTTCAAAAATGTGAGTTTTTGTAATGTTCATGTCAACTCTAGATGAATGCTTAAACTGACAGGTTACATAATGTAATTTACATAATAATGTAAACTGATTCAAATACTTATCTTGCACATATGTACAGTTTCCAAATTGAAAAAAACAACAACCCACCACAAATTAAATGAAAATCATTGTACCGGGTGTAGTATTTTTTTCATGCAGTGCATGCCATTTTGTGTGTAGTGTGGCAAGGGGGGCCCCCGGGCACCCCAGGCTCCAGTCCTCTGGGCAGTCCCCCCTTGTTGGCTCTGGCTTCCCACCGGTTAGGGAGGGCTAGCTCCCTCCTGGGAGGGGCTCTTTCCTGCCTCCCTGCCTGCTGGCAGCCTCTCTGTATCTGCCTCTTGCTCGCCTTTACCTCCTTCTGCTGTCACGAACTCACTCTTCCAACTCCTCCTGCCTCCAAACACACTCCTCACTCCCACACCCCTCTCTGGGGAGGAGTCTCTTTAAAGGACTCTGGCTGCCTCCTTAACCGGTCCCAGCTGGCCCTGCTTCTGGCTGCAGCAGCCTTCCTCAGCTGGACCTAATTTAACCTGCAGTTTCCCCTCTCACCACAGCCTTCCAGACCTGGGTTTACCACAGTAGGTATGTGTTGATCAATTGTAGGTGTTATTCTTACACAGCTAAGTGTTGAAGACTTGTACTAATCTCCAGAGGAGGATAATGACTTCTATAGTAGAACCTCAAAGCTATCAACACCAGAGTTACGAACTGGCCAGTCAACCCCACATCTCGCCTGGGACTGCAAATATGCACTCAGGCAGCAGTAGAGATAAAAGATACAATACAGTACTGTATTAAGAGTAAACTACTGAAAACAAAGGGAAAGGTTTTTTTTTTTTTTTTTTTACAAGGTAAGGATACTGTGTCCGTTTCATTTAAATTAAGATTGTTAAAAGAAGCATTTTTCTTCTTCTTGGTAAAATTAGAAAGTTGCATTAAGTCAATGTTCAGTTGTAAACTTTTAAAATAACAACTCTAGTGTTTTGTTCAGTTACAAACAATTTCAGAGTTACAACCAACCCCCATTCCTGAGGTGTTCATAACTCTGAGGCTATACTATACTATAGTTCTCCTTATATGTATAACTATTTCTTTGCTGAATACATCCAGATTTACTATCATAGTAAGACCTATTAACTGGAGCATTCTGGTCAGTGATGGAGTTAACAAAACTATTATTGTGCTATAGGTTAATTGGCTTGTATTGCCCATCACTGGCACCTTGAGGTACAGACCATACTGAGCATGAGGGCATTCAGGATACAGGTTGTGGACTTATTCCATTCAGACATTTTTCTGCAATATAAACTAATCTTTGTAAGGTCTGACTTAAGTGGAGTAGATGAAGATAAGCAGAGACATTGGTCCAAATTTACACATGTATTTAGGCTTCTAAAATACCTAGTGGGATTTTCAAAAGCACCTAATAAATTTGGCACTTAACCAGTTAAGGCACATTTAAAAATATCACTAGTCGCCTATTTGCATTGTTAGGTGCCTGGAAACCTTTGTAGCTCTGGCCCCTTATTCTCTCCTGTGTCTGGATCAAGGGCCAAACTGCTGGGTATTTATTCAAATCTAAAATTTCCCATCCCTAATTAAGGATTTCCACCATGTCATAAAAAGCATTTGCCAGCTTTGTGGGTGAAATATAGACTCCATTGAAATCAATGGGAGTTTTGCCATGGACTTCAGTAGAGGCAGAGTTTCACCCTGTATGATAAAAAAGACTACTTTTTTTCTTGAATTTATTCTCACTACTTCTCCATTGCAGAAGAATATATTTTGGCAAAAGGATTACTTATATTTTAACCTGGAACAGGAAAATTACAGTAAGTTTAATTAGATTAGAGGAGCAAGAGAAGTCTTTTGCCATTCTTTAAAATTAATCTGTGAGGATATTATTGGATGTAAGGAGGGGGTAAAGTGTTAGTTCAAGATCCTAGATTGTATTGATCACAGATAAAAATTTTTACTGACTATATAGCCCCTCAGTTAAATCCGTGATTAATAGGATGTTCAAACTGTCAATTTTTTTCTAGTCTGACTTCAAAATTGGAAATAGGTCTTTAATATTTGTAGGTGTCTTGTTTTTCAAATTAAATGCTACATATTTTTTCCTGCAATTTCTGGTAGTATTCAAATTTCAGTAACAAATTTTAATCAAACTGATTATCACTCATCTTCACTTTATCTGAGGGCCCTTATTTTAAATTACAGATTACCTTTTTTTTAAAAAAAAACATACTCTGCTTTTCCCGGCATTAAGAATCATTCAGATATCTTGAAAGGTTGTTGTCAAGCTATTTTTCCCCTTGTTTCTGCCCCGCAGTCTCCACTAATATCTAGCTCTTGGTAGTTTGTCAAACTGATAAATGAATTCATTTTTCCATAGAATATTTTGTTATTTCTGCTGCTTGGTCCTCTATTGTCAGTTGATTTACAACTGACTAAATGAAGTTATGGTAAATAAGTACAGCATGCTACTTCTTATCATGCTGAACACGGTGCATTAACAGAAAAATTCTGAAGTAGAACAGTCAGATTTGGCAATTTTTTAATGAAGCAATTTAGCCTTAGTGCTGTCAGGTTCTGTACTGCCCGGGGGCCTGAAATTCCATGGTTTAACAGTAAAACTACTAATGAAAAAAGATGTATTGTTGAAATATTAAATCATTTTTGAGTTTGGAAACAGATCAGACTCGTTTGGAGGTGGGGGTTTTTGGTGTTTTTTAGCAGAGCATTTGACAGTACATGTTATGGAATCAAAACTCAAAAATTAATTCAGATTAGTTTGGATAGGAACACTTACATGGAGTGAAAACTATCTATAACATTATAAACAAAAGGCAGTGAAAAATTACAATATATCTAGTTGGTCTCAAATTGGCCTCTAATTTTTCTCCTCACACATTTATTTGGACACATTTTATAGCATTTCTGACATCTAGACTTCTGATTTGCCAGTGCAATGTGGTGTTTGGCTGTGTCGGTGCTGTAAATCTTGACCACAATTATTTGGAACATAAAAAAGGGAATACTGAGTATCAGGTCTCTTTAATTTTAAACCACTTTGATTCCCTATTTCCAAGACAAATCAATCTACTTTGTGCCAACAGATATTTGAAACTCAGCTCTTAATTTTTGTACCTACACAGTGTCCCTCATGATTTCAGTCAATAGGACAAAAATATTTGTAAATTATTAGTCCAGCTATTTTAAAGTAGGAAAAAGTGTCTTTTCCATGCATAATAAATTTCAGATTGTTATATTTTTATTATAGTTCTGTCAACCAGCTTAGTGTAAAAATTTGTAGTGTGTACTTTGGTTATGTACCATTCCTTCCAAAGGCTTTGAGAGTACGCTCTCAAATTAGACTGAATGATAATTATACATTGCATTCCCATAACAGTGGGTAAAAATTCAGCACATTTAAAACCTTTGCGAAACTGTAATCTTACCAAATCGTAGTCAAATGGTTTTTAAAAATGGATGTGTGGAGGAAAAAGCAAACATTTACCAGATAATGAAATGTTTATGTGAAATTAAACTTGACTCAGATACATGCAGGATGTTTCTCAGAGGAATGGGCTTTTGTCTGGTATTCCATTAGTTTCTGCCAGGGTGAGACAAAACTGTATTTGACAGGGACAGAGGTGGAGTTAATAGGCCGGATCTCCAGCTGGTGCAAATGGAGAATGCTGATTTACACTAGCTGCAGATCTGGCTAGCATGACCACGCATGCATTCCCAGAATACTAGACATTCTGGTACTTCTGGGAATGGCATGGGCCTGCCACCACCAGCGTGACCTCCACACACAGTGCATATGAGGTCACCTCACATGGAGGATGCCATTTTTTAAAACCATGCTGCTCTGCCCTGCCACTATGACCACATAAAATGGTATTCCCCAGCTGCTGCTGGGCAAACCAACAAAAATAGGACTGTCTGGTTTAAAACCAGATGAATGGTTTGCCTCGATCTGGTTCATTATTTGCAAACCAATAGAAAAATTGCCCTTTCCTACAATAAAACCCAACTTGCTTGGACGATGTCGCCCAAGATGTACCATGGCCACAGATTTCTGTGATGTCCTGCCTTTCTTTTCCAAGAGGAAATCATGGGACATATAGTCTGACCAGGAAGTGCAGATTATAGAGGAGAATGGGAGCATGAGATATGTAAAGTACAACCCTCATGCTGCACTGTAGCAGCGTTACAAATAATTTTTTTTAAACAGAATATTTGTTGTTTTCTGTTGAAATATTTTGGTATTTATATTTTTCTGAAAATTTGAAATTTTCTGTTAGTGCTATGTTGGGTGAGTCCCCGAGCACGAGCATACGAGTTATCTTCCCATATTTTTACAGCACTCTGGAAAGAGAATTATAATCATATAAGGCTATTGAATCACATAGTAGAAGAGGTGGAATAGTGGGGGTTTTTAATTGGTGAGGGAATGATTGTGGGGAAAGAATTTTGGTTATATTCTGGATAAATCTTAAAGATTTGGGACCAGATCCCCAGCTGTTGTAAAAGAATAGAGGTCCACTGCAGTTCGTGGAGTTATTACAGTAAAACCTCGATTTAACGGACCTCGATTTAACGGACTTCGGATGCAACGGACAAAATTTCTGATCCATATCAGACTGTGACCCCTTCCTGCTGCAGCCCCGGTCCCCTTCGCTGGCGACAGTCTGCTGGCTCCCGGCTGCTGCCCCGGTCCCGCCAGCGGGAAGGCTGGCTCCCGGCTCCCGCCCGGGTCCCGCCAGTGGGCGGGCAGGCTGCCGGCTCCCGGCTGCCGCCCGGCTCCCAACAGCCAGGACCGGGGCGGGCTGGCTGCCGGCTCCCGGCTGCTGCCCGGGTCCCAGCAGCCAGGACCGGGGCGGGCTGGCTGCCGGCTCCCGGCTGCCGCCCCGACCCTGTGGCGGGCGGGCTGCTGCTCCGACAGCTCATTGTTTTTTTTTTTATTAAATAACGGACTTTTTGATTTAACGGACACCCCCTCACCTGAATGAGTCCGTTAAATCGAGGTTTTACTGTACACCAGTAATAGATCTGTCTATTTAATTCTCAGATTCATACTTTCAGTGTTTGTTAATACAGCATTTAAAGAGCCATAAAGAAACTTCAGATAGATTTCTTTCCCCCTCTACAATAGGATGGGCTCACATGAGAAATATCTGGGTTATTTGAAAACTACATGAGCAAAATAACCATGCTTTAAAAAAAAATGCTTCCACAGTAATTTTCATCATGTTCAACTGTAAGGAAGAGGTCTTCCCCATTTTGTAATAAATAACCCATTGAAAGCCTGAAAATGAGCTCTGTTGCCTTGGTAATTTGTTTCCCGTGATTGTATGCACACACCATGTTATTAGAAGGTTGCTTTGACATACTGAACAGCTAGTGGAACCAGGAAAAAAACTTCAGACAGGAATCCAAATCACCTGCAGCCATATCTATCAAACTGAACCTCAAGAGGGGAAGCAAAAGTACTTGGATTTTCTTTTCTTTTCTTTTCTTTTCTTTTCTTTTCTTTTCTTTTCTTTTCTTTTCTTTTCTTTTCTTTTCTTTCATGCTCCCCAACAACTAGATAATGAATGGGACTAAACAGTGAATATTCACATGGAAAGAAGGTAAAGCTGACCTATAGCCACAATGACCACTTTAAAAAAAGAAACCCATTGAAAAAGCCATAACAAATTAAATGACCCTAGCAATAAACTAATACTTTTCTTTTAATTCTTTTACATGGAAATTATGCTGGTACAGTCTAAGAATTCCTGATGAGATTGCATGGCCTGTAGATAATGTATGGCTATGTGATCTAACTAGCACTTCATGAACACAACTCATCAGAAACCTACTGAAAGCTGCCTGTGTCCAAAATCAATCCGGCGATGAACAGGCAGCCAGGGAAGACATATGATAGTATGTTGGGGGCTTTTGTTTAGTTTAGGTTTTGGTTAAGTTTTTGGTCAATAGCTGAGCAGCTGTACTCTGAATTGACTGAAACTGAACTGAAAGGATGTCAAGTATCCAGGAAAACAACATTACAGTAGCTAGTGCTTGAAGTGATAGGAGCATGAATGAAATTCATCTGCATTCTGGGAAGTGAAATATAAAATCTTAATAATTTGTTGTTCGGGTATAAAAGAAATGCTGATGACACTGGCTCCTGAATATATGCTGACATACAGATTTCTAACTTCCATTACAGTATTAACGTCACAGTCAATAAGATGTAATTTGGTAGGATTCCATGGCTGTATCATATTTTAAATGCTTTTATTTTAAGTAAGTTTTGTGTAAAAGCATTTGGATACAACATCAGACAAGACTCCAGCTGAATCAATATTAGGATCAAATGATAGAGAAATTTGAGTTTCATCAGCCTAACAATGAAAGCTTACCAAATGTTTGTGAATGTCTTGCCCAGTGGCAACATATAAATTGCAACCAGTAAATAGGCCAGAGGATGAGCAAAAGTCTCCTGCTGACATAAAATGACATCTGCTAGCTAGACAAGAGCAAAATCAATCCAACAACAGTGCTGCCAGCAACAGACTGAACTTCTGGCTCAATCTAGCATGATGTGATAATCAGCTATTTCATTCAGAAGTGGTTCTTAAAATCAAAGTGCTACACTGCACATGTGACTGATACAAATGGTATGGTAGGGTGCCACATTTATCATCTCAATTTACCAGAACATTTTTTTTCCTCCCTAACTGCCAGGCCTCAAATCTCACCCTGAAAATGATACTTTTTTTTTCAGAGCAGAACTGTTTATCCTGTGACATAGGCCACCTATGAATTTGTAAAAAGACTGAGGAGTACTTGTGGCACCTTAGAGACTAACAAATGTATTTGGGCATAAGCTTTTGTGGGCTAGAACTCACTTCATCAGATGCATAGAGTGAAACATACACACACACAAAACCACACACACACACACACACACACACACACACACATATATATATATATATATATATATATATATATATGAAAAGGTGGAGGTTGCCATACCAATTCAAAGAGACTAATAAATTAAGGTTTAAGAATAGCAGCCATTTAGTCTGTAACCATAAAGAAAATGAGGAATACTTGTAGCACCTTAGAGACTAACCTTAGAGACTGTTGCAAGGTACACTGAGTCCCATAGAAACGAGGCTCACACACAGTGGCTAGATGAATAAAAGTGGTGAGTTTATTGAAGGCAAACAGCGACAAATCTGCAATGGAGCCCCCACAACGTTGTTGTCATTGGGTGGGGGAAAGCCTGATGCATCAAAGCCATGCTCTGGATGAAGCCCAACATGTTGGGGCCCACTGACACAGAAATACCCATGCACATTTGCATCTCATACATAACTCATGAATAGCAAGCACTTGTTTTGCAGTACTGCCTTAGTTTACATTTCTAGTTTCACACAAGCTGAATCTCACACAGCTGCAGGCTGAGAAGCTCTTCTCAGACAGATAGCAAGGGAAAAAGGCCATTCCCTAGCTGATAACCTTGATAATGCGTTACCCTGGAGACGAGTTGGAAGTGTATTGCGCCCCCTAGCGATTGCCTGTGACATTTTCTTCCGCACCCTAGAGAGACTTAATTAAGGTGAGCTATTATCAGCAGGAAAAAAATAACTTTTGTAGTGCTAATCAGGATGGCCCATTTCAAACAGTTGAAGGTGTGAGTAACAGTCAGTGGTGGGCCGTCAGGGCCTGCAAGGCCTTCTCTACTGGCCTAAGAAAATATCTGAATCACAGACTGATGTTAATTATATTTTGTCCATGAATACTTATTAAATATTTCCAAATGGTCTGTCCGCTTCCTTTCATAGCTTTTCCCCTGGTTGTGCTGCTTCCAGACATGTATTTTCATATTAAAGCATTTAACCAATCACATTTCAGCCATCATTTGTTGCTAGGCAGGGTCAAAGTCAAAGATGTCTGCCTGGAGGCCTTCACAATCCGTTCTGCAGGCCCTCTAACAGAAAAAAATGTTTGTTGTAGGAGATGGTGTGGTGTTGTGTTTCTGCTTTCTCCTGTTGATATCACTCGGCTGCGTGCGTGTGTTCCCTCTGTGTGCTGCCCCAGCTCTGCGCAGATAGCTGACGCAGCAGACCCGACGAGAACCCCCCAATAACCACAGAGTCTTAGTAAGGTACAAAGGCACCTCGGCCAGGGTTTATTGCGACCCTGACACCCTTCTGTTCCCAGCAGGTTGCTCAGCCTACTGGGCTTACAGAGAGAGAGTGTCACTTGGCAATGGACTCAGCTCAGCAGCGGACACGCCACTCCCCCATACGAGCCGGCCAAAGATATTCCAGTGCCCCATGCTTATATAGAGATACAGAACAAGTTACACCTCACTCCTGACGTATTGAGGTGCAACCCTTCCACGTAGCAAGGTACAACCCTCTTACGTAGTACGGTGCAGCCCCTTTACGTAGTTAGGTACCGCCTCGCACCTTGTACCTGTTGGTTTGATCAAAACAACTCTATCCATCATTTTACCCTGTCATTGGGATGGGTCAGCCTGTTCCTTGTTATCTGAGGAATGTTCTTGGTTTCTAATGTACCTTGGTACAGTGTATATGTGTTTATACGAAAACTTATAATGAGTATGAATTCTTGCGTTATCAGCCCTGTCCCGGCCAAGTTCTATCTGCTGAACCAGCCTTTTTGCTCACAGCTGCATTTTGCTTTATATTAGCAAAGACTTGACCATTACTTTAGTTCAGGCCTCAGGCTGGGCCCTCACTTAGGCCGTTAGCCTTTACTTACATTGCCTTTACTTACTACAATGTTGATTAAACTGTTGCTTTAACCAATCAGATTTTAAGTTGGTGACACCAGGGCCCTCTAGCAGGCCCTCTAGCAGGGCCCTCTAGCAGTTCTTGATGGAAATGAAGCGCACGGATAATCTGTATGACAGAGTAATTGAAGTCTTTTTGAGGAAAGAGAGGAGGATGGATTTTGTCTACAAATAATCCGAATTTTTGGTGAGTAAAATGTTGCTTTTTTCCTAAATAATATTGCAAGTTTATGAGGATATTATTGATGTGTTGTTTTTTTTTTGGGGGGGGGGTGGTCGCAGCTGTAGCTGCAGTAGTAGAAGACTTGTGCACCCCTAATCTTTATACTGTATTTCTACATAATAAGATGATTTTTATAACCATAAAATAGTTATTGAGGGGTGAATTGATTCAGACGGAGCACTACTGAAGGCCTAGGTGTGAAATGCACGGTCCGCCACTGCTAACAGTAAGTATCCCTACTTAACATGGGGAAATAGATTGCAGCTGGTGTAATGACCCAGCCACTCCCAGTCTTTATGTAAACCTAATTTAATGGTATCCAGTTTGCAAATTAATTCCAGTTCAGCACTTTCTCGTTGGAGACTGTTTTTGAAGTTTTGAAACCTGTCACTATGAATTTGTGGATCTGGAAATTTCAGAGTTAAACTCAGATTCCATTTTTTTTTTTAAAAAAAAAGCGTCTAGCCCTTTTCAGTGTAACAAGTACTGTGGTTAAATGTTTGTCATAGAGAGGTTGATTGGTTTCATTTAGATAATGATCTGTGCACATTCTTCAATAGTGACACCCAGTTCTGGCTTAGGGGGACTATGAAACTCATTGCTACAGGTCCTAACAATCTTAAAGGAACCTAGATTAATTTGTGACTCTATGGGGTGCAATGATGGTGTGCTATGACTGCTTGCAGTGGCCAGCCTCCTACTCACAAAGTCGAACAGGACCATGGTATGAGAAGCAGCAGGATTTAATCATTAAAAATCCACCTGTGGACTGTGTTGTGCCAAGTGAGGTCGGTTCGTAGGAAACGGAGACAATAAGCACACAAGTGAGGAAAAATTCAGGCTATTTATTACATAGAGCAGACTAATAAAGAATACAAGCAAGCCAATTCTACTAGGCAAGAATATGGTCTTATGCTCCTCCTTTCAGTTGTCAGGAACTCCAAACAGGCGACAACAGAGGGACAACTCAGGCCAGTATGCAGCACTCATGCCGGCCTTGGGTGTATGTCGAAGTTCCACGAGCCAAAGTTTGGGGCTTATTTATATATAAAACCAACCTAGGTTGATGCACATCTGCAGTCAACAAGCTCATTAATTATACCTGTTTTGATTTTAGGTACCGAACTCATATCAGTGTTTATGAATTTCTTTTTACTTAGCATTAGATTTATGAGGTGCAGCTGTCCACTCTAATTAACTAAAAGACTCCCCTTACATTCCAAAGTCATGCTATCTGAGCAAGCAGGTGCATAAACAGAAACATTTGCCAAGGCAAAGGAAAAGGTAAGCCAAAGGCCAACAAAATGGAGACTCATGCAAAGGTAGACCAGAGGCCTGCTTGACCAAAAAATAAAAATCCAGGCATGAAAAGGGTAATTGCACACGTCACTTGACTCATAGTAACAATGTCTTCCGATGTGTTTCCACTACAGAATGGAATAGAAGTGAGAAAGCATGTCTGGTTTTGAATGGGCAGGGGGATGTATCTGGGAGGGAACAGAGATGCTCTGGAGATGATTGGAGGTGCTAAGTAGTGGTGTGGAGGGGGTGCTAAAATTTGCTGTAGGTTCTTATGGGGAAAGGCTGCTGCTGGGTGATAACTGTAGTGGGTGGAAGGAGCCTGGTTGTGAGACTCATGAGTGAAGATTTGAGGGACTGGGATTTGTTGCTGCTGGTAGAGATACTTCTCTCATGCTATCTTCCCTTTTTCTCCATCTGCACAGCACCCAGTTTCAGGACAGTATCTTCAATAGGAACTGGTTCCACATTCCCTGTAGCTGAGTACTATGCAAGCAGGGGAGGTGAGGACATGCACTGGGATCGGGTGGGACTGGAATGAGGATGGTGTCCTTGCCTTCCCTCTTTTTCATTAATTTCTCCTAGGTCTTTGTGCCACAGTGTTGTGCTGATTTGTTTCCTCTCATGTGGTTGGGTTAAACACAGCAGGTATCCCAGTGGATCATGCTCCGCTGTTTGAGAAATTATAGTCTAGTGCACAAAGAGTTGTACTGGAGGAATGGGACTCCTGCATTTTATTCCCAGTACTGATAGTGACTCCTTTTAAAGCCTTAGTCAAGTCCTTTCTATCATAGTTACCCATCTATAAAATGGGGTGATTAACCCTTAGCTACTCCCTAAGGGAGGAGGGGTTGTGATGATTAATTAGAGTCCATAAAAGATTATATGACAGTAGGCATTCACCACAATATATAGAAAACCTTTCACTGACAGGCTTGCTACTTTTTAGTTCCTCAGCATATTTGGATAATTGTCTTGTACAAAGTTTTTATTCATTTTTCAGCTCTGATGCCCCAGGGTGCCACCTAGAACAGGGGTACCACTGAACCCTCTGACCTACCAGCCCGGGCTCCCTCTGACACTCTTCTGCTGTGAACAGCTGCAGACACTGTCCCAGTCTTACACTTCCACCAGCATACACCCAGGTAGGGACACACCCAGCGCAGTTACATGCAGACTCTCGGACCAGTCACTGCATATGAACCAACAATAGAGAGCACAGCCAAAATAACCACCAGCTTCCTCCCTAGGACTCAGAATGGTACTGGCCTATCCTGATCCAAACACCAACCAGTATGAATTTATTATTCAGTTTCCCTCCCCCCCCAGTGTGGAGAGGAATATGCAACAGCTTTTGTCCCTTGAACTACGATTTCCCATGCTTTTCATTCAAACTCACTGGATTAGATAAAGCAAAAACAAGTGTATTAACTACAAAAAATAGATTTTAAGTGATTATATGTGATAAACCGATCAGATTGCTGAACAAATAAACAAAAAACACAAACTAAACCTAAGATAATAGAAAGATATTCCATAGACTATCAAATTCACACCCTGGCTTCATATTCTTAACGGACAAGCTGCACTGGCTTTATAGCTTGGAATTCCCAGGTCTTTCACACACAAGCTAGAAATCACTTTAGCATGGATTCAGCACTTCCCCGAGTTTGGTCTTTGTTTCTTAGGTATTTCCAGGAGTCTTCTTGTGTGGGAAGTGAAGAACAATCAGTGATGTCACTCTCTGTCATATGTATCTTTAGCATAAACACTAATATCCCAAGATGGAATCCAGAGTCATGCACAGTCATGGTCACAGACCCTTTCATACCTTGCTGAGTTATAATGGCCCATTACCCTGAATAAGCCCTTCTCCCCCACTATCCAGACTGAAAGAATCTTGCCTACTGGGTATCACCCAGGTGTAGCTATATTTAAAATACAGATACATAGACAATATTCATAACTTTATATACAAAATAAACATACATGTAAATAGGATAATCATATTCAACAAATCATAACTTTTCTAAAGACACTTTACATGACCCATCTTGCACAACATGCATCATAACTATACTAGCATCATATAATATCACTTTGAAGAATATGAGGTTCAGTATCACACCAGCTACTCAAAGATGCTGGCATCAGAAGCTGAGGTTTTCTTCTGCAGCATGAAGAGACTGATGGTAACCTGAATTCTTCCCATTTTGCATGTATTGAGTCAGGTTTATATGTTTATAGGTGGCCTAAAAAATCATCTTACTAACCCACTCCAAAGTCTTCAGGCTGACCCTGTACACAGTAGTGTAATCATGATGGACAGTATTTGGTTACATTCTGTGTGTGGAAGAAAAAATGTTTTGCCTACTCAAAAAGCACTAAGGCAGACTCTAAGTTATTTTCTTCTCATGCCTCATAGTAATATGGATTTTGCAGGCCAGATTCTATCATCTTTTATACCAACAACACCCACTTGTTGACAAGCTAAGTCCTCAATTACCCTGTGGAAACTATATTGAAGTGTAATTATTATTTATTTAGCATATGAAATCCAGTCAAGCCAAGCCACAGCGTTCTTCTCAACAGTGTTCAAGGCATGAAGACCTCCAGGAAGTTGAGTCATTTTTCAGTCCTCAACAGTATGTGTCATGATTTGTGGCTGCTGATATTGACGTAGTGGGTTGTCTCTAAAATGCCGCTGAAATTCTGCTGCAACACAAATTCCATGTCTGGTACAAAACCAGTTGAGAAGGTTCCATTGCCTTTGTGGTAAATCAAACCCAGGTTGACTTTGAGTGGGGTTCGAGACAAGATAATTACTTGTCACTTTCTTTGTGGAACATGAAGCCCTCCACATATCCTCTGTCATAAATTCCTGACCCAGGAAGCTTATCCGCACTGGGCATCGTGACGGCAGACAACCCTGTGGTAGATTAAACAAGTCTTTAGTTAACGGTAGAAGTGGCATATTACACAATTTTGTCATGAGCTTTGCTCTCTTTGTTGGCATCTCCAATTGATTATCTTAGGTGAGGAGCCACCAAGCATGCTGACTTTTGTGGCTCACATTCTTACTGCCTCTCTCTCCCATTCATTGTATATGACCTAGGCACCTAACTCAGCTTTGTGGCTTGCAGAATTGTTCCTTTGATTTTTCTAAGTTATTGAAAGCATTGCAATGTTTAAGTCCCTCATGGATCCCAACCTTAGAACATTAATTGCATTATTTAATTTAAAGGATCAGGTGAACACACAGCATTAAAAATAGTCATTATTCCCCTCAGATAAATGGAATTACATATTCTTAAGAAGCAAAACCAATGTTTTTAATACTACTTCAATAAATTCCTTGCTCTGAGAGTGGTACTTTCTTGGAATGATATTTCAGCATCAGAACTGCAAAATAGTGGCAATTGCAGTATCCCCATATGTGTGTTATAAAGACAGTACTGCTCTAACTTTACAAAATGTAGAACATGAGTAGTTTTCATTTCCATGTGAGAAAAAGAGAAATTATTTCATATAAATCTCAAATATTTCTACTGACTCATTAAAGACCTGATCCAACACCTATTGAAGTCAATTGGAGTGATTCATTGACTTCAAATGGGCATCGGATTATGCACTATGGAAGTTGCATGCAAGTCATAAGAGAAGCAGAATAAAACCTTTGCCCGTGTTTTTATACAGCAAAGTTTAAAAATTGTAACACATTTGCTTTCACAGCACAGCTCTTGTTTCTCATCAATTTATGACAATAGTCGCTAAATAGATATTCATCATTATCTCCAGGTTATCAAAAATGAAGTACAATATTTTTTTTTTCTTTCTGAGACTTCCTAATAATCATGTTCACTTAATGAAGACTTCAGTAGAAACAGCAGTGCCTATCATTTACTCTTTATTTTGTAAACCATTGCTATGGAAACCATATGCTATAAAATCCATTTCACTGGTAAGCTTATTCACTGATAAAAAAGAAAATTAATGACTCCTTGTTGAAGCAATATACTGTTCACTCTGCAGTGTGAGTAGAAGAAGTATGGTCTGATTTTAACAGGTGTTGTATTTGAATTCAACTGGAATTGTCAGTTCAGTACCTCTGAAAATCAGTTATGTAAGGCTTATGTTCTTGTTCTCCAACTGATATTTGTATATTGTGCCATGATTATTCCTGACTATATGAATCCTTTAATAATTTCTTCATAAGCCACCCAACTATAATATTTTGTTTAGTGCAAAGACCAGTTTTTGATGGCATCAAATGATGCAGAAGAATGCAAAACAAACAGTGTTTTAAGAATGTTATAATCAATAGTCTTGAGAGAAACCCAATGAGCCAGAGCCAGAGAATCCATTGAAGTGAATAGAAACATTTATCTTAGGTGGTCTACTTATATATATCATAGTGAGAAAGTGAATTTCTTCCCATGGTTTAGCTTGTACTAGATGGCCTGATATATGTAACTCATGGCTCCACTTTGCTCTGCCATTGTATTGATATATTGAGTCAGATTCAGTGTGAGGTTTTTGTTAGTTTGGGACAGTGTAAATACAAGTCCACATGCTTATTTAAGGGTCAGAACCTACCACTGCCATCAGGGCAGTTGTGGGCTACACAATAAGTGGGTAGTGCTGTCAGGATGGGGTCAAGACCAGGAGGGTTATGTAATGTGCTGATTCAACATATCCAGTCTTAAGCATCAGTTGTTATGGCTGGAGGTTACTTGCAAAAAGAAGCATGTGAGGTCAAATAGCATCCTTACAAAGCTTAGGGCCTCCAGCAGCATGGATGCTTATACATTTTTTTTTCAATTAAGCCATCAATGTGGTCCACAGACCAGATTGGTTTTACTGTAGTCATTTCTGTCTGTTCTCATTCTCTACCGTCCCTGGCAACAAACACATTTGAATCTTGCTTCCTACAATATACCAAAAAAGGAGCAATTGCAAGTATCAGGTATCTACATTGGGGCATGTATGTCCATTTGTGTCAACAGGCGTCACATAAGCAGAATTAATATAGAAATGCCTCTAAGCATCTTAGCTATATGAACACTTCTGTAGGGTAAATAAAAAGAGTTTGAAATGTGTCTTTTGGGATTGCTTCCTAAATGCAGGAACATAAAATGCTGCTGAAAAAGATATTTTTGTATATAGTGTAGGAGTAGTACTTTATGAAGGATAGAAAATGATTATATTACTCTGATTTTTTTCCCATGTGTCTATCACTGAATTTTTAGAGACTCTGCTCCAAAATCTGTATAAATAAGCTTTGTAAAAAGCAAAATCTGTATAAAAAAGCCTTGCATACCGAAGCTCCGTATGTCTAATGCTGAATTTGATTCTTGATTGAGTTGTGGAAGAAATTGAACCAAAATTATGGGCTTGGCCTACAATTCAGCATTATTGGGGGCAAGTAATGGATGACAGCAACTCATTCTGCATGAAATATTTTTCATTTAAAGATTACAATAGATAAATAAAAATGAATAACTGTTCATAGCACTTCCTACATCAGAATAGTTATTACTGAGAAAATAGAGAACTAAAATTATATGATCATGCAGAATTGATACAGTACCATATCTTGACACATCTAATATCCTGAGACCAACAAAGTGCACAACACTACAAATATGCTGACATGCAGAGATTCATTTTACATGTACATATGATTGGACAGTGGCAAGGTAGCTAATGAGAACAAGAATTAGGAAATAGAAATGACCTCATCTGAGGTGGAAAAAGCCTCAAACAACTTAATAGGACTAAATTGGAGGACATGGATAATCTCCATCCAAGCATATTAAAGGAACTGTCTCATGAAATTGGAAGGCCAATAGCATGGATTTTTAATACATCAATAAACATGGGGATCATAACCCATGACTGGAGAATTGAAAATATAGTGTCTATATTTAAGAAAGGAAAACAGAAATCCAGGAAACTACAGGCCTGTTAGAGGGACTTCAATTCCCAGGGACCTCAATTCCCCCCACGTCATATTGGCGGAGAACTTGGGGATTTTTCATATTCCTCCACAGAACTGGGTACAGGTCACTTGCTGGTTTGAACTAGAGTAAATGGTGGATTCTTTGTAACTTCAAGTCTTTAAATCAAGATTTGAGGACTTTAGTAACTCAGCAAGAGTTTATGAGCCAACTAGAGGAGTGGGTGAGTGAATGGGCAGGAGGTCAGATTAGATAATCATTGTGCTCCCTTCTAGCCTATGAGTCTCAAGAGAATATAGAATAATTTCATCATTTTAATAGTACCCAATATTCAAGAGTGTTTACGTATGGCAAATATAGGTTGGAGAACAGTGGATGAGTTGATGCAAAAATGTTCTTTTTATATTTGTTCTTTGTTTTGTTTACTAATTTACTATAAGTATATATTTGTTTGTATTAACAGTAGCATCTGGAGACTACAATCCTTGTGTGCTAGTAATTCTGTTTTCATGTGTCTCTATAGATCCTATTTCACTCAGCGGTAGGTGTACCAAAGTACTTGGGAATACGCAAATAGGTGTTCTTGCGTAATGTCAGGCCTCACTGAAAACAGGAAAAATAATATTGTGACTCTAACAAGAAAGTATATTCTCACAAACAAAATATTTCAGAGAAAAAAACCCACACAAACAGAAAAAAAACCCACAATACAAAACTGGCAAATTGGTAAACATTTGAATAATCATTCAAATTTCTTCATGCTTATTAACTGAACATTGGCACCAATAGTACAGATGTGAGAATATTATTAATCCAATGTGTTATCTGGAAAATTTTGCCATTAATTGTCAAATACATTAGTTGACAAATATGTTGTTCTGCTATTCAAATCACTAGGAATAAATGCATATTTATGTGAAATGTTATGCAACTGAAAGCAGATTTTAAACTACAGCATTTATAAAACATCAGCAATCTACAGATTAAACTTTGGTCTTTTTAACAATAGACTTAATATACTGATTTTTAATACCCTTAGTTTCAGATAGAATAATATAATTCTCATGTGTTTTGCTTTGCCATCATATAATCTTGTGCTAAATTTGTTGATGTATTAAAACCATTTAAAGAATATAAGAAATTGTTCATCATTTAACAGAGCATAAAGATTAAATCATATTCCAGTTAACTCCAGCTGAGTACTACAAGTTCAGGAACTTCTTGGATTCTGTATTGAGGAAATTAGTTTTCATTTTCAGCTATTGTTTGGATAATGATCAGGGACAGAGACATACAGAGAATGAGAGAGTGAAATCCTTTCCCGAATTCAGAGATTACACTTGCGATATGATAGTCCAATTTCCTTTGGTTTGCCAAAGTTATACTGTTTATCATTTTTCATGTATATTACTGAGTGAAGTTGACTTTAACTTATTTGTGTCCATGGAGGCAATGTAGGGAAAGAAGAAAAACTTGAAAGCTTGACTCCTGATTTACTCCATGCCTGTGCTTGCCATCTGGCTGCTAGGAATGGGAGGAAGTGGGGTTTCTGGGGCTAGAAGGATTGGGACTGGAATGTGATATGCTTTGCCGGTCCCTAGGCGGCAAGATGGTACCTAGGGGACAGATCTAGCAGCTATAAATTAGATCTCTGTTGTGACCTATGCTGACCTGACAGCAACACATTGGCAGCTACTTCACTCCTGACCAATTCCAAGATTTGGGATGTAAAATGGTCCCACTTCAACCTTGACTTTGTTTAAATGCCTAGGGAGACATCCATTTAAAAATGTATAAATGGTATTCTTTTTTCTAATTAATCAATTGTTTCAAGAAACCAGTTAGTCAAAATTTTCACACATTTTCATCTAAATTTCACCATAAAATATTTTGCATATACGCAAAGTAAGGGAGCACACAATCTCTGTGAGAGCATGTGATGCATTATTTGAAAGGAATGTTTTGCACTTTATGTTGTTTGTGTCTTTTCCTACATATTTTATAGATGCAATTCTGATGGTCATATTTGAAACCATCCCTTTTAATCCAAAGGTGGCAAAACAGTAAATCAATCTATTTATTTAAAAAAATGATAAAAAGCAAAGGACACCTAATGGCACTTAAGCATTTTTAGACTTGCTGACAAAAATCTTGTTTTGTATACAGTTCCCTGAACTTCTTTTTCAGTCTTTCTTGGTACTGTGAGTTGGAGCACAAGCTGTTGATGGGAATTGAAAACCACAACTCAAGGACACTTTTCCAAAGTTTAGAATAAATTTTTAAAAGCTCAATTTAGTCTTCTCTCTCTAATGTCCTGGGACCAATATGGGTACAACTACATACAATTTAGCCAAAGGCCTTTTCATTAGATCCCTGCTCTTAGAAGAAAAGTTGGCACAAGAGACACGACTCAGTTCTTTGTTTCATTAGATGAGATATCTCCAAATGGGTTTGTATAAAAAAAAATCCTTCATCTTATTCGCAGGGAGCCTTTTATTTTTACCACACCAGTTATATGAAAATGATGATAATGTAAAAGAAATTATAAATATAAATTATGTTCATTTGACTTCTGATAGTATTTTTTCTAAGAATCCTAGAGGGAGCCACTCATTCTTCATTTAAAGAACTATTATTCTAAATTCAGTCATGCAACGCATTTGTAACAATAAGCCTGCAACTCGATACTCTGTAATACATCTTTTGTCATGTAGAATTAATTGATGCCTTTATTCTAGAGGGAACATTTAGCATCTGAATGTTCTTTTTTTTTTGGCCTCTCTCTTTTGATTGTCTTCTAGGGTGACCAGATGTCCCAATTTTATCGGGACAGTCCCGATTTTCGGGGAATTGTCCCGCGTCCCGATCATCCTTTTGTCGGGACGCCCTTTGTCCCGATATAGGGACCTTCAGAGGCCGGCGCCAGACTCGTGCCTCACTAAGCGCTCCTTCCGGGGTGGCCGCAGCACCCTCCCGCCGGCAGGAGCAGGCAGCAAGCCGCACTGCCCCAGGCAGAGGCTCTCTGCTGCTGCACGTGGTGCAAGGAGGGGGATGGAGGCTGCTTGCAGCCTGCACCGGCAGAGGGGGAGGGGCAGAGAGCCCCCGGCCGCCCCCCCTCCCCCCACCCGGCTCCGAGTCCGGCCCCTCATCAGCGCGCCCCCCCCCTCAAGAGTCAGAGGCAGGCGGCAGCGGCCAGGACAACTCTCTGCCGCCGCCTCACATGCTGCAGGGGCGGGGGAAGGGGGCTGCTTGCCTAGGAGCAGTGAGGAGGGTGGCTACAGACAGAGCCCAGCCCCCCCCCCCCCCAACTAGCCCCTGACCCACCTGCCGGCTGCCCCCCAGCCCAGCTGAGAACAGTTCCCAGAGGTAAGCAACTGTGGCCCTGGATCCCCAACCCATGGTGGGGCTACGCCCCTCCACCTGGAGCCAGTCCCCTGTACCCGTGACCCATGGCTTCCTCAGACCCTGCCCCCATGGGTCCAGTGGGGGGGGCATCCTGTGGCACCCTCCCCTCCACTTTCCCCCCCTCCAGTCCCCCCTCCAGTCCCCCCTCCCCCCCCATGTGTCCCGATATTTTTTTCTTGTCATCTGGTCACCCTATTGTCTTCTGCTATCTTTCATAGGCTATTTTCCTTAATGGATGCAGAGGGGTGTGAGTGAGTGTGTGTGTGTATATAAACACTCTACACACTTGCAGATAAGGGCACAGATACTGTAATTTAGAAACATATACTGATGACAGATGCTGCATTTAGGCCTTAATTCTGCAAGGTCTTAAACACATGCTTAAGTCTAAACTCGTCCGTACTCCCATTGAAGTATCTTGTTGAATTGAAAGCAATAGGACTATTCACATGCTAACAGAAAAAGTATGTGTTTAAGGACCTTGCTGAATAATAAGGAATAATACGGAAGTCACTAGAGATTTGGACTATACTGTACTAGACACATACACAAAAATTTTAATCATCTTCTCCCCATACTATTTAGAATATTTAGCTAGATGCAAAGCCCTTCCATTTCCCACCTCAAATTTTCATGTCTGACTTGCCAACTCAGAGAATGATTGACATGCCACCTGGAATCCTGAGAACATTAACAAAAGCCATATTTCCTCCACTTTTGCTATTCTGTTAAAATCAGGAAAAGTGACCATTCTTCATATCTCAGAACAGCAGAACTCATCCTCGCCATCAGGAAGAGTTGTCCAGTTAAATAAGGGACCAATGTTCTCTCTTTAAAAGGGTCTTTGGTGGGTTTGGGTTAACATTTATGGTGACTCTGAAAGTCACCATAATTTGTTTTCTGCTTCCCCATTTTTCTCCAGGGAGAATCCCATTTTCCACCCACTTTCATGGTTCTATACTTGCTCTGGTGGCTGCCACAAAGAAGCTATTCTTCCACCTATGCTACTACCTGAAGCCCATGCAGTGGGGTCAAGAAACTTCTTATGCCTTTAAATCCCCAGCTAGGAGCCTCACAGGAGCCACATGCAGACAACAGCTTTTGTCACTTCTCAGCATATGAATATGTTGTGGCAAGTCATAGAGTTGTCGTGTGAAATTCCCGTTTGGATAGCTTGCAATTGTGTATGTGCACAAATGGAAGATGCATTTTTATAAAACCAGGCTCATTATGTTCAGTCACCACTTTAAGTGTGAGGCTCACTTACATATATTAGTACAGTATATATTTTCTATTATATTTTGGGGGCCGGAGTCTTCAGCTGAAAGAAATAATCATAACAATTTTTAAACCAGGATTAAATGATTTTCTTAAAGTTCTGTTCTAGAAATTGTTTTTTGGAAGTTCTACAGCCTGTGGTCCCTTCTGGCCTTGGAATCTATGAATCTATGCTTACAACCAAAAAACAAACAAACAAAAAAAAACCCGTAATGGAATTGCTACCATATAGGCCTGGGGTGGGCAAACATTTTGGCCTGAGGGCCACATCGGAATTCAAAATTGTATGGAGGGCTGGGTAGGGAGGTGGTGCCTCCACAAACAGCCTGGCCCCGCCCTCTAGCCAACCCCCTCTGCTTCCCTCACAGCCCCCCGACCAATCCACACACCCTCTTATCGCTGACTACTCCCCCCAGATGATGCAGGGGTGGCATGTAACCCTCATCGCCCCCCATACTGGCACCTGTTTCATCAGGGAGTATCAGATGTGAAACCAAATGAAGGTATTTAGGAAGCCAACTCAAAGAGTTCCTTCTACACAAGCATTCAAGTCTTGAGCAGTCCAGACAAACAATGCACATTACAGCGAAGCTTAAACTTGTTCTTCATAATAATTTTAAAAACATTAGCAGCCTATTTCATTTTAAAAACAGCAAAAAATACCCACCTCCCTTTCTATTGCATAAGAGTCTTGAAGTTTAAATCTCCTCACTGAGAAAGATATGCTGGCTTTGATCTGCTGAGCTCTTGGAAGTCAAGGGGCGTTGGGCTGCTCACCCTGTGCAGTCCAGGGTCCCGGTGGACAACTCTGTCCGCCATTAGGGATTTTTTTCCTGAGAACCTCCTGTAACATTTCATGGACCCCCAAGGGTTCACAACCCCAGTTTGGGAACCATTGCTTTAGATGAACCTACGATAAAGTGGAACAGTTGTTTGGAAAAGTGCATTCAGACTAGTACACAGTCAAGCTGGGAGGGCATATCTAGTAGAATTCCATAGGGATCTGCCCCAGGTTTGTTTTTGTTCAATACCATCATACATGGTTTGGATACTGGCATAGAGAGTGCATTTATAATGTTTGTGGGTGATACCTTGCAGGAAGAGGGAGGACAGGATTAAAATTCAAAAGGATCTTGACAAACTGGAGAAGTGGTCTAAAAAAACAGTATTAAATTCCGTAAGGACAGAGGCAAAGTTCTTATAACAAGGCAGAGTGGCATCTTTCTGGTATGGAGTGAGTTACTCACCCAGTTGGGCTCATCTAATCCTGCCAGGCCCTATTCACAGGAAGCTCAACTCGAGTACTATGTACAGTTCTGGGCACCAATCTTTAGGAGAGATACGGACAAATTGGAGAAAGTCTAGATGAGAGCAACAAAAATGATTAAAGGTCTAGAAAGCATGGTCTGCAAGGAAAGTGAAGAAATTGTTTAGTCTTCAGAACAGAAGATAGAGTGGGGACATATGTCTACAGGTATGTTAGAAAGAGGAGAAGTATATAGTGTGGCGGGTTGAGATCACAGAAACCCGTTAGGAGTTGCCACCCGATGTGCCAAGGCTACTCCTGCCTCAATTTTCCTGCCCCAACAGTTTAGGATCTCAGTACCCAGCCTGGTCTGAGCCACGTCCCCTAACAGCTGTGAGCCTTCCTGGAAACAGGCAGGAGGTATTCTTACTTCTGGCACTCAGATGCTCAACTCCTAATGGGGTCAAACCCTGAATAAAATTTGTTTTGCCCTGTGTAAAGCTTTTACAGGGCAAACTCATAGATTGTTCGCCCTCTATAACAATGATAGAGAGATATGCACAGCTGTTTGCCCCCCCCCAGGTACCAACACGTACTCCAGGTTAACTAATAAGTAAAAAGTGATTTTAATAAAGATAGGAAATAGTATTTAAGTGGTTCAAAGTAGTAACAGACAGAATGAAGTGAATTACCAAACAAAATAAACAAAACACGCAAATCTAACACTATTACAGTAAAAAACCTCACCCTCTGAATTCCTTCTTTCAGGCTAAAATCCCTGTTAGCCTGGGTCCAGCAGTCACTCACACACACCCCTGCAGTCACAGTCCTCTGTTCCAGTTTCTTCCAGGAATCCTTGGGGGATGGAGGGCTGTTGCTTGAACTAGCTGAGAACAAAATGGAGAGGTCTCTCCCAGGTTTATATAGGCTTCTTCCTCTGGGTGGAGAGCCACTCCTCCTTCCTATGCAGGGTCCACATGGCCTCTCAGAGCACATGGCTCAGTTGCAGGCCCAAACTAGACTCCCCTCACCACCAGCCAGGCTGCATTCCTCAGGAAGATCGGGTGTGGATGGGCGTCTACAAAGTTGTTTGCTTGATTGGTTCTCAATTGGGCTTAACTGAGAATAGTTTTTCTCAGAGAGGTGTTCAACTGCTTTCCAAAGTCCACATACAACCAACCAAGCACGTAGTCAATATTCATAACTCTGAATACAACACAGACACATACATACAAACACGATGAACAGATCCAGTGGATCATTACCTTCACAGAGATATAACTTTTTAGCAAAACCATATTCCCGTAACATCATACATATATTTAAAGGCACACACCCCCATAAAGCCTTATGGGGTACACCATCACATATAGTATTCTCCATTTCCACTGAGGACCATACAGGAAGCAATGGGCTTAAACTGGTTATATTTTCTTATAATTAAGAAAAAATAAACTTTGTAATTGTAACAATAGTTAAGTGCTGGAACAAATAACCTAGGTTGTAGAATCTCCATCATTAGAGACTTTTAAGAATAGATTAGTCAAATACCTTTCTGGTATGGTCTAATAAAACAGTTCTATATCAGTGCAGGGGAACAATCTATCAAGGTCCCTGACAGTCCTATATGTCTTATATTCTATATCTAGTCAAACCAATACAATAGTGATAAAATTCTAGAAAAGTTTCTTAGAAGGATACATTGATATTTCAACCACACATATCACTGAAAGGAAAGATCTGGGTTAAAGTCTTACTAGGATCTGCAAAGGTGAAATGATCAATATCAGTACATGTATTACAAAGTAAAGCCCTTTGTTCCAGCTGACAAGAATTATATCTTCATAATATTGATTTTCAAAATATTTTGTTACATACAATTCTAGACACCAGGATGGATCCAATAAATTCAGTGGTAGGATTAGGCATTGTCAATATAGCTTTGATAATTCAATTCATACCCATGGAAAGCTGATGCTGATATGTAAATTTCATGCTAAAACAAATCATTAAAATGATTACCTTTGCACAGACAATGCCATTCTAATGGATTGTGTTCTTGTTACGAATTTATGGGAGGCCAGAATAATTAAAACTAAATTGTAATACTTTTGTTCTTGTGAACTGAGACTGACATTTGACATGGCTGGCTTATCACACAGGCTCTATGAGTAAGGAGGATAAAAATCTTACCATAAATAGCACAATAGTATAATTCCTTAATAGTCATGTGGCTGGAAAGTTGATAATACAGCTGTAGCATAGCATAAGAGTGACTACCAGTGATGATATTTATTGACCGGCGTCTTACACAGAGCTCTGTGTAGATAGTACACTCTGAAGGCTTTGCTACAGTCTTTTCTTTCTTTTCTTTGCTAAATCAACTCTTGTATGCTGAGTTGAGATAAACATCATTAAATGACTATCTATAACTCTAAAACTGTCTAAAAACACTATATTCATCAACACCAATCACATGTTACCCAAACCTCTGATTTTCAGGCCCTTACTTTCAGTTGTGCACACACAGTTTTGCACACACTCATACACCTTCAGATGCTGTCCCAGCA
Source organism: Sternotherus odoratus (assembly GCA_032164245.1). Taxonomy (NCBI): domain Eukaryota; kingdom Metazoa; phylum Chordata; order Testudines; family Kinosternidae; genus Sternotherus; species Sternotherus odoratus. The sequence continues at coordinate 63,587,195 of JAVMKO010000007.1, read as the reverse complement.
CTAATGCTTGCATTTGCATTTCATTTTATGGAAAAATCAAAACCATTATCTAAATCACGGATCTCAAACTCAAATCACCACGAGGGCCACATGGGGACTAGTAGAGTGGCCCAAGGACCACATTACTCATACCTTTTTAATATAAAGGTACAAAAGTCATTCCTCCCCCACTGTACCTGCCCCCACTCCATCTCTTCAATGAGGTCCCACCTCTTCCCACCCCTTCCCTGTCCCCATTCCAACCCCTTACCCACAGTCCCCACCCCAACTCCACCCCCTCCCTGCCCCTATTCCAACCCCTTCCTCAAATCCCCACCCCTGCTCTGCCTCTTCTCCACCTCCTCCTGTGAGTGCATGGCTCCCTGCTCCTTCCCCCTCCCTCCTGGAAAGCGCTAAGTGCCTGGAGGAAGGCAGAGGAGCAGGGACACGGAGAGCTGTGGGCCATGTGTTTGAGACCCCTGGTTTATATGCACATGTATTATAGTCCATCTATAACCTGTGAAACTGCTGCTGCTAAGGAAGCATAGATATAGGTGTGTATAAATTGGAACATACACAAGTGACTGAATAACCAGTCACAATATATCATATATTCAAAGTATTTTAGGAGTATAGCTTATTTTAATTTGAATCAGAAGTCTACCCAGTAGAAGATAGAAATAAAGTTGCCCAGTTAATGGAGTTAATAACTCTACTAAAAATCTCAGAGAAAGGGAAAGATTGTAGGGTTAGCAATTTGTCTCTACTGATCAGATGAAAAGGTTGGATTGTTTGTGCTTATTGTTCTAATAAAAGTATAACCAAAGATATCAGCTTTAAAACACCCTCCTCATATCAGAAAAAATAAGGGCAAATCGATTTCCTAGCACCCATTCTGGGAAATCCTGACTGCTTGAAGTCAACAGGACTTCAATCAGGCCAGGACTTCACCCAAAGTTTTACTGGAGTGTACGATTAAAAAACAAAACATAAAAAATTTATTCCCCACCTAAAAAGCCATTTAAAACCTCAAAACAAACCATCTATAGTTTGACCAGTAAATCTGAAACTTATTTCAGAAAGCCTGCAAATCTGTATTAAATTGCTGTGACCGGACCTTGATCTTTTTAGAAGTCTTTTTAGAAGTGTGAATGGCAAAGCATACACTTTTGCATCATTATAATTAGGGGAAAAAATTGAATGATCATTTCAAGTGAGAGAACCTTTCATAGTTTTTACAGAAAAGGGCGAAAAAAAAAGAAAAAGAAAAAGCACCTCACAAAATCACCAAGGTAATTCTTCTAGGGATTTTGGATGTGGCTTTTGCCAATTTTTGGTTCCTTTATTTGGAGCAACTGTAGTATTTTTGTAGTCTAAAGTATCTGAAAGAATAGGGAAATAAAATTGTACATTTATCTTTGTTTGTTTCTTTTAAAAAAAACAGAAGCTTTTATATAGTTAATATACTATGAAATTAATCATTTCAGATTCATTTTGCTCACTTTATTACAGATTTACTGTACAGTAGTTTTTACACTTCTATCTAATAAATTAAGTTTTGATTTAGGTAGTGCAGCATATTGAAGCCCTTGAAATTTCTTTTGCAATTATAGCCAACTTTAATTATGGCTGTAAATCCAGTTTCTGGTTGAAACAAATAAAAAAATATCACTTTTTACAAATTATATTGTCATACAAATTTGAGTTAGGTTTATTTCTGCATAATATAAAATGTGAACCGTATATTGGCTTATAAAATGAAGATCAGTACCCATAGCTTCTCTATGCTTACACATGGATATAATTAGCTCATGATTGCTCCCATGTTTGATGACCTATAAAGACTCTATGTTTTTACCTGGCTCTGGAATCAGAATGACTATAGTTGATGTAAGTCTTAATAAAGCATTAACTCTTTTGCTGCTGATTTCCACATATTTAATTTAGTTATCCTTGAGATTTTCCAACTCTATCTTATGTTGTAGGTGACCTTAACAATTAGTTAAAACACACAGTCAACATAAAAGGAAAAGTAACACCAATCCTGTGGAATATAACAAAAAAAAAATCTAATGTAAGTAAGCTCTGAATTAACTCTTCCCTGGACATCTAGTGATGAGCTGGAGAAAAGACTTCTGGAACAGACTGTGTTTCCATAGAGTCTTAGACACACCTACCCTGCCTAGGTATGCAGCATGATGGTGTTGCTAAAGCCATCACTTAGGGCTGGTGTTAGGTTACAAATCAGAGAAATGTTTACCTTATTGTATGAGTAAAGGATAGCAGAACTGCACTTTAGCCCACCTTGATTGAGGGCATTACCCTAAACTGAACCTTGCTCAGTAAGGGAGTAGGAATGCCAAATCCTAATGAAAGAGGAAGAGGGTGAGGACAGGTGTTCCAGCAGGTGGTGTGGCCTCTGACCTAAACATTGTTTGACTTTGCCCTTCCCAGTATTTAAAGGCAGAACTAATTAGCGGCAACTGAGAGTCATTGTTTCTGTTCAGTGAATACCGCAGCTGAATCACTGATAAGCAGGTCTAGGACCTATGCCTTAGACATAGCATAGGGACAAGGATGAAAGGAAAGACAATGCAGGGACTGTACTGTCAGCAAGGTTCCCTGCTACCCAGTGAAACCATTAAGAGCTGAAATAACTAAAGACCAGGGTTAAACAGTGGAACCTCAGAACATGGCATCACAGCAGCAGCAGAGAAAAGCAGTGGAGGCATCAGAAAATAGCCAGTCACAGATCTGCACAGTGACCACAGGTATTGCTTGATTGCACCTCTTTCTAGGGTGGGAGGTGAACCCCTGTAAATACACCTGATCTCTGGGTCTTCACTCCCCAGAGACAGCCAATTGTAAATGGGGTGCAGTGGAGGGAGAGGGGAGTGATGTGTTAGAGGGACACTTGGTTTTTGTTTATGGTTGCATGCTCTTGAATGTTGTTGTGGTGTTTCCCAAACTATTGCTTGGTTCCATCTCTTTTTAATAAAATTCCTTATGTTATACACACACTCATTACATGCAAACAGGGAAACATTACCTCTGAGTGGCTCCGTGGGTGGTTAAGTTTTGCCAGATTACAGGGTGCAGGCTTCAGCTGGTTCTGTTTTGTATTATTAAGAACTCCTAGATATTGCATGTAGTCCTCATTGTTTACTCCACCTGGCACAAGGGCTAAACAAATAAACTTTGCAGCCCAGATAATAGAAATAACCCATCCTCACTCATTATCATTCAAATCGTATTTTCCTTCCCAAAAAGGTAATGCCTTGAAAATCAACAGAAATGGGGTATTTTGGACAGAGAGAGGGGGCATATTGCATGGGAAAGGCACCCATAAGAAGATGTCTCTACCAGCAATCAACCAAACCTAAACAGATCCAATTATTCTACCACACTTTTATTTTAATAGGTCTCTGAGTGATTACATAGCGTTTTTAATACCTAACACAATTAACAAAGTTCAAGATACATTGAAATATATCTGAATGTGTCACTGCAACCTATGAGTCAACAGACAAAATCAGCATAGCTATCCAACTAATAGGTAAGGCTTCTGATTATCTGTTATTTGATAAAACAATCTGGACAGAAGGGTTGCACATGTACACACACATTAATTGGTGTTTATCCGATAAACACAAAAAACAGCAGAAATGGTTACTTGTAGCTAAGGCCCTGTCTACATGGAGCAGCAATGCATACTACAGGGGTGTGATTTCTAAGGCACATTAGCATGTGCATTTATTGGTCCATGTAGACCCTGCTGGTGGGCACTAAACCAGAAGCCCTATCTGTAGATGTGTGGACATGAAAGTTTTCAGCAACAAACTGATAGGGATGCTGACCTTTGTTGTGAAATTGGCAATACATAGCATGGGGGAGAGGTCCAGCACTTGACCAGCTTGCACACAGAATCCATACCCCATTTCTAGCACTCAGCTGAGCCTCTCTTCGCATTCCTGCATCCCTCATGATTTGGGAAATGAGTCAAGGTAGGTCAGAGGAGCAGCCAGATCTGCTGCTATTTTTGCTACTTGGGTTTAAAGTGTGGGGAGAGATTTAACCTCTATTAGTTACCTAGGGTTGCCATGCAATGATGCTTTGATAAAGTGTAAAATAAATTCTACATAGCAGGAAAGACAATGTTACTTGTGCAGAAACTGAATAATAACTACCTCTAAAGTGGACCAGAGGCCATCCATGTTCTTTCATAATATGCCATTTCTGCTAGTAGGGTGTTTTGTGTGTGTTCCACTTATATTTTCTTCAGTTCAGTTAAAGCTTCCTGGGTAGCTGCCTGAAAGGAGTGATACGCTAAGTGAAACAGAATGTCTCTAGTTACATTGTCAGCAATGCCAAGAGGCATGCATATAGGTTAAAGGGGGGAGGGGAGGAATCACGCAAAGACATTACATTATTTTGGCCACTGATGTCATTAGAAAGGCTCCCAATAACGTAATAGAATCTGGCCCTTGGTTATTAACAGCTGCTTTGAAGTATTTATTAATGCACAGAAAGGGGGGAAAAAACAACTCCGATTGCACTCAAATTCTCCCTGAAGGAACCAGCCTTATAAACATTGCTTTTTCCCTAATGCATTTCCTTGTCTCAGGAACCAAGAACCATCACAAACCTCACCACCTTCCACTTCAAGAGCAAGGCACACTTTCTGCCTTGCCTTTTCTAACATAAATAAATTCCAACAGGTCTATTTTAAAACCAAACAAACAAAACCTTCCAAAACAAAACACTCCACTACACATGCTTCTCCCCTTGGGGAGAAGATGACAGAACAAACAATATGTGACAGATGTGAAGTCACATTGCTTAATGCACTATGGAAAGTAGTCAAATAATAGTGATAAGCATAACAGGAGAATAAGAACCAATATAGAATACAATCTGTATATTTTAATAATATTCCAGATCAAGGAAAAAAGAGTCTCCAACCAACAAAAGGAAAACACACAACCATTTATGCCTATAAGATCAGTGACCAATGTATCTCTACTGCTCTATCCAGGCACTTATTGGATACAATGGGACAAATCCTGAGCTGGTATAGATGTTGGCATGGTGTTATTGATTTGAGTGAATCTACATGAATTTGCACCAGCTGAGGTTCTGGCCCAGTGTTTATAGCAAGCCTTTAAATCTCAAAGAATGAATATCAAGATAGCTAGCCAGGAGTCCCTAGTATCACAACATTAAACCCTAAAATTAAGATAGCATCATGTTTTTCATGTATATGCAGAATGAAAAATGTTATATTTTACCGTTGGAACTTAATTACATTGCACTTCACATTCTAAAAAATGATTTCAGTATATTGCTGCATGAACATATTCCATGCTGATTTGTGCATTTGAATAGTCCTTCAAATTGCCTTTAAGTATAATACCTGCAATTCTTCATACAGTATATTTTTACAGTATTTTTAGCAGAAGCTACTACGCGTTAAATTGCAAAATACTCAGTAGGCATCATATGACATTTCATTAAAAAAATACAATGAAACAAATATTAACATTTTTTCCAACAGGCAGTAATTTTACCAATTGTTAATTTTTTATAATTAAAGTTCAAATATAATTTCACCAACTTTTATAGGAATGTCTACAGACCTACTAGAATTATGTTTTAAAAAGATCTGACAAACAAAGCCTTATAAATATATTTCACAGTAAGTGACTTGGAAATATTACTAGAAGAAATAATAGTTACTGTCATGTGAGCAGCATGTAGTTGGAGCAGAAATTTCCCTTTGATAAGCATGTGTGGTTCCTGGTAAAACACACAAGAGTTACATTAAATGTGCAAAGAGAACAAACCACCATTGGATCTACATTTCAATGCAGCCTCAACAAATGTTCTTTCAAGAATGTTAAATTCACAATCTGTCCATGAAGAAACAGTTAGTTGCCCAGTTGTGCATGTGTCATTGAAATTTGGCTGGGTAATGTTACTGGACTGGTGTTGGAGTGCTTGGTCCTAGCTAGACATCTAATACTGCATTAGTGTAAGGGAGAGTGGTGTGACCATGTTATCTGCATACAGCCTGAAATGCAGAAGATTTCTTATGACAAAGATAGACCTACTACACTACACTGATCTCATATGCGAGTTCTGGGATAGGGCTAAGAAGATTGTTCTGGCTGTCTTGTTGTACATGAAATCCCCACAGTTTCTCACTGCAGTGATATTTGAGGCACTGAGGCTGAGTGTCCATTGGCTTTATTACCCACATAGGTGATGAAAATTCTCTCTCGGCTCATGATTTCACAGCCACCGGGATTATCTGGGTGGTCATTGGCTCAGTTCAAATAGCTGGTCACACTCTTGATCTCATGTTTCAGCTCAGATTGGAGGTTGTGAATCTACCTTCATTTGATGTCTGGTTACAGTTCCTCCCTTTGTGAAGATATCACTTGTTTGTGAATAAAACAATGTATTTGGAACAGGCTGTGTGCTGCTGAGATGTAGACAAATGCTAAGTCTTTTCTGGATGAGTTTAGGCTGATGCTGCTTACCGGAGATGTTGGGAGCCCTTCATTTTGCCATGTGTGCTTTGAACACACATCCTTCCTGCTCAGTGGGAGGGAAAAAAACAGGGAAGAAATGGTTTAATTATTGGTGGAGACTATCAACATTTTCCTCAAGGACAGGTTATTGGCTTTTGTTAATTAATCTGTTATGTGGCCATTTTTCATGAAACTTTAACTTGATATTGACAGCCTGACCAAAAATTGTCCAGTCTTTATTCTTTCACTGCTGACCAAGAGACCAGAGATAGTTGTGATGAGACAACCTAGACCAATTTATTGTGACTTAGCCTCCTAAAGTCACTTCTGAAAATGAGATTTAGGCTTCTTGATTTATGAGGAGAGGCTGAGGGAACTGGGATTATTTAGTCTGCAGAACAGAAGAATGGGGAGGGGAGATTTGATAGCTGCTTTCAACTACATGAAAGGGGCTTCCAAAGAGGATAGATTGTTCTCAGTGGTAGCAGATGACCGAACAAAGAGTAATGGTCTCATGTTGCAGTGGGGGAGATTTAGGTTGGATATTAGGAAAAACCTTTTCACTAGAAGTGTGGTAAAGCACTGGAATGGTTTACCTAGGGAGGTATATAATAATTGTATATCTAATAAATACAACTTTGTTTTTAAAATAATTTCACTTAAATTCTAAAACACTTAAAAAAAACACAAAAAAAGTCAACTTCATGGTTACTAAAATATCTCCTTCCTAAGAGGTTTTTAAGGTCAGGCTTGACAAAGCCCTGGATGGGATGATTTAGTTGGGGATTGGTCCTGCTTTGAACAGGAGACCGCCTGAGGTTTCTTCTAACCATGATATTCTATGAGTCTTAATCGGATAGGCACTTCTGAAATTTGTACTGCCTTTCTAAATGTCTGGTTGAGATTGAAGCATACTTTAAATTGATTAAAGCTCAGTCTATATTAGAATGAGTTGAAGGCAAATTAGCAGTTCACCTGAGAGAAATGTTATCTGTCCTTTATATTAACACTGTTACTTGAGTTGTGCAGGATACTAAGCTGCTGTTAGATGAAATAGTAACAGGTTCCAGGACAAAAGTCAATTGTTTTCTTAAAGAGAAGGCCCACGGCATCCTGACTTGTGCCTTTACCTCAAAACTATATTTACTGTAGTGTACTCTATATAATGCTACAACTGAACTCCACACAGAGATTAAAGCTGATATAGAATGCAGCAGCCTGATTTTTTTGCTTGTGTATCTTGGCAGGAAAATGCATAATCTCTATTAGCTTCTTTGTGCTCTATTGGCAGCTTATTGGTTTCCAGTTGGTGTTTAAGGTGTTGGTTTTTCTATATAGTGCCCTAAATGGTTAGGATCTAATTACTTAAGAAACCATCTCATGATTCTCTCCATGCTTCAGATTATATTAGTAGTGGTGTTTAAACTGAAGACATTTTTGTTTTAGAGAGAAGAGAGCTGCTGGCAGGGTTTCATCCATGCAGGGTCTCTGTTTTTAGATGTACTCCTCTCCCATCTTTATCCAAATGAACCTAAATCTGTTAACAATCAGTTGCAAAGCCTGTCAATTTGTCTAGGTTTGGAGGATGGGAGGTGCAATATCAGGGATATTTTTGTGTGTGGAGGAAGAGTAGTATTTGGATGTTATGTTTATTTCTGGGTGGCTGCTAGGTGACAAGGGGTCAGTTTTTTATCTTGTATGTGATTGTATTTGTTGTTTCTATAAAAATATGCTTGGAATCTAGAATAAGTACAGTAAACCCTCGATTTAACGGACCCCGATTTAACGGACTTCGGATGCAACGGACAAAATTTCCGATGCATCCGAAATCCGTTATTGGGGACAGCAGGGACCCCTGCGGGAGCTGTCAAACCCCCCCGCTCGCCTCCCCGCAGCGGGGAGCCGGGCGGGGGGTTTGACAGCTCCCGCCGGGCTTCCCGCTGGGGGGACAGCTCCTAAAACCTCTATATAAGGGACTAATTCGGGTGAGGGGGTGTCCATTAAAGCCAAAAGTCCTGTTATTTAATGATTTTTAAAAATTATTAAATAACGGACTTTTGGCTTTAACGGACACCCCCTCGCCCCAATTAGTCCGTTAAATCGAGGTTTCACTGTACTTTTTTACACTTTGAAATAAAATGAATGATGAAATAAATAAACAACTGCTTGCATAACTGCCTGTAAATGTAGTCATTATTAATTTGTTGGCTATGCACTTATAGGTTGTGTGGCTTTGTATATAAAAGACCACACACCAAGGAGCATGTAATCAAAGACCTTGATCCTGAAAAGGTGCCTAACTTTAAACACATTGAGTAATCCCAATGATTTCAATAGGACTGCTCAGACTGTAATGTTAAGCGGCTGTATAAGTCCTTCAAGGATCAAGACCTCAGATCCAGGTGCTGCCACCATTATTCACATTACTCACTTATTATGCATATTGTCCCATTTAATGGTTTGCATAGTGAGCTGGTGAAGCAGACTTCAATATATCCTTATAATTAATCTTACCATATAAACATATGATGAAATGGGGACTATTTCTGTCTATGCCAAGGCAGAGTTCTCGATGTACACACAGGTGCATGCATGATGAGGTTTTGCAGGTGTATTCTGAAGCCCCCTTTGCATATCTGGGTCATAAAGTCACATTTTGATTCATCCCTGAAGGGGAAAAAAGAAAAACAGCATTAAAAGGTGAGTGGAAGAAATAGAATCTGTCAGGAATACTGTCTCGATTGTCCCTTGACTTTAATTCACCTTTCCATGTCTCATTTAGTTTGATTTTGATTTCAGATGTAATTAATTTCATAAGCAGCAGCCAGGGACCCTGTACATCAACACTTCACAATAAATTTGCCACTGCTTCTGGAAAATACTTGTTCTTTCTGTCAAACGCTGTGTGGAGCCTACTTGAACTGCAATGGATTTCACAGATGATAATGCTTCAACCTAGGTTTTATGAAAACAGAAAAGTGCAAAAAAAAAGATTTTATTTTTTCTTTTCATTTTGCATTTAATATTAGATCAATGTTACTTGGAAAGAATCCTAATTTGTAATCTATTACATACACAAATTCCATTAAAAGACTATTATTCAGGTTGCATAGTCCAGCACTATGAAGTTAATAAATGCCAGAAATGAGGTTTCCCATGCAACCTTAGTCGTCCCCCCCCCCCCCCTGTGCCTATGTATTATGGTACAGTACAGTCATTAATTGCATGACCACATACCGTTTTTCCACTGCACTGAGTAAGCTAAAGGGTTCTCAGAAAGCATGTGAAAACTGTTATCCCCCCAACACACCCCTGAAAACACACACACACACACACACACACACACACACAAAGGGTTGTAAGTTGGTGAAATTTGGGCAGATTTTCAAGGAGACAAGAACAACAACAATCATGAAAAGTGCTGATTTTGAAAAGAGACCACTTTTCTTCAAAGCTTTTCATGTTGTTTGTTTGTGTTTGTTTTTTTAAAAAAGCTCTAATCTCGGTGCCACCACAGCAGCATAAAAGGGCCCAACTTCTTTCCAATAGAGAAGCAGGCTCTGGAAAAGGTTCTGCATTTGATACACCCCTTGAGGTGGTGTAGAGGGGCAGTAAAAACCCTCTCCAGGCCGGGAAGATCTTCCCTGTCACACCCAGCATTTTGAGCTCTGAAATAGAGGAACACTGGCAGTGGTGATAGGGATGGGATGGAGCACTTTTAGTAAAAAGAGAAAATTCCATGAAGTATGGTACATGCCATTTACAAATCTACACATTGTACTTATAAAGAACATGTTTTCCTGGAGAATTTGGTCTGAGAACTGTATGTGCTCTGTACACAATTGTTTAGAAATATATTGATTTGCACATATGTTTATTATTAAAATGAACACTATCAAATACACCTTTAGGTTAATCTTTTCTTGGGAGGAGTCTGTATATCTTTATAGAGAAATATCTTTCACGCACCTATCTTGCTATCATATCTTAAATAGGCATAAATGGTGGAAAAAAAGAACATGTAGGGTGTGTGTGTATTTTATTTATTTATTTATTTTATATATATATATATATATATAACCATAATGCATCAGATCAAGGGTTCATCTAGCCTAATATCTTGTCTTCCAACAGCAACCAATGCCAGGTACCTTAGAGGGAATGAACAGAACAAGGCGATTGTTAAGTGCTGTATCCCCTGTCATCCATTCCCAGCTGCTGGCAGACTGATGTCAGGGATACCCAGAGCATGGGGTTGCATCCCTGACTATCTTGGTGAATAATCACTGATAGACCTATCCGCTGAACTTATGCAATTCCTTTTTGAACACCATTGTGGTTTGAGTCTTCACAACATCCCCTGACAACAAGTTCTACAGGTTGACGGCGTTGTATGAAGATGTACTTCTGTCTGTTTTAAACCTGTTGCCTATTTAATTTAATCGGAATACCCTGGTTCTTGTGTTTGTGAAGGAAAAAATACCCCTTCCTTGTTCACTTTCTCCACACCATTCATGATTGTCTAGATCTCTATCATATCCCCCTCATTGTCATCTCTTTTCCAAGTAGAAAAGTCCCAGTCTTTTTAAAGTCTCCATAGATAGAAACTGTTCTGTACCCCTAATCATTTTGTTGCCTTTCTCTGTATCTTTTCAGTTCTATTACATTTTTCTGAGATAGGGTGTGCAGCAGGACACTGAGGGGGTTAAAGAGCAGCCATGGGAGAGGGCTGGGGCTGACAGTTGTGTGCTGGACGAGCTAATTCACAACCGACCAGCAGTTGGAGCCGCACCGGTGAGTCTTCACCCTGCTACAGTGACCCAGAACTGCTTGCAGTTTTGAAGGTGTGGGCACACCAGGGATTTATATATTGGCATTATGACATTTTATGGGTGCCATGAATCAGTGTATACATTGCACTCCCCATCAGTACCTGGCCCAAGCTAGGGAAGATAATGAGCCAACTAGAGGACCAAATTTGGTGATGAATCCTGGACACAACACCTACACTAAGACAATTAAATTTGATGCCTTATTATCTATCCTTTTACTAATGGTTTCTAACATCCTCTTGGGTTTTTTCACTGCCATTGCACATTGAGCAGATATTTTCAGAGAACTATCCACAATGACTGCAGGATATCTTTCTTGAATGGTAACAGCTAATTTAGTCACCATCATTTTGTATGTATAGTTGGAATTATGTTTTGCAATGTGCATTACTTTGCATTTATCAATGATGCATTTCATCTGTCATTTTGTTATCTAGACACCTAGGTTTGTGAGAGCCATTTGTAACTTTTTGCAGTCTGCTTTTGGCTTAATTATCTTCAGTAATTTTATATCTGCTGCAATTTTTACCACCCCTCCAGAGACACCATTATTTATCCCTCTCCATTCTAAAAATTGACCACTTATCCTTACCTTTTATTTCCTGACTTTTAACCAGTTACTGATCCGTGAGAGGACCTTTTCTCCTATCCCATGACTACTTTATTTGTTTAAGAGTTTTCAGTGAGGGTCCTGGTCAAAGGCTTTCTGAAAGACCAAGCACACTATATCTACTAGATCACCGTTGTCCATATGTTTGTTTACACCCCCAAAGTATTCTAGCAGATTTGTGAGGCATGATTTTCTTTTATAAAGCCATGTCATCTGTTCCAACATATTATGTTCATCTATGTGTCTGATATTTCTGTTCTTTACTATTGTTTCAAGCTGGGTTTGGCTGGATAGGTTCAATCAGCTAATTAGGCTGCAAACAGGGGATCTTTAAGTCAAAGGCAGCTGGTTGGAGAGAGGCTCATCTGGGCAGGAATAGGCCGGGCTTAAAAAGCCAGGTAGCAGGCTACAGACTGGGCTGCAGGAAAAGAGCAGTCAATCCCTGGAAAGAGTTAATGTAGAACTAGTACTTCCAGACAAGGGGTGGGGAGGAGCAGGAAGAGATCCAGGGAGGGATCAGGGAGAATAGAGAGAGGAAGCTCAGAACTACTGAGCTGAGGGTCCTTGGACTGAAACTTAGAGTAGGGGGCGTGTCCTAGTTCCACTACCAGCCACTGAGGGTGTGGCATGGGGTAGTGACTGGGAAGACCTGCCTAGGACTGAACCCTAAAAGGGGAAAACACTGAGTGACCTAGCCAGAGGACTAAGTCACAAAGAGGATGCTGCAAGTCCTGGAGTGAAAGGAGTTAAAACCATAGTCAAAGTGACAGTGTACAAGCAGAAAATGGGGGTATCGCCCACGAGAACTAATCCCTGAAGACTGCATGAGACGGGCAGTCAGTGGAGCACCCATCACTGTTACATGCCACAGTTAGTAGTTCTGTAGTTTCATATTTGTGTTCCTTCAGAACTCTGGGGTGAATGCTGTCTGGTCCTGGTGATGTATTACGATTTAAATGTATCAATTTGTTCCAAAAGCTCCTCTGGTGGCAACTCAATCTGGGACAGTTCCTCAGATTTGTCACTAAAAATAATGGCTCTGGTGTGGGAAACTCCCTATATCCTCTGCAGTGAAGGCTGATTCAAAGAATTCATTTAGCTTCTCTGCAATGACCTTATCATTTTTCTTTTTTTTTCTTTTTCCACCTTCAGTGTTCCTTTTGCACTTTGAGCATCCAGGGATCCCACTGATTGTTTGGTAGGCTTCCTGCTTCTGATTAACTTCAATTTTTTTAATTAGTTTTTTGAGTCTTTTAGGGGTAGTTAGTCTTCACATTATTTTTTTGGCCTGCTTAATTATGCTTGCCAGAGTTTATGCTCCTTTCTTTTTTCCTCAGTAGAATTTGACTTCCAATTTTTAAAGGATGCCTTTTCCCTTCTAACACTCTCTTTTTTTTTTCTACTTTGTTGTTTAGCCATGGTGCTAAGCCTTTTTAGGTCCTCTCATATGTTTGTTTTTTATTTGGGGGAATCATTTAGATTGAGCATATATTAGGGTGTTTTTAAACAGTTTGCATAGAGTTTGCAGGCATTTCATTTTTGCAACTGCATTTTTAATTTCCATTTAATTAGTTTCCTCATTTTTCTGTACTTCTCCTTTCTGTAGTTAAATTGTTTAGTAGTAGATATTTTCTTTGGTATTTTCACCACCTCTCTATAAGGATGTTAAATGTAATTATATTATGGTCATTATTACCAGTGGTTTAGCCATATTCACTTCTTGGACCAGACCCTGTGCATCATTTAGGACTAAATAAAGAATTCCCTCTCCCTTTGTGGATTCCTGGACAAGTTGCTCCAAGAAAGTCATTTATGGTGTCTAAAAATTTATTTCTCTATCCTGTCCTGAAGTGACCCATACCCACTCAATATGGGGTTAGTTGAAATCCCCCATTATTATTGAAATGTCTATATTTATAGCTTTTTTTTTTTTTTTTTTTTAATCTCCCAGAGCATTTCACAATCACCATTACCATCATGGTCAGGTGGTTAGCAGTATATTCTTACTGCTATACTCTTATTATTCAATCATGGACTTTCTATCTGTAGAGACTCTATAGGGCAGCTTGATGCACTTAAGACTTTTACTATAGTTGACTCTAATTTCATGTATGCCACTCCCCTTCCAGCATAATCTACTCTCATTCCTGTATATTTTTTACCCTGGTATTACTAAGTCCCACTGATTATCCTCATTCCACCAGGTTTCTGTGATGCCTCATATCAATATTCTCATTTAATACCAGGCGCTGAAGTTCTTTCATCTTAGTATTTGGATTCTAGCATTTTCTACAAGCATTTATAACTTTTTTCACTTTTTTGCTGTCTGCCATTATGTGAAATAATTGAATGGGATTCTTTTTTAATTTGACTGTTTTTTTTTTATTCAGCTTCTCCCTGTACTTTATTAACTTCTATCCTCTTCTCTTAATAGATCCTCCCCTAAAGGATTTCTCTGTCCAAACGGTGTTCTCCTCTACACCTGTCAACTTTCCCCCAGCCCTTAGTTTAAAAACTTCTCTCTGACCTTTTTTTAAATTTTACATGCCAGCAATCTGGTTCCATTTTGATTTAGGTGGAACCTTTCCCCAAAGGTTCCCCATTTCCTAATAAATCTAACCCCCTCCTTCCTACACTATTGTCTCATTCATGCACTGAGACCCTGCAGTTCTGTCTAGCTGGCACTGTGTGTGTAACTGTGGGAGCATTTTGAAAGAATGCTATCATGGAGGTCTTGGACTTTAATCTTTTTACCTAGCAGCCTAAATTGGCCTCCAGGACCTCTGTCCTACCTTTCACTATGCCACTATTATCTACACATGTACCACGACCATTGCTCCTCTGCAGCTCTGCACATTAGTCTATCTAGATGTCTCGAGATCTGAAATCTTTGCACTCGGTAGGCAATTCATCAGGAGGTTTTCCCAGTCATCATAAACCCTGCTATCTTCCCTCCCCCTGAAGGGTATCTTCAGTGCCAAGAGGAGGGCCTAATATCACCTGGAAGGAAGGTCTCAGCTATGGGATCATTTCCCTCTTCTCTACTTTAATCTCCTTCCCTGAAGCTTTCATCCTCGTCAACAGCACAGAGGCTGGAAGACTGGGGGTGGGACCCCTCTACTGTGTCCAGGAAAGTCTCTTCTATGTATCCCTGTCTCCCTTCGCTTCTCCACTCAGCCACTCTGGTCCCCAGAGCCCATACTCTGTCTCTGAAGGTCATGAGCTTCTTGCACAAACACCACCTGCCCAAAAGGCAGATAATCATACATGCTGCATTCAATGCAATAAACAGAATAGCCCCTATTCTGCTGGTGGACTTCTGCCTGCACTTTTCTTTTACCCCTGTAGCTTTGGAAGGCTTGGAGGGATTTTTTTTTTTTTTTGGGGGGGGGGGTGTCCATTGGTCTTAGTGCACAACAAGTTAATCAGGTGTTTCTGGCCCTCAGACTCACTCTGTAAACTCCCTCACACCACTCCCCTGTTAGCTGTTCCTATTTGCTAGTTCCCCCACTCATTTATGAGCAGGCTTTTTAAACTTTTGTTCTCCCTGAGTAGCCCCTTACCCTGGTTAATAGGTGCCAAAGGGGTTAGAGATCACAACCTTGTTAAGAAGCTTTCAGCCTTGCCTAGCAGGCCCTAGGCTTCACACACATCCCCCTAAAGTTTAAACAAAGAGATCACACTATATACTTCAGTCAAGCAGGAAGTGCACCACAAATAAAGTAACAGACAACAAACTCATCCCAAGGGTCACATAGTCTCTTCTCATTCTCCTGGAGAACTCCCTCACAGA